>JANBXA010000641.1:40063500-40710500 GCA_030556225.1 Cricetiscus sungorus
ACAGTTTAAAAATGTGTTAACAAGTAAGTTTTTCTAGAACATGGGAACTTTTTGAATACTTAGTAAGAACATGCTCACCCTGAAATTGCCCAATGAAATTATGGTCATTTTCAGAATTTTACTGTGTTATTCAGCAGTATTCCCAATGCTATGTCATCAGATAAAGTTACTACTTTAAACCAAGTACCCTGATGCTCATTTGAGCAATGAGTTAGACTCACATAACTTTCATAAACCAGAAGCATTTTATTTAATAATAATGTGAATTCTTAATACAACTGCCTAATGTGTTTGGGTTTAATTTAGTTCTATTTTAAATATAAGTTTGTCTGATCTCAGCATTCAGAAGACAAAGACAAGCAGATCTGCGAGTACAAGGCCAGCCTGGTCTACATAGCAAGTTCCCAAACAGCCAGGGCTACACAGAGAAACCCCATCCCAACCCCCCCACACACACAAACAAAATTTGTCTAAAATACCACATTATAATTTGTACCCTTTGTAGTTTATTAAGCATCACTGTAAGAACTTATGTTCAGTATTAATGACCCTTTTCAATGTCAACATTAATAATGAACCAGGATCATGGTACTAAGGGCAAAGTCATCATGGTAGTCATATTAACCACAGCTTCCAGAGGGAAATAAGTTCTAGTTTACAGCTTAAACCCATGTTTTCTTTCTGCTCACTAATGTTATTATTTTTAAGTTGGCTTCTGGAATAGTTTCAATTCTGTTCAGGGCAAATTTAGTTATTGTACTAATGCAATGCATTGGGATTAACAGTAAGTAATTACACAGTAAGGTGAAGTTTCTCGGAGAGTTAGGGGGTATGGCTCAGTGGTATAGGCTATGAGTTCAATCCCCACTTACGAAAGTAATTAAAAGTGAAAAATAAGGGGTTGGAAAGATCACTGGAGATTAAGCTAGCTTGCTGTTCTTGCAGATGACCTGATATGAGTTCTATATCAAGTACCTCAAAACTGCTTGTGTCAAAT
Source organism: Cricetiscus sungorus (assembly GCA_030556225.1). NCBI lineage: Eukaryota > Metazoa > Chordata > Mammalia > Rodentia > Cricetidae > Cricetiscus > Cricetiscus sungorus. The sequence goes on from JANBXA010000641.1 coordinate 40,064,498, forward strand.
TGACACAAGCTTCAATCATTTGGGAACAGGGAACCTCAACTGAGAAAGCAATGCCATGAAACGGGCCTGTGGGTAAGCCTGGCCCTTTTCTTGATTAGTGACTGACACAGGATGGCCCCGCCCTCTGCAGGTGCTCCTGGGTTGTTTAAGAGGACAAATGGAGCAAGCCACAGTGCAACCTATAGACAGCAGTTCTGGTGTCCCTGCTGCAGTGTGTGCTTTCAGGCCCCTGCTCTGCTTGTGTTCGTTCCTCTCTTGGCTTCTCTCAGTGATGAGTCACGATCACAATGTGTAAGTCATTTAAATCCTTCCCCTCCAAAGTTGGTTTTTTTGTCAGTGTTTTTTCACAGCAACAGAAGGCAATCAGAAGAGGACAGTTGAAATACCTAAAGACTTTGACTCATTCAGGAAGAGGAATTTGACATTCACTATAATTTCCCAGATCATCAATGAACCCTTGGGTTTGTTAGTTATTCTCAAGCACTTTAAGGAGGTCAGAGTAGGACTTACTCTTTCCATTAAGTGCTTTATCTAGCAATTTCTATCCATGAGGCTTTCAGCAAGCACTCATGAACACACAAATCATTAAGGCATATTCTACCACCTTGTATTATATTCCCTGACCTTATCAGGGAGAACTGAGCAAGAATGTACTGAGACCTTGCAGACATTTGGAAAACCTAATTTTCGCTGGTAAGCTAAAAGCAGAGACCCTGGGGCATCATGGGAGTCGCTGACTTAGTGTCATGGTATGTGAGACTAGATCTGTATATAATTTACATCAGTAAGTTTATGTATTTGTGAGGTACCAAATGTTTTCCTTTCTTTCAATATTTCTAGATTATGTCGTTTGTCTTCATACATCTTTGAACAGTCAGAAATCTAAACACAAAAGAAAATAATGACCGCAAATGGTCCCAGGCCTAAGGGATGAGTCTATTCACTGGAAGTGTTGTACCTTCTATATCCTGTGCCCCACTCCTTCCTCTGATGACCTGCTGTCCTACTGCTCCTTGGGGACATGTCAATGCCCTGCACTCCACAGGGCTGCCAAAGTCATAGCTCCAGTATATGCATACAACCACAATGCTTAAAATCTTAAAATGTCAGTGAGTGCACTCCACAAACTAGGCAAGACATAGCTTAGGGCAACAAGGGTTGGTGCTCTTTAACTCACAGTTCCTCATCACCTTCAAGCCCAACTCCATACACCTCTACTGCAAACCTGTCTACTCTTCATAGCTCTTGACCTTTTATGTATGCTCCTCTTATATTCCAAGTCTTTAACCACCTAGCAAAGTCAGTGTATAGCTGTCCCAAAAGTGACCTTGTCCTGCTTCTGGATAGGGCATGAAGCCACAGCACTTTCCCATACCACTGCATTGTTATTAAAGAGCCTGGGGTTAATACATTTCATTTACTATAGTGAGATTATTGAAGGCTTACTCTTCATAGAGTTTGGCCATTTTCAAGAGGAGAGAAAGAACGTCTAGGGCAACTTCACATTAGCACTGAGTATGCTCAGGCACACACCTTTCTCTTAGATTACAAATCTTTGTTTGTATAGGGCACTGTTATATCTGAAGGTTAAACAAACAGGCCAATTTTATAGTCAACTTGTCAACTCATTACTGCCATAGTCTAACATAACCACTACTATGGTTTAAATGTGAAATGCCTACTATAAGGCTCATGTGTTTGAACATACGGACCCCAGCTGGTGGTCCTGTTTGTTGGGGGAAGTATGATACTAGAGGAAAGCTTTGCAGTTTCACAGCTTGGCCCCACTTCCTATTTTCCCAATGCTACCTGATTGGTAGGCTGGCTTCACGCTCTGCTGCCATGCCTTCCCCTCCATGATGGACTCCATCTCTCTGAGCCAAAACAAGCCCTTCCTCCTTCTAACTGCTTTGGTCACAGCAACAATGAGAAAATAAGACAACCACAGAAGACAAAGACATAAACCACAGCTTAATATCCTACAATTTTCTCCCAGAATACATTATCTGCCTTCAAGATATGACTCAAACTCACTGCCTGCTACTTAAATCCCACACTCTGAAGACGTTTGCATTACTGTACTTCCTCTGGTAAAAGTTCCGTGGTTGTATCACAGAATCTCCCTGGTCCATGTAACATCTTAACCTCTGCAGAGTACATGACATTTCCCTAACACAGAACACAGTACTGGGATAGTGAAGGGCTTTACAGCCATTCAGTTGCCCATTTACCTGATGCTTGGGTCCTTTCTGTAATGCCTTTTACTAGTATTTGTGCATTTTTTAAACCTGAGTATAAATGATAATAATAAAGTTCTTTTCAAGCCAGCACAATTATTAGTAAGTTTATCCTTAAAGTTTTTACTGCTGTATACTTTTTAATGTAAACACAAAATAGCCTGTTGTAACCATTACCCAAGAAGAAATTGTAAAAAAGCAAAGTCCATCTCCTAGGTAATGATGATAAATAGAACTATGTACATGCTTTGTAGAGACAGAAGGCAGCTGTGCGTGAGAAAGCATGCTCAGAAGTACACTTTTACATCATGCCCTGTGGTGTGGTAGGGGTGTGTAAGTGGTGCCTTGAATTCTGGTCACTGGGACTCCAAGGGTGAGCACTCAGCACACATATCACAGCTCCTTAACTTAAGCAAAATAACATTTTACGTTACTCAGGAAGGATCCATACTCACCATGTTGGACTTTGACAAAGTTAATTTCCACAGCTATGCTTTTCTAAGGGATTTCTCAAGGACACTTGTGACTACACAAATTTCACTTTGTGTGTCGACTTTAAATAGATATACCAAGAATAAGGTATGACCTTCATCTCACAGCAATTCTCCTGTCTTAGCATTCTGAGTGTTGGTATTACAAATGTTAACCATGATGTCTGGTTTTGTGCTGGACTTTTTAAAATGCTGACTCTTCATCCCACTGTTTTGAAATGTCTTCTCAAGTGTATCTATTAATATCTTGGTTTGAAAAAAACACATATACAGAATTAAGTTGTGAAAGAAAATGTATCCTCAGTGCCTGTTCCTAAAACAAGAGGCCAAAGACTTTTTTGTTTTTTAATTTGTGTTTGGGAGGAAGAGCACAAATGTAGCTATAAAAAGACAACCTGAGGGAGTTGGTTACCTTCGCCTACCATGTGACTATCCCAGGGATTGAATTTAGGTCCTCAGACTAGGCAGCAAGCAACTTTATCCACTGAGCCATCGTTTCACCAGCCCCCCCCCACCCCACTTTTTTTTTTTTTCTTTGAGACAGGGTATCTCTGTATTGCCTTGGAGCCTGTCCTGGAACTAGCTCTGCAGATGACTCAAACTCACAGAGATCCATCTGTCTCTGCCTCCCAAGTGCTAGGATCAAAGGCGTGAGCCACCAAGCCTGGCTCACCAGTCCTTCAATAAGATTTTTATATAATCCTATTGCTTGCACCCTCCATATTCTCCCCCACAAAGTGAACACAACAACCTCGTGGATCTGGATCACATGATTGTCTTATGATTTAAAGTATCCTATTTAAATGAGACTTTCTTATATAAACAATTTCTGATTATCTAATCTAAAGCCTGCTGCCCCCAACCCTTCAACACATATCTGTCTTCAGAAAACTGTGTGACCTTGTTCTCCTTTATTGCATCTTATCCCTCTTCCATGAAAATCTCACCAGTGATCTTGCACCAAATCCTCCATATGTGCAACAGGAACAGTGCAAAGTCAATGTTCAAGAACTACTTCATGAAGAAATGAAAAGTTGACAGCAATGACAGTAACACCTTCAAAGAAAGAATGTCTTCATAGTGTGGAGGGGTCCTAGGAAAGGTGGACACTTGGCTAGCGAAGGAACAGAGGGATGGAAATCAGGTAAGCCACCCAGGCTGAGCATTGGATGTGCAAAGATGAGCCCCATGGAGCCAAGCCACAGCAGGAACAGCAATCTGGCTGACAGATGTGTAGGCTGAGAAAAACTTCCCTGTCTTTTGGACTGTATCTCCTTAGTGTTTGCTCCATTCTACTCCACCTACCTCAGTCAACAAACAAGATTCTGGTTGTCACTTAATTTCCATGTGCCACAGGAAGGCAACATACAAACTAAGCATCCAGCTATCTACTTGGTTGTGTTTTCTTTGTTTTTCTTTTTTTTAATATCAAGCATTTATAACGAGAAACCTATGTTACTTGTGACTTTGATAACTGAGAAGATTATGCTAGACCTATGTGCTCAATACTCACTGAAAATTCTACCAAGTTCCTTCTTCATCAGAGCAATAAAGTCAGTAGACCTTGCTCTAGTCTTTATATTTTACCTGCCATAACCAATATGAGCAATTTCACAGGTCTTGTGACCTTGGATAACTGTTCCATATTTACTTCTCTAAAATAGGGTTAAAGATGAGATGATTCTGTTTCTATTGGGATCTTTGCAGAAATGACTGAAAATATACTACAAATTAGCCTGATAACCCATGTGAATATACTAGGACTGTTTCATTAATCTGAGTCTAAGACTAAGAAATCTGTAAACCCAAACAAACAAATAATAAATAAATAAAACCAGAAAGGGTTTAGCCAGATCAGAAGAAGGGAAAGAAAGGCTGGGGGAGGGCTCCGTCACACCTTTAGAGGACAAGGTGACCTGAACTGAGGGAGAAAAGAAAAATGCTGCTGTCCATAAAATTGTCCCTCTGACTTCTTGCAACATTAAGGAAACCTTGCCTTTGTATAGCAGCACAGCTCAGGAGTCATTGGGAGACACAAGAGGACAACTCAGAACAGCCAGGACTGGAATCTAGGGCAAATTGAAAAGCCCCTCCCCAAATGCAGCTTTCACATGATTACATTTTTCACATGCATGTGTCACAGGCTTTGCATCTCACAACACAACACAGAATTTTGCTGATGCATACAATTATCTCATTCTAGGTGTTACTCAAAATATGACAAGACAAAATTGTGGGAAAGGAAAAGAGAACAATTTTCAGTACATCTACTTAAGGAAACAAACCAGCAGCTCCAAGTACCTGTGAGCAGAACAGCATTTGCTAGCAATGTTGGAAGCACTGATTTTCTAATCTAAGTCCCTATTCTACTCCATCCTCAAAACTCAAGGACAAAGCAGGTCACAGGGGCCTCAAAGAGTGAGCTTGAAGACACTGGGTCTACGCTCTAAAGAGACAGAACAAAAGATTTAATTCAGAAATTAGAGTAAATTTTTTAAAAGGAAGAATGTTACTAAAAACTAACCTAGTTTTAGTTCTATGACCTAATTCTGGGTTATGTCAGATCAGGCAGCTCTTCAGCAGGATGTGTCAAATAAAATGGCAAAACCATGACCCCAGTGAACTCACAGCAGGTTAATTTGCTGTCTGCCTTGACAGTGAAGGACCTGAATCACTCGGAACTTTACTTAGCTTTCTATTTGTTTCCTATTTAATACTTTTATAAGAAACAACTCTGAATAGTTCATTTTTACATATTTACCAACATCAAACACACATGGTTTCCCAAATTGCACTGAAGAACTGAAAAGACAGCATTAAGAGAGTTAGCAGAAGGCTCAAAAAACACCTGACCCTAGCAGTCCCCACACATTCTAAGACAGGTCCCGGTGGACCTGAGAATCTGTGCATCCTCAGTCCTCATGAAAGAAGCCAGCACCAGGGCTGGGGACCAATCTGTCAATGCCATGAATACAAGCAGACACCTTGCCAGATCTAAACCCGCGGGAAGTGAGGAGCAGAGACCTGGCTCTGCACAGGGGATGTTGAGTATCTTAGTAGGGACACCCAGTGCTCTGTATGGACTGGTCCTGCTGCCTGTGGTTCATCAGTCTCAGTTGAGGGCACCCTCTACAATGCTAAGTTTATCAGTGGTTAATATTACAAAGACTTTGAACCTTTTTATTCTTTCAAAGTTATATGTCTTAAATGCATCCAGATATACCTTTTAATTATAGAAAAGGAAAATCATTGTGTTGTTACTCACACAAAACAAAGTAAAAACTAAAACAAAGTAAAAACTCAGAGGTGAGTGAATGCCCATTAACCTTTTAGAGAGGGGTTGCCCTTTTTCCTCTAGTCCATATCTGCCTTGGACTTTCTCCTGAGAGTTTTGTGCTCTGGGAGGTAAGACGGCTGGGCACTGAAACTGTTTTACACCAAGCCAGGCCTCTGTTCCTTTGCAATGTGAAAATTCTTCTAAAAGATTTTGATCACACTTTGTGGATTTATTATTTGTTATGCCAGAAACCTGAACAAACAGGATCTTAAGAAATATGCTGACAAGTATACCCACCAAAGCCTACAACATCATGACAGACATCCACTTACAAATACCACCTTGCTAACTGAAGTTGGTAACTGAAAAATAGTAGCACATTCACAAATAGTCAATTGGTGAAGTGTAGATTTATACTGCCCATTTAGTGGCCTAAGTAATTACCACCAAGCCCCACGATAAGCACATTTCACCCTAATACTGTTTCAGGTTTCTAAGATACAGGGTAATTAAAGCAACAATAATACCATGAATATGCATGATTTGACTTTATAAAACTTAAATTTGTTTATTGATTTTGATTAGTAAAATTTTTTTCTGAGTAACACAAGGTTAACTGGAGACATTGTATAGTTATTAAGGAAGTTCTCAGGTACACATGTCAAGTATTGTTGAAATATGTTTCTTAAAGATAGTATGTACCTATATTCATTTGCATATTTTAAACATTTTAATATAAATGCAGAATACTAAAGTCAACTACAGTTAATACCAGAAATCAACAAAAACAATTAGGCTTGAAAACTATTAATGAAATATAAACATTAGTTCTTGACTAATACCAGGTTAACTAATTTTATACTGTTAAAAAAAAAAAAAAGCATAGTGCTGTGACTGGTTCTGGCTCTCTAGGTAGCCACTGGCTCACTATATGAACACCCAAAAGGACAACATGGTTCAAGTTTGACTGAATTGCACGTGCAAGCCTCTAATTGCAGCCCTCCATGCAGAAAATAAAATGGCAGACCAGCTGAACTCAGGGTGCTAGTGCTGGGATTTCAACAGCTGAAACATGACACGGAAGAAGTCTCCAGAGCATACAGCTGTTTTTGTTTTACACTTTTATATTTTAGGGCACAGTTTGCGGGAAGGAGATACAATGCTGCTTTACAAAGGATATAGTAGTCCCTTGTTTGAGCTACCAACCTCTGAGCCACAAGGAAAAATGTCAGTCATCCATTTGTTAAAACTAAAATTTCTTTCTGTGGCTTATAATATGCAACACACATTTTAAGTAGCTGTGGACAAAAAGAAATAACAGTAACAAAGGAAGCTCTTAAAAAGCAAGCCGTGGTTCACCCCTCCCTTATCCGGTTTATCCAGAGCCTCCATCTGTCATTATAGTGCTGTCACATTGTTTCCACATGCTCTGGCCCTTGAAACCTGGACAGAAACACTACATCAGCGTTACATTTAAAACATGTGGTCCAGCACAAACCTTGATTTGAGCATGAGCTACAAATGCCACTGACAGAAGTCATTTCTCAAATAAGGACAAACATTGAACCGGCTGTGGCCATGCTGTATTTCGGTAAGAACACTGGTGTAATTCACTGTAGAAGCCATTACACGATGACTGTCTATTTGCCACATTCAAAGATCACAGTACACTTTCACAAGCAGAAAATATTTTTAAAAATTACAGGATAATTCCAAAACATAATTGTACAGGCTGTCTAAAGATCAATAAAACACAAGTGTGTAAGCTTTTCCAGGGGTGTCTTACCAAAGAGCTTAACACTTCCTTCCCTTGACCACAGAGAGAGATGATATTTATACCAAATGCTGTACAAACTGGATACGCAGTGCCACATTACTTACCCTAGAAAAGCTGATTTATTCCTTGTGGTTACAAGTCACAAATGGCTGGAGCACAACTCCCGGCATTTGTTCTTCTAGTGAGCCGTACCGAGCCTCCCGAAGCACCAGTGCACTGCAGATAATCTCACACTACACAGGCTCCCCTGCTAACCCCATGTTCCCAGCCCAGCAAGGATAATCACATTCCGGCAGCGGGGAGTGAACAGATGGTGGATTCCATGGTAACCAGCCCTCCTAAGGCGATTGGTAGAAGTATGTGACTCAGGCTTACTGGGTAACAATGGCGGTCTTTGTGTTTCAGCCCTGCAAAGCCTAAGTGAAGAAGTAAGCACAGGGCTTGCTCAGCAGGTGTTTAGCTATTTAAACCAGGCTGTACAGACTAACTAAAAGCTTTCTGCAAGTTGACCCTTGACAGAACAAAGTCCTAATGTTTCAGATAGGCTGTTCTACTCATTCAGGAAGAAAGGTCATAGAAAGTTAACTGCAAAAACAAAAAACTTGAAAGTTTACTTGCAAAACCAAGATAACACATTGTAGAAAAGGAAGCTATGTCAGCAAGTCATTTTCTGAACTATAATCCCCCTCAGACTTGAAAACTGGCTTTATATTTTTAAGGATTTTTAAGACAAATATATTTAAATATATAAAACATCTTATTTTGGAAATAAAGTCAAGTTTTCAAAATCAATTCTTTTTAAAGAAATTATGATTTATTTCTTCTTTATTGAGTGGGAGGAAATGCAGCACATATTTTAAATCTAAATCTTCCTAGAGTCTTACTCACTCATGATAAGCTCAAAATATCTTAGTTTTGCTTAGGATGACTCTAGTTTGTTTCTGCATGCATTGAGATTACATGCTGACTCAGCAGGAAAACTGCCCTGTGTTGTTCACTAACAAGTGAACATAATCCTAGAAAAACTCTAATGCTGTAAAACCAAACATACCACACAAAAAACACACACTGGGATAATTCATGACCATGAACACTCAAAGTATTATAAGATGTAAAACTTTTAAAAGGGCAAGACAACAACAACAACAATAAAATGAGGGTAAACCTAAAAGAAAATGAAGCATGTATACTCCCACAACACTGTGGGTTTACTGTACCAGAAATTCCAGAGAGCCTTTCTTGACCCAAAAAAGAAATATAACACAAATATTAAAGGAAGAAATAAGCACTACTTGTGGATGCAATAAATCCATCCCTGTAAAAATAGTCAATCAAGTCAGGTGCTGTTTAAAGTGTCAGAAGTTTAGTTTCAAAAAGAAAAAAAACACAAGAATTAATGAATGCCTTGAAAAGCAAAATCCATCAGAACTTCAGTAAGACTTAGCTTACAAACAATGACTACAAAAAGAGTAGAAACATAGCAATAAAATTGTTAAGAAATGTGGATAAACTATTTGGGAAAAACCAGCACAAACTGTTACCACAAGAGACTGTTTAAAGGAATATGGGTGTCAAAAGATTCATAGATCCACACAAGATCCCAAGAAAAGAAGTGGCCATTTAGTAAAGCTTCAGTACAGCCATAAAAAGTTTGTTTTAAATGTATTTATCCTGTCAACTTCATGTATAATGCAATGCATCTGATCATACTGCCTCCATTATCTGCTCTTATATCCCCCTCCTTGCTTGAGTTTTTTAAAGAAGATGGAAATATCAGAGAATCTCATGCAAGAGAAATAATAGTATAACAGTTAGAATCCAAGCATTTAAAATTCATTATAGATAAACTCACAATGCCTAAATCTATCATTCTGAGATAAACCTGAGAACTGCAGACTCTTACATCTCCTTGCCTATCGACTTTCTTCTACATGTGTAAGAAGCAGCTCACACACATTTCGAAACCCTGCTTCTGATTTTCTACTCAAACCCAGTGTACTCCTGCAGCCTTCGGTTCTTATGGAAATAGTTCTGCAAAAGTCAAACAGTGTATAGCTCATTTGTCTGATTTGTATGGCTCCAAGGGGTTTGCACTGCACACATCATCTCAGACTCTGGTTGGCTCCACTAAGGCTACAGCCATCCTTGCTGTTTATCCATGTTGTAGGCATCCCCAAAGCTCTGGGGTTCTACAACTGGGTTACACCTTCACCCTCAGCTTCTCCTAGGCTCTCTTGAGGGACTCTGCCCCTGCCACATTGTGCCAAGCCTCAACTGTTCTCCACGGCACCCCTCAATCCTGGGCTTCTACTGCAACTGAGGCTACACCTTCAATGATGGTCTCTCCTGGCCTCTCTTCAGGGACTCCAGCCCTACCACATAGTGCCAAACCTCAGCTGCTCCTCTTGACTCCTTCATGACTTCAAAACCAGCACCACCTGGGTGACTCTACAGGTTATTTGCCAGCATGAGATACAGTCACTAGACCACAGCTTCTGTATCCTGACCCTGAGGAAATATTCCGATTTATGATCTTCACTAATACTAGTTTCTTCTTAGTCAGCAGTAATTTCTCAGCTCTATCTGACTTGGGTAAAATGTTCCAGTAAAGCAAAGGTTTCACTTAATTCAAAATATCACACAAACGACACTGACAGAATGTTTGCTTCCCTCTAAAACATCACACACAGTGCCCTCATTGTCTACCTCTCTTTCACACTTTTTATCTTCTAAGCACCCACAGAACAGACTACTGAGCTCAAAGTCCAAATGCCACAGCAACCATCCCAAAACTCAAGGTCGCGCATGTCAGAGTGAATCCTTTGACGTGCTACCAATTTCTTACTGGGCTTTGCTATTGCTCTGCTAAAACATCCTGGTTAAAAGCAGCTTGGGGAGGAATGGTTTCGTTTCATTGTAGCTTGTAGTTCACCATCCAGGTAAGTCAGGGCAAGAACTCGGGACAGGAACCTGGGGTAGGAACTGACCAAGCCCATGGGTGAGTGGTGCTTGCTGACTCGCTCTTCACTGCTTGCGCAGACTGCTCTCTTACACAATCCGGGACCACCCTCAGGAGGATGACCTAAACTTCTGACCCTCTGCTGCCATGTGGTGTTTGCTGGAGTTACCAGCATGTGCCAACATTCTGTGTTTGTGAGGTTCTAGGGCTTGATCCCAGAGTCTAAGGTATGGAAGGCAAGCGGAAACTGCATCCCACACCTCTAATTTGGTGTTTGAACAGAGGGCAGTGTTTGAGAGAAAGAATCCCCTCTTGCACACATTAAAAACATACAGATACTCCATTCTGCTCTAGGACCAAAAACCAAATTGCTTTGCTAAAAATAGCATCACCTTGGCTTAATTCCCACAATAGGTCCAGAAACAGTGTAAATATGCTCACACCCAGCCTCATTTATGTGTTAACCCAAGAAATCCGGACATACACTTACTCATATGCCGTTTCACAAACACAAAACTGAAGCTTGCTCACATTAACCAGGACTCATGATCAAGGGTTCTGGATTAAAGAAAGAATTACTTAATTATTAGTTGTTTTTCCTGAGGAGAATACTCCCAGTTTGCACCATGTCACTTAATCAATTGTGGAGGACAAGCATTGACCAAGAGTGCTGTGCTAACTTGCTCACAGAACACAGCCTGACAGGCTATCAGGAACATGGCAGAGCATGATAGAAGATCTTTAAAATACAAATTCAATTTGTTTAGCAGACTGAGAACAACTTGAATGGTCTGTGCTTCTGTATTGCTTCCCTAAGAATGTATGTCCTACAGGTCCATGGCAGAGAGTAAATAAATCCAGGGCCTCTCCATGCTAGAAGCAATCTGCTCAACCTTACCCTATGGCCCTCAGAGAAACTTGTCTGTTTCATATATGTTGCAGGGCTCACTGACATAAAGTCACTTACAACTAAGTAGAATCTAAGCAACAGTATTGTTTCCTCTCATTGCTAACTCCTGAATAGGGATTTATCAATTTTATTAAGCTTATCCAAGAGATTACATTTTGTTTCTTTTATTTGCTCTATTGTACAGTTTTAATTGTGATGTTTCTACATAGTTATTTGCTTTCTCTAAGTTTATAATATAGACTCTTATACCAATAACTTTAGATTTTTCCAATATATTTTCTTTTCTTTTGTGTGTGTGTAGTTGTTTATAATATTTTTAATGATAATATTTTTATTTAGATTTGAAACAAGCTTGCTTTACATGTCAATCCCAGTTCCCTCACCAATTCCTCCTCCCCTGTCCCCCTCCCAGCCCCCTTTCTGCTCCCCAGGGAGGGTGAGGCCTTCCATGGGGAATCTTCAAAGTCTGTCATATCATTTGGAGCAGGGTTTAGGCCCTCCCCCATGTGTCTGGGCTGAGAGAGCATCCCTTTATGTGGAACGGGCTCCCGAAGTCCATTCTTATACTAGGGATAAATACTGATCCACGACCAGAGGCCCCATAGACTGCCCAGGCCTCCTAACTGAAACCCACATTGAGGGGGTCTGGTTTGGTCCTATACTGGTTTCCCAGATATCAGACTGGGGTCCATGAGCTTCTCCCTTGTTCAAGTCAGCAGTTTCTGTGGGTTTCTCCAGATTCCAATATATTTTCTAATACAGGTGCATTAGCTTATGGACTTACAAACAACTGTAGAATAGGCTTCTGAAATAATTTTCATTCTGAAATATAAAAATTTTACTGTGATTGTATTTGTACACAAGTGTGTATACACTTGTGTGTGTATGAGTGCGTATACACATGTGTGTACATACATACACATCACGGCATAGGTGTGGAAAGCAGAGGACAATTTGTAGGAATCTATTTTCTCCTTCCACTTGAGTTCCAGGGATGAAACATGGGTACTCAGGCTTAATGGCAAGTGCCTTTATCTGCCTAGCCCTTTAGCTGGGCTATGTTTTTGTTTGGATTTTATTTTTTTTTTTTTTATGGCAAGAAAGTTTTCCAACATTTATTATTTCACCATGGTGAGAACCATCTATACATGGGCCTACTTATCCTAACATTTACTTAAAGATCAAATGAGTCACTGAGAAAGACCAATGAGATTTTAAGTGAAAAGACAAGTGACTCTTGGCTGTATATAGGTTATGTGTAGGTTACAGAACACATCAAACAGTACAGTAAAGGACTGTTTGGATGGACAACTACATTAATACTTTTATCCCAGTTGGAGGAACCATAGCCTAAAACCCATAATCTTTTCCTGAAGATATTTACAGGAACATTCTCATTTAGAAAGAACACAGTTTGCTTCCATTCAGCAATATGGAGTCATTGTTTTCTTCATTATTCCACAAATGTTCACTTAGTAAAAATGACCACTCGGAATGACTGACAAGTTCTCACATGTCTGTGTTGCACTGAGAGCACTATCCTAGGTGGAATAATATGAAATAGAAAACAGAGAATATGCTTGAAGTAATTTAAGTAAAATCACACACACACACAAAGAATCTGAATCTAAATTGATTCTGGTAATATCAAATGACAGAATTTTCAGTCAAAATAGCAGAGGTACCACCACTGAAATCTAGGAGTCAAAGGTGAGCATTGTTAATAAATGGTGACAATCTAGAGGACGAGAGTTTTCTTCTATTGCAACTGAATTATTGAGAGGTGCCCAAGTCATCACTAACCTAGTAAAACAAAGAAAAACTTTGGTCAAAGCCTTTTGGATTTGTGTACTTACAGGTTTTCAAAACCTGTACTAAGCTTGTTTTATAGAATGGAGCTAATATTCCACTCACAAAGACAGAAAGCAGGGGAATTAGCCCTCATTCAGTGTTCCTCAAAGGTCCTGTCTGCAAATGCTCCCTCTGTATTCACTCCACCTTTCACTATGGAGAGGGCCTAGGCTGGTAGACACAATAGGAGGTAACAGTTTAAGAAAAAGTAAGACTCACAATTTCAAATGTTTAAAATCTGAATGCAGTATTTACTCTTGCAAATCCTAGGTCAGTTACTAATATCATCCTAAAATCAAGAATTTAAGTGTGATGGGATTCTGCCCTAAGGTACCAGGCACAGCAGCCTAACACACCACTGTTCTTCTCAAAGTTATTCATAAGCCAAAACTGCAACAAACAAAATGTTATAAATCAAGGTACTGCCCTGTGACACATCATAAAGCAATTGAAACTGCAATTTACAGAAAAATTCAATAGCTTGAAAAATAATATACTATCATGTGATGAAAGTAAAAAATGTCACACAAGACCTCCCCCAAACACGCAAACACTGCAGTCCTGGCTTTGCAGGACAGTGCCATTGGCGACACAGAAGAGCCCCAGAGCTTGGCTAGCAGGAGACGCCACACATACTGCAGGCATACTCTCCTCTCACTTTCTTGCCCAGCAACATTTACCTTTAAAATTTTTTTTTTTAACAAATACATTCACCTAAGTTCATTTTGTTCTGGTGTTGGTTAGTCAGTTAAATATGAGAGAATATATGATTACTAAAGTAAAATACTGAGAAAATCCTGTCAAGTAAACTAGACTTCAGATTCTGATAAATCATATGCAATTTTTCAAAAGCCTTGAATAAGGAAAATATAACAATAATAATAGTAATAGTAATGATAATAATAATAATAATAATAATAGTAATGATAATAGAGTCTGGTCTTTTGAACCATTTTCTGTTGCTATTGGGGAACACAGTTGTACTATGAACCACAGAGAAAACTGCTGCTCCTTCAGTTAGATCTTGGGTCATGAAAACAAGAAAGAGCACATATAAAAAAGGAAAAAGGGAGAAGGAAACATGCAGCACAGAACTTTCTGATGAAGGTTTGCAATAACTTTCAGCTATCGTGGAAATAGTAGAAATGCTCATGATCAATAACACTGAGTTAGGTGTTAACTGTTGTGTTAAGGTAGGGTAGATACTACACATTAACATACCAGCAACTCAGCCTACAGACCTACAGACTCACAGAATTCTGTTGCTGTTGCTTGAGATCGTTCAGAAACTGTGGTCAGAAAATAGTAGTACTCACCACACCCCATAAAAGATTCCTTTCAAACAACAGCCAGCAGCACTTGTTTCTCTTCTAATCAATTTCTTTCTTGCCTTTTGAGGAAAGGGCATTGGAGGCAAAATTTTTATCAGTCTTTAGTTAGATAGCAGGCATGCATCTTCTGTTGGATATGACAAATACATAAGTAACAGGAACTACAGAGTGGTTTCATAACTGTCATAGTTGAGAGAGTTGTGAGGACACCCCAAAGAAGGACACAATATATTTCAAAACCCCTAGAAAGTATTTCAGCATGTGGTCAGAGGGGTAGAACACTGTGGGTGGGATAGGAAGGGTGACTCTGGCTTGCAGCATGTGATTTAACTATAGCAAGGTTTATAACAAGCTATAAAAAGAAGTCTTGGGCTGGGGGTGCAGCTCTGTGGCACAAATCTTACTTAGAAAGTACAAGATCCTAGGTTTGATCTAGCAATACATGTGTACATGAACACACACACACACACACACACACACACACACACACACACACACACACAGCTCTCAAAGAACATTAGGATCTTTTCACAGCCACTGGAAAGAACTGAGAAATAGAATAATTAATTCAGAGCAATGTGACTGTGTTCCCCAAAGAAAGTGGATCTTTCAGGACTTTCTCAGAAACAAGTATGCAGATTACACTGCAACATAAGTAACTGTGTGCTAATACACATAAAGATTTTAACTAAAGATGCTACTCCTGTTCTGTGTTTAGATTACTATTACTGGTTAAAATCAATCATTATAATACAGGCTTCTTAAAATACCCAAAGAGTAAATAGTCACATGTCTATTGAAATTTACACAACAATGTAACCCTAATTTTCTTTCTTTGTTATGTTTTGTTGTTATAGTCAGACTCAAACTATAGTATCTAGATTCTAATCAGTTTCATAATCCTTTTAACAAATTATTGCATTTCTGGAAGAGAATTGAGATAAAAATGATGCACTACATTCAAATATTTGAAGGATTTTGATGAGTTCAGCAAAATAAACCCTTAAAATATCTTATGAACCAGCATGTGGAAGCATAGAAGGGACCAACTGGAGAAATACACCTCAAAATCAGTTGGGGCCTTTTAGAAATTCCTCTAGTGTTAAGATGTGGGTGATACCACACATTAACATCAGGGAGTTCACTGCAACTGTCAATGACACATATGAATAGAGAGTTTAAATGGTGTATTTACTGTTACTGTGTATATGTATTAATGTATGTGAGGTATAGGTGTGCACGCCAGTGGGCATGTGTAGTGGTCAGGAGAAAATTTTGTGAAGCTGGTCCTATGCTTCTGTCTTTACCTGAGCTACAGGAATAGAGTCAGGTTGGTAGGCTCATGCTACTCCACTTAGTCACTTTTCTTAAGCATCCCCGAATCTAGTGTAATACTTCTAAGAGGTGGTGATTTTGAAAGCTAGTAATGTACCTATGATGATCATGTGTCAAAATTATGAGCTTTACAAGTTGATCTCTGTGAAGTGAAAAGTTCATATAGTATGTCCAACTCAGGGTCTGATGCTTTCCAAACTTTACCCTCTCAAGCCCCCAAGTGCATCCATATTAAGTGATTGCTGGGGTATAGGAAGTACTGACGATGTGCTCAAGCATGTGTCTATGAGGAGTCAGCACTTTTGGATCCCTCTGGTAGCTCTGAGGAAATTTTTGGTAGCAGGAAACTTTAAAATGACCACATGCCAGTGTACAGTGGCTGAACTGAAAGGTCTTGCTTTGCTATTATGTCTCACAGTGGAAGACCTTAATGAGTATGTTGGCCCTTGGTTGGTTTGTTGACTGGTTGGTTGATTGGTTGGTTTGGGTTGGCTGGTTGGTTGACTGGTTGGTTGATTAGTTGGTTTGAGTTGGTTGGTTGTTTGGTTTGTGGCTGGTTGTTGATTGGTTGGTTGTTTGGTTGGTTGAAGATAGGGTCTCACTTTGTAACCCTGGCTACCCTGGACTTGGCTGCCTGCCTCAGCTTCTAAAATGCTGGGATTAAAGGGATGTGTTGCCATGGCCCTTGGTTTTTTTTTTTGTTTTGTTTTGTTTTTGTTTTTTGTTTTGTTTTGTTCCCTCCTTTTCAATGTTTCAGCAGTATGGGAAACAAAAAGAAAGAATGAATAAATATTTCAAATAACTCATAATGGTTTAAAGTGTGCAACTTTATAGTAAACAAAATCCTACATTGTAGCCAGGTGGTGGTGGCACACACCTTTAATCCCTGCACTCGGGAGGCAGAAGCAGGTGGATCTAGGTAGAGCTCTGTGAACTCAAGGCTAGCCTGGTCTACAGAGTGAGTTCCAGGACAGCCAGAGCTACAAAAAGAAATCCCATCTCAAAAAACAAATAATTTTACATTGTAGATGTTTTACAAATTTTTACTACTGACTGTACCTTTTCCTTGTCCAGGTACTATATGAATACAGCGGAGGGAAAATGTTGCCCTGGGTAAAATCCCTCATGAATTTGTGCTAATTTCTACATTCAAGGTTTACAGCTTGCCATATTAGACATCACAAAACCAGATATAACTTTAAACAAAGTAATTTGGACCAATTTATCACATATGTTTAAATTTCACAATGGTTTTAGGACCCCAATTTTCAAATTTGTTGAATGCTACAATTAGTAACCCCCAAAGTTAGGAGAGTAAACACAAAACTTCATGGAAGGAGAAAAGCAGAAGTGAAGTGTCCCATAACCAATGTCCTCACACAGTGAACACTGACATCAATTACAGCTGCAGAAGTTGACTCTTGGGTAACCTTGTAAGAAGTAACCATGAGGCTTCATTGTGAGGGGTACGGCCCACCCACAGACAGACAGACAGCCCCTGACCACCACAGTGAGGGGCACAGCCCACCCACAGACAGACAGACAGCCCCTGACCACCACAGTGAGGGGCACAGCCCACCCACCCACCCACAGACAGCTCCCGATCAGATACTCCTGGTTCTGTTTTTCTTGCTATACTTGCTGTTTGTGACTCACAAACTACCTTCTACATCATATGGTCCTCTTCATAACTTAATTCCTCTGAAATGTCTATTTAACCTCATAAATTTTAAGTTTTATACCCATCCCAGGGAACAGGAACATCTTAAACCATCTTGAAACCCAGGATCCACCCAGTGAGTTGTCTTGATCTTAACTAGCTGGTTTGCTATGAGAAAAAGGAGAAGAGAACTGGCACTTCCTCAAGATCATTTTTACTCAGAAATGGCTTGCACTTCTTCTGTGGTAGTAAGCTACCCCTGGCAGGTCAGTTACTAGCAGCAAGCAACATACAGCCTAGGGTATTAAAACACTCCAAATTGATTTCCTTTACCCCTAACATCTGTCTCCTCCTTTCACCTATCTCCTATATATGTCATGTTGTGATTTGGAGAAAAACTGTAACTGCTTTGGTAAATAAATAAAAACTTCCTTTTTTTCTAGACATGAGGCAAGTATTTCCATTCCTTATTAAAATATAGGATAGCCTCAAATTACAATAGTTAAAAAATATCTTAATTTCATTTTTGACAATTTCATATAAGCATGCAGTATTGTGTGAACACATCCCTCCCATTTCTCTTCCACCTTGACCCTTCCTACTTACATATCTTAGTGTGTGTGTGTGTGTGTGTGTGTGTGTGTGTGTGTGTGTGTGTGTGTGTGTGTGTGCACATCCTGTGTTCATGGTTATATTAGCCACATCTTATCAAGACAGTATTTCATAGGATGCTTCCCCCATCCTCATGCTCCTAAACTCCCTAAATCTTAGAAGGGATGGTATTGATGCTCTGTTAGCGATAAGCATTCAACACTCACTCATTCTCAAAACTTTGACCAGTTATGGGTCTCTGTATTAACTCTTACTCACTATAAAAGGCAATACTTTTAAAAATACATGCTAAGTACATTTATTTCCTTTACTTCTACTGGAAAAGACCATTGCTTCTTGGCTTATAAATTCTAGGCAGTTCTTTAAAACGGAGTGAGTACCAACACATGAGTTACCTGTCATTGCAAAGAGAGGTTGTAACAGTAAATAGGTGTAGTTTTTGTGGTGATTGGACTGCTCTGCCTCTGGGATATATAATAAGGAACATTTGAAATACAGCTCATGTGACTAAAGAACTGAAGTAAACATTACTTTATTTAATTGAGATTTAACATTTTGAATCACTTGGGCAGTGGTGGCGCACGCCTTTAATCCCAGCACTTGGGAGGCAGGAGGCAGAGGCAGGGGATCTCAGTGAGTTTGAGGGCAGCCTGGTCTACAGAGTAAGTTCCAGGATAGCCAGAGCTGTTACACAGACAAAACAAAATTTGAATCAGCACCTGACTAGTGAACAAGAATGACTTCTCTAATGACAAAATCTGTCTTTTTCTTTAACTTTTTAATTTGAAATACTTAACAGACTGGAAAAATGCTACAGAAACAGTTTGGAGAGATTCATTCAGTTTTCTCTTATGATCATATCTTATACAACTAAAGTACAACATCAATATCAAAACTAGCTGCTGGCATAAGTACAATGTGCCTAGTTCTAGGCAATCTATTACTGGTGTAGATTTTTGGCCAACATAACGAGCATGCAGAGTGGTGCCACTCCCACAAAGAGCCCCTCTTGACTCCACTTGGGCCAGCCCCCTTCTTCCTTCTTACCTCCTCTGACTCCTAGCAATCCATCACTAGTCTGTTGCCTACCCTGTCATTTCTTCATTTACAGTGTTACACAAAAGGAATCATATATGGACTTTGAGAATGCCTTTCTTTCCGCATTTAACATCTCACCTTTGATAATTATTGGTGGTGGGAGTGAAGAGCACAAGACTGCCATGTGTGACTGTGCTACCAGTGACTTAACCACCCACATCCTAATGAAGATGACTGCCCACAGTCTCTGCCTATTCACACATGTGTGTTTTCATATGTGTATTTGTCCAGTTTGAGTTTACCTGCTATACCTTTGACGGAAATAACATCTCTATGTGGTCTGACCATTTCCTTTTCACTTTATTCTTTTATTTTAGTGCTGGGGAGTAACCCAAATGCAAAATATGCTGAGAATGAACTCTTTCACTAAGCTATACAGTCACATGCAAATTCACATGATTCAACTTATATGCTTTTGATATTTCAGTTTAAGGACTTTTTTCTGATCCACAGGTTAAAAAAATATTTTTCTATGTTTTTTTTTTAAGGTTTATAGTTTAAGCCAGATATGGTGGTATATACACAGTACATAAAAGGCTGGGAGCCTGAATTTGAACCCAGCCTTGGTTATATATCAAATTTCTTCCACTAAAAATGATGACAGTTTAAGTTTATGATTACATCAAAGACCTCTTTGACCTAACTTTTGTATAAGGTTCATGGAGGAATGTCTGTCCCATGGCCCCAGACATATGCTGTTAAGATTAGCTATGAACACAGCTACAAACAAACACCACTGCAAAGTTAACTTGTATTAGTACAAGAGGAGGCTTGGTGACTTGATTATGTGGTTATTTCTTTATTTTGCATCCTGATTGAAGTTTCTCCTGTCCTCCCAATCCCCCCACCTCAGACTCCCCTTCCCTCTGCTCTTCTTTGCTCCCCTCCCCAGTTCATTCCTCCTCCATTTCTATTCAGAAAAGGTCAGGCCTCCCATGGATAACAACAAAACATGGCATATCAAGGTGTAGTAATACTTAATACTGTATTAAGGCTGGGCAAGGCAACCCACTAGGAGAAATAGGATTCCAAAACCCAGCAAGAGTCAAAGATATCCCCTGCTCCCACTGTTAGAAGTCCCCCAAGAAGACCAAGCAATACAATGTAACATATATGGAGAGGACATAGGTCAGTTCCATGCAGGCTGCCTGATTGGTGGTTCAGTCTCTATGATCCTAGGTTAGTTGGTTCTGGGTGTTTTCTAAATCCACACATTGATAGGCACCTGATTTTTGACAAGGAAGCCAAAATTATACAATGGAAAAAAGAAAGCATTTTCAACAAATAGTGCTCATATTAACTGGGTGTCGGCATGTAGAAGAATGCAAATAAATCCGTATGTATTACCCTGCAGAAAACTCAAGCCCAAGTGAGATTAATATACATCCTTAATATAAATATTAAACCTGGAAGAAGAGAAAGTGGGAATAGCTTGGAATGCACTGGCACAGGAAACAACTTCCTGAGCAGAGCACAAATAGTATAGGCACTAAGACAAACTATAAGAGGAGAGTTAAGATGTAGGGACTTGATAGAAGGTCCAGACTCTCTCTCCAGTAAGATAAGACCACGTGGAAACACTTAGATTAGTAGAAATGGGTTAATATTTAAGACAGAGCTAGCCAATAAGAAACACTAGTAACTGGCCAACAGCTTTATAACTATACAGTGTCTCTGTGTGTATTTAGGGCTGATGCAACAGTGGGACCAGGCTGACAGGAAAACTACTCATAACAAAATGGTACCTGCAACGTGGGCATTAAGAACTACTTAAAACTTAACAAAACCTTAAGAAAGGATTTTTAAAACATAATAACAGAGACAAACAAGTCTTCTTGGTAGCATTTTTTTCAGATGGGCTCTGTTTTGCTAGAGACAAGCAGACTTGCATGGCTCCTTTAAGGGAGGTTTCTTGATTTGGCATAAGTGGCAAACCCTGCTAACAATTTAATGGTGTGTATGAGAGGTGGCAGTGGCAATGACTACATCTCCAAGCCGCCAGCATGTTGGGTGGTGGCAGCATAGGTCAAGATAGTGAGCACAGCTCTCAGTGCTGGTGGTAAACTTAACCCCACCATCTTGGATAGACTTCAGCTAAAATAGCTGTGGCTTTTATTCTAGCAATGTTGTAGTTTAGCAGATAAAAGACTCATGACCAGAAAAAGATAAAGATTTACACTAAAGACAGATTCAGATTAAGAAAGACCTTTAAAGGTTTACAATGTGTTTTAAAATATATGTAGGCATAGGAGAAAAAAAAAGAAACAGGATAAAGTTGTTTAAAAAAAATAGAAAGAAAGAGAGTAGCTGGGTGTGGTGGCACACGCTTTTAACTCCAGCACTCAGGAGGCAGAGGCAAGCAGATCTCTCTGATTTCAAAGCAAACCTGATATACAGAGTTAATTCCAGGACAGGAAAAAGATACACAGAGAAACCCTGTCTCAAAAAATGAAAAAATAGAAGTAGAAAAAAATAGAGTAACAAAAAGCCACATAAAAATGGAAAATACAATCCACAGCCCCCAGGAGAATCTAGGTAACAAGGGGGGTTCAAGGAGGACAATAGGATCTCTCTGAGAAGGGGAAGTAGAAGAGATGTTGTGGGTAGACTGGAGGTGGGTGGGGATGGGAACATGAGGGACCAGGTGGGATGGGTTATGGAGATATCTTGTTTGTACCCCAACAAATAAAGCTTGCCTGAGGATCAGAGGGTGGAGCTAGTCACTAGTTAACCATAGAGGTCTGGAGGTCTCTACAGGTAAACAGGAAGTGAGATGGCTGTGTGAAGAGAGGATATAAGATGGGAGGAAACAATAGTTCACTCTCTTTTCAGTCTGAGGATTTCATAGAGGTAAGAACTATAGTGGCTGCTGCTCTGCTTCTCTGAGTTTTCAGCTTTCACCCCCTAATATCTGACTCTAGGTTTTTATTATGCTACAGTGGGGTGGGAGAAAGAACTGAAAGACACTACTGGGAAGGGGGCAATATTCAGGGTCAGGTAGAAACATGGTGCAAGGGAAACCCCAGAATATGTGAGGATGATCCCCACTAAGACTCCTAGCAAAAGAGGATATGTAGCCTGAACTGGCCATCTCCTCTGACCAGGGAAGTTTCCAGTGGAGTGACAGGGACACCAACCCAGCCACATAACCTTTGACCTCTGGTCTGCCCCATGCAAGGGATGTTCTGGGTTAAGGGTGGCATAGAGACAGTGGGAGTAATCAATCAATGACTGAGACCCAGCCTGAGACCCAAGCCACGAGAATGAGCCCACCCCCAACACTGCCTGGAGTGCCAGCACCCACAGGCTGGATGGCCCAGAGTCATAGGATAGAACTAAACACAACTGGAGGGGAGTCATGATGCCTAATGATATTCTGCTATTCACATAGAGTGATACCTAGTCCAGTTGTCACCAGAGAGACTTCATCCAGCAACTGATGGAAACAGATGCAGATACCCACAGTCAAACATTAGGCTGAGCTTGGAGAATCCTGCAGAAGAGGGGGAGGAAGGATTGGAGGAGCCAGAGGGGTCAAGATTGTGTGGTTCTTGATCACAACCTTTGTAGGGGGATAATATTGTATCACTAGGTCAAAAGGTTACACATGCCTATAAAGTTTAGGTTGAGTGGTTTTATTTTCTTCCTTCCTTCTCCCCTCCCTCCATCCCCCCTCCTTCCCTTCCTTCTTCCATGGTCATGGGTAAGCCATGGGAAACAATTTATGCAATGGATCATCTTTCTTTGATTTCAATACTTTCGTAATTTTTCATGTAGCAATTTTCTGGGTTTTGTACTGCTTTCTTTATCTGTCTATCCCTCTTCCAACACCAGTTCTGAATCACATAAAAGTCTTAGAACTCGATACAGCAATTCCTCACTCACTGTTCTTCCTCAAGGTTGTTATGTTGTTTCTGCACCAGGAGCCCAGGCAGAACACGGAAGGCTCTGGGATCTCATAAAAAGACCTAATATCTGGATTGCAGGCAGAGAACAAGAACAATCATGCAGTAAAGGCAGATAAAATATCTTCAAGAAAAGTAGAGAGATTTCCCAATTCAAGAGAAAGAAATGTCTACACAGGTGCAACAGGTCTACAGAACACAAACTAGACAGAACCAGAAAAGAAACTCCCCACAACATACGTAAATTAAAAGATTAAAATACAGAATAAAGAGTAATAAAAGCTGCAAGAAAAAAATGTCAAGTCATTTATAAATGGAGGCCAGTCAGAACAATACCTGATTATTTGGCAGAAACTTTTAAAGCCGGAAGCCAGTTCAAAAAGATTGCAACTCTCCACCCAGACTACTATGTTCAGCAAGGACATGGACTGGAAAGTTGGCCCAATGGTTAAGAGCATTTGATGTTCTAATTCCCAGCACCAACATGGTGAATCAAAACCATCTGTAAACTCAGCTCAATATATGTCCTCTTCTGACCAATGCAGGTACCAGGCATGCATGTGGTACACATATACACATGCAGGCAAAACACTCAGATGTATAAAATAAATCTAAAGAAACTGTTTGTTTTTGGTTTTTTGTTTTGTTTTGTTTTGTTTTTCAAGACAGGGTTCTCTGTGTAGCTCTGGCTGACCTAGAATTTGTTCTCTAGACTAGGCTGACCTCGAGCTCACAAAGATCCACCTGCTTCTGCCTCCTGGGTCCTGGGATCAAAGGCATGTGCCATCAATACCTGGCCTGAAACTTGTTTTTAAAAGATGAAATGCATTAGAAGTAATATCAGACTCTTAAAACAATAAATAAAATTAAAGGAGAAACAAAGAATGTCTATGATAAAAAGGAATTTATGACCACTTAGCCATCACTAAAGAGAGTCTTGGAAAGAAAGATAAACACATTCAAAAGGTCACAGGATTCCATAAAAAGGCTGAAATGAAGATGGAATTGAAACACTAATATCCCAACCAGAAGACTAGGGGAAGCCTTACCTGTAAGTCAAGTGAGATAGCCTGTCAGGATCCAAAGATACAATAGAGGATCTAGACAAAATATGCAAAGAAAATGAAAACAAATTTAAAGCTTGGGATAGGCTCCTACAAGAAATATAGACAATTCCAGGTTAATGGCATAGATCAGTTATTTTAGGAAGTCAGAGAAGAAAATGTCCTTCAAAATGTCCACTATAGGCACAAGCACACAAAGCCCCAGCCAGACAAGACCAAAAAAGAAGCACCTAACACAGATCATAGTTTAAACACTACATATACAGACCTAAAGCACCGAGAGTTTGACAAGAAAAAATACAAGTCACATACAATGGAAAACCCATCACAATAACCCTCATTAGAAACTCCAAAAGCCAGGAAAGCCAGAAGCAATACACTCCAAGTTCTAAGAGTCCACAATGGCTATCCTAGACTACAGCACCCAGAAAAACCACCTGCCATAGTTGAAGAGAAAGAAAAACTTTCCATGATATAAATAGCCAAAAGATGCCATATCCAACCACAACAACAAAACAAAAATCACATAAACAGAATATGAAGCAATACTTCAAATTGAGGAGGAGTAAGCACAGCCAAGAGACCCTAGGAGAAAACAACAACAACAAAATCAATCAATCAATAAATAAATAAATAAAACAGAAAAAGAAGAATGAAGTTATAATTTAATGAAAAACATACCACAATTGAGGACAAAAACCAGACTGCAATCTAAATACACTTTCGACAATACCTTTAATATGAAAGGCCTCACCTCTCCAATCAACAGACAGGGCTAGTTAATGGGTAAAGAAACAAAACCCATCTTTCTGTGGTCTACAAGAAACTCATCTTTAAAGATTGGCACTGCCGTAAAGTGAAAGGATGGGGAAACATATTCCAAGCAAATGGGTGGCAGTGGTGCATGCCTTTAATTCTAGCACTCAGGAGGCAGAGGTAAGTAGATCTCTGTGGGTTCAAGGCTAGCCTGGTTTACAGAATGGGTTCTAGGACAGGCTCCAAAGCAACACAGAGAAACCCTATCTGGAAAGAAAAAAAAAAAAAAAGAATCAAGCAGGCATTGCTATCTTGATATCTGACAAAATAGACTTCAAACAAAAACTAATTAATCAGAACATTATCACAATATTACACACACACACACACACACACACACACACACACTCCAACCTCTGGGGCATCCACAATAAAAAGAATACTAGTAGAATTAAAGACATGGATTAACACAAACCTAATAGTAAGGAAATTTCAACACCTCACTTTCTCTGCAAAACAGGCCATCTGAACAAAAAATAAACAAAAGCTTCAGAAGTACATGGCATCTTATATTAAATGGACTTAACAGATATCTATACACTATTCCAACCAAAGACCAAAGAACACACATTTCACTCAGCAACACATGGACACACATCTAAAATCCATCACACCCTGTGACACAAAGTAAATGTTAACACACGAAGAAAAACTGAAATAGTTCCAAGTATATCTGAACGTTGTGAAATAAAGCTTAAAACTGACAGCAAACAAAGCTATGGTAAGTGTGTACACTCATGGAGATCAAACAACTCACTAATACATAAGGAGTGGGTCAAAGAAGAAACCGAAGTATTCCTGGAACTAAACAAACATGAAAACGTAACAAGCCTCTGATACACACGATAAGCAGTTCTAAGAGCGAAATCCATAGCTCTAAGCCTACCTTTAAAAATAATAATAAACAGAAAGAGCCCACAGAAATGGCATAATGATTCAGCACTAGAATTTGGCAAAAGAACTAACCAAACCAAAACACAGAAGATGGCAAAAATTAATAAAAATCAAAGCAGGAATTAATGAAATAGAAACAAACAAAAACAAAAGAATACAAACATTTGATGATCTAATCACTTGCTCTCTGAGAAGATAAAGAAGATGAACAGATCCTTGGCCCAACTAACCAAATGAAATAAAGAGATCCCAATGAAGAGAATCAGAGAAATGAACAGTGATACAACAGACACCACAAAATACAGTATATTATAAGAAAATGCCTGTACCTTTAAAACCTGTATCTTATTAAGTTGGAAAATCTAAAAGAAATGGATGAATACCTTGATTCATCCAAACTTCCAAAGTTGAATCAAGAGTCCAACAATGTAAACAGAGCCATAATATGGTAGTAAAAAGTCTGCCAACTTAAAAAACAAAAACAAAACAAAACCCAGGTCTACATGGATTCCCAGGATAGTATTAGCAGACTTTGAAATCAATCCTTCGTAAACTCTTAAAAAATAAAGTGGGGGCAGGGAGGGAAGATGGACGGTGGGTTAGTTCACTCCAGGCATTAAGACCTAGCATTAAGAGGGCAGCTCTCTAACACTGGACAATTATCCCCTGGAGCCATGTTGGGATCCATGTTTTATCAACATTCAGGCCAGGGTTGTAGCAAGCCTTACAGCATTAGTTCCCTGCCCAGCAGTAGTAGTCTGACACAAAAGGTACATATTGTGTGTGTGTGTGTGTGTGTGTGTGTGTGTGTGTGTGTGTGTCCTATATTGCTTTGTTTGGACATTTTTTATACCTTGCTACATTATCTCTAATTAATATGAATTAAGGAAATTTCAATAGATCCAAGAATTATAGAATATTAGTTTGTAGTCTCCTCACAAAAGAAGAGTTAAATACACCATAGAAACATAAGCCTTGAGTCACAATGCTTATACTGCATTTTCTCTCTGCCCTCTCTGCCTTTTATCACAGCCATGGCCTCATGGACCAGCAGGGGGAATGTCACAGTCTTTACTCCAACCTTGCATATTTCATGATGTGAAGACCCCTCCTTTTGAATTTGGCCTTGTATACTTCTACCCTGAAAGGTCTTTAGTAAAGATATAAAAACTAACTAAAGTTGTTGGTGACACATACCTTAAATCCCAGCACTCAGCCTGAGGATACTGGTGGTGCATTCCTTTAATCCAAGCACTCAGCAGGCAGAGGCAAGCAGATCTCTGAGTCTAAAGCCAGACTGGCCTACAAAGCCATTGTGAAGACTACACAGAGAAACCCTTTCTGAAAAACCAGACAAGATAAAAATAAAAATAAATAAACTAAGGCAATTAATTTTTCAAATTATAGTTTCATTCCATTAATGGGTTTGATAACAATGAAGAATTAAGATTTTTAAAGTACACAGAATAGATACATTTACTGCAGATACACAATACACACAGCTTTGTATGAGGCTATGGGTAGAAAGTGTCAAAGGCACTGTCTAAACCACAGGAACTGTCTGCTCTGAAACCAAATGGAAAAACATTGTATATTCCATTTCTATAGTACTACTGTATGAAAGCCTATTGCTGTGACAAAAAAAGAGGAAGACAACTTAAAAAGCTGGGCTATATAAAGTTTTTTCCTCTTGTTTTCATTGTATAGTAAACACACATCACTAAAATATTCTTAAGACAAAACAAATACAGCTCTAAGAAAGAGTCACTAGAAGTGCAGGCAGGTACAGGAAGAAAAGCATCTATGCATTCCATGTATGGCTCACTTATTTAATCCACATAGCCCAGAGCAATTGCTCCTATGGCATGAATGATGCCATAACAATATATTGTCTGATATTCAGACTGTGGAGTATAGTCATCAGCAAATTTTGATCTGTTGATCTATCTTGAATCATATAGACTCTATGTTAAGGCTTATAGGTAATCAAAGACAGAATCTAGAACATCTAGTTGCTAAGCCCTCTCCCCACAGATTACAGCTCATGCAACAGCGTGAAAAAAAGCTATTGGCATGAAGTAGAATCCAAGGAACAAGACTTATCAGCAGTTAGTCATGAGTTCCTAGGAAAGTCAGCAAGTGTGCGTGTGAGTGTGCATGAGTGTGCGTGTGTGTGTGTGTGTGTGTGTGTTGCAGGTGCAGGTAAAGGGGTGCATGGATGTGCAGGAACATATGGAAAGTAGAGGACAACCTCAGGTTTTCCACCATTTTTGTTTGTTATTTATGTTGAGAACAGATTTCACGTTGAGCTTTTTTTTTTTTTTTTTTCTCCTTTTTTTTTTTTTTTGTCCTGCTGGGCCTGCTGCTCAATGTGAGCAGCAGGCCAGAGTGCAGGTCCAACAACCCCTCCACCTCCACAGAACTTCCTGGGTCAGCTCTGAGCACACTGGACCCACCTATCCATGCAGGATCACCTTGAGGCCATACTCGCCTGATCTTTGGACCCCATCCCCTGCCCTGTGCTGGAGGAGAGATCTCCAAGAGAGCTTAAATCATCCAGAGTTACAGACATCGAACTCTTGGCCCACCTACGCACACTGGAAGAGTGGAGGGGGAGAGAGAGAGAGAAAGAGAGAGAGAGAGAGAGAGAAAGAGAGAGAGAGAGAGAGAGACTCAACCTGCACCCACTGGAAGAAGCAATGAAAACATGGCAATACAAGAAAACACCCAACAATAGAAAGACCAGTATGATGCCACCAGAATCTAGGGACTCTACACCAACTAGACATGGACACACCAAAGCAGAAGAAGAGAAGAGAACAACTTAAAAAAAAATAACTTCATAAAAAAAAAGATAGAGGCCCTCAAAGATGATATGAAAAAAATCCCTTAAAAAGAAAAAAAAATGGAAGAAATAGAAGAAAAGACCAAGCAAAGCATGCAAGAAATGAACAAATCTCTTAAAGAAAGCAAGGAAAGCCAAGAAAAAACAATCAAACAAATGAAGGAAACAAGACCTGAAAACTGAAATAGACACAAGTTGAAAACACAAATTGAGGGAAAGCTGGAAATAGAAAAACTGGGTAAATGATCAGGAACTACAGATGCAAGCATAACCAATAGATTGAAGAGAGAGGATCTCAGGTGCTGAAGATAAACTAGAGGAAATTGATTCATCAACCAAAGAAAATCTTAAGTCCAACAAATCCTTAAACAAATCATCCAGGAAATGTGGGGCACTGTGAAAAAGCCAAACCTAAGAATAATAGGCATAGAAGAAGGCAAAGAAGCCCAGCTCAAAGGTGCAGAAAACATATTCAACAAAATTATTGAAGAAAAGTTTCCCAATCTGAAGAAGAACATGCCCATGAAAGTAGAAGAAGCATACCAAAAACTAAATAGACTGGACCAAAAAAAGAAAAAAAAAAAAGTCCCCTCACCAATCACCGCATAATAAAACACCTAACATACAGAAAAAAAAAAAAAAGAATATTAAGAGCAGCAAAGGAAAAACGTGAGGTAACATGTAAAGGCAGACCTATCAGAATTACACCTGACTTCTCCATGGAAACTCTCAAGGCCAGAAGGTCTTGGATAGATGTTCTACAAATACTAAGAGTACATGGATGCCAGCCCAGGCTACTATACCCAGCAAAACTCTCAATCACTATAGATGAAGAAAACAAGATATTCAATGACAAAGCCAGGTTTTCACAATGCATATCCATGAATCCAGCCCTAAAGAAAGTTCTGGAAGGCAAACTCCAACCCAAAAATTGAACTACACTCACAAAGACAATAGATAATCAAAGACAGACATCACCTCAGGGTAAAGTGTTGGGAAAACACCTTCCAATAAAATGGACCCAGGAAGCAAGCAGGAGTGACTATCCTAATATCTAGTAAGTTAGACTTCAAATCAAAATCAATCAAAAGAGATGAAGAAAGTCATTTAATATTCATCACAAGAGAAATCTACCAGTAAAATGTCTCAATTCTGAACATCTATGCCCCAAATACTAAGGCAACCAAATTCATAAAAGAAGCTCTACTAAAACTCAAAGCTCATATGAAACCTCACACACTCATAGTGGCAGACTTCAACACCCCACTCTAACCACTAGACAGGACCACCAGACAGAAACTTAACAAAGAAACAAAAGAACTAACAGAAGTTACATCCCAATTGGGTTTAACAGACATATATAGAACATTCCATCAAAACACTAAAGAATATACCTTATTCTCAGCATCCCATGGAACCTTCTCTAAAATTGACCACATACCAGGCAACTCAACAAACCTCAACAGATACAAAATAAATTGGAATAGCCCCCTATATCTTATCAGATGACCATGCTTTAAAATTGGAATTCAACAACAACACAAATCACAGAAACCCTACAAACTCATGGAAACTGAACAATGTGCAATTGCACCACACCTCGGTCAAAGAAGAAATAAAAAAGAAATTAAGGACTTCCTAAAATTCAATGAGAATGAGGACACAACATACCCGAACTGATGGGACACCTCGAAAGCAGTGCTACAAGGGAAGTTCACTATACTAAGTGCCCATCTGAAGAAAATGGAGGATAATCACATTACAGAATTAATGGCACAACTGAAAGCCTTAGAACAAAAAGAAGCAAATTCACCCCAGAGGAGTACATACTAGGAAATAATCAATTTGAGGACTGAAATTAATAAAGTAGAAACCAGGAAAACAATACAAAAAAATCAATTTTACAAAGAGTTGGTTTTTCGAGAAAATCAACAAGATAGACAAACCTTTATCCAAACTAACAAAAAAGCAGAGAGAGAACATGGAAATGAACAAAATCAGAAATGAAAAGGGGGAACATAACAATGGACATGGAAGAAATCCAGAGACTTTTCATTTTCAGGTCATACTTTGAAAACCTGTACTCCACAGAATTAGAAATTCAAAGGAAATGGACATACCTCTGAGTAGCTATCATTAACCAAAATTGAATGAAGAACAGATAAGTAACTTAAATAGATCTATAACCCCAAATGAAATAGAAGCAGTCATCAAAAGCCTCCCAACCAAAAAAAGCCCAGGGCCAGATAGCTTCATTGATGAATTGTACCAGAAATTCAAAGAACATCTAATAGCAATACTCCTCAAATTGTTACACACAATAGAAGCAAAATCTTCATTACCAAACTCTTTATATGAGGCCACAATTACATTGGTACCTAAGCCACACAAAGACACAACTAAGAAAGAAAACTACAGAACAATATCCCTTATGAACATTAATATGAAAATACTCAATAAAATACTGGCAAATCGAATCCAAGAACACATCAGAGAAATTATCCACCATGACCAAGTAGGCTTCATCCCAGGGATGCAGAGATGGTTCAACATATGAAAATCTATCAATGTGATCCACCAACATAAACAAACTGAAAAGGAAAAAACGCATGATCATCTCAATAGATGCTGAAAAAGCCTTTGACAAATCCAGCACCCTTTCATGATAAAGGTCTTGAAGAGATCAGGGGTAACAGGAACATACCTAAACATAATAAGAGCAATATACTGTAAACCAACAGCCAACATCAAACTGAATGGAGAGAAGCTTAAGGCGATTCCTCTAAAATCAGGAACTGAACTCCATATCTTTTTAATATTGTACTTGAAGTTCTAGCTAGAGCAATAAGACAACAAATGGAGATCAAGGGGATACAAATTGGAAAGGATAAAGAAAAAATGCCACTATATATGATAGTTTACATAAGTGACCCAAAAAACTCTAACAGGGAACTCCTCCGGCTGATAAACACTGTCAGCAAAGTGGCAGGATACAACATTAACTAAAAAAAAAAAAAAAAAAAAAAAAAATTAGTAGCCCTACTATATACAGACGAGAAAGGGATTGAGAAAGAAATCATAGAAACATCACTTTTTACAATAGCCACAAACAACATAAAGTATCTTGGTGTAATGCTTACCAAACAAGTGAAAGACCCATATGGCAAGAACTTTGTCTTTAAAGAAAGAAATTAAAGAAGATACCAGAAAATGGAAAGATCTTTCATACTCTTGGATAGGTAGGATAAACATAGTAAAAATGGCAATCTTACCAAAAGCAGTCTACAGATCAATGCAATCCTGTTATGAGTATGTCCTCTCCCTCCCCCCACCCGGGGCTGGTTCCACCACCGAGCCAGGCCCAAATAACACACAGAGACACTGTATTAGATATAATTCTGTTGGCTAGTTACTAGTTTCTTATCGGCTAGATCTGTCTTAAATATTAACCCATTTCTATTAATCTAAGTACTTCCATGTGGTCTTATCTTACCAGAGAGAGGGGCTGGCATTCTTCTCTCTCTGTCCTCCATCTTAACTCTCCTCCCTACTACTTCTTCTCTCCTCCTAGTCTCCTAGTCCTACCTATCTTGCTTTCCTATTGGCCAACAGTGCTTTATTCATTAACCAATAAGAGAAACATATTAACAGAATGACATCTCCCATCATCTTTTCTGTCTAAAATAAAAAGAAGGGTTTTAACCTTAGCATAGCAAAATATATCACACAACAGTTATCAAATTAGAATCACAGTTAACAATATTTAGTTCATTAACATTTAGCAAGATTTAAAGAAAATATTCTATCATCTATCCTATCTCTGTGAGTTTAAAGTCTTATATGTAACTTATCTTTAATCCTAAAAATCTATAACCATAACTATTTGTCTTCAACTCCCTCAAAGATCACAGAAGGATAATATATAAACTCTAGAAATGACAGAGACAACTTGCCTGGTCAGTCACCCAAAGTTCTTCTGTAATGTTCCATCTTCAGCCTATAGGCAATAGTGTGTCTGGTAGACTTTTCAGCAAAACAGGAAACTTTAAATTGTACACCTGTATTGGCAGTTTGTCAGTCACCTTTCTCTGTGTCCTGCAGACTGTCTGGCAGACTCTTATATGAAGCAGGAACCCTGCAGCACTACCCATCTTGTATCAGCAGTCACTCTCCTGTGGGTCCTGCATGTCCAGTTTATACAGCATAAAGTCAAACAGTCCAGACAAGAACAGTAGCTTCCCCAAATAGCTAGTCTTGCCATATTGGAGGCAAACCCCATAACGAGTTTCTTTGATGTCCATCATCCTTTCTGACGAAGGTGGTGTTGCCAGAAGCAGTTATGCCTCACTGTCTAGAGAATCCCTAAACCATTTTAAATGCCATATTCTGTAGGTCTTTGAGAGGTTTGAAGAATGCCTATTCATCTCAAGTACATCTCTGTATATCTAGAAAACCTAACTCACCTAACGTTTTAAATGAGATATATAAACACAATACCTAAACAAGAGGAGAAATAGACATATCACAAAATTGACCCCCCTACTACTTCCTCTCTCCTTCTAGTCTCCTAGTCCCATCTATCTTGCCATCCTATTGGCCAACAGGGTTTTATTCATTAACCAATATGAGAAACATATTTACAGAAGGACATCTCCCATTAAAATCCCCATCAAAATCCCAGCACAATTCTTCACTTATCTTGAAAGGTTAATACCCAACTTTATATGGAAAAACAAAAGACTGGGGATAGCCAAAACAACCCTGTACAATAAAGGAATTTCAGGAGGCATCACCATCCCTGACTTCAAGCTATAGTCCTGAAAACAGCTTCATATTAGCCCAAAAATAGACAAGTAGACCAATGGAATCAAATCAAAAACCCTGATATTAACTCACACACCTATGAACACCTGAATTTGACAAAACAGCTAAAATTATACAATGGAAAGAGAAAAGCATCTTCAACAAATGCTGCTGGCACAACTGGATGATGGTGTGTAGAAGACTGTAGATAGATTCATGCCTATCGCCATGCACAAAATTCAAGTCCATATGGATCAAAGACCTCAACATAAATCCAGCTACACTGAACCTCTTAGAGGAGAAAGTCCGTGGTACCCTTGAACAAATTGGTACAGGAGACCGCTTCCTGAACATAACTCCAGAAGTACAGACACTGAGAATGACAATTAATAAATGGGACCTCTTCAAACTGAGACCAAACAGCAGCCCATGGACTGGGAAAAGATCTTCACCAACCTAACATCTGACAGAGGGCTGATCAACAAAATATACACAGAACTCAAGAAACTAGTCGCTAAAGCATCAAAAAAAACCCTATTAAAAAGTAGGGTAAAGAACTGAATAGAGAATTCTTAATAGAGGAATGCAAAGCGGCAGAAAGACACTTAGAAAGTGCTCAACATCCTTAGCTATCAGGGAAATGAAAATCAAAATAGATAACATCTTAATCCTGCCAGAATGGCTAAAATTAGAAACACCAATGATGGCTTATGCTGGAGAGGATGTGGAGAAAAGGGAACACTCCTCCACTGCTTATGGGAGTGCAAACTTGTACAGCCATTTTGGAAATCAATATAGTGGAAAATGGGAATCAGTCTACCACAGGGCCCAGCAATTCCACTCTTAGGCATATATCCAATTGATTCACATCCACACAACAAAGACATCTATTCAACTATGTTCATAGCAGCATTATTTGTAATAGGATGAACCTGGAAACAACTTGGATGCCCCTCAACTGAAGAATGGATAAAAAAGATATGGCATTTATATAATGGAATACTGTTCAGAGGAGAAATCAATGGACTCCTGAAATTCACAGGCAAATGGATAGAACTTGAAACAATCCTGAGTGAGGTAACCCAGTCACAAAAAGAGGAACATGGTATGTAATCACTCATATATGGATTTTAGACATAGAGCAAAAATCACCAGCCTATAATTCACACTGCCAGAGAAACTAAGATACAAAGGGGAACCTGAGAGATTCATACAAGGTCCCTCGCAGAAAGGGAAAGGAACAAGATCTCCTGAGCATATTGGGGGTGTGGGGGGCGGTGAGTAGAGAGGGAGTTAGGAAAAAGAGAAGG
This sequence comes from Cricetiscus sungorus, assembly GCA_030556225.1. Lineage (NCBI taxonomy): Eukaryota > Metazoa > Chordata > Mammalia > Rodentia > Cricetidae > Cricetiscus > Cricetiscus sungorus. The sequence goes on from JANBXA010000641.1 coordinate 40,099,673, forward strand.
GGAGGAGAGGAGAACATGTGGGACCAGGAAGATTGAGTCAGGGGATGAATAGATGCAAGCAAAATAAAGAGATGCCATAATAGAGGGAGCCATTATAGGTTTGAAGAGAAAACTGACTCTAGAGAAATGTCCTGAGACCTACAAGGATGACTTAAACTAACAATCTGAGGAACAGTGGAAAGGCTACCAAAAATGTTCTTCCCTGTAATGAGATTGATAACTAATTTATATGCCATCATAGAGTCCTCATCTAGTAGCTGATGGAAACAGAAACAGAAACCCACAGCTAAACACTGATCAGAACTGGAATCCAGATGCAGAGAGGGAGGAGTGATAAGAAAAGGGGTCAAGACCAGGCTACAGAAGCCCACAGAGGCAGCTGACCTGAACAAGTGGGAGCTCCTGGACCCCTCAGACTGATAGCTGTGAAACCAGCATTGGATCAACTCAGACCCCCTGAATGTGGGTCTCAGTTAGAAGGCCTGGGCAGTCTAAGGGACCTCTGACAGTGGAACCAGGATGTATCCCTGGTGTACGAAAGGACTTTGTGAGCACATTCCACATGGAGGGATACTCCCTTAGCTTGGAGGCAGAAGGGAGGGCCTAAACCCTACAGATTTTGATGATCTCTCCTGGAAGGCATCACTCTCCCTGTAGAGTGGGGAGAAAATGGAGGGGGGGTTGGGGGTATGGGAGGGAGGGAAGGAGAGGGAACTGGGACCAATATTTAAAACAAGAAAAATGATGTGTGTGTATGTATGTATATATATATATATATATATATATGTGTGTGTGTGTGTGTGTGTGTGTGTGTGTGTGTGTGTGTGTGTATTCGAATAAACTATATATATGATTTAGCCACAAAAAAAAAATTTCTTGTTGATCTACAGTTCAGCCAGGAGGGTAAGGTTGGGGATCAATAAGCACTGGGGACCTGCCAATGTCTAATTCCTGGCCTCTTTCTTTTCAACACTGAGCCAGTTTAATTTTATTTTTAGACATGGGCTCCAGAAATTGAATTCAGGTCTTCCTGCTTGCTAGGCAAACACTCTGTTGACTGAGCCATCCTCCCTGTCCTGTGGGCCTCTTGTTTATCTACCCAGTGGGTGCTGCAGGGTCTTGCTTCCTTTTCATTTACAAAGTTTCCATAGCTAAGACTTCATGATCTATGCTTTTAAGTGACAGTCCTAAATAACATATTTCTCCAGGAGAGGTATAATGGAAAGTGGCACAGTAATACTAAAGCACACACTCTTGCCCTGGGGTTCTGTGACTGGCCACCTCTACTTCTTTCTTAACTTTCAGGCAGGCCCACAATACTTGCCTCTCTACTGCCTTCTGGTGGCAGCAGGATTCACAAGCTTGAAGATCAAATGCTGCCTTCTAGTGTCACAGACAGGTATCTCAAGCTTTTCACTCCAGAGCAGAGGAGGACAGAGCCCAAACACAAGGATTTGTTTGCCCTTCATCCTTCCAAACTTGTCTTCATGAAGACAAACTTCATTTTGAGATAATCCTCCCAATCAGAAGCATCCATTAAAAAAAATGGTAAATACACTGCACATAGGATTTCAAAGACACTAAAAGTTGTGAAAGCAGAAAGTTGCATTCTCCACTAGCACACTCAAGGCTCAACAACTCCAAGTGGAAAGGGGGCCTGTGAATTAACACATGAGCTGTGCAGTAGTGGAAGCAGGTCACGGTCAGGATCCCTGACAATAGTCATCACTTCCTCATGTGTCCAAAACATTTCAGAACTTTCCTTTCAGGCTATCTCAGCATAAGAAGCCTCCTGGCTTAGGTAAAATAATAAGATCCAGGAAGTACTTAATAAAATCTTTATCTGTTTTTAATGTGTTTGTGGGGTTTGTGCATTCACGTGGTGTGTAGATGAGCATGCTTGTGTGCTCAAGAGCAAGAGGAGGACATCAGGTGCCATGCTGTCATTCTCTACATTACTTCCTCAAGCCAGGGTCTCCCATTAAACATGGAGCTGGCGGCAGCCAGGACGCTAGTGTTCCTTCATGCCCAGCTTTTGATATAGGTTCTTGGGACTCTAACTTGGGTCCTTATGCTTGCACAACAAGCACTCTTACCCATCAAGTCACCCTCACCGCCCCTTTTTTAAATTATTCAAACTTCTAATAATACTTGTTATTAACATTTCAAGTTGACTATAGCATCTTTATTTTTTGAGAATTTCATATGTGAGTTCTATATTTACATTATTTCTCCTCCCTTCCCTCCCTCCGAGCCCTCCCACTTCCCCATACCTCTACTCAAACCCATGCTTCTTATCTTTAATTATGACTGTGACATGACACACATAAACTTATAAACACAACTTCCTGAGTTCATTTAGTGTTGCTCACATGTACGTGTGTGTAGATCTGAACACTTGGAATTGAATCACCCATCAGGGTTCATTCCTGGAGAAGACTGACTGCCATTCTCTCAATAAGTCATTAGTTGCCTACAGGTCTTCATCTAGGGAAGGGGGCCTTGTGAGATCTCCCCTGATACATTCTGGCATATCAACTGGTGTTGCCATTTACAGGTGCTTTTCAGGGAGGAGGCTTTCAAGTCCATTCCAGGTCCTCCATCCAAAGCATATAATGTCTTCAGCAAGAAGGTCTTACCTTCAATTTTTAGAAGGGCCATGGTAATGAATCATATTGTTTTGGGTGCTCTAGGACAATCCCTGAACTCAAAAGTAGCTTTTTGATGTCTGGCACTAGGGTTTTTCTTTCTAGTCTATGGCTTTGGGGTGGGGCATTGTCACTCCTCAAGTACCATAACTTCAGATACATTTATACATGTATATATAATTGTAAGTAAATATAATTCCCTATGGCTTTTTCAAATATCCTTAGGGTTATTTATCCCTTTTCCCTTCTTCTTACACTGCAAATCTCTCCATCCCCTCCTCCCCAGCTACAACTCTCCACCCACCTATCCTATTTCATAGCACCTATGTCCTGTTCTGGTACACTCTTGAGTGCCTTCTCTCCTTGACCAACAGTTCCCTTTTACTTTCCTGGTATCTATAGTTTCTTTAGGTTATACACACATATCTAACAGTTTGGAGCAATGATCCAAATAAGAGTGAATATGTGCTGTTCGTCTTTTTAGATCAGCATCATCCCATTCAGTAAAAGATTTTTTATTCCATTTTTATGTTCAGCCAAATACTTTTTTTCTAGTTTCTTACATCTTTCTATTAGCTTCAACTTACATTCAAAATGGAAGCACTGTCTGGGTGTTCCCTTCTGGCTAGACAAAAGGAAGGCAAAAAAGCTTATATATAACAACTCACTTGAAGTTGTTTCTTCTCCTAAGGACAGGAAACCCTGTGACAGTTTATAGTTTTCAACTAATTGACTTATTAGGAGGCAGAAAAGTTTAAAACATATGGAAAGAAAAAAAAAAGATAGGAACCTCTGCTTATTGAGTATCAGCTCTGCTAGACACTGAGGGAAGCTGGATTTTGTTTGTTTTGTTTTTCTTAAATATGTGAGTTACCTTCTTGAACAAAACTTACAGACTGATAGCTAAGGGTAATATGGTGAGCATCCTGCTGAGATACTTAATGATAAGGGACTGCCACCTTTGCAGTCATATGTGGGTAATTCTGGAGAGCCTCTGAAGACCACCTCCATCCAGCCCAACAGGAAGGTAACACAATCCATCCACTGTCACTAAATAGCAAAGTGCTGCTTGCACATGGTTGGCAGCATCCTCTCCCTTACTGTCACCAGACGCTTGCACACGTTGGCAGCATCCTCTCCCTTACTGTCACCAGACTTGGACCCCAAAAATTTTACCACTTATACTGTCTAGAATTTTATCTGTTTTGAAGAAACATCTGGAAATTTAGATAAAAAACAAATGTTTCTGTTTAATTTTGTTTTAAGCCTAAAACTTGTTATGTAGTCCAGCCTGGCCTCAAACTCATAGAAACCCTCCTGCCTCTGTTTCCCAGAGTGCTGGGATAAAGGGGCATATAACTAGGCCTGGCTCAAGTTTAATTTTAAGTAAAAGAATATAGTGCTCTCTCCTGAATGAAAAGCAAATAGGAGAAAGCAAAGGCTAGTGCAGAGTAGTATGCAATAACAATGACAGAGAAGGCTAGCAGAACTCAGTGACTATGAATGGATTACAATGAAAGCCAGCTTCTGAAGACAGAAGATTAAGATGTTAATATTCTTAAGAGCAGTTAGCTGCATTCAAAGAGAAGACGAGGTTTTTTCTTATTTTCATGTCAAAATTTACATGAATGCAAAATAGCTTTAAATATTTATGCTACCACAAAAGTGTAAGGATGACTGCACGCATTACAGGCATTTGTTATTTAAGATGTATACCCAAAGACACAGCAATACTACAATGAAGAATTTTTAGAAGTGCATTAGATGGTGGGTTAAGAGATCTTGATGCATCCGTAGTTGACCAGGAAGTTTGTTTTTTTTTTTTTTTTGTTTTATGGAATCTCCCAGTGTTCAGTAAAAATGCATAGATTCATAATCCACTTACTCTAAAAATCACAGCAGATAAATACTACCTGGTAGACACTATCAGAATAAATAGAGACATACTGTGGTATCTCCCCCCCACACACATACACACACACTTCTGAGACTCTAAAACTAAAGAAACCATTTGAAAGGCCTGTTACAAGATTTGACATCATGAATCATAGAGATATAATGGAAATATTCTTTTTTGTTTTCTTCCATTTTTTTTTTTGTTTTTTGGGGTTTTTGTTTGTTTGTTTGTTTTTTTGTTTGTCTGTTTGTTTGGTTTTTAGAGACAGCGTTTCTCTGTGTAACAGTCCTGGCTGTCCTGAAACTCCCTTTGCAGACCAGGCTGGCCTCGAACTTACTGAGATCTGCCTGCCTCTGCCTGCCAAGTGCTGGATTTAAAGGTCTGTGCCACCACCACCTGGCAAAAGGGAAAAAAAAATCAATAAATGTATTTATATCAGTTATAATCCTCCTATCTCAGGTTTCTAAGAGCTCAGGTTACAGGTATGTTCCATCACAATGGAAAGTCATTTTAATTACTTGAATATTTGTGGGGTTTCCTACAAGCCTTTGATTAAAGATTAACTTCCCCCAAAGTACTCTTTCTACTTGAATACTGTACTAACAAAACAAACAAAAGTATATTAATATTTTGAATATAATGATTAACCTATGAACTTCAGACACACGGACAAATAACATATACCAGTGACTGTACTTGATTCTTGTGTAGAATTAATATAATCTTACACTGAAAATTCAATAGTAATGATAATGATAAAAAAATTTCATAGTGATTCTATTAGAGAAATCAGTCATTTTCTTTACCTTAGCTACTAATACTTTCAAATACCATTATTAATACATCATGAGAAAGAGCTAACATAAGACCTAAGCTGAAAAACTGACTGCAATATATTCTAATCTTAGACAGTGTGTGATGGATAATTCTAATAACAGTATCTAAAACTAGCAAAAAACAAAACAAAACAAAACAAAACAAAACAAAACAAAAACAAAAACAAGCCTCTGGGCCCACTCTTGAGCAACTATTTACTTTAGATGAAGCAAAGCTTATGAGGTATTTTCTTAAATGAGGTATATTATTGTTATAATAATAGAGCACACTGTATTAACATGTAAGGGAAGACCTCCCTACATGTGAACTATATTTGGGGGCAGGATGGGAGGAGATAGCCCACATTAGGGAAGACTCTTTGCCTGCTTGCCTTCCTGTCTCACTGGTGAGATCTACTGACCTTGAGTTCATCCATATTCTTGCTGGCATTGCTACATCTGCTGCAGCTGATAATGGAACTCAACTTCTTGGGCCATTGTTTTAGATGCTGTTCTATTATAAAAGAAAGCATTTAATCAGGGGCTTGCCAACAGTTTTAGAGTGTTAATTCATGATCATCATGGCAGAAAGCACACAGGCATGGTGCTGGGGCAGTAGCTGAGAGCTTTACATCTGATATGCAGGCAGCAGAGAGAGGAGGAGGGAGGGAAGGAGGGAGGAAAAGAAGGCGAGAAAAAAAGACAGAGAGAGAGAGGGGGGGAAAGAGAGAGACTTGATGTGGGCTTTTGAACCCACATATCCTCAATGACACACTTCCTCCAACAAGGTCACGCCTACTAATCCTTCTAATCCTTCTCAAATAGTTCCAGTCCCTGGTAACTAAGCATTCAAATAAATGAGCCTATGGGGCCATTCTCAAAGTACTACAGCAATCCAAAGTGGACTGAAGAGTGGTAGCCCTCCCAGCAATCTTCCAGCCTGTCAACATCAGACTGGGACTCTTGAGATGTTTCATGGACTAGCCAGACTACAGCTTGTAATAAATCTTATATAGATGTAGAAACATAGACAGACAGACTGCCAGACACAGACAGATTCATTCTATCACTTCTGTTTCTCTAGAAAACCCTGACCAATACAGACTTTGGTACCCAAAGTGGGGCCTTTACTTGAGCAGATTAACACATGTCCTGGTACACAGTATACAGCTATTGATCTAGCAAATGTTCTTTTTCTCCATACATGTTCACAAGGACCACCAGAAGCAATCTGCTGTCATTGGCAATGCCAACAGTATACCTTTTACAGTTTTACCTCAAGAATATATTAACTCTCCAGCTGTGTCATAACTTAGTTCAAAGGGATCTTGATCATCTGTCTCCTCCTCAAAATATTGCATTGTTCCACTATACTGATGACATTTTGCTGATTGAACCAAATGAACAGGAGGTAGCAACCACTTTTTGCTCATTGGTAACACATACACATATCAGACAATGTGAAATAAATCCAACCAAACTTCAAGGGCCTCAGTGCAATTCTTAGTTCAGTGTTATAGAAAATGCAGATATTCCTTCTAAGATGAAGGAAAAGACACTTCACTCAGCACCTACTACCACCATGACAGAAGCACATTCCTCATTTGTGTGTATCACTCTGGTCCATAACCTAAGTGATAGGAAAGCTGTCAGTTGGAACAGAGCCTGGAATAGGACAGATCCAGGTTGCTCTACCATTGGACAATATAACCCTACAGAACTGACGATAATTGAGGTGTCAGTGGCAGGGATGCTGTTTGGAGATAGTGGCAGGTGTCCATAGATAATCAGTAAAGAGACCTTTAGAATTTTGGAGCATGGCTCTACCATCTCCAGTCTCCATTTGAGAAAGTGTTCTTGGATTGCTACTGGGCCTTAGCAGAAACTGAATGTTGACTATGGGGCACCAAGTTACCATACAACCTGAGCTACCCATTATGAGCTAGGTGTTCCCGCCATACCATAAAGTAGAACATGCACAGCAGTGATCTATTATCAAATGGAAGTGGTATATATGTGATCAGGACAGAGCAGGTCCTGAAAACACAAAAACACAAGCAAGTTACAAGAAGACGTGCCTAATGCTTCTGGTTTCTACTCCCATTACAATGCCATCTGCTGCCAACTATGCACCTCTATGCCAACTGTGCTGCCAACTATGCACCAACTATGCATGTAGCCCTCATGGGTTGTGTCCTATGATCTGTTGTCTGAGGAAGAGAAGACTATGGTTTACAGATGGTTCTATGTGTTACACAAATAGCAAGCAGAAGTGGACAGCTGCAGTATTAAAGCCCCTCTCTGGAAGATACCAGCAAAGGGAAATCTTCACAGTGGGCAGATCTTCTGGCAGTATACATGGTCATACACTTTGTTTGGAAGGAGAAATGCTCAGATGTGACTATTCACTGATTCATGGCCTGTAGCCTACAGACTGGCTGGATGGTCAGGGGCTTGGAAAGAGTATCATAGGAAAATTGGTGAGAAAGACATCTAGGGATGAAGTATATAGACATATCTCTCCAAATGGGTAAAGAAGTGAAGATTCTTGTGTCCCATGTAAATGCCCACCAAAAAGTGATTCAGCTAAGAAGTTCAATTAAGTAGATAGGATGACTCATTCTATGGATAGTCAGCCTCTTTCCCCAGCCATCCCTGTTATTGCCCAATGGGATCACAAAGTGGTCATGGTGACACAGATGGGGGTTATGCATGGGCTCAACAACATGGAGTTTCAAGGCTGACCTGGTTACTGCTGCTGCTAAGTTTCAGATCTGCCAACAACAGAGATCAACATACTAACTATATTGAACTTTCTTTGTGGACAGGACAATGCTTTGCTCTTACTGGAGTAGATACATATTCTGGTTATAGATTTGCCTTTTTCATACATAATGCCTCTCCAAATACTACCTATGGACTTAGAGACTGCTTTATCCTTTGTCATGGTATTCCACACAGCATTGCTTCTGATCAAGGAACTTACTTCACAACCAAACCAGTATGGCAGAGGGTCAATGCTCATGGAATCCACTGGTCTTAACAGGTTCCACGAGATCCTGAAGCAGCTGTCCTGATAGAATGATACAATGACCTTTTAAAGACACAGTCGCAGCATGCAGCACCACTTAGTAACAGTCACCTGGAGGCTGAGGCAGGGTTCTCCAGAAGTATATGGCTTAAACCAGTGTCCAGTGTATAGTATGGTTCTTCTCATAGCCAGGATTCACACATTCAGGAATCAAGGGGTGGATAACTGGCACCCCTAATTATCCATCCCCTAGGAAAGTTTTTGCTTCCTGTTCCCACAACCATAAGTTCTGCTGACCTAGAATTTTTGGTTCCAGAAGTGCTGTGATTGTTTGAATATAAATGGGCCCCCTAGACTCATATATTTTGATGCTCAGTCATCAGGGAGTGGCACTAGGATTATGAGGTGTGGCCTTATTTTGGAGAAAGTGTGTCACTGGGGGGTTGGATTTGAGGTTTCAAAAGCCCAAGCCAGGCCCAGTGGCTCTCTCTTCCTACTCCCTATGGATCCAGATGTAGAACTCTCAGCTCCTTCTCCAGTACCATGTCTTTCTGCATTATGCCATGTTGCCCCTCCATGATGATGATGATGATGGACAAAAACCTCTGAAATTGTAAACAAGACCAATTAAATGTTTTCCTTTCTAATCGCCATGGTCATGGTGTCTCTTCATAGCATCAGAACACTAACTAAGACAGGACTCTTCCAGGATAGGTAGGCTGGGGAGCAATAGAGAGGAAAATAACAGGGTACAAGTTATCTGATAGGGGATACTTGAAAAGGGGGCTTTGGAGGGAAGGGTAAAAGAGAAAAGGGAAGAAAGAGAGTAAAATAACAATAAAGATGTTTGATAAAGACATAAGCAATCATACTATTAGCTATTTACCTAAAATAACAACAAAAACCCTATTAATACACTTAATTCTATGTATAAATAACACTTTTCATCTGGACTAACAATGCTCCCTTTAAAGACCACCTAACAAAAACTTGACATAAGAAGCGTTGAGACTCCCAACACATACAGCCTGTGGTTATTGCCTCCAGAAGTAGAAGATGAGTTCTTATTGCTGAAGATACCATGTACTTCAGAAATAGGACCCAGAGGTCACTGAGCCCTTGACTTGAAAGCTTCCTGCTGAAGGCATGGTAGCAGAAGGCACCATGCAAACTTCCAAAGGAGGGAGTCAGGGAATAGCTCTGCCCAAGTAAGACCCTGTGAACCATGGTAGTGATGAGCATGGCATGATAACCTAAGGATGCAGTCCTTGACCACATAAAAGCCTGTTGTCCTAGAGGTAATTCCCAACTGGCAACATACTCATTCCTAAACAGTGCAATAAGGAATAGCATTTACATAGCACAAAGTCAAATTTGTTCAAAACCTGTTTTTATATCACCAATATAGCAAAAATAAAAATAGGATACCTTAATATAGGCTTTTATAAACTTAGGCTCATAACAAACTTATATTTAAAGAGCCACATTATGAGTGTTATGAGGAAGGGATGGAGTCTTCATTAAATGCTGTGCTTGGCCTTTATTACCTATCTAAGTGATCAAGGTCCATCAGGTGCAGGTTTTCCTGTCTTTGAGGACCTTTAAACTCCCTTCACATTCCATCTATCCCATACTCTTCATGTCCAGTTCGTGAAAACATCCAAACATCTCCAGCTGTCGATTGTTACAGGAAGGTCATATTCTTGTGGGGACTTACCAGTCGATGATCTTTGCTCTCTGTTTCAATCTTTTAAGCTTCCATGGAAGATATTCCCATATACCAACCACACAGGTGAATAAAATACCATCTCAACCATATCTATTACACAACTTGACAAAACACTTAAATTTTTATAATAAATGTTTACTTTATTTAATATAATAAGAATATGCAAGCCAGTCTTGGTGGCACACACCTTCAATCCCAGCACTCAGAAGGCTACACAGAAAAACCCTGTCTTTAAAAAAAAAAAAGAGGAGGAGGAGAAAGGAGAAGAAGGAGGAGGAGGACGAGGAGGACGAGGAGGATGAGGGGGACAAGGAGGAGGAGGAGAAAGAAGAAGGAGAAGAAGAAGACGACGACGACGACGACGACGACGACGACGACGACGACGACGACGACAAAATAATACCACCACCACCACCATGGCCTGATCAGGACTGTGTTGTACAAGAATTCAGACCAATCAACCATCCCATCCATGCTTTAAAACCACCAGCCCTCAAAAAGAAACTGATTCCCAGCTTCCCAAGCCCTCTCTGTTTCACATTATCTTTGTCTCTGTGTATCTGCTGTGTGTGTTGTCAACGCCTTCCTGCAACTGCTGCTTCTGTGGTGCTTGAGGTTTCTCTGCTGCTACGTGTTGCATTACAGATTTCTTTCCTGCAGAGAAAATTAATCTGATCAAGAGCCCTACACTGCATCATTTTAAGACCCCCCAGACTGCCTCATATAAAAAGAAAACAAATTATATACAACCTATAACAACACAAAATATACACTCCTACTTCAAAATAGAGAAACGAGGGCATATTGAAGAAAGATTGGACTAAGGGATGACAAAAACTGAGCAGGACAAGCATGAAACCTCATAGACTATATGCAGTGTCTAGGACTTTAACTTCAAAGAGCTCATATGCTTCACCTTGGTGGTATTTTGTTTATGATCTAATGAAGCTTGTCTGAAGATCAGAGTGCAGAGCCACACACCTAGTTAAGATCTAACTAGTTAGCCACACATACGTATATTAAGGCATTAGTTAGCCACACACCTAAGCCACTAGTTAACCATAGAGGACAGGCAGTGGTGGCCACACATTTAATCTCAACATTTGAGAGACAGAGGCAGATGGATCTCTTTGAGTTCAAAGCCACTCTGGGCTACATGAGAATAAATCAGTCTAAAAGAAAAACAGAGCTCACACCTTTGATCCAAGCACTTGGAATGACATGCCTTTAATCCCAGCACTAGAGAGAAATATAAGGCAGGAGGAGACAGGAACAATGGAGTCTGAGGTTTGGTGGAGACAGATGCAGTCTGGACAGAAGGCAGTCTGAGGACAGGATCACCCCTTTGGTCTAAGCATTAGTAGAGCTAAAAACTTTCTAGTTGCTGGCTGCTTTGCTTCTCTGACCTTCAGCTTTAACCCCAATATCTGTCTCTGGGTTTTTATTATTAAAACCAACTAGAATTCCTGCAACACTTCACCCTTCAGCTTTGCTGCCTGCTGGGCTGGTTCCACTCCCTATCTGCAGTTCTCCTTGACAGGTTTCTTATGGCTCTGGCATCTCCAACATCTTGGGGGCTCCACCAAAACCCAGATTTAACTTTCATAGTCTCATGAAATGGCCTATCACTGCTTCACAGAAACCACACAGCCATGTATTGCCTGACCTTAGAGCTCTCTGAAATTGCGGAGAGTAAATCCACAAGGCCCTTTTCTCTTGCATGTTTCATGCCTCCAAAGCCAGTTACACATAAAGAACACCGACAAATTTGGTTGCCAACTTGGGGTAGACTCTCACCCCCCTTGAATCCATTAGCAGCAGCTTTTGTATGTTAAAGCAATTGCTTTCTAGAAGAAAGCAACCCCTTGGGCTTTCTCCTTTCACAACCTGTAGCTCAGCTAGGAGCAGGTCTTACCTTGAAGGTATCTTCCCAATGCAGGAAACAGCCACTTAGTGGCATTAATTCCCTTAACATGCTCTTTTTTTCTTCAAACTGTACATCTGTATTTCTTTAGCTCCTTTGCTCTTGACTATAGGACTACATAAGTTATCAGTGATAAACATTTCATAGGTTCAACATTACTTACCAAAGAAATGATAACATTTCTTTTTAATTCAGCTGCATTTAAATTTTTAGGATGAGAGCAGAAAACAGGCAGATTCTTTGTCAAACTAGCACAAGCACAGTCTCTAGACCAGTTGCCAATATAAACCCTGCTCCCTCTGAAGCTTCTCAAGCTGGGCCTCCACTCTTCCACCTCTGGGTTTACAATGAAAAGCATTGCTGAGAAGAAAACGGGATAGACAGACAGCTGAGAAACACAGACTGTATTGTTAAAAACTTTCCAGAAAACAACAGTTGTTCCTTGTACCTACTTCATACAAGTGCTTGCAATGCCCCTCAATGGGGAAGCCTTTTTAGGGACAAGGTCCTAAAGACTCAAGAAGCAAATGGTTAATTTAAATTTCAATCTATCAACCATTAGAAACTCAAGATAATTTGGCTCTGGGAAATCACTAAAACTCTCTTATTAGTCAATCAACCTTGTAGAATCTTTACCAAGTAGTTAAACTTCACACACAAGACTCCTCCTCCCTCCCTGAAACCATTTTACAGTACAATATTGTCATCGATGAAGGTCATAGATAACAGGAAAGTGAAAGAAATAAGATACTATAAATCAGCAGGAACAACATCAAGTAGATAGGAAAGATCCCCTCAACTTCAAGACCTTCAGATACTCCACTATGAAACCAGAAAAAGAAAGGCCTAGATAAAAGCTGGAGAGAGCTCAAAATAAGACGGTAGACGTACACCAATAGCTACAATATACATAAAGGCACCCAATAACAGCAGCAACAACAAAACCTTTCAATCTTACACTGTGTATATTCCTCAGAATATGAATCAAATTATCTTGGGCTATTTTTAACACTTTAATGACCATTCATTGCCTGCCTTTGTGTGTAACATGGTATGTTTGTGACTATGGGGTGTGGAATCCATTAAAAACATGCTAACAGATCACCAACTCCCATCAACCTAAAAGCTAAGAATGCTTGCATCTGAGATTTGAAATTGCAGCTGTGAATAAGAATTCATGGAAATTTGATATATAAAATAAGATTATTTCTAATTTAAAGAAAAAAAAAAAAGAATTTGTGGAAAGATGCTATATCTGTGATGGCTACCTGACAGATTCTCACCATGAAGAAACTGATCTTGCGAGAGGATAGATAAGTAACCAACTTCTTCATTTCTTTGTTTGTGTTGTTTTCATTACTTATGAGACAGAATCTCACTCCGTCTGGACCAACCTGGAACTAACTCACTTTATGGGCTTTGGAGGTATGACCACCTTCTTACCTCAGCCTCCCATGTACCAGGGTTACAGGTATAAGTAGCCACACTTGGCTGTCTTCTAAAACTTGGAGTGTTAACTATGGGACTGGAGGGAAGGTTGCTCTTCCTAGAGGATGCAGGTTCAATTCCCAGAACCCCCATGGCAGCTCACAATGGTCTGTGATTCCATTTCCAGGAAATTGAATGCCTCTGGCCTCCTCAGACACCAGGCATTCATGTAGAGCATAGGCAAACATGCAGGCAAAATAGCCTTACACATAAAATAATAAAATTCTTTCTTAAAAAAGTTAAACAATAGATCCACAATTATTAAAATAGTCCTTTTATGCCAAAGGTCTACCTACAGTGTTCACTTTGTTAATTCTGAGCACCTCTCAAACACTTCCTTAGGACTGACGAAGACACTGCCCAAAGGAGTGGAAATACAACCCAGGCCGGACCAATTCCCTTTGAATCCTGGCCCACAAATCACCAGTTAATTACTCCAATTAACTTTGTGAGGCTCGTTGTGACTCAATTCCACACCAAACTGGAAGAGATCTCAGGAATACTTCATCAGTCTCTTACTTTTGCAGAAAATGAGTGTGGAGGAATATCCATGATCCAGTTCCTTGCTCACGAATCTTATATCACAACCTTATTTCTCATGAGTACACACTTTTCGCACACAATCTATCACGATTTTCTCCAGTATACTTTGCATGGCTTTGGGCTTAACCGTCTTCAATGCTTACCATATTTAAGTAACCAAAGCTGCATGCTCAATCATTACAAAATTCGTGAAAGTAAATAAAAGAATGGTGAGGATATTTCTGTTTAAGATTCAGAATTCAAAAATGTAAATACTTATTGCTGATCTTTGAGTGCCTGGTTTATGCCCCCAGGAAGGTAGAAAGCCTTTTTTGAAAAGGAACCACCAGGAAACAAAGGTCAATGAAACGAGGAAATTTAGTGAAGTTTAAAAGGCAGTATACAGAAAATAAGCTGTATAATTCCCAACAAAACTTTTTGTAAAGACACACCTGTACTTTTGAAGAACTGGCTGTGTAGGGGGAAGGGCCAGACAAAGAAACACACCCTGAGCAGAGTCAACGACACACTTTAGCCCTGCAAGCAGAACCAAAGAAATGCACCCTGACCCAGAAACCAGTGCCAAAGAATCAGAGTCAGTGAAAGAAATAAGACCTGGCCCTAAAATTAGAGCCAAAAGGCCAAAAAGGACCAGTGAAAGAAACACACTTTGGCCCTGAAGCCAGAGCCAAATCTGCCCCTGGCCCTGAGCAGAAAACCAACCAATCCCTGAGCAGGAGATCTAGCCAGTCTGAGCTCAGGGATTGAAATCTGACCAATCCCCACCCTGGAAATCTTCTCCCTGGGAAAACTCCACCCCTAAGAAGCCCTATAAAAGCCCCATATATAACCCCGTGCCTGTTCCTTTTGCTGCTGCCTTCTTCCACCGTGGCAGGGGCAGGCACCCTCCTGGATTCTTCCCTCCCAATAAATCTCTTGAAAGAGGTTTGGGTGAGACTTTCTTTACAGACAACCAGGGTGGAGTAGAGCAGAGTTGTTACTCTTTGGGAACTGGAGCTGAACTGTAATAACTTCGCCGGGGAAATCCTTTCCTGCCTGAGTGGAGCTGATACACTGGGGAAGCCTTTTCCTGGAGCAAGGCTAAGCTGCAATACTTACTGTGGTATTCCTTGGTCCACTATGGCTAAGCCTCACCCCCGCTGAGTTGAGTGATGACCCTCTGAATGCCCTGGTCCTCATTTGATCCTCCCAGAATCCTTGGAATGCCCAAGACTACAGGCTGCAGTGCCCTTTTCCTTCTTCCCTCTCATTCTTGGGAGCAGTGTTGTCCATACCCTCTCATTCCCCCTTGAGATGCCTCTGAGAAAACCTCCAGAGAAGAAGAGGGGTTAAAGAAAAAAGTAGCATACAGTTCCATATTGGACTATCAGTGATCCACTGCCAGAGGTACCAAACTGCTTATGTTTTTGAAGTTCTGTCTGAAGTTGTCAGATCTTATCTGATCTGGCCAATGTCGACAGGAAAGAATAAGGGAGGGACAGGTATTTTAGAATTTGAATTAGGTGTTACAGGGATAAGTAGTTCCTTTTGGCAACCTGCTGGTGAGTAATCTCTGGACCCCACTGTGCAAGTGGTCTGGTTGAAGCATTAAATATAGGTTTATCAATAGCAGAGAGGGGAAAATATGAAACATTTTCCATCACCATACATTATTTTCTTATATCTTCAGAACGTTCATGTACATAAGTTTCTTACACCTGCAGTGCTTACTTGTGCTTTGCCGTCATCAGATAGCACTTCTTAGACCTTCAGAACTTAAGTTATCCTCAGTGCTTACTTACACTTTCACATCCTCAGACATTTATAACACCTTTTTTTTGTGACTCTTATTGCAACTGGGCTGAATTTGCATCAATAGCTTTTCCTGGGTTTTCTTTAGGGATCCAGTCCTGCTACACAGTGCTAAGTCTGTTTCTCTCCATGACCTCTTCATGTCTTTTTAAAACCACTTAGGTGACTCTTATATTACAAAGTTTGCCTACCAGCAAGAGGTATGCTCCTTTATGAGTGTGCTGTTTTAATACCTTAGTAAACAAACATTGTTATTGTTTTGTAATTCTATCACTAACCCTGCTCTTATGATTTTTGTTTTCAGGACAGGAATTATCATACAATAGAGAAAACAGGCGTGGGGGGTAAGCCCCAGAGAAAGAGATGGATTAAGGAATTATAGGAAGCTGAATCAGCCTTTCCTCAGCCTAATAATTTCCTGATTCTATTAGGATGGGCTGTTGGTTAGAGGTGAGGGTCTCTTGGACCATAAACATCTATATGTAAGAGCTACTCCAGATAGGTGTAAGTAAGAAGAAATAAAGAAAGCAAGTTTAAAAAATTTGAATTATTTGTTTGTGCAAATGCAGAAGTTGTCATCATTGAAAAATTGAGGATGCTAATTTTGACCATTTGAACTGTACTGAGGCCAGAGTGAGGCTTTAATGAAATTGGAGTCCATGGAGGAAGAGGAGAAATGTCATAGGAGTCATCTTCATTGGAGGAGTTTCTGTAAGCCCCAGATGGGAGTTGAGAGACAGGAGGGACAGGGTGGAAGAGGCCCAGATGTGCCTAAAGAAGAAGCTGTGGAGGGTTAGCAGGCAGCTCCTGGTGGGAAGAGGCCAGCAAACAGGGACGGTTTGGACAGTTGCCTACATGGTGAGGCCTGGGAGGGTTTAACAGACTCCAGGAGCCACAGAGAGGAGAGATTGATGCTTAGAGCAGGTAGAGGAAGAAGCAGCTGAAGAATTTGGAAACAAATATGATCGTGGCAGAAGCAGGCACAAACAAATTATCTGTGCACATCTTAAGAGTCTCACCAACAACTTGAGTCATTTTGAAATGCTAAGGCACTGGCCCTGCAGGGTGAAGGGAAACTACTGCTGAGTTAAGTCAGAGATCCTGAATCAAGAGGTAGGTTCCATTGTTTTTTCTAACTGAGTACGGGGGTATTAAAGGGAGAAATGGGGAGCAGAATAATTTTTCTTAGGTCAGAGATGAGAACTTAAGTCCCCTGAGGCTTTGTGAAGAAAGTGGGTATTGAGCCTGGGTGGTTCATTTGGTAAGGTTTTGTAACCAAATGATAAGGGAAGTAATCTTTGGTTATAGAGTAGTTTTGGGTATCCCATACCCGGGGATCTACTTAAGAGGGTAGTAAAGGAAAAGGCATGTCAGATCATGTGGTTTGGAGGAGGAGGGAAACCGCTGGCAAACCTGGGGCCAAGTGGATGGGGGAGTCAGAGATAGAGGCTCCCACTTTGGCTAGGAGGTCCCTTCCTAGCAAGAGGACAGGACAGGTTGGCGCCATTAGAATGGGTAAGGGGAATACTCCTAAAGATACAGCTAAATGTTGGGGTTTGTGAGTCTAGTAAGGTTTTCCTCCTAAAATAGAGGATCAAGGAGAGATGAGTCCCCAGAACTCAGGAATGAAGAAGTGGGCCTGGTGTCCAGAAGGAGGGACATAAATTGCCCTGATGCTGTGCTAACTACCTGAGGCTCCCTGTCAGAGATGGTGGTGGTCAGTCCAAAGGACCCAGGGCCTCCTCAGTCATGAAGGGTAATCTGGGCTTGATGTCCTCATGCCACTAGGGACATGGGGGCAATCAACACTCCAGTCCCCTTCTTGATGGCACCTTGGACATGGTCTGGATGGTTCTTGGACATGGTCTGGGTGGTTTACAAGGATTCTGACAGACCTGTGCCCAGTGACACTCTTGACCACATTTGAAACAAGGGCACAGAGGACTTTAGGAGACCAAGGAGCCTGGGTTTTGCTTTGGCCACTGAGAGACCTTAGTCATCAAGCTGGTTATATTCTTGCAAAAGGAGCTTTGGAAGAAAGAACAAACTAGGAAGATCACTGGTCCTAAAGGTAACTAATCCCCAGGTTCCTTTTGCAACAGGAGAGGGCGCCATCAACACTGCTGGCAGCTGGCCGAAGAGCCCCCTCCCACCAACCCAAGACACTCCCCTCGAAGGCACACCCACCTAGGCCCCGCCCCCGAAGGCACATTTCCCGCCCCCCCAACCCACCCACCCAGGGCACGCCCCCGAAGGCACTTTCCCCAGCCCACGCACCCACAGCACGCCCCTATGCGCCCAAGCACCCACGGAACGCCCCCCCCACAGCTCACCCCCCCACCCACGGCACACCCAGGTCACCCACCTACAGCACGCCCCCCCCCGCCCACGATACGCCCACACACCCACAGCACGCCCCCCCCCCCGCCCACGACATGCCCACCCAGCCCACGCACCCACAGCACGCCCACCTATGACACGCCCACATACGCACAGCACGCCCACCCAGCCCATGCATCCACAGCACGCCCCCCACCCACGACACGCCCACCCAGCCCACGCACCCACCTGCGGCCTGGCCCGGGACGGCGACGCACTCAGCGCTCCTCCAGTGCGGCCGAGGCCTGTTCCAGGGCCGCGGGATCCCGGGAGGCAGGTAGGCGCCTGACTTCCGCCGGATTGCCACCCGCCTGAAAGTGTAGTGGCCCTCGCTGTTCATGGTGGCCTGAGAACCCTCCCCGGAAGCCTCAGCCCACGTCCAGGCTGAGCAGCCCCCGGCGCCCACCGCAGCCCCCGCAGGCGCCGCTTCCCGGACCGCTGCGATCCTGCTCCGGCCGACACGGGCGGTGACCCACGGCACAGCCAATCGCCGGAGCCCGTCGCGGTCCCGCCCGAGAGGCTCGGGGAACCGGCGTCCCCCATTGGCCCAGGGGAAGGGCGCGTGCACCTGCCGGGCTCACCTGGACCGCCGCAACGCCCGGCCTGCTCACCTACCTGCCACGCCCCGGGATGCCGGAAGAACAGTCCCTCTGTTTTCCGCACTCCAAGGGCCAAAAGTCGCTCAGGCCGGGGCGCTGCCCACATTCCAAGGGCCAAACGTCGCTCGGGCGGGCTGTGGTACTGCGAACTTTAGGTAAGGAAACCAAGCTTTGAAACTGACTGAGTTAGCACCGCCTAGCTGGAATTCCAACCGAAGACTGCACTGCAGCTGTTTTAGGGAGAACCTAATTGTCTTAACAGGAGCACTGTTGGAAGAATAAGGAAGCACAGCTCTTAGCTTAAAGGGAATGAGATAGTTTCTTCTGGAGCCTTCCTGAGTGATTGTGGCCCCAGGAACACAGATTTAGGTTACTCCAAATGCCATGTTCCAACGTAGAAGCAGTCTTATAGTTTCACAAACAAATAAAATCCAGGGAAGTATAAAATACATTGGTAGTTATATCAGAGGCAGTCACAAATAAGGTGAAGCCCCTACCCCCATAGGCCTTGTGATACTGTCTCATGACATTTTTAGCTTTAGGGTTGCTAGAAGTCAGTGGGTCGGCTTGCCGATAGATTCCAATGGTTTTTAATCTATTATTAGTCACAGGATGTTAGTTTTGACACAGAGGTGGGCAAGAGATGGCTGCTCCCCTAGACTAAAAGTTAGTCCAAGACAAGGTCGTTAGCCTCTGGCCTGCAACATTCCAGTCTCTCCACAATACCCAGATTCTAATCAGTCTCTGCAGACAAATGTCTTAAGTTCTCATCCACAGAGTAACCCAGAAGTGGAACGAACATCCACGGGTTTCCAGAACAGCACAAGACCCATTTATCATGACCACTGTTAAAAATATCAGTTATAAATTTAAGAGACTTATGAAAACGAAGCCATTTTTAATGTACAATTCTGCAGAAAAGGGACATAAGCATAGAGAAGAGGCAAAAGTAGCTGGCGTGGTGATCTGAGCAAGACAATGGCTTTCTAAAGCGCCTTAATTGCAATAAATATTCCTCCTCTCTTCCCATAGATCAGGACTTGCTCTTTCCAAAACATCCATCTTATTAGTTTAGGATAGTTTATGTAGCGCTTCACACTGCTCCCCTTCTCCCCCCTTCTTTGATCTGGGCTGTCACATAGCAGACTGCCCACACTTTTCCAGCTCTCAAGAGTTGTGGGGAAAGCTGACTTCAGCCTCCAGCTAGGAGAGAGCAAAGCCTCGGGAAACCTGCTTATTTGTAGCTCATGAACTGTAGGACACTTCATACTAAAAATTAACAGTAACAACTCATTTCTTATACTGCTTTCAGGAATTTAGTGGAATTTGGAGTTTAAATTTGTCAGGCATACACATATATATGCATATGTGAAAGTCCATATAAATACACATATAAAATATATAAACATGTATGTGAAAGAATACAAGTGTGTCTGTGTCTGTGTGTATAATCACTGCCTTGTCTGATAAGAGATTATGTTCCTAAACTATGGAGACAGGGAAGAAAAGGACACATTCAAGTTCTCCAGCTGAAGCAGTTTCACAGCTGTTACATTAATTTTGGAAGCCTCCCCCAAATTGCTTCAATTATTTCTACACCCAGCTTGGTAAAGGGTAGCCCATAATCCAACTCCTTTCTCCTCACGTTCAGCCTACCCTCAAGAGAAGTAACTATTTTTCCAATTTATTATTATCATTATTGTGGGGGGGGATGTTGTTTCCCATCCTGTGTTGCTGAGGTTCAAACCCAGGATTTTTCTCATTCTAGATAAGCACTCTGTACTGTCTCTTTAGGCCTATTGTTAATGTATCTTCAGATCTTGTTTAAAGGATCTCCCTTAGGGTTTATTCTCCATTATCACAATGCTAACAATGCTACAGCTAAGTATTTTCTCTTTCTGGGCAATTGCAGTTTAATCTGCTGTGCCATGAACAAGTGATTTTAATTATAAATGTATCCATTGCTGGGCTTCATGGTGCAGACCTATATGTGATATCTGCTGCTTGAAAAGCTAAGGCAGGATGGTCACAGTTCCAGGTATTAGTATTCAGGCATCTGTACTTGCCTGTCCTTGGGGTTCTGACAGGATACACCCTCAGCTATAGCCACTAAGAGCACCTCCTGTGCACATCCACTATGTTTCCTTTTTAAAGGGCCCTGCCCACCTCCCATCACTCTCTTTTTCTCCCCCTCTCTCTACTTCCCCCCCCCTCTCTCTCTCCTCTTTCCTCTCTCCCTTGTTTCTCCTCTCTCCTGCTGCTCCTGTCTCTAGAGGCTGGTCTCCCCCCCCTTTCTTTCTCCCTTTTTAACGGTCCCTTTCCCTAATTAAAAAACAAACAAAAAAAACCAAAAAACCTCTCTGCTTGAAACCTGTTGTAAGGTCTGCCTAGACTGCAGAGTGTGGTCAAGGCGTTTCTGTCTCCATTGCACAGTGGTGGAATTCTTGCCTTGTATGTCCAAGCCCCTGGGCACTGTGTGTAGCACAGAATAAAATAATGCACAAAGAGCTTTGCCCCCTGATGTCATATGTCACTATGTTCAATAAAAAGGTATGATTGCATTTAATAATAGTGCATTAGCAGTATAGTTTAATCATTTGCAAGGGAGAAGAGGCTGGCAAGCTTCTCTTTAGAAATAAATTATCAAACATATACATTTTTCTTAGCAGATAATCCTCTTTCTGTAATAAATGTAAAACTGAAACCAAAAATATATCTCACAGGTTAATGGAAAACTAAAACCAAGAATAAAGCTTGCAGGTAAAGAATTCTGTTTATAGCCAGTTCCTGTCTGTTTCTAGCTAAGAGATATGTCCTATGTCAAATCCCTGCTAAGTAAGGCTTTTATTTGTAATCAAGAATCAGTTCTTGGTCTGATGTAAACGGAGTATAATCCCCATCCACTTGATGTGTATTCATGCCATTGATATACATCCTTGCCTTTGTCCCCTTTTATTGTATGCTTTTAACAATAGATAGCTGCCAAACCCCCTCACCTCTTGTGAACATCTTATCCTCTTATAAAATGGACTTGGAGAGGCCAGTGGGGGCTGCTCTCAAAAACTCAGACTTAGAGGGAGACAGTCATCTGGCCAGCCTCAGGTACCTCCAAATACAGCTTGCTTTAATTCACACAATCATGGACTTGGTTGTTTCTTTCTCATGAATTTTGAGATTAACAGCAAATACACCTGTATGAGGCAATGAAGAATTTTAATATAGGTATTTGAAACAATGATTTCAAGCTGCCTCATTAGAAGGATGATTTTCTTTTTTTCATTTTGGATTTTGAAGACAGGGTTTCTCCTTGTAGCCCTGGCTATCCTGGAATTCAGTCTGTAGATCAGATTGGTCTTGAACTCAGAGATCCACTTGCCTCTGCCTCCCAAGTGCTGAGTGTGTGCCACTAGTGCCCAGCACATTTGAAGATTTTCAAACACACACATACACACACACACACACACACACACACACACACACACACACACACACTTCTGATTCCTGATCCAGGTCTCTCACATTTACCTGATATACGCTCACATCAATGCATGTGTGTGTTTTCAAGTAGAATATGTGGTGGTTTGAAAGAAAATGACCCCAAGGGCACTATTAGGAGGTGCGGCCTTGTAGAGGAAGTGTGTCACTATGGGGACAGGCTTTGAGGTCTCTTTTCCCAAGCTTCCCTCAGTATGACAGTCAGTTGACTTCTTGTTGCTTCTGAGTTAAGATATAGGGCTCTCAGCTCCAGCACCACATCAGCCTGCATGCCACCATGCTCCCCCGCCCCCACCATGATAATAATGAACTGAACATCTGAAACTATAAGCAAGCCACCCCAATTAATTGTTGACCCTCCTGGAAGGCATCACCCTCCCTGTGGAGTGTGTTGGGAAGAATGGGATGGGAGGATGGTCTGGGGACATGGGAGGGTGGGAGAGAAGGAGGGAGGGAGAGGGAACTGTGATCAATCTGTAAAATAAGAAAAATAAATAAATAAATAAATAAATGTTTCTTTATAGGAGTTTGTGGTCATATTGTGTTTTCACAGCAATAAAAACCCTAAGACAGAATGTTTTACAACTTTCACTAGGAATCAACCTAACACAAACTCCATGTATCATAATACATAACAGTATGCTGCTGAGTACTTTAATATAAATGATATTTTTATGACAGGATCTTTCTATATAGGCCGTCTGGTGGCTTTGAACTCACTATGTAGTTCAGCTTGGCCTGAAATTTGTAATAATCCTCTTGCCTATGTTTCTCTAATGCTGGGATTAAAGAAGTATCCCCATTATGTCTATGAAACTCTTTCTAAGGGACCTTGTTTTGGTGACTATATTTTACCACATTAAATAAATGGAGTCAATAGGATTTTATTTTATTTCATTGTAGTGAAGACAGACATTTCTGTCTCACCAGGTTCTACAGCCTTTTAGTCCCAAATAAATAAACAAAGGCCTATATTAATTATAAACTGTTTGACCCACTTCTTATTGACTAGCTCTCTCAATTATTAATCCATAACTATCAATCTATGTGTTTTTATATGGCCTTATATTACTGGAGAATGCCAGAGCATCCTACCTTCCAAGTAGCTACATGGCGTCTCCCTGGCAGTTCTTCTCTGCATTCTTCCCAGAATTCTCCTTGGCTGGTAGCCCCACCTACACTTCCTGCCTGGCTGCTGGCCAGTCAGCATTATTTTATCAACTAATAAGAAAAGTATATATCCACAACATACAGAACATCCCCCATCAGCTCCTCTTTTCTGTACAAATAAAAAGGATTTTTTTAAAATTTTGACATAACCTGTATATATATACATATATATGTATATGTATATATGTATATATGTATACGTATATATGTATATCTGTATATATATACAGATATATATAACAAAACAGTTTTCAAGCAAGAACCATAATTAACAATATTTAGTTCACTAACATTTAGCAAAATTTAAAGAAAATATTCTATCATCTATACTATTTTTGTGAGTCTAAAGTTTAATATGCAATTTATCTTTTACCATAAGTAATGAAAATCATAACCATAACTATCTGTCTTCAACTCCGTCAAAGACCTCAGAAAGATAATATATAAACTCTAGAATTGACAGAGACATCTTGCTACCTAGACAGTCACCCAAAGTTTCTCTGTAATGTTGGGACATCCATCTTGAGACCCTAAGCCATAGTGTCAGGCAGACTTTTTATTTAGTGAAGCAGGAACTTTGAAGCACCATCCTTTCCCTGCAGGACCACGTAGGACAGAAGACACAGAGAGGGAGCTGCCAAAGAGACCCCCTATAGCCGCCAAAGGAGTAAAATGTCAGAGCATTACAGGTAAGCAACAGAATTATGGCAATACATATTTTAATAGAAATGGGTTAATAATTAAGAGAGAGCTAGTCAATAAGAAGCCTGGGCCTTCAGCTAAACAGTTTATAATTAATATAACCCTTAGTGATTTGCGGGGACTAAATGTCTGTGGAACTGGACAGGACAGAAACTCTATCGACATTATATTTATTTTTATTTTATTTGGCTAAGGAATAAAAATATTGGATATTATCTTAGATATATAGTTTTAACATAACATTTTGTAAATATAGCTTACAGGAAAATTTCCACTAACTCATCAATACTTATTGAACGATAAATGTATTAAATACCAAAAAGAGTGGTAAACACAAGAATTAGGTGACTGAGACAATTCCAAATTCTAACCAAATCCTTTACAGTTTTCCTTGGGTGAACAGACAAGATTTAAGCTGCAGTGGTAGAACTGGTGCTATAGTTACTGGAAAGATGCCTGGATGAGCCAGCTGCTGTGGATCCTGCCTACAGCTCCTCACTCACAAGGCTGATGCAGAAGGATTATTGGATTTAATGCCAGCCTAACATTAATTTAATACAGAGACTCTGCTCACAAACAGGAAGGAAGAAATAGAGGAGGAAGGTGAGGCAGCTTAGGATGTGTGAAGCCCTGAGCTACTGCATTGGAAGACTACCTTTCCTTCCAGCTGCCACTTAGATAGCCAAAGGATTCTAACACTGAAGACCATGATAAAGAGTGAGGCATCCATTTCCTCAGGAATTAATATATCATGCCAGACTGGGGGTATTTTTAAAAGGCTTTGAACCGATTATTTATATCTTCTAATGTACAAAAATATGTTGGAAGCCATGTGTAGTGGCACACACCTTTAATTCCAGCATTCTTGAGGCAGGCATAACTCTATGGGTTTAAGACCAGCTTGTTTCATATAGTGAGTTCCGTGACAGCCAGGGCTACATAGAGGCCCTGCCTCAAAATTGTGTGTGTGTGTGTGTGTGTGTGTGTGTGTGTGTGTGTGTGTGTGTGTGTGTGTGTGTCTTGAAGCTGGAGAGATTGCTGAGTAGTTAGGAGCACATACTGCTCTTGCAAAAGACCCAAGTTCAGATCCCAAGCACCTACATGGTGGCTCAAAATCATCTTTTACTCCAGTTCCAGTGGATCCAATACCTTCTTCTAACCTCCACAGACATACATGTGATGTGTGGTGGTTTGAATAAGAATGCCCCCATAAGCTCATATATTTGAGTACTTGCTCCACAATTGGTGGAATTGTTTGTAAAGGATTAGGGGGTGTGGCTTTTTTGAAGTGTGTCACTGAGGAAGGGCTTTAGGGTTTCAAAAGCCCATGCCATTCACAGTTGGCTGTTTCTCTCTCTCTCTCTCTCTCTCTCTCTCTCTCTCTCTCTCTCTCTCTCTCTCTCTCTCTCTTGCTCACATGCTTTCTTATTCACTATCTCCAACCCTTGTGATTGTTTTCTCAATGTGTAAGTTCTTAACTCCTTCTTCAATGCCATACCTGACTGACTGACTGCCTGCTGCCATGCTACCCACTATATAGTAATTGACTCACCCTCTGAAACTGTAAGCCCCCTCAGAATAAACAATTACACAAATAAACAATCATACAAATAAACATCATACAATAAGATACATCTTTAAAATTATGTTAATAATATTCCATCCTCTGTTATTGTCACAAAATATTAGAGGTATATAGCTCATAAAGAATGTGCCCTGCTC
The DNA here is from genome assembly GCA_030556225.1 of Cricetiscus sungorus. Classification (NCBI taxonomy): domain Eukaryota; kingdom Metazoa; phylum Chordata; class Mammalia; order Rodentia; family Cricetidae; genus Cricetiscus; species Cricetiscus sungorus. The sequence goes on from JANBXA010000641.1 coordinate 40,125,606, forward strand.
AGAGCCTCCTGAGGACTGCAGATTGTGCAAAGGAGCCTGTCTCCCACAGACTGGCCTAACCAGAGTCTGCCAGTGTCCTGGTTCCACATCCAACCATGGTAGGAGATAAGCTTGGGCCTGTTTCCAGCCTGCCTTCCGGGACCCTGCTCAGAGCCTCCTGAGACCTGGGGCTACACAAACTTGGGGGATCGCATCCAGGCAGACCAGCCTGTCCAGAGTCTGCCAGCATCCTGGTCCTGCCTCCACCCAAGGAGAGAGCCCACCTTCCTGTGCCCTGCTCAGAGCCTCCTGAGGACTGGATATTGTAAACAGGTGTAACCTGTCCCAGCTGACCAGCCTAACCAAAGTCAGCCAGCACCCTAGTCCCACCTTCATCCACAGGAAGAGGAGAGCCATCAGAGTATTGGACCTGCTTGCACCCATCAGAAGAGAACCTTGGTCCTATACCCACCAGGAAAGGGAGAGATCCAATCAGTACACACTGGAAGAAGGGATAAGAAGATGACAGTATAAGAGCAAAGTCAACAACAGAAAGATCAATATGACACCCCCAGACTCTACACCACCAAGACCTGAACATCCCAACACAGATGAAACAGAAGAGAATGGCCATAAAAACAACTTCATGAAGATGACAGAGACCCAAAAAGAGGAAATGAGAAAATCCTTTAAAGAAATGGAAGAAAAGACAAACCAAAAATTGCAAGAAAAAATTCAAACAGTGCAAGGTTTTAAAGGTGAAATAAAGTCAATTAAAAATAAAAACCCCACAGACTGAGGAAATGCTGGAAATAGAAAAGCTGGGTAAATGATCAAGAACTACAGATGTAAGCATAACCAACAGAATACAAGAGATGGAAGAGAGAATCTCAGGTGTAGAAGATATACTAGGAGAAATAGATTCATCAAAGAAAATCTTAAGTGCAACAATTTCCTAACACAAAATATTCAGGAAATATGGTACATGTGGAAAGGCCAAACCTAAGAATAATAGGTATAGAAGAAGGTGAAGAAAGGTACAGAAAATATATTCAACAAAATCATAGGAGAAAACTTTCCCAACCTAAAAAAAAAGACATGGCAGTGAAAGCACAAGAAGCTTACAGAACACCAAATAGACTGGACAAAAAAAAAAGTTCCCTCACCACATAATAATCAAAACACCAAACATAAAAAATAAAGAAAGAATATTAAGAGCAGCAAAGGAAATAGATCAAGTAACATATAAAGGCAAACCTGTAAGAATTACACCCACTTCTCCATGGAAACTCTGAAGGACAGAAGGTCCTGGATAGATATCCTACCAACATGAACAGACCATGGATGCCAGCCCAGACTACTATACCCAGGAAAGCTTTCAATCACTATAGATGGAGAAACCAAGATATTACATGATAAAATCAGATTTAAACAATACTTATTAACTCATCCAGCACTACAGAAAGTTCTGGAAGGAAACTTCAACCCAAGAAGTCAACTGTATACTCATAAAAACATAGGCAATAGATAATTCCACTTTACCATCAGCCAAAAGAAAGATGGGGGTAAATCCACACATAATACCACCACCAACAAATCCAAAACAAACAAGAGTTAATAATCAATGATCATTAATATCCCTCAATATTAGTGGTCTTAACTCACCTATAAGAAGATATAGACTAACAAAATGGATACAAAGACAGAATCCATTCTTCTGCTGCATAAAGAAACATAACTCATCTTCAAAGACAGACATTACCTCAGAGTAAAGGGGTGGGAAAAGATTTTTCAATCAATTGGACCCAAGATACAAGCAGATATAGCAATCCTAAGTGGGCAAATGAAATAACTATATAGTTCTCAAAACAACAGGGGCTGGCTCAGCAGTTAAGAGCACTGGTTGCTCTTCCAAAGCATCCGGGTTCACCTATCACCTACAATGCAGTTCATAACTCTTTGTTACACAGTCCCAGGGGATTCAAAGCCCTTTCTTCGTCTCTGTGGACACTAGGCTTACATGTGGTACACAGACAAAACACACATACACAAAAGTAAAACAAATACAAAAACCAAGAAATACAAATGGCCAATAGGTATTTGAAATAGTGTCCAAAATTCTTAGCTGTGTTGGTTAGTTTTTGTAAACTTGATTGCAATTAGAGTCATCTGGGAAGATGGATTCTTCACTAAAGAGTTGTCTCCATCAGATTGGCCTGTGGGCATGTCTATGGGTAATTCTGTTGAGTAATAATTGATGGGTAAGGCCAAGGTAGGGCCAAACCCACCTTGGTGCCAACCTTGTGCTTGTGTTCTTGGGTTGTATAAGAATATAAGCTGAGCAAGCCACAGGGAAGCCTTCAGTGTCATTCCAATTTGGGATTTCGTTCTTAAATTATTTTGCATTTTCACAAAATGGAGTCTTGGGCAGCTTTCTTGTCCAAGTACAAAGTTGTCTCTTCAGTTGTGCTAATATGTCTCATAATTACAGATGCAATTTCTGCATGCCTTTATATATATATATATATATACATATATATATATATACTCATCAGGTAAAGACCCTCAACACATGCTTCTAATTCCATCCACCCCTACCAGAGTGTCTAACCCCTTCTCTAGCCAGACAACATAGACTCTCTCCAACTCAACTCCATCCATTCCCAGTGCACACACCTGATACCTTCTCGGAGCACACACCAGACTGGCACATCCAATGATCTGAGGACCTACCCTCTTCATCAATAGGAAGCACTAGACTCATACCAGCAACTCTACCCACTCCTATGACTTGACTTAACCACATGTTTACTTGCCTCTCTATGTCCCTTTCCACATGTACCTGTCAGAGAGCCCCAACAAGAACCAATATCCCTATCCACCTATGCCCAAGTGTCCTTCTCTTACCCCTAGATAGAAAGACTGGACTCCCTCTCAAACTCAACTTCACATACCCTCACCTACTCTATCCACCCAAGCTTCCCATATCCAGTCCCTTCTCTGGAGAACACTAGACTCACACCACCAACTACACCTACTTCCTAGACATACTGACTTCCCCTTTCCAGGAAAGGGCACTAGACCCACATTAGGAACTTCATACATCCTTACAATTCATCTGAGGACCACACATCCCACACCTGCCTTCTGACTGTCCTTCCTAGCCTTTTTCTTTAGGTAGAGAATCCTAGATCAAAGGTAAAGAAAATATTTCAACAAAATCATAGAAGAAAACTTCCCTAATCTAACAAAAGAGATTTAAGAGATTTAAGAGACACATAGAACACCAAAAAGGTAAGATGAGAAAAGAAACCCCCATGTCATATAATAGTCAAAACAACGAATGTACATAAATGTATTGAAAACAGCACGAGAGAATAATCATATTACATACAAGGGGAAGCCCATCAGAATCACAGCAGAAGAGATTGCACTAGTGTACTACAAGTTATAAAAGCTATAAGTGCCCATCCAGACTACCATACTCAGAGAAAAACTATCAGTTATAATTGAAGAAGAGAGAAACATTTACACAATTAAAACAGATTTGTGAAATTTATGACCCCTAAGGCAGCTCTCCAGAAGATACTGGAGGGATACTGAGGTATGCCCAAAAAAGGTGAAAAAAAAAAAAAACCAAATAATTCCAGAACACTGAATCAAAAGAAGTCTAACAGAACACAATAAAATTAACAAAATGGTTCAGATCAATGCACATTGCTCAATAATAATTCTAAATATGGATGCCCTCAACTCCCCAGCAAAGAGATACAGACTAATAGTTTAGATCAGATAACAAGATACATCATTTTACTGCCTCCAAAAATACCCACCAGGAAATGGAAGACACCACCTTAGGATAAAGAAATGAAAAAAAATGTATTCCAAAGAAATAAAAACAAGAAACAATTAGATGTAGCTTTTCTAATATCTGACAAAATCAACTCAAACAACTGATTAGAAGATGTAAGAATGGACATTCTCTTCTTGTTAAAGGAGAAACCAAACAAGATATAACAGTCCTAAACACATATATAACAAACCCAGGTGTACACATCTTTATAAAAGAAACACTTAGAATTAAAATCACAGTTCGGTTCCAGAAGAATGATAGAAGTGACTTAGTCAACCAGGAAAAAAAAAACTAAATAGGAAAACTCTGGAATTAAATAATGTTCATGAATCAAATGGACCTAATAGATATTTATTTACAGAACATTCCACTTAAATAACAAACATACACTTTCAGAAGCCCTTGGAACTTTCCCTGAAATAGATCACATATTAGGACACAAAGCAAGTCTAAACAAATAAAGAAAAACTGAAATCATACCCTGTATTCTATATGACCACCATTCATGAAAGCATCAAAAGATAGACAGTACATTTACACAGAAACTAAAGAATACTCTAAACCAAAATTGAGTGAAGAAAAAAAGTCAAGAAGGAAATTAAAAATTCCTAGAATTGAATGAAAATACAACATATAAAATTCTATGGAACAAAAGTAAAGCAGTCATTACAGGAAAGTTTATAGCACTATTTGTTTATGTCAAGAAATCTGAGTGATCCAAGATTAATAATGATTCATCTGAAGTCCGAGAAAAATTGGAATAATTAACGTCCAAAAAGAGTTGGCAGGAAGAGATGTCCAAGAATAGGGCTGAATAAATGAAACAGAAAAAGAAAAGAAAGCAATACAAAAAATGAAACAAAGAGTTGGGACTTTGAAAATATCAATGTAATTGACAAACCTTTTGCTAAACTAACCAAAAGAAATTGAGAAATTATCCAAACTCATAAAATTGGAGATACAAAGGAGGACATTACAACAGAGGAAATTATAAAAGATACTTCAAGAATTTATATTCAACTCTGGCCAGGAAAGCAGGCGGACTAACTGCAGATCTTCACCTCTCTCCTTCAAATCCAATGCCTCCATGTATCTGCAGCCTAGTAGCAGACCACCTGCTGCAGTCTCCCTTTTCTCTCCCTCATCTCCAGATCTTCCCAGTACTTCAAGCTTCTTTCCCTCCACGCATCCCTTTATTCCAGCCCCCCAGCTCCAGCAGACATCCCCTGGGAACTCGGGAAACTCCCAACAGGGAAAGAGGTGCATCTCCACCTCTGCCTCCTCTCCTCTAAATCCCAATTCCCGTCTTTCTCCCAACTCTGTCGCAGATTACCCACTATCCCAGCCCCATTCTCTCAGTCTCCATCTCCAGCTAATTATACAGATCTTCTGCAACCTTCCTCCTTACTCATCCTAATACACAAGCCACAAATTCTAGCAGGCACTCTGAAAAACCATCAGCCAAGACTATTGGAGAAGCAAAGAGGCCAGTGGAGCAGGGAGGCAAACTTCATATCTTCACTCTCCCTCCATCCCAACACAATTCTTCCCATATTATGAAAGTGTAAGACCCTAATTTCGGAGTCCTGATGGGCTGATGGGAGAGCCCCAAGACACAAACACCAAAACCAGGAGATGCAACAAGCAAGAGGTGTTTATTGAATGAGTGCACTCGGGTGTCAGCAATCTCGGGGGAAGCTGCACACCCCTCAAAGGGCTCAGGCTCTTTTTATAGAGACAAACCGCAAATCAGCATACATGCATGGGGCACAAGGTGATTGATTACAAAGTATGATCTCATGTTTGAGAGATCACCCAGGTATGACCTGTTCTTATTCAAAGGAAAAACCACAGAATGACTTGGAAAGACCCCAGACTGTCAATTGGCCAGGTGTGACCCAGAAAGAGCTGTTCATCTGGAACCATTTGTTCCAGGGTTGGGGCCTATTTCCTTGTTGTGGGCCAAGACCTGTGAGAAACTTCTTTTATACTCTGGCTTTCACTTGGCTGTACATTTAGAGCCTTCAGTTATTCCACTAAGGTTTGATGATTCAGTAACTAGCCCTATTTAGCAAGATCAGCCTAGCATATAACTACTAGGCCCATCACCATAGTAACCTTTCTTGTTCTCATAATTCCTGATTTTCCACCCATGTCAATGTCCATTCTTTGTGATTTTCTATTTCTGCTTACAAGAACTATTCTCCTGCCCCTTTCCTACATCCTTGCTCTGCAAACTAAAGTCTTTCAAAAGGATGGTTCTTAGCTTCATATGGAAACACAAAGCCCCAGATAACTAAAACACTCCTGAACAATAAAAGAACTCCTGAAGGTATTATCATTCCTTATTTCAAGTTGTACTATAAAGCTATACTAATAAAAACAACACGGTATTAGCACAAAAATAGACACATTAATCAATGGAACAGAATTGAAAACCCAGTTATAAACCCATACATGCATGACCAACTAATTTTTGATAAAGGATCCAGACATACATACTGGGAAACATTCTATCTCCAACAAATGGTGCTGGTCAAACTGAATAGTTGCATATAAAAGAATCCAGTTTGACACATACAAACTACTTTGCTCAAAACTCAACTCTAAATGGATCAAAGACCTCAACATGGAACCAGAGAAACACTGAACTCGATAGAAGATAAAGGAGGAATAACTTTTAACTCTTTGGGACAGCGAAAGACTTTCTGAACAGAACACCATTAGCACAAGTATTAAGATCAACGATTAATAAATGGGATCTCATGAAACTGAAAAGTTTCTGTATAGCAAAGCATTCAGACAAAGCAGCAGCTTTACAGAATGTGGGAAAAATATCATTTTACTAGCTACTCATCCAAAAGAAGGCTAATATCCTCATATTAAAGAACCAAAAACAAACAAACAAAAAGCCTAGATATCAAGAAAACAGCCTAATTAAGAAAATGGCCTGCACATATCCACCTGTAGGGCATTTTCTTTATTAGTGATTGATGGGAGAGGACACAGCCCACTGTGACTTGTGCTATTCCTGGTCTGGTAGTGGGGTTTCTATAAGAAATCAGGCTGAGCTAGTCATGTAAAACAAGCCAGTAAGTAGTATTTCTCCATTGCCTCTGTAAAGAGCTTTTCTTCTAGGTTCCAGCTGACCCCAATTCACTACTGCTGCTGTTCTTGGTGGTTGTGGTCATTTGGATTAATTGCCTCCATAAGTTCATGGGGAGGGGCACTATTAAAAGATGTGGCTTAGTTGGAGTAAGTGTGGCCTTATTGGAGAAAGCATGTCACTGTGGAAGTGGGCTTTGAGGTCTCATATATCCTCAAGTTACACCCAATGAGACAGTTCATTTCCTGTTGCCTACACAATATGTAGAACTCTCAGTTACCTCTCCAGCACCATGTCTGCCTGCATACCACCATGTCCCACTATGATAATGGAATGAACCTCTGAACTGTAAGCAGCTACCTCAATGACATGTTTTTCATTTATGAGTTGCTATGTTCATTCATGGTGTCTCTTCACAGCAATAGAAACTCTAACTAAGAAAGAACTTGGAACCAGGGACTGGGCTATTGCTGTGATAGGCCTGACCATGTTTTTGTTTGAAGGAATGTGGACCTTGGATTAGAAAAGCAGTTGAATGCTTTAGGTGATGCCTAACGGGCCACACTAGTAGGATCATGGAAGACAGTGGTGCTGAGTGTGATTGGATGAACTTTAGGTGGCTACCTCAAGAGGTTTCAGAGAAGACTGTTAGTATGTGGCCCAGAGACTGGTCTTGTGTTATTTTGGTAAAGAACGGGCTCCTTTTCACACTAGTCAGAAAAGTCTGCCTGAGGAAAAAGTGAAGAGTTTTGGATTAATTTCATTGGTAGAGGAAATCTCAAAACAGTTTACTTACAGGAATAGAAATGATGCCAGGTCAGCTGCTTCACCAAAGCCCAGCCTAACGAGGGTAACAGTTCAAAAAAGCAGAGAACCTGGGGCACACTGCATAGCCTACAAGCAGCTCACCAGGTCAGAGGGTGTCTGATCCAGAGTGGCACTTTCCACACAGCTCAGCAGATCTTTTGTTTCTTCTAGGCATTTGGTTGGTCTCCCAGGGTGTTCATCTGGTCTCAGGTTCTTGTCTGAGAGTGACTCAGCGTTCTGTTCTATTTATATACTCTATGGGAGGAGGGGTTAGGGTTTCAAGGATTTTCTGAAGCTATTTTGAGTTAATTTCTGTCTTAATGAGTTTCCCTGCAGGATAGAATGATTCAGTCTCAGAGGGAACTGTGGAATAAAGTTAAATTGATCACAATTTTGTGTTTATATTCATCAGAGAGATGAGTATATGTAAGGATGGAAAAATTTATTCTAAATCTCCACTGACCCCAGGAAGCTAGAAGTTTAAATTCCAGACCCTGTCCCTTGGCAGTAAGTAGGCAAAAGGTCACATTCTTTGCTGTTTATGACAGGGCTGTTTACAACAGTACCTGTGAGTGAATGAACACGGGAAATGAGCTTTGTCACCCCACCCAGGAGCCTGCACAAATGCAGACCTCGGGGCTAAGCCCCTTGGATGGTTTAAATTGATTTGTCCACACCACACAGGCTCTGGATGCTATGAGATGATTGGTTTAAAATGTGCGGGCTTTGTTGTAACCCTATAAAAGCTGTCTCAAATCTGTACCCAGGGTCCTCAGTCCTCTACCCTGTGTGGCATATGGCTGTTGACCCCAGTGCACTTGGAATATAAAAGACCTCATGCTTTTGCATCAAGACTGCTTCTTGTGAGTGATTTGGGAGGGCCACCTTTCCTGAGTCGGGGTGTGAGGGTCCACGCTCTCTGGGTCTTTCATATGGAGAGACTTGTCTGTTTTTTGTTTTTTGTTTTTGCTTTGGTTGTTATTTTATCTAGTTTTCCTACCAGGGTAATACTAGCTTCATAAAAAAAGAGTTTGATAGTATTCCTTCCTCTCCTGTTTTATGGAAAGGGAGTCCAGGTAAAACAGGACTATTTTTTGAGTTGGAAAATCTTTAATTACTGTTCACTGCTTGTTATATATCTTTTATTGGTTAAATATTGGTAGGTCATATTGAAAGACCCCCACTCAAGGCTAATAGCTTAAGGCCTGGCTTAGCAATGGTAATGCCATTTTGCAAGGCTTCCACATAAACAAGTAAAAGTACAGGTCAAGGTCAGTACTCACAGGTGCCACATCTGGCCTTGGGAGGGGAGCAGAGAGTTCGGAGAAAAACCCAAACATGAGCTAAGTCAGCTATTATCAGATCCCCAAACACGTAAGAGGCTTGTCCTCGGATGACTCAACGCCTTATTTGAGCTGACCAATGGGACCCCTGTAACTATGCATCTCGCTTCTGTACCCATGCTTTTGCTACCCAGCCCTATAAAAGTCCCTCTCCCCAGCCTGTGGGTGCACAAGTCCTCCGAGAGACTTTGTCGGCCACAGGTACCTGTGTATCTCAAATAAACCTCTTGCAGTTTGCATCCGCATCCGTGGTCTCGGCTTGGTCTTTGGGTCCAGGGGTCTCTTCCTGGAGGGAAGTCCTCTTCTGGGGTCTTTCAATATGTACCTAGATTGGTTAATTTTTTAAATTCCTCCAATTTAATGAACCAATTCTTTTTTGTTTGTTTTGCTTTGCTTTTTTTTTTTTTTTTTTTTTTGGCTTTTCAAGACAAGATTTATTTGTGTAGCTTTGTGTTTAGCCTGGAACTTGTTCTGTGGACCAGGTTGGCCTCGAACTCAGAGATCCTCCTGCCTCTGCCTCCCAAGTACTGGGATTAAAGGCATGCACCACTACTACCCAATGGGAACAAATATTTTAAGACAAAACAGTGAGTTGCTGGATTTCAATGGTGTCTATTAACATGGCTTCCTTTTCTTTTTTAATTTTATTAATCTAGATCTACTCTCTGTTTTAGTCTAGCTAAGAGTTTTCACTATGTTTTTTCAAAGGACCAAGTTTTTGTTTTGTTGATTTTTTTGTACCTTGTGTTTCTGGTTTGAAAGGAAGAAAAAATGGCCTCAGGACCCCAAGGACAAGTTCTTAGCACAAAGGAGATTTATTTGCTCCAGAGGAGCAGAGAAAAGGGACTAAGAGGCAAACACAGGAGAGGGAGAATGAGAGAGAAGGGGAAGGAGTATTTATCTAGAGGGACAAAGGACCACCTCTGGATACAAGGAAGACATGTGTCACGGCACATAGGCAAATGGTGGTTTATAAAGGCAAAGAGGGAAACCCCATGTTAAGATGAGATGTTTAATTTCAATTAAGCATGTCAAAGGCCTTTTCTGCATCTAATGAGATGATCTTGTGGTTTTCAGTTTGTTTATATGGCGGATTACATTTGTCTGTTTTGTGTGTGTTGAGCCCTCCCTGCATCTCTTGGATGAAGCCTACCTGATCATGATGGATGATCTTTTTGATTTGTTCTTGGATTCAGTTTACAAGTATTTTGTTGTGAATGTTTGCATCTGTATTCCTATGTGAAATTGATCTGTTATTCTATTTTGTTGTTGTTGTTGGGCCTTTATGTGGTTTGTGTGTCAGTAAAACTCTGGCCCTGTAAAATGAATTGGACAATGATCCTTCAGCATCTATTTTGTGGAATAATTTTAGGAGTATTATCTCTTCTTTGAAACTGCTATAGAATTCTGCTATAAAGTCATCTAGCCCTGGGTTTTTGTTTTGTTTTTGTTTGTTTGTTTGTTTGTTTTTGTTTTGTTGTTTGTTTTGGTGAGAGACTTTTAATGACTACTTCTATTTTACTAGGGGTTTTAGGTCTATTTAAATTGCTTATCTGATCTTGATTTAACTGTAGTAAATGGTATGTAATGAGAAAACTATCCAATTCTTTTTTCCATTTTGCACTTAGGTAGAGTACAGGTTTTTAAAGTAGACATTATGGTTCTCTAGGTTTCCTCCATGTCTGTTGTTATGTCTCCCTTTTCATTTCTAATTCTGTTAGTTTAGAACTTCTGTCTCTGCCTTTTTGTTAATTTGGATAAGGGCTTGTCAGTCTTATTGTTTTTCTGAAAAAACCAACTCTTTATTTCATTGATTCTGGGTATTGTTTTGTTGTTGTCTTTGTTAGTTTGTTGTAGTAATTTAACAGTCACTGTATGTCGGGTAAACATTAGAGTGAATAGTTATTTTCTAAAAGTACTTTGACTTTGAAGAATCATTGTTGAAAACAGTAAAAGACTGTGACTGTTTTCCATTATTTGTAGAATTGTTTTTCTGAAGGGAGCATTGCAACCTTTGCATGATTTTGGTCACAAGATACCTCTGGCACACTGGAGGATCACATGCTGCACACCATACACAGTGAAGGACTAAAGTCAGGAGGGCTTGTGATGCTTTCCTTTAAGAGAGACAGATAGACTAGATTAGGAATGTTAGTATAAGGAAATGCTTTACCCCCAAATCCCCATCTTCACCTCTCCCTACTCCCCCTCCCTCCACCCCCGAAAAAATAACCAGCTTTGTGTATCAATCCTTCAGTTCATTAGAGGCTTAGACTTAGATAAGTGACCTCTTTCTTCGACCAATCCACAAAACCAAAACACAGAACACCCCAACATTTGCTTGTTTCTATTTTATTGACTTCAGCCCTGAAATTGATTATCTCTTGCTGTTGGTGTTCTGTTAGTTACTAATGGGAACTCTCCAGCTTTGTTTGTTTGTTTTATGTAAGTACTTAAAGCTGTTTACTTGCCTCTTAGAACAGCTTTTGTTGTGTCTCCTTTCGTTGTGTCCCGGTATTCATTTTCATTAAATTCTACAAAGTCTTTGAGTTCTTTCTTAACTTCTGTCTTGACTCTTTTTTTTTTTTTTCCTCAGTAGAGTGGTTCAGTGTCTGTGAGTTTGTAAGTTTTCTGTTGTTTATGTTATGTTGAAATCCAGCTTTGATCCATGGTGGTCAGATAGGATGCAAGGTGAAAGGTGTTATTTTGGTTTTCTTGAATCTCTTGAGCCTTGCTTTATGTATGATTATGTGATCAGTTTTGGAGAAAGTTTCATGATTTGCTGAGAAGGTATATTGTTTTGTGTTTATGTGAAATGTTCTATATTTGTTGGGTCCATTAGGCTTATAAGGTCTGTTAGCTCTAGTATTTTGTGTTTAGTTTAGTTTGTGTCTGGATGACTTGTCTCTTTGGTGAAAGTAGGGTATTAAAGTGTCACATTATTGGTGTGTAAGTGTCAATATGTGATTTAAGCTGCAGTGGTGTTTCTTTTAAAAACTTGGGTGCCCTTGTGTTGGGACACAGATGGTAAGAAATGAAATGTCATCTTGGTGGATTTTTCCTTTGGTGAGTAGTGTCTTTCCCCATCTCTCCTGAATACTTTTGGTTTAAAGTCTATTTTGTCAGATATGAGAATGGCTTCACCAGTTTATTTCTTAGGTGCATTTGCCTGAGCACCTGTAACCATGCCCAAAAGGTGTGGCCACTGTTACAGGTTCTCAGGCAAGATATTTACTACATGCATTTGCTTGGAATATCTTTTTGCTCTGAGGAGATATCTATCCTTGATGTCAAGATGTGTTGTGGAAAATTATTTTAAGGTGTGTTGCATTTGTTTGTGCTGCGGAACATTTGTTTTAATGATGCAAAGATGTGTTGCATTCTTTTATGTTGTATTTGTTTAACTCTGTGAAGCTGTGTTACTCTGCCTGTCTCAAACACCTGATTGGTCTAATAAAAAGCTGAACGGCCAATATTGAGGCAGGAGAAAGGAAAGGTGAGGCTGTCAGAGAATAAATAGGAGGAGAAATTGGAGGAAGAGAAGAGGGATCAAGGAGGAGAGGAGAATGTTAGGGTCCAGTCATCCAACCAGCCCAGAACCAAGATAGATGGAATAATTTAAGATAAGAAAAGTAGGCAAGAAACAAGTGTAGCTAAGGCCGGGCATTCATAAGAAAGAATAAGCCTCTGTATGTGATTTATTTGGGAGCTGGGTGATGAAACCCCCCAAAGAGTGAAGAGTAAAAGCAACTAACAACAAAGATGTGTTTCTTGAATGAAGCAGAAGGAGAGATCCTGTTTTCACAGGCTTTTTATTTGGGAATTGTGACTATAGATGTTAAGAGGTATCAATGACCAATAATTCTTTATTCCTGTTATTATGTTGTTGTTGGTAGTGGGTGTGTGTGTGTGTGTGTGTGTGTGTGTGTGTGTGTGTGTGTGTGTGTATACTTTCCTTCTTTTGACTTTGATGCTCTGAAATTATTTATCCCCTGTGTTTTCTTGTATGTAGTTAACCTTTTTAGGTTAGAGCTTACCTTCTAGCAACTTCTGTAGGGCTGGATTTGTAGAGGAATATTGTTTGAATTTGGTTTGATCATGAAATGTCTTATTTTCTTCATCTACAATGACTGAAAGTCTTACTGGATATACTGGCTCCTATAGAGCCTGCAGAATATATGTCCAGGTCCTTCTGACTTTTCAAGTCTCCATTGAGAAGTCAGATGTAATTCTAATAGGTCTGTTTTTATGTTAATAGGTCTTTCTCTCTTGTAGCATTTCATATTCTTTTTTTTCTATAAATTTAGATTATTATGTGCCAAGGGAACTTTCTTTTCTGGCCCAGTCTATTTAATATACTGTATGCTTTTTGAACTTTGATAGACATCTTCTTTAGGTTAGGGAAATTATCTTCTATGAGTTGTTGAAAATATTTTCTGTCTTTGGTTTGTGTCTCTTTTCCTTTCTCTATTCCTATTAGTCTTTGATTTGGACTTTTCATAGTATCCCAGATTTCCTGGATCTTTTGTGCCACAGTTTTTTTTATATTTAGCATTTCTTTAACTGATGTATCTGTTTCTTGCTTTCAATTCCTGGGATTCTGTCTTCCATCTCTTGTATTCTATTGGTGAAGCTTGCCTCTGGGGTTTCTTTTTTTTTTTTTTTTTTTTCTTTTTCCTTTTTTTTTTTTTTTTGCTTGTTTGTTTTAGGGTTTTTTGTGTTTTTGTTTGTTTGTTTGTTTGTTTGTTTTGTTTTTTTGTTTTTGAGACTGAGTTTCTCTGTGTATCTTTGGAGTCTGTGCTGGAACTCTTTCTGTGGACCAGGATGGCCTGGAACTCACAGAAATTCATTTGCCTCTGCCTCCCAAGTGCTGGGATTAAAGGTGTCCACCACCACCACACAGCTGCCTCTGAGGTTTCTGTTTAAGTTCCTAAATTTTTCATATCCAGCTTTCCCACAATTTGGGTTTTCTTTATTAAATTTGTTTCTACCTTCAGGTCTTGAACTGTTTTAATCATTTCCTTTCACTATTATTTGTGTTTTCATAATTTTAAAAGGGATTTATAAGTTTTTCTCTTATTGATAAGGGCTGTTTTAAGGTCTTTCTCCTGTGCTTCAGCTATGTTGAACTTTTTGTGTGCCTGCTGTAGTAGGGTTGCTGGCTCTAATGGAGACATATTGTCCTGTTTCTTACTGTGTTTTTATACTGGCATCTTGGCATCTGGAATTAGGGAGATTGTAATTTTAGGTGCTGATATCTGGTCTTACATTTGTGGGGTGGGTGTTTTGTTCTTTGGTTTTCGTTTCCTCTTTGGTTTTTAGGAAAGTATGGTGGCTGTATTTCCTGTAGGAAAATCTTCTGGACTTTGACAGGTGTGGCCATTGGGAGTTTCAGGTAAAATGTATTTCTGGATATTGGGACCTGAGATTTAGGCATGGGAGTGGGCTGGGGCTTCCCAAGAGAGTGGAAAGCTTAGTGTTCCATAAGGATCTGCTTACTCCCCTGGGAATGGGGTCAGGGAGAGAGGTGAAGGCACAGCAGAAGGTCTGCTGCACAGCTGGGGAGGAGGCTGGAGGATTGGACTTGTCAAAGTGGAGGGAGAGCTGAGGCTCTGGTGTCAGCCTACCTGTTTCCCTGGCAGGAGTGTTTGCAGGGGGGTGCCTGCTGGAGTTGGGGGTGGAATAAAACAAATGAGGGGAGGCAGGATCTGTAGGATCAGCTGGAGATGTGGGAATGGGGAAGGAGACTGCAGCAGGTGTTGTGCTGCAGAGCTGGGGTGAGACTGGGGGGTTTCATTTGGAGCAACAGAAGGAGAGATGATGGTCTGCAGTTAGCCTGCCTGCGTCCCTGGCAGGAATAGAGCATTACAATACTTCATGTCAAATTATACTATATAGACAGCATGACAAATGGACAGCTGGGCCAATGGGATGGAAAAGAGGATCCAGAAATATAACAGCAAAGATACATGCCCAATAAATTTTTGACAATGAAGCAAAAACACACTCAGAATAAAGACAGTCTATTCCACAAATGATGCTGGCAAAACTGGATTTCTTCATGCAGAAGATGACATTAGATTTATATTTTCACCTTGTAGAAAGAAACCATACAAAATGGGTCAGAGACTTTACTTTAAAACCTCCAACACTGAAACTTTCATAAGACAACACAGGGGAGACCCTGCAAGATAGTGCAGTAGGCAAGAGCTTTTTCCATAGAACACCAGCAGCACAGGAGCTAACCCCAAATATCAACACAGGGACACTCAGAAACACCATCAGTTACAGGTGGAAGACAATCTTTACCATCAGTTTACAGAATGGGAGACAATCTTTACCAGCTGCTTCAGACAAGGGGCTGATAGCTGGGATTTACAAAAAAATTGCAGATATCAAATACTAGGGAAGTAAAACTGCCAATCAGAAAATGAGCTGATAGTTTTTAAGAACAGAAACACAAATTGCTAGTAACTGTTTTTAAAAAATGTTCAATAACCCTAGTCACTGGGAAAATTAAAATTAAAACTACTTTGAGATACCATCTTGCTCAATTAGAATGGCTGACATCAACAAATCCGACCTCAAATGATGGAGAAAAAAAAAGAAATATTATTCTTGCCTATCAACAGATGAATGGAAAGTGAAACTTTGGTATGCACACTGTATGTTCTTTTCCTAAGGAAAAATAAAATAAAAAATTTTCAGGAAAATTAGTGGACTTAGAATATGTAGTATTAAGTGAAACTGCACAATCAGAACTAAAAAACCACATGTTCTCTCTCATATGTGGAATCTAGACAATAATATATGTATGCTCATAAACAAAATATGTGTGGGTACAGTATGACATGAAGAAAAGAGAACAAGACAGCTAAATATAAGGGGAGGTGTGGGGGACTGAATTCAGGTAGTGGACAGGAATTATAAAAGGGAACATAAAGCTAAATGTTTTTCTAGATTCTGTCATGGAAATGTTGGCTTGAGTGGTGGTTAAGTACCTAAAATATATTTGATATTGAAAGTGAAAATCTAATGTAAAACCGCACAGCTTTGTTGAGAGTGCCTACTCTAACTTTATAGATGCCCATTGCGTTTGTATCATATCACACAGGTAATTCATTTGTGTGAGCAGGTATGTAGAGCCTGGCTGGATGCTACCTGGCCTTTCCTTCTGTTGTTTAGGTTGATGCCACTCTAAGGAGGTGCTTTGTGCTCTAGCCTCTTCTGTAGATATTTGTGTGGCTTTTCTAACAATGAAATGTGTGTGTGTGTGTGTGTGTGTGTGTGTGTGTGTGTGTGTGTGTGTGTGTGTGTGTGTGTTTCCTGCTGGCTTTATGGCAGGCAAGGAAACAATCTGGATGAGGTCCAAACTTCCAGAGTCTGACACCAGTTCATTTATTTTAGCTGTATTTAACCACAGCCTGATTCTGGAGAAAAAGTTTTCTGATGACAGATCACTCAGTCCCATGAGTATAACAAATTTAAGACATGTTTATAATGAAATTCTTTACAAAGTACATTTTGCTTCTTTCAAAAAGATGGGTACTGTTGGTTCCAGAACAGTGCTCAAGATTTAGGGTCTAGGTAGAATGAGTGAATAACATAATGCTTATCGGAGTCGGGATTGGCCTGGCCCTAAGATGACACAGAAGTTGTAAAGTACAGGTGACATCTCTCACCTGTATGGATTTTATGGCCTGGAAGCAATGATCAGGATTTAGGGGGAAAGAGTCTGGGATAAACTGAACACGAGTTCTGGGTGATAAGGGTGAAGCCTATCTCTACAGATGGCGAAGGATCCCCAGGTTGAAAACTCCCAGCATCATGGAGGAGGGCGGGTAACATCTTCCTTTGAAGAGAGAGGTAGGTATGGGTGTTTAACTTTCCTGATTTCCCTGGTGCTTATCTGTGTGCACCAGGACCTCTTGTCCTCTACACAGAGAGTGTGGTTTATGGGACATGGGCAGTTCTTACTCTGGTCTTCGTGTCTCTGGGACTAGACAGAGTGAGTGTGTCTTCCCTAGGCAAGCACAGCCACTTCCGTTTTCTGGGCTTGTGAAAGGACACTGCAGCTCTGTACCCCCATTCCTCTAAATACCAACTGCAAACTCCTTCCTTCCTGGAAACTCTAGAAAGACTTTTCCTTCTGAGAGCCTGGCTAAAGAAGTGACCTCACCTCAGACAGGTTTTCTCAAAGTAATTTCCCCTTCAAGCCAAAGAATCCTGCAGACCATCTCTCAGAATACACTCGCTCCACATTTGGGTTTATCAGAGTGGACAATTCAAGGAAGGCCTTTATCTCTGCAGTGTTGTCTCTCTCAAATTATTTTTACACTGACTCAAAGTAAGGTGCAGATTTTCTTGCATGCTCTGCCTTTAACCTCTCTAGTGCTAAGCCCCCCTCTACCCAAAGGACTCCCATTCACTCTCTTCTGTTCTAAGTTCCCTTCCTGCTGCTCACTTTCTCTTCCATTCACCTCTATTCACTCTTCTACTGAAATAGAAATGCCACCCACAGTTGCCCACCTCACAGGACAGCTGCTTTCCAAACTGTCTGTTTTATTTTCCAGAGAATCCTACAGTTGGTGAGAATCATCTGCCTTCTCGTCCTTTACACCACAAACGCTTTGTCAGCAATCTGCATGTCCAACATGGACCAATGTGGCACTTGTTTAATACTTCGTTAACAGTTTCTATTTCCTTGAAATGTTCCCATAATATCTTTACTATTTATGTATTATCGAAGTCCATCTTAAATATTTAATCAAAAGAGGATTCCACTACCCATGCATGATGCCCTGTGAGAGTTTATTCAAATCCTTGATCAAAGAGTAGCGTCATCTTAACTTTGTCCCTTTCCTCTATTAGCACAGACCATTCTCCCAAGTCTTTCTGTCTCCACTCCATGATGATCCAGATCTAATCTGTTTCCTTATCCTTCACTGTCACGATTGCAGCAGAGGACAGGTTTTCACAAAATTTATTACATGTTTTACCTAACTAATTACACTCTTTACATTATTGCCTCAATTTCCTCTTAGTGCTTTCCTCACTCTTTCCATGAGGAGCTCATCATCTGTATCAGAGAGATGGGAAAGACATCAGAAAGGTGAAAATATATAAATTAATGTTTAATAACACAGAAAGTGGAAACTTACATGAAACTGAAAGATTGCAAAGAAGACATTGGGTGAGTGAGTAGTTCATCTATCCCAGGCAGTCATTGTTTTCATTCTGTTAGAAAAACAAATCAGAGAATAAGCAAGCATATGCAGCCTAATTTATTATTTTCATTAATATATAAACAGCCCACAAACAAACATATTAATGGGTTTAAAACTGAGTGAAATTTAAATGTTGGGTGAGTCACTCAAAACAAGATTAGCTGATTTTATTGAGTTGTATAATGGGTTGCAGCTTAACCAAGACCCTCTTTTAACTCCAAATATTTCTTTTACCAAAACATCCACATGTTCTTGCAATGAGTTGCTACGCACAGGGTAAAAAAACAACACAAGAGATCTCATTTTTGTTCAAAGTACAGCTCCCTGTGGGCCTCTAATGAAATGTATGCATAAATTTTGTTGTTTTGTGATAAGTGGAAATAATTAGTATTGTCCTCAGGACAGAGTCCATAGATGGTCTGAGAGGCCAGGAGCCAAAGAAAGTGTGTTCCCTGAGGGTCCATGGATCTTCTTGAGGATCTGGAGTTTGGGGACATGTCTCAGCTGCTGTTGCCAAGCTGTAACCTAACTAATGATAATGTTGCTGACTGACACCATTGACCATGGCTGCTTTTCTGGAGAACCTGATGGCTAACAGACAATGAGATCCTTGTCCCAGATTTCAAACATTAGATAGTTGGATACTCAAAGGCAGTTATGAGCTGGGTGAGTGATGGTACAGCAGGAGAGTGTTAGGGTCTTCATGTCTGGCACCAATGTTGGGTTTCACATGTTGTCTTAGGGTTTTCATTGCTGTGATGAGACACCATGACCACGGCAACTCTTACAAGGAAAACATTTCATTGAAGGGGCTCCCTTACAGTTTCAGAGGTTTAGTTCATTATCATCATGGTGGGGAGCATGGTGGCATGTAGGCAGACAGGGTGCTGGGGGAGAAGCTGAGAGTCCTACATCTTGCAGGAACAGGAAGTCAACTGAGATACTTGGCAGTATCCTGAGCAAAGAAGCCTCAAAGGCTGCCCATACAGTGACACACTTCCTCCAACAAGGCCATACCCACTCCAACAAAGCTACACTTTTTAATAGTGTCACTCCCTATGAGATTATGGGGACCAATTACATTCAAACTACAACACATGTGCAGAAAATATGGGAGTGGGTTTAAAAAAACAGGCAGGTACTGGGGCAGAGACATGACTGTCATGCAAACTGAGGGTCCAGTAGGGTCATTAGGGTTCCCTGAATCTCTCTTAGTCTCTAAAAGTTCCAGTGGTATCCAAGTGTGTCCTTTCTCCCTGTAGTCCTCTAGCACACCTGGGCCAGACAGCATCTCTGAGAAGCAAAGGCAAGTGAGAACAAAACCTTACCTGGCCTCAACAGGGTTAACAGATGCACCTGGAGTTTTAGGACTTCCTGACAGCTGTAGTCATCTCACATCATTTCAGTGGACTAACAGCTGTCTTGGCTACCCCGCAAGCACTGGAAGGGCTCACTAACCAACGAGTGGGGATAGACACACATGCTCAGGCACTTCAACAGGTCCTTTTCTGGACCTCTGTACTTGATCCTCACAAGACACATACCTGATGACTCATGGACAGTTCCAGCATGTGTGTCTTTGAGAGTGTTGTTCAGCTCATCACATGCTGATGATCAGAGGTGTGATAAGGACTTGAGGGAATGATGCTAGACACTACAGAAAATATTACAGCAGAAAACTTCCTCAAATCAGCACCACATATTGTTCTTCAGTTAATTTTATAAAATGAATGTAAAATATGTGATGATATAAAAGTCTCTTCTTCAACTTGTAGACTTCCTACCTCTAAGGAGTTTGGGAACTATCACCATTTTCATAAAGTTTACTCAGTTGCATTTTTGAATTATTTGTTTCCCTTCTCAATGTCATCCAACTCATGCTTAGATATGATGGAGCTTGTGTTGGATCACTACCTATCTTTCTGATGTGAACCTAGTTCTGTATGATTTTATAGATATAATCCTTAACAATATGGGGTTTGTGGTTTTCTTTGGTTCCATCATTTGAGCACACTTCATTACCCTTCATTATTACATACCAGTTCTTCAGAGATTTATCCATGATGGACAGTTCATGGGATGGGAGAGCTCTGTTATATTTGCATATCCACTGTACATAGATTTGAACATTTACATGTGCACTAGGTCTACCCTTAACATTGCATCATAGACTTCAGTTGGGTCCTCTATAGAGATAGATAAAATTTTGTCTTATTAAGACATATCCTTCTCATCAGAATTGTCACTTGAGTTCAGCTATTGTTTGTTTTTTAATTGGGGATAGAAACTCAGGGAGATAAAACCTTGTCACTTATTCCCTAGTGACATAAGTGAGAGTAAAAGCCAGCGGCTCCTTAATACCTTTGAACAACTTCTTGAAATGGTGACCTTGCCAAAGTACGGCATTTTCCATATTACAGATACATTTTGCAATACAGGGAGTTAGTGATGTCATAATGGAGGGAAAACATAAAAACGTGACTCATGCTCAGAGATGATGCTAAACTTCTCACATGTGTACAGAAGTCTCGGACACCAAATGTCAGTAGAATTGTGCTCCAGAACTCCTGTTTTCCACTGTATCCACTCCACAGACTGAACATGTATTAGTATTGCTAGTTAAGTGGTGAAACACCATGACCAAAAGCAAGTAGGCTTACATGTCCACACAATAGTGTATCACTGAACAAAGTCAGGACAGGAACTCAAGAAGGGCAGAAACCTAGAGGGAGGAGCTGGTGCATACAACATGGAGGAGTGCTGCCTACTGGCTTGCTCCTCATGGCTTGCTCAGCTTGATGATTTCTTATAGGACCCAGGACCACCAGTCCAGTAATGGTACCATACACAATGGGCTACCCCCCCCAAGCCCCACCAATCACTAATTAAGAAAATGTCCTTTCCTACAGCTCAATCTTACATAGACATTTTCTTAACTGAGGCTCCATCCTCTCTCATGACTATCTTATGTCAAGTTTACATAAGACTAGCCAGCACAGCTACTAAATGTGTGAAGAGGCTAGTTATCCATATGTGGAAGGAGAAAGTGGAATATTGCTGTGAACCTGGAGATATTTTCATTTATGACTTGGGAATCCCAATAGTAGTACCTTTGTAGGAGACATGAAACAACAATAGTCCTTTTCACAAATGATTTCACAGCTGCTGCTGGGGTGGGGAGTGTCTCAATTCCCCCATGATTCTCTGCACTGTGATGAAAGCCACTACCAGAAGACTGACAGTAGCAGTCAGCCTCATCTTCAATCTGCAGATCAGTGATGGTCAGGAAGGCTGAGTTGGAGGAGCTGTCAATAGAGCCTGAGAACAAATCAGGAAGTGCAGATGCTCTATTTCCATCATCATACATAACAGCGGTGGGGCACTTCCAATAGGATGCTGGTTCTGATGCACAAAGTCCTTTGCAATGTTATCACTACTACACTTACAGGAGATGGCGACTGTTCCCTCTAGAGATTCTGACACAGTTTACCTGAGTCAGCACAAACTGGGCCACAACCCTGTAAAGAGAAGATAATAAAACTCAGTAAGGACAAGCAAATGTCATTCCCAAGATGAAGATGGGCTAAACATCCCAAGCAACAGTCCCTATCCCAGAATTCCTTGAGTCTACCCCCCTGTTATGTGATGAAGGAAGAGGAGGCGTAATGGAGCTCAAGTCAGGGTGAAGATGCCCAGATTCTGATTCCTGAGTCCAATGGACTGACTGTAACTGGGCACCCCTTCTTATCTGACCCTGGGAACCCAAGTGCAGGCTGATAGCCATCTTCCTGGAGAGGTACAGGCCCCTCCTCTTATTTCAGACTGGGTCTGAGTAGAAAGACTACATATGGAGAGGATGTGGGTTCCACCAGGTGGCAGGATAGAGAAACCTGTAAGTAAAGCAAAGCATCAGAAAAGCTGGGAACACGAGGCAAGTGCTTGACTGTATTACTCCCCAAATCGACCATTTCCTGCCATCTGGTGTGTGACTGCTAGGTCCTCATCCTGCCAACAGTGAAACCATTTGGCTAGTCATATAGGTCCTATTTGGGTTTTTGTTTTCAAGACAGCATTTATCCATGTAACAGCCTTGGCTGTCCTGGAACTTGCTTTGTAGACCAGGCTGGACTTGAATTCCCATAGATCTGCCTGCCTCTGCCTCCAGAATGCTGGGATTAAAGGTGTGCACCACCACCACCTGGTCCACATAGGTTCTAACTGGTGAAGCGTTTATTTTTTATCAATGAAAACTTGAGAGTCAGATATCAGGGTTAAAAACCTGAACGATCAGAGAAGCATGGGAGTAGCCACCTGTCACCTCCTACCTCTTCCCCTCTTCCATTCTTTCCTCCAATAGGACTGAGATCCTTTCTCAGCCCCACCTTACTACCTTCTGTCTATCTGTCTTCATTCTCCCAAATCTCTATGGTTAATTTTGGTCAACTAGTGGCTAGCTTACCCTTGGATTCCAAGCAAGTTTTATTTGTCAGAGCACAATCAAAGTGGAATGTGAATTGTCCCATAAGGCAGTGTGCCACCCAGTTTACTTTTGCAGAGATCAGTCCCTAGTTTGACAGGCACAGGCTTCTTTACTCTGAAAGACGGGTGGTTTAGTGGTGATCATTTCTAGATAAGAATTGAATTTATTAATGGGTTGGAGAGATGCATCAGCAGTTAAGAAGGTTTGCTACTCCTGCAAAGGACATGAGTTTGATTATCAGGATCCCATTCCCACCCCACTCCACTTGTAAGGTGGTGCCCTCCAGGAGGGGTCATCTAAATCTGTCAAGTCATTTGGAGTAGGGACTAGGCCTTCTCTCTTGTCTCTAGGCTAAGGGAATATCCCTCCATGGGGGATGTGCCCCAAAGTCCTTTTGTGCCCAAGGAATACATCCTGGTTCCACTGTCTGAGGTACCTTAGACAGTTTAGGCTTTCTATCTGAGACTCATGTCCAGGGAGTCTTAAGTCAGTCCCATGCTGGTTTCCCAGCTATCAGTCTGGGGACCCATTAGCTCCTCTGTATTCAGGTCAGCTGTCTCTATGTGTTTTTGCAACCTGGTCTTGTCATCCCTCTCTGCATTTGGATTCCAGTTCGGCTCAGATTTTAGTTGTGGGTGTTTGCTTTTGTTTCCATCAGCTACAAGATGAGGGCTCCACGAGGGTGGATAAGTTAGTCATCTATCTCATTATCAGGGAAGGGCATTTATGGTAGCCTTTCCACTGTTGCTCAAATTGTTAGTTAGGGTCAGTTTTGTAGGTTTTGGACATTTCTCTAGGTTCACTTTTCTCTTCAATCCTATAATGGCTCCCTCTTTTATGGTCTCTCTCTGTTCTCTCAACTATTCCTCCCCTGACTCAATCTTCCTAGTCTCACGTGCTTTCCTCTCCTCCCCTTCTCTTTTTCCTAGTTCCCTCTCCACTCACTGCCCCCCCCACCACTCCCCATATGCTCAGGAGATCTTGACCCTTTCCCCTTCTGTGAGGGGCCTTATATGAATCTCTTAGAATCCTCCTTGTATCCTAGTTTCTCTGGTGGTGTGTATTATAGGCTGGTGATCCTTTGCACTATGTCTACAATCCATATATGAGTGAGTATATACCATGTTCCTCTTTTTGTGACTGGGTTACCTCATTCAGGATGATTTCTTCAAGTTCCATCCACTTGCCTGCAAATTTAAAGATTCCATTGTATTTTCTGCAGAATAGTATTCCATGTGTAAATGTGCCATATCTTCTTTATCCATTCTTCAGTTGAGAGGCATCTAGGTTGCTTCCAGGTTCTTGCTATTACAAATAATGTAGCTATGAAAATAGTTGAGCATCTGTCTTTCTTGCATGCATGTGAATCATTTGGGTATATGCCCAAGAGTGGGATTGCCAGGACCTGTGGTAGACTGATTCCCATTTTCCTGAGGAACCGCCACACTGATCTCCAAAATGGCTGTACAAGTTTGCACTCCCACCAGCAGTGGAGGGGTGTTCCCCTTTCTCCACATCCTCTCCAGCATAAGTTGTCATTGGTGTTTCTAATTTTAACCATTCTGGCAGGAGTAACATGGTATCTCAAAGTTGTTTTTGATTTGCATATCCCTAATAGCTAAGGATGTTGAGCACTTTCTTAAGTGTCTTTCAGCTTTTTTGATTTCCTCTATTGAGAGTGCTCTATTTAATTATGTACCTCATTTTATAATAGGGTTAGTTGGTGTTTTGTTGACTAGTTTCTTGAGTTCTTTGTCTATTTTGGAGATCAGCCTTCTGTCAATGTAAGATTGGTGAAGATCTTTTCCCAGTCTATGGGCTGCTGTTTGGTCTTGTCAACTGTGTCATTTGCCTTACAGAAGCTTCTAAGTTTGAGGAGGTCCCATTTATTAATTGTCGATCTCACTGTCTGTGCTACAGGGGTTATGTTCAGGAACCTGTCTCCTGTACCAATTTGTTCTAGGGTACCTCCCACTTTCTCTTCTAAGAGGTTCAGTGTGCCTGGATTTATGGTGAGGTCTTTGATCCATTTGGACATGAGATTTGTGCATGGCGATAGACATGGGTCTATCTGCAGTCTTCTACACACCATCATCCAGTTGTGCCAGCACCATTTGTTGAAGATGTTTCCCTCCTCCAATTGTATACTTTTAGCTGTTTTGTCAAAAATCATGTGTTCATAGGTATGTGGGTTAATGTCAAGATATTCGATTCAATTGGTCTACTTGTCTATTTTTGTGCCAAAACCAGGCTGTTTTCAGGATTATAGCTCTATAGTAGAGCTTAAAGTCGAAGGTGGTGATGCCTCCTGAAGTTCTTTTATTGTACAGGGTTGTTTTTTGCTATCCTGGGTCTTTTGTTTTTCCATATAAAGTTGATTATTATCCTTTCAAGGTCACTGGAGAATTGTGCTCGGATTTATTGGGGATTGCTTTGAATCTGTAGATTGCTTTTGGCAAGATTGTCATTTTTACTGTTTATCCTACCTATCCAAGAACATGGGAGACCTTCCCATTTGCTGGTATCTTCTTCAATTTCTTTCTTTAAAGATAGAAAGTTCTTATTATATAGGTCTTTCACATATTTGGTAAGCGTTACCCCAAGATACTTTATGTTGTTTGTGGCTATTGTAAAGGGTGATGTTTCTCTGATTTCTTTCTCAGCCTCTTTCTTGTCGGAATAAAGTAGGGCTACTGATTTTTTTTAGTTTATCTTGTATCCTGCTAGTTTGCTGAATGTGTTTATTAGCTATAGGAGTTCCCTGGTACAGTTTTTTGGGTTGGTTATGTAAACTATCATATCATCTGCAAATAGAGACAGTTTGACTTCTTCCTTTCCAATTTATATTCCCTTGATCTCCTTTTGTTGTCTTATAGGTTTAGCTAGAATTTCAAGTATAATATTGAAGAGATATGGAGAGAGAGGGCAGCCTTGTCTTGTTCCTGATTTTAGGGGAATTGCCTTAAGCTTCTCTCCATTCAGTTTGATGTTGGGCGTTGGTTTACTGTTTATTGCTTTTATTATGTTTAGGTATGTTCTTGTTATCCCTGATCTCTCCAAGACCTTTATCATTGAATTTTGTTCAAGGCTTTTTCAGCATCTAGGGAGATGATCATGTGGTTTTTCTTTTTCAGTTTGTTTATATGGTGGATCACATAAATAGATTTTCCTATGTTAAACCATCCCTGCAACCCAAGGATGAAGCCTACTTGGTCATGGTGGATGATTTCTCTGATGCATTCTTGGATTTGGTTTGTGAGTATTTTATTGAGTATTTTTTCATCGATGTTTATGAGGGATATTGGTCTGTAGTTTTCTTTCTTAGTTGTGTCTTTGTGTGGCTTGGGTACCTAGGTAATTGTGGCCTTGTAAAAAGATTTTGGTAAAAAACATTCTGTTTCTATATTGTGGAACAATTTGAGGAGTATTGGTATTAGTTCTTCCTTGCATTTCTGGTAGAATTCTGCACTGAATCAATCTGGCCCTGGGCTTTTTTTTTGGTTGGAAGGCTTTCGATGACTGCTTCTATTTCATTAGGGGTTATAGGTCTATTTAAATTGTCTGTTCTTGATTTAATTTTGGTAAGTGATAGTTATCCAGAAATTTGTTCATTTCGTTTGAATTTTCAAATTTTGTGGAGTGCAGGTTTTCAAAGTATGACCTGAAAATTGTCTGGATTTCCTCTGTGTCCGTTGTTATGTCCCCCTTTTTGTTTTTGACTTTGTTAATTTGCATGTTCTCTTTTGCTTTTTCATTAGTTCGGATAAAGGTTTGTCTATCTTGTTGATTGTTTCAAAAAACCAACTCTTTGTTGCATTGATTTTTTTTTTGTATTGTTTTCCTGGTTTCTACATTATTGATTTCAGTCCTCAAATTGATTATTTCCTCGCAGGCATCTACTCCGGGGTGAGTTTGCTTCTTTTTATTCTAAGGCTTTCAGTTGTGCTGTTAATTCTCTAATGTGACTATCCTCCATTTTCTTCATATAGGCACTTAGTGCAATGAACTCCCCTCCTAACACTGCTTTCAAGGTGTCCCATAAGTTCGGGTATGTTGTGTCCTCATTCTCATTGAATTTTAGGAAGACCTTAATTTCTTTATTTCTTCTTTGACCCAGGTATGGTGCAATTGCGCATTGTTTTCAGTTTTCATGAGTTTGTAGGGTTTCTGCAATTTGTGGTGTTGAATTCCAACTTTAAAGCATGGTAGTCTGATAAGATACAGGGGACTATTTCAATTTTTATTTTATTTGTTGAGGTTTGTTATGTTGCCTAGTATGTGGTAAATTTTAGAGAAGGTTTCATGTGGAGCAGGAAGAAAAAATATTCTTTTGTGTTTGGATGGAATATTCTATAGATGTCTGTTAAACCTAATTGAGGCATAACTTCTGTTAGTTATTTTGTTTCTTTGTTAATTTTCTGTCTGGTGTTCCTGTCTAGAGGTGAGAGTGGGGTGTGGAAGTCTTCCACTATAATTTTGTGAGGTTTTATGTGAGCTTTGAGTTTTAGTAATGTTTCTTTTACGAAAGTGGGTGCCTTTGTATTTGGGGCATAGATGTTCAGAATTGAGACTTTGTGCTGATGAATTTCTCCTGTGATGAATATGAAATGACCATTTTCATCTTTTTTTTTTTTTTTGATTTTGGTTTGAAGTCTAACTTGTTAGATATTAGGATAGCCACACCTGCTTGCTTCTTGGGTCCATTTGATTGGAAGATCCTTTCCCAACCCTATATCCTGAGTTAATGTCTGTGTTTGAAGTGTAGATGTGTTTGTTGTATGCAGCAGAAGGATGGATTCTGTCTTCGTATCCATTCTGTTAGC
The DNA here is from genome assembly GCA_030556225.1 of Cricetiscus sungorus. Classification (NCBI taxonomy): domain Eukaryota; kingdom Metazoa; phylum Chordata; class Mammalia; order Rodentia; family Cricetidae; genus Cricetiscus; species Cricetiscus sungorus. Next base: position 40,153,224 of record JANBXA010000641.1, read on the forward strand.
CTGCGTCTTTCTATAGGTGAGTTAAAACCATTAATGTTGAGGGAAAGTAAGGACCATTAATTGTTAATACTTTTTTGTTTTAGATTTGTTGTTGGCATGATATTGTGAATATATTTGCCCTGCTTTATCCTTGGGTTTTGGTGAGTGGGATTATCTGTTGCCTATGTCTTTGTGAGCATAGTTAACTTCTTTGAGTTGGAGTTTTCCTTCCAGAACTTTTGTAGTGCTGGATTTGTAGATACATATTGTGAAAATCTGGCTTTGTCATTAAATATCTTGTTTTCTCCATTTATAGTGATTGAGAGTTTTGCTGGGTATAGTAGCCTGGGCTGGCATCCATGGACTCTTAGTACTTGTAGAACATCTATCCAGGACCTTCTGGCCTTGAGAGTTTCAATGGAGAAGTCTGGTGTAATTCTGATAGGTCTGCCTTTACATGTTACCTGTCCTTTTTCCTTCGCTGCTCTTAATATTCTTTCTTTATTCTGTATGTTAGGTGTTTTGATTATTATGTGTTGATGGGTCTTTTTTCTTTGGTCCAGTCTATTTGGTGTTTGGTATGCTTCTTGTACTTTCATGGGCATGTCCTTCTTCAGATTGGGAAAGTTTTCTTCAATGATTTTGTTGAATGTGTTTTTGGCCCCTTTGAGCTGGGCTTCCTCACTTTCCTCTATGCCTATTATTCTTAGGTTTGGTCTTTTCACAGTGTCCCACATTTCCTGGATGTTTTGTGTTAAAGATTTGTTGGAGTTATGATTTTCTTTGGTTGATGAATCTATTTCCTCAGCACTTGAGATTGTCTCTTCAATCTCTTGTATTCTGTTGGTTATGCTTGTGTCTGTAGTTCCCAATTGTTTGCCCAGTTTTTCTATTTCCAGCATTCCTTCAGTTTGTGTTTTCTTTATTGTCTCTATTTCAGTTTTAAAGTCTTGAACTGTTTCCTTCACCTGTTTGTTTTTTTTTTTTTTCTTGGCTTTCTGTACTTTCGTTAAGAGATTTGCTCATTTCTTCCAATTTTTTGTTTGTTTTTTCTTCCATTTCTTTAAGGCATTTTCTCACATCATCTTTGAGGGCCTCTATCATTTTATGAAGTTATTTTTAAGTCATTCTCTTCTGCTTCATCTGTTTTGGGGTGTTCAGCTCTAGTTGGTGTAGAATCCCTAGATTCTGATGGTGTCATGCTTATCTTTCTATTCTTAGGTGTTTTCTTGTATTGCAATCTTCCTATTATTTCTTCCAGTAGGTGGGGTCTCTCTCTCTCTCTCTCTCTCTCTCTCTCTCTCTCTCTCTCTCTCTCTCTCTCTCTCTCTCTCTCTCTCTCTCTCTCTCTCTCTCCAGTCCATCAATAAGTCCTCTGTATTGTGAGGCACCTTGAGCTGCTGGTGCAAAGACCTTCTCTGCAGTGACCTGGCCAGCTCTGAGCTGGGCCAAGTCCACGCATTCAAAGATGCTAGACACTACCATAGCAGAATTACATTACCAGACAGTTGTCTTCTGCCAATGACCCAAAAATCTGGTTATTGGCCTTTATAACCAAACCAACTGCTCAGATAGACACCCATGTGGTCAAATGACATGGGAACCTGGGAACTGGCTTCTTTACTCGACTACCATGAATAGTGTAGGAAGGAGCTGAAATAAAGCCTTGTATGCTTAGGGTCACAAGGCCACAGAATTTTGATGGATGGGAACAAAACAGACATTTTCTGGAATGAGCAAATGAAAAGACCCCAAGAGATATAAAGCTGCTGATTTATTGATTTGCAGGTCAATAAATCAGCAGAGGCCAGAGAAGGCAGCTTAGTTCAGATGTCCCTGCTCCAACTGCCCATCCATGTTGAAGAGAGCATAGCAGTCAGCAGATGCAATCTGAGGATCACCCATTCAGTCTGAGGTAGAGTTAAGTGCTAGTAGCTGGCTACTTTGCTTTTCTGTTTTTCAGCTTGAAACTTGAACCACAATATCAGTCTCTAGGTGTTGTCCCCTCCCCCCCACCCCCACCCTCATGTTACAATCTGGTGGGTGATTCAGGAAAGCCAAAGTGCTGATCAGGACTTGAGCTTGTTGAGCCTGTTCATCAGCAGTGGCCTGCTGGTGGGTACCGAAAGCCTACAAAGCTTTTATTTGAAGCTGTCAGGCTTTTGTCTCTAGTCAGGACAATGAGCAAGAATCTTGGAAATTCACCACCTTTATTTCCTATCCACAGCCACTCTCCCTCTCTGTCTGCCTACCAGGGAGTCTAATTCCTAGGCTCTTAAAACCTGTTTGTGAGTTTATCTATCTTAGTAGAAAGGATGTTAGCTCTTGGGAAGGGCAAGGCCTGATTTGTACACTTGAGACATTAGGGGGCCTAGTTAGAATCTGTCTTTTTGTAAGTCAGTGAAAATAACAGGGTGGAAGCAATTTCTTTACTATTTGTCTCTTTATAGCTTGTTGTAGAACATTAACGAAGCCTCTATAAAGGTCTTGGAAGGTTGTTTGTTTGTTAATGGGAAAAGACCATGAGTGTTGTGACAGAGCTAAAAGGTGCAGAAGTTCCTTCATCTTCTATTCTTGCTGAGCCCATTTCAGGTTTAACTAGAATATGATCTCCTTGATGGAGAATCCCATGGAAAATTATCAAACTCTATTCTAAAAACCCAAGGTCAGGATGTCCCAGCTAACTTATTGTTCTGATAAACTGTCTTGTTCTGTGGATGCAGAACCCCACCAACTAACCACTTAGATTAATTTCTGTTAAACTGCTTGCTCCTGTTAAGTTCTCCACTACAGCTGTAGAACAAGATGCCAGGATGTGGTTTCTGCCTTCAAACCCCAACCCTCACCAGGTCTGCTGTCCTGAAATTCTCAGTTTGTGCTGCCTGGTTACTTATGACTAATGAGTTGTCTTAGGAGACTGGGATGCTCATAGTAATGTCTGTGAGCTTAGAGTGCTTAGAAGATGTTTAGTGCAATCCTCCTAGTTTGCATCTCAGCAGTGTGAAGCTGAGAGTTTCAATGGACTGGCATTACCAATGCAACCACACATGGGAAAGAATATCTCCCAGAATCTTAGGAGCAGTCTCAGGTCACTGACACACACACACCTGATAAAAAGGTTAAGATGTAAATCCCTTTATGAGTTGTAAAAGGGATGCAGCAGTAATTAGGACCCAGACAAAGGAAGAAAATAATTAAAACTGACAGTTTTGGGCAGCCAGGGCAGACACTGCTCTATGCAGCTCTCTGAATTTTCAGCCTTGGACAATAATCCGATGCTCCTGCATCTTTAAAGAAAACGGATCTGTGACAGGGTGTTGATTTCTGACACTGTGCACATGGTTGTGCATGCTCACCAACAGTGAAGAACTGGGCAGTCCCTTGCACATGCTGCAGGCATGACATGTCTAGGCTTCCTTCAGAAATAGCTACCAATAAGACCAAGGTGCCTTGACCAAAGAGCAGCTAAAAGTGTCAATACCAAAGCTTTGTGCTGGGATAACTGCATTAATTACATGCTATGGTGAAGAGTACAAAGGACTAGAGCATCCTGGCTGAGAAGTGGCCCAATATTTCTATTAACTTGTGTTTGGATGTCATAGGTTCCTTTCAAGGAGAAGTAATGGATCAAAATAAAAACCAAATGATGATTTAATAAAATAAAGGAGTTTCCATATCAGGTCTGAAAAGTCTTGCTTTAATTATAGGGACAGTTACACTGCTATAGTTTCTTCAAGTGACTTGAGTTTGAACATCAGGGCTGAATGCACACACAACGTCCACAGCACTGAGGCACTGTGGCCAAGTCTCCTACAATAAGCTAAGGGCTGCTGTTCTGTGGTCCTCCCTGGCAGACAAGTCTGATGAGACAAAAGTCAAATTCAAACACAGTTATGCATGAGCCTTCACTTGAATGCTGCTGTACAAACGTTATGATAGCACATTAAGAAACAGATCTCACACATAAGGACAATCTTTGTGAAAGATGAAGTGTTTGTCAATGTTTCTTTCTTGTTCCCCCTCTTTCTATCTGCTATCTTGCGTGTGTTTGTCTCGGAAGAGTTGTATTACTTCATTTGCGTGTTCTGCAGCACTTGCATGTCTTGGCTTAGCTGTGACTAATAAGGAATCTCAAGTGTTATCTTGTTTTCTGAGACACTTGCCTCATAGCTAGATGTTAGAAATTTGGCTACATCAACTGCACAGGAATCTGGAGGGGTCTGTCTCTATCTCCATAGGCATGAGATTATAAACTCACACTGTCATGCAAAGTTTCTTTTTTTTTTTTAATTTAAATTTGTAACAAGCTTGTTTTGTATGTCAATCCCAGTTCCCTCACCCTCCCACCTCCTCTGTCCCCCTCCCAACTTCTATTCTATCTCCTTTTGGCTCCCCAGGGAGGGTGAGGCCTTCCATGGAGGAATCTTCAAAGTCTGTCATATCATTTGGAGCAGGGCCTAGGCCCTCCCCCATGTGTCTAGGTCATGCAAGGTTTGTATATGGCTGACAGATCTGAGTTCATATCCTCATGTTTGTAGAAAAAGTACTTTGTCTAGTTGATCTATTATTCCTGTCACAAGAAGTTTTGAAGGCTGGATTCTCATCTCATGATATCTCTCATGAATGTATTACAGTCCAGAGAGCATAAGGATCATAGAGCTTTGTGGTCCTGTGTTGCTGCTCTGTACAAGAAGCATGAGCCTCTTAGAATCTACCTTGTTTCCTAGTTTCTCTGGCGGTGTGAATTATAGGTTAATGATCCTTTGCTCTAGGTCTAAAATCCATATATGAGTGAGTACATGCCATGTTCCTCTTTTTGTGACTGGGTTACCTCATTCAGGATGGTTTCTTCAAGTCCATCTCATATAAGGTCCCTTACAGAAGGGGGAAGGAACAAGTTTTCCAGAACACATGGGGGGGCAGTGAGTAGAGAGGGAACTAGGAGAAAGAGAAGGGGAGGAAAGGAAACCATATGGGACTAGGAAGATTGAGTCAGGGGAGGAATAGGAAAGAGGAGAGAGAGAGAGAGAGAGAGAGAGAGAGAGAGAGAGAGAGAGAGAGAGAGAGAGAGAGAGAGAGAGAGAGAGAGAGAGAGAGAACATAAAAGAGGGAGCCATTATAGGACTGAAGAGAAAACTGAACCTAAAGAAATGTCCAGAGACCTACAAGACTGACTCCAACTAACAATTTGAGCAACAGTGGAAAGGCTACCATAAATGCCCTTCCCTGATAATGAGATTAACAACTAACTTATCTGCCATCATGGAGCCCTCATCTAGTAGCTGATGGAAACAGAAGCAAACACCCACAACTAAAACACTGAGCTGAACTAGAATCCAGATGCAGAGAAGGAGAACAAGACCAGGCTGCAGAAACACATAGAGATAGCTGACCTGATTAAGGAGGAGCTAATGGGTCCCCAGACTGATAGCTGGGAATCTAGCATTGAACTGACTCAGACCCCCTGGACATGGAGGACTGAGCAGTCTATGGGACCTCAGACAGTAGAACCAGGATGTATTCCTTGTGCACAAAAGGACCTTGTGGGCACATCCCCCATGGAGGGATCCTCTCTTAACCTAAAGACAGGAGAGAAGGCATAGTCCCCACTCCAAATGACTTGACAGATTTAGATGACCCCTCCTGGATGGCATCACCCTATATGTGGAGTGTGTGTATGTGTGTGTGTGGGATGGGAAGTGGGTGGTCAGGGTGCATGTGAGGGTGGGGAAGAGGGAGGGAGGGAGAGGGAACTGGGATCAATATATAAAGATAAAAGTAAATAATCCTGGGGGTGGGGAAGCATGAGCAGCTGGAAATTTAGTATACTCCTTATGTTGTGGGGCTTATATGAGTTGTGAGAAATACAAACTGAGATAGACCATTGGTTTTTATCAGTTTCCATCCATGGTGAGCAGCTTGCAGAGCCAGGGAGGTTAGGTAGAAAAGGTCTTGTCTTAAGATCTGGAGTGTGGATTTGTGGGGCTCAAAGGGGTACAGGGGTGATTATCTCCTTTGCTGAGCGAAGTCCCCAAGGAAGATGAGGCCTTGTGTCTTAGCATCATTGAAAGGATGTCACCTGACCTATTGGGTGGTGACCCTAATGGATTCTGTAAGTTTGTCTTTCAGGAACACATTTCCCTCATATTGCCTGAGGTTAGGCAGCCTTTGCCTGAGAGGAGTTGGGCAGACCTATGCTTCAGGTTCTCTGTTTAAGGTACTCAGTTTGAGTACCCTGGTCCCCAGTGCAATTTCATTGTAACAGGAGATAGGTAACAGCCACCCAGACTTTGACATTTTTACCACTCATAAAGAAGGCTGGGAAAAATCTTTCATTGCTTGCTTTCAGTGAGCAATTCGAGGAGTTCACTGAAAGAATATTCCTTAAATACCATGGCAGCGTGCACTGGACCATGACTTACACTTGCACTGACCTAGTATATCATGCGTACTCAGGGGCTGGGAGACACTGATACTCAGTATCCCACTGTTTGCACCAGTTGTCACAGGGACCATGGCATGGGAGGCTTGACTGGCTGCCACCATGGTCAGACTTCCATTGTTACATATGGCAGAACACCAATCGTTTTGTGTGTTATGACTCTCAATGAGAATTGTGGGGTTTGCTTGTTATTTGCTCTTTTTCAGAGACCAAGTCTCAGGATATAATGTGTTCTGACCTTGTAAGGTGATGATGAGCTATCTAACATGGGTTCAGAAAGCCAAACATGAGGTCCCTGTGGAAGTTGTCCCTGCCAAAAAGCTTCTGAGGGAAAGAAATGGATCACAATAGTGTCTTCACATATCTACCTAAGATGTTCATGAGAGACATGGCTGTAAAACTTTGAGGATGTTTTCCGGGATACCTGAACAGGAAGAGAGTGATACTTCTGCTCTCTGAAAATGCAATTAGACCATAAGGGGTAGATTTCACCAGTCAGAATATAGTGTATTGTTACCCCAATGGACCTTGTGCTGTGCCTAGATAATTTGAGTATTATTTTGAATGAGATTGTATCCCATACATTGCACATGTGTTGATAGTTAGTCTCCAGCTGGTAAACACTTTGGGAAGGATCAGGAGGTATGGGATGGTTGGAGGAAGTGTGTCAGTAGGGGTCAGAAAGCAATAATATTAAAAGCCAAAATCGTAAGGTCTGTCTGTACAAATCTGTCAGCATCCCCCACTGCCCCTCCCCCCTGAGCTTGTTGTCCCCCAGTGAAAGCTTAAAGCAATGCCAGCCTGCCTATTACCACACTCCCTTTCCTAGGATGGTCATGTACTTTAACCTCCTTTGGAAATGGGGACCCTAAATAATTTACTTAAAAAAGTTGCTTTGGTCACCGTGTTTTGTCATGACTATAGATTAGAAACAAAATTTGGCAGGAATGGGAAATTCAGTAAGAGAAAATATTTATGTCTCTCTACCAAGTTCCTGTATTTTGTGCTCTAAGCAGCTGGGACAGGTGTCGGGAAAATTTACTCAAGAGCCAAGTCCTCTTTACTTTTTTTTACCCTGATGGCCCACTGCATCATCCTTGTCACAAGAGTTGAGCAGTGCAGACTACCTTAGCAACTTGGTCTTGGCTACAGGTATGGTCCAGAAACTCTTTTCCAAACATGTTGCTAAACTTGCATAGAGGTCCATATTCCCAATGACCACCACCAGCAGCCTCTGTGGAGGAAAAAAGCTCAATTTCATTGGTGTATTATGGCAAGAGAATATATCAGAAACTCATCTTCCACCACAAAGAGATACTTAGTGAAGTCAGACTACCTCATCTGAATGATCCCCACATATTAGGAGCCTACATTCCTGGTGCTGGCAGCTCCTGCTGACCCAGAAAGCTGTTCCCTACTGAAAGGTGCTTGAGGACACTGCGGATGCCTCATCCAGTGAGGATTCATACAATACCAGTGGCTGTTACTTGCAGCTCTGTGGAAATTAGGTTTCCTAATCCTGACCCTGAAGGTGGACACTGGCTCAAAGAAGTCCCAAGGATGCTGGCCTTGCCTGGGCAGTGCTGACTTTCAGTCCTGTCAAACACTTCTTGCCTATTCACTGTAGACAGAATGATCTTGGGAGTTTACTTAATTAAAGTCTAGGAATCCTTGTGGGGACATGAAATATTTGTTTGAATAATCCTTGAAGAGGAGAACAGCCCTTTGGGGCCTGAAGGAAGAATGCTGTGAAGAAAGAGACAAATGTCACCAGATCAGTCAAAGACTGAGTAAAGCAGAAAGGGGAAGAAGCTCTGGGGAAGGATGTGGCCTCTCTTTTCTATAGCCACACCCTCCCTGAGCATCCTAGGTCAGGAGGTTTCCCAGGAAGCATCCAAGTGCTGCACTTTGGGACAAGCTGGAACCCACCAGGAAGATGAGGTCTTCTCCGCTGTATATCCATGCCTCATATGCCCCAAATCTCCTTCAGGGCAATTTTGCTCCTTCTCCTGCTTGACTCTGGCCCCTGTCACACCCCAATCACTCACCCCTTACTTTACTGCTGTAGCACTGGAATTTGCTGTAGACAAATCTCCTCTTCCTCATCCAGATTCATGCTCTTCCCTCCTCCCTCTTACTGCTTTTCTCTCTTGACATGTCCTACTTGCCACACTCCTCTTCTTCTCCCTTCCTCTCCTGTGTCTCCTTATCATCTAAGAGTAAAGAGTCTAAGACTTTGCCATATACTACCTTGAGCATACTGGACCTGCCTATTGATGCAGGACCAGCTTGAGCCTGCACTTAACTGATCTTTGGGCCCCATCGCCTGCCCTCTGCCTGATGTGAGTCTGAGACCAGTCCAGGCAGAATCCCTGCCACCCCTTCCCTGGGAACTCCCTGGGTTAGCTCCGCATCTCATTCCCCCCTATAACCATGAACTAAGTGGTTCAGTCCTGGTACTCTGATCCATACTCCAACCACAGCCTGCCTTCCCCTCATCATAGGCCCTGCTGGGCCCACTGCTCTGGGTGAGCGTTTGGCTCCAACAAGCCCCCCATCTCCTTGGAGCTCCCTGGGTGGGCTCTGAGCATACTGGATATGACTATCCACACAGGGCCACGTTGAGCCTGCACTCACCTGATATTTGGGCCCAATCACCTACCCTCTGCCCTTAGGCTTGAGACCATCCTAAGCCTACCTTCCACATCAGTGGCACTGCTGTGGCCTCTGCTTGAGAGACCTCCAAGAGAGCTCAGATCATCCAGAGTTACAGACATAGAACTCCTGACCCACCTATACCCACCAGGAGAGCAAGGTAGAGAGAGAGAGAATCTCCACTTGCACCCACTGGAAGAAGCGATTGGAAGATAGCAATACAAGAAAACACCCATCGATAGAAAACACAACCAGAACCTAGGGACTCTACACAAAATAGACCTGAACACACAAAAGCAGATGAACCAGAAGAGAAGGAATTAAAAAATAACTTAATAAAAATGATAAAGGCCTTCAAAGATGATATGAGAAAATCCTTTAAAGAAATGGAAGAAAAAAAATTGGAAGAAATAGAGGAAATGACCAAATTTAAAAAATGCAATAAATGAACAAATCTCTTAAAGAAAGTAAGGAAGCCAAGAAAAAACAATCAAACAGATGAAGGAAACAATTCAAACAGTTCAAGACTTGAAAACTGAAATAGAGACAATGAAGGAAACACAAACTGAGGGGATGCTGGAAATAGAAAAACTGGGTAAACAATCAGGAACTACAGATGCAAGCATAACCAACAGAATACAAGAGATAGAAGAGAATCTCAGGTGCTGAAGATAAACTAAAGAGATTCATGGGCCAAAGAAAATCTTAAATTCAATAAATCCTCAACACAAAATACCCAGGAAATGTGGGAAACTGTGAAAAAGCCAAACCTGAGAATAATAGGCATAGAAGAAGGCAAAGGAAGCCCAGCTCAAAGGTGCAGAGAAAATATTCAACAAAGTCATTAAAGAAGGACATGACTTTGAAAGTACAAGAAGCATACTGAACACCATCAAATAGACAAGACAAAAACAAAAAAACAAAAAAACAAAAAAAACCAAAAGATCCCTTGCCACATAATAATCAAAACACCTAACATACAGAATAAAGAAAGAATATTAAGAGCAGCGAAAAAGGTCAGGTAACATATAAAGGCAGACCTATCAAAGTTACACCTGATTTCTCTATGGAAACTTTCAAGGCCAGAAGGTGCTGGATAGATGTTATACAAATACTAAGAGTCCACAGATGCCAGCCAGGCTACCATACCCAGCAAAATTCTCAATCACTATAGATGGCGAAAACAAGATATTCAATGACAAAGCCAGATTTTCATATTACATAGCCACAAGTCCAGCCCTACAGAAAATTCTGAAAGGAAAACTCCAACCCAAGGAAGTTAACTACACTCACAAAGACATAGGCAAATCTACCACCATAACAAATCTAAAACAAGAATTATCAATCAATGGCCCTTACTTTCCATCAATACTAATGATCTTAACTCACCTATAAAAAGACGCAGGCTAAAAGAAAGGACACGAAGACAGAATCCATCCTTCTGCTGCATAAAGAAACACATCTAAGCTTCAAAGACAGACATTATCTCAAGGTAAAGGATTGGGAAAGATCTTCCAATCAAACGGACCCAAGAAGCAAGCAGGTGTAGCTATCCTAATATCTAACTTCAAATCAACATCAAACAAAACAGATGAAGATGGTCATTAAGTATTTATCACAGGAGAAATCCATCAGCACAAAGTCTCAATTCTGAAAATCTATGCTCCAAATACAAAGGCACCCACATTCATAAAAGAAATGCTACTAAAACTCAAAGCTCACATAAAACCTCACACACTCATAGTGGCAGACTTCAACACCCCACTCTCACCACTAGACAGGACCACCAGACAGAAACTTAACAAAGAAACAAAATAACTAACAGAAGTTATGTCTCAATTGGGTTTAACAGACATCTATAGAACATCCAAACACAAAAGAATATACTTTCTTCTCAGCTCCACATGGAACTTTCCCTAAAATCAACCACATACTAGGTAACATAACAAACCTCAAAAGATAAAAAAAAAAAAAAAAACCCAAATTGGAATAGTCCCCTGTATCTTATCAGACCACCATGCTTTAAAGTTAGAATTCAACAACAACACAAATTGCAGAAACCCTACAATCTCATGGAAATTTTCAATTTCATGGAAATTTCATGGCGCAACTGCACCATTCCTGGGTCAAGGAAGAAATAAAGAAAAAAAAAAAAATAAAGAACTTCATTCAAAGAGAATGAAGACACAACATACCTGCACTTATGGGACACTTTGAAAGCAGTGCTACGAGGAAAGTCCATTGCACTAAGGACCCATATGAAAAAAACAGAGGATAGTCATAATTAGACAATTAACAGCACAACTGAAAGCCCTAGAACAAAAAGAAGCAAACTCACCACAGAGGAGTAAACGCCAGGATATAATCAATTTGAGGGCTGAAATCAATAAAGTAGAAACTAGGAAAACAATACAAAAAAAAAAATCAATGTAACAAAGAGTTGGTTCTTTGAGAAAATCAACAAGATAGACAAACTTTTATCCAAACTAACCAAAAAGCAGAGAGAGAGAGAGAGCATGCAAATCAGCAAAATCAGGAATGAAAAGGGTGACTTAACAACGGACACAGGAAATCCAGAGACTTTTCAGGTCATACTTTGAAAACCTGTACTCTACAAAATTAGAAATTCAAAGGAAATGAACAAATTTCTGAATAGCTATTACTTACCAAAATTAAATCAAGAACAGATAAGCAATTTAAATAGACCTAACCCCTAATGAAATAGAAGCAGTCATCAAAAGCCTCCCAACCAAAGAAAGCTCAGGGCCAGATGGCTTCAGTGCAGAATTTTACCAGAAATTCAAAGAAGAGCTAATACCAACACTCCTCAAATTGTTCCACATAATAAAAGCAGAAGGTTCATTACCAAACTCTTTTTACGAGGCCACAATTACCTTTGTACCGAAGCCACACAAAGACACAACTAAGAAAGAGAACTACAGACCAATATCCCTGATGAACATCGATGCAAAAATACTCAATAAAATACTGGCAAATTGAATCCAAGAAAACATGAGAGAAATCATCCACTATGACCAAGTAGGCTTCATCCCTGGATTGCAGGGATGGTTCAACATTTGTAAATCAATGTGATCCACCATATAAACAAACTGAAAAAGAAAAACCTCATGATCATCTCACTAGATGCTGAAAAAGCCTTTGACAAAATTCAATACCCTTTCACCAAAATATTGAATAACCCTATTAAAAAGTGGGGTACAGGACTGAATAGAGAATTCTTAATAGAGGAATCCAAAATGGCTGAAAGACACTTAAGAAAGTGCTCAATATCCTTAGCCATCTGGGAAACGCAAATCAAAACATCTCTGAGATACCATCTTTCTCTTGTCAGAATGGCTAAAATCAGAAACACCAATGACAGCTTAGGCTGGAGAGGATGTGGAGAAAGGGGAACACTTCTACACTGCTGGTGAAAGTGCAAACTTGTAGAGCTATTTTGGATATCAGTAAGGCAGCTCCTCAAAAAAATGGGAATCGGTCTACCACAGGACCCAGCAATTATGCTCTTAGGCTTATACCCAAATAATCTACATCCATGCAACAAAGACAGGTGCTCAACTATGTTCATAGCAGCATTATTTGTAATAGCAAGAACCTGGAAGCAACCTAGATGCCCCTCAACTTAAGAATGGATAAAGAAGATGTGGCACATTTACACAATGGAAACAAACAATGAAATCCTTAAATTTGTAGGCAAATGGATTGAACTTGAAGAAACTATCCTGAGTAAGCCAGTCACAAAAAGAGGAACATGGTATGTACTCACTCATATATGGATTTTAGACATAAAGCAAAAGATCACCAGCCTACAATTCACACCACCTGAGAAACTAGGATACAAGGAGGAACCTAAGAGATTCATATAGGGTCTGTCACAGAAGGGGAAAGGGACAAGATCTCCTGAGCATATTGGGAACGGGGATAGGAGCGGTGATTAGAGAGGGATTTGGGAGAAAGAGAAGGGGAGGAGAGGAGAACATGTGGGACTAGGAAAATTGACTCAGGGAATGAATAGATGAGAGCAAAAAAAGAGATACCGTAACAGAGGGAGCCATTATAGGTTTGAAGTGAAAACTGACTCTAAAGAAATATCCAGAGACCTACAAGTATGACCCCAACTAACAATCTGAGCAACCTTAAATATCCTTTTCTGATAATGAGATTGACAACTAACTCATCCACCATCCTAGAGCTTCATCCTGTAGCTGTTGGAAACAGAAGCAGACACCCACAGCTAAACACTGAACCGAACTTCTGGAATCCAGTTGTAGAGAGGGAAGAGTGATAAGAAAAGGGGTCAAGACCAGGCTATAGAAACCCACAGAGACAGCTGACCTGAACAAGGAAGAGCACATGAACCCCCAGAATGATAGCTGGGAAACCAGCATTGAACCTAGTCACACCCCCTGAACATGGTCTCAATTAGAAGGCCTGGGCAGTCTAAGGGACCTCTGACAGTGGAACCAGGATGTATTCCTGGTACACGAAAGAACTTTGGGAGCACATTCCCCATGGAGGGATACTCCCATAACCTAGAGGCAGGAGGGAAGGCCTAGTCCCTACTCCAAATGACTTGACAGACTTTGATAATCCCTGCGGAAGGCCTCTCCCTCCCTGTGGAGTCGGTTGGCAATGGCCAGGAGGAGAGTTCAGGGGCATGGGAGGGAAAGGGAACTGGGGTTGATATGTAAAATAAATAATAATAACAAAAAAAATGAAAACAAAGAGGCACAGATTACCTTGAGATTGAAAAAGAAAAAAGAAAAAAAGCTCATCTGGAAAGAGATTACCTCATCACATGTTGTTCTCCTTAGAGTCTACTCTTGATGATTATCTTTTGAAAAATGGGACCCTATTTCCAAGGTTCAGGTCTTGGAAATATACAAAGCAGTATTCATTCCACATCGGAATTCCATAGCTTTTGATGGGTTCTGTGACTTAATACACAGATTACAGCTAGTACAAATCATTGGTAAGAAGTATGTATTAAAGAAAAGACCACTTGGAGTTTGCTAACTGTAAAAGCAGCTCTTAGACATCTTTGTAGTTTGTTACATCTCTAGGGTGAGAAGGTATTGAGATAGGATGGAAAGGAAGAAACAGAACCTGGAGCAAGAGGCTGAGGTTAGATGGTTTATACAGGCAGTGCCTATGAGATGGGAGAGAGTCAGAATGTGACATAGAGATGTAGAAAACCCAGAGAAGACAGTATCTATGAGTCTGTCACCAGTAAGCACGAATGGGGTTCAGTGGTGCTGGAGGTCCTCTAAGAACATGTGTGTACAAGCATGCTGGAATAGTGGGAGGGGTAGTATAATGTACACTGAATCAGTAAAGTGTTATATGCTGTTTTAGTTTGAGCTCCCTGAGAAGCTGGCTTGGAAGTAGAGTTTGTTCTCTCTCTCTTTGTTCTCCCTCTCTTTGTTCTCTCAATGGGGGATGTCCTCTGTATGCTATGACTATGTGTTTCTCTTATTGTCTGATGAATAAAGCTGTTTCAGCCAATGCACAGGCAGATTTAGCTAGGTGGGAATTCCAAACAAAGAGGCAGAGAAGGAAGACAAAAAGCAGACACCATGTAGCCCCTGGGGAGTGAAGAGACCCAGGCATCACTGGTAAGCCAGGGCCACATGCTGACACATAGATTAATAGTAATGGGTTAATAATTAAGAGAGATCTAGCCAATGGCCAAACAATTATATATATACTTACCGAAATAGACAGAGAAAGTCTCACTTACACACACACACACACACACACACACACACACACACACACACACACAGGACCCAAGCATGCTTATGTGAAATATCCTCCAAGACCCTTGCCCAGACATGGCAGGGAGGGAAGAGCATATAAAGTATTCCATGAGTAAAAACATACGTCTTTTCAAACAGCTAGAAGGGAAGCCATTTCCAATAGAGGTTGCTGTTGTTTATTATATTGCATAAAAATGCCTGCGGTAGAAGCATGAAGACAGAAGTTCAGCCAGGAAAAGCTCATCCAGAGAGAGAGAATGCTTGGTTGCAATCTCCAGCTCACTGCTTCAATCTCCCCAGTCAGTTTCTTCTGGGCATTTGTAAGCCCCCAAGTTTCCTGTCATCTGCTCTCTCAATCAATCTACTCTAGTCGTCTCGGCTACATGTTATGAACTCTTGATTTGATGTTTCCCTATATATTTCCTCCTTCTGTCTGCTACTTGCTATTTATTCATTTAATTTTGCTTTCTATGTACTTAGTAAACTCACCCAGTCAAAGCTGAAAAACAAAACAAAACAAAAACAAAAATACAAAAAACAAAGAGTGTTAGATTTTGAATCTGCTCATTGATTCTGTTGATGGGAAAGGGGGGAAAGTGATGAGGACACAGAGTCATGTAGGGCACTTACTTCTATTGAGTGGACTACAGAGGCGGGAAGGCTGCCTCTTAATAGCAAGATGGTTATATGGCAGACTCCTCTGTCCATCCACTAGCGCTGAGGGAACAGTAATCTTAAAACAGTGGGGGAGATGTTTCCCATAATCTGTAGGAGAGGAGAGGTACAGAACTTGTACCCTGCTTGCTGGAGGTGTCTGACAGGTAACAAAACGTTTGGGGCACACCTCCTTTCTAGTTCTGGCCTGGTTCCCTCCTAGGGCTGTTATGCCCCATCAGGCTGAACACTGATCCATGGTTTAGGCACAACAGGTCTGTGCCTCATCTTCAACCCTTGAAAAAAACACAAACAAAGTACTGTGTTAGTGGCTTTGACATATAAGGACTTAGCAAAGAGCTGCCCTATGCTACCAATCCACAGATTCCTCCCTTCCTAACCTGTGCTCCCTTTCCCAAAGCCCTCCTCCCTTCCATCTCCCTGCATCACCGTGCTCAGGTAATACACTCTGATGTTGCTTCTGGCTCAACTTTTCCTGGATTCTTATGAGCAGGATTCAGTGGGAAATTTCCTTCTACCATCACAGACACCTTAAGGTTCATGTCTTATAATGGGTACAGCCTGTCAGTGGCAAAACGCCTTTGAAAAGAAAACATCAAATACACATGGGCCCACCTACTCCATTTCCATAGGACCCCAGTTTCCATTCCTTGTTATCCTTTACCTGGATGTTGTATCTTTTCTCCTTGGGGTGGGGAGACAGCAGCATAACCTTCAGAACAGGTTCCTAAGCTGCCTCCTCACTCCTTTCCAGCTCCTTCTGCTGTGCTTGTTAGAGGCTATGGGTGCCTCCTGGTGCAGTTCATTTGGAGATGTGGATGAGTTATGCCCTTTTGTGTGACTGAAAGCAATGGTCTTGCCAGTCTCCTCAATCATCTCCTCAGATGTATCACCAAATCTGGCTCCTCAGACTGTTTACTGATGCACATAGTCACTCTGTGGTCACAGGTGAGTTAATATCTCATGGATAAATCAGGTGAGCTGGACTTAGTGAAGCCTGATTTTCTTTTGTTGATGTCACAAATGTAGGCAGAGCCAGGTCCTTTCATCTCCTCTTTAAGGGGAAGGGAGAAAGGATGAGAAGACGTGCAGGCCTGGTGACTGAGTGGTCCTTTTGATGAGGGTCTCTTCCCCCAAGAATGTAATTTTTTCTCTGGTGCAGGATATCATTGTGGGCCAGTGTCTCAAAAACCTCTCTTTGTTCCAGCAGTTTCCAAGTTTTCCTCCGTCATGTGGCTCAGGGAGCACATAATGTTAACTGGGGTGGAAATGGCCACCTTGAACCTGTTTATCTGGATGCTGGTGGTACATTTGCATCACTGAGATCCCTCCATGAAAATTCCTCTGCCATGTCCTTCACCTTTTCAGGTGGAGAATGGCACCAACCACAAGACTCTAGAACAAAACAAAACAAAATGAAACGAAACAAAAGTAGGTCCAGGAGACAATATTATGGCTATTACTTTATACATCATGAAAATAAAAGGTCTTTCAAGCTCCCCAATGATGTATCTGGGAGTCAGAGATAAAAACCAACTCAAACCCCAGAGGACTTATGAGAAAGTATAAGAAAATTCAGAGCTGGAAATAACTGGCCACTTGAGGTTGAAACAAAGGACAGAGAAAAAGATCTGGTCCTTTGAAAGGAGGAACAAATCTAAGAAACTCTTGACATGAATCATCCAAAGGAAGATACAAATTATTGAAATGTGAGAGAAGAAAGAGATGTGTAAGATCCATGGGATCCCTCAGGGTTCCTGGAAACCTTCTAGTCCAGAGTGTTGACAATCCTCAAAGAGACACACTGCTCAATTCACAAACAGAAGCCAACTTTGATGGGACAGGATACCAAACATGCATCAGCTGCTGCCTTCCCAATGCTGCACCCTGCATATGATGGTAAATTCAGGAGCTTATGAAACATGTAAAGTGACAGATATGAGTGTAAGATTGAAAGAGTAATACAAGGACAGCCTAGGACCAATAGATTGCATAAAGAATCTTACCTCCTGGCTCTAAGGGACAATGGAGGTCAATGATCCTCAAGCAGCTTTATGAAGCAGATAAGGAAAGATCATTCCAAACACTGTAAAAAGCCAGTACTACACTGATGCCAAAACCATAAACACACACACACACACACACACACACACACACACACACACACACACTGTAAAATATAATGTCCTTGATGAACACCACCTGAAATGAGATTCCTTGTTCAAGATTGGTCAGCAACACATGACTGAGATTCTCATGCCCACAGTGAGTTGAGCATGGAGATCTAGGATATTTCCACAGAACCACTGAGAAGAGTGAACAGGTAAAGTCAAGGGAAGAGGCCATGCTAAGTCACAGAGAATAATAGCATACTATGACCAACATCAACTGAGCAAGGAAAGGGTTTAATTCATCTTGTAGGTTGTAATTCATCATCTGGAGATCACATTATCTCAAAGCAGGAACACAGATGCAGTAACTGATTCAGAGGCTATGGAGTAGTGCTGCTTACTGGCTTGTTCCCTGTGGCTTGCTCAGCCTGCTCTCCTGTACCATGCAGGACCATCTGCCCAGGTGTGGCATCTCCCATAGTCAGCTGGGCACTCTGACATCAATCAAAAAAAGAAAAAAGAGATGGAACAGATTTGCCCACCAGCTAATATGATGGGGACATTTTTTCTATTGAGGTTCCCTCTTCCTAAATGATTCTACTGTATGTCATGTTGACATAACACTAGTCAACACAATGTACAAGTGTGTGTGCATATGTTATTATGTGTGAGCATGATAATGTGAGGAAGTATGTAAATGAGTGTCTAAGTGTATAGTAATACAAGAGCCCTCAACTACCCTTCCTCAGCCTATACAATCTAGCTGCACTGGTTGGTTTTATGTGTCAACTTGATACAACCTAGAGTCATCAGAAGAAGGAGCCTCAGCTAAGGAATGTGTTGATGAGACCCAGTGTAAGGCAATTTTTCATTTAGTGATCAACGGGAGAGGGCCCAGCCCATGTTGGGTGGTGCTATCCCTAGGCTGTTGTTTCTGGGTTCTATAAGAAGGTTCTTACAAACCATGAAAAGCATGCCAGTAAGCAGCACCCCTTCATGGCCTCTGCAACAGCTCCTGCCTCCAGGACCTCGCCTATTTGAGTTCCTATCCAGACTTCCTTCTGCGATGAACATCAATGTGGCAATGTAAGCCAAATAAACCATTTACTTGCTTCTTTGTCATGGTGTTTTCTTGCAGAAATAGGAACCTTAACTAAGACAATAGCCCGCTGGCATTTTCTGAAGTTGAAGTCATGCATGATTAGGGAAAAACTGCATGCAAATGGCCAGGTGGAGTGACTCAATTGCCAGTGCAATGACCTACTTTGACCTTCCTCCCATGAAGGAATACCAGCCACCCATGGGCACAGCTGATCTCATAAAGATGACAGCTGTTTTGCTAGAGTACTGCTGTACAACACCTGGATTTGCCTCCTGTTTATACTCTTGGGGGTTTTGAACAATACGAACTGGATGCTGAAATCACCAATTTAGCCACTCAAGTATTACCCCCATGAGACACTAGAGGCAGGGCCTACAGGTACATCATGGCCACAGCTCCTGAGGAAATGTTCTGGAATCCTGCAAACAAACACATGAATGTTCCCCCCTGGGAAGCCGGTGCCAAATTAAATGCACATAAATCCTGTCATGTCTCTTCCTGGAGCCAAGCTCATTCCCTACAGCCAGTACTGCCTCTTCAGTCACCAGCAGCTTCCTCTCACCATGATCCACACTTGTGACAGATGCCCCAATCAGCATGAAAAGTAATGTCTACAGCATCGAGGACTAGGACTACAAATCCATCTCAAAGATTAATCCTGAGGTCTGGAACCTGGTAACTGGCTAAAGGTCCAGCAAGGATACTTGATGGGAGGCACAGAGTACCAGAAGAAGATACAGGGAAGCTGTGTCCAGCGCAAGGAAGAAAGGAGATATGCTGAGTACTGAATAGATTCTCCAAACTCTCCCCATCCCAGTAATGGTCAACGTTTTCTATGAATGGAAACTATTCATCCCATGTATCTTGTTTATTGAAACTAATTTTTATACCCTATTATCTGATCCGGGGTTGCCCTCCCTATATCCTCCCCGATCCTCTCCACTTCGTCACATATTGAATCCAAAGCTTTCTTTCTCTCTCACTAGGAAAAAAGCAGGCACACTGAAAAAAAAAAAAAAAAAAATCGAACCAAATTGAAATAAAACAGAGAAGAAACAAAGATAAGGCACAAAAAAAGTACACAAGCAGAAGTGCACACACAAAACCCATTAAAATGCGTAAATGGAAATCGTAACATATAAGCAAAAGACAAGTAAAATTTTAAAAATGCCCAAACAGAGCATTATGAGACAAAACATCTCCTTGAGTGTCACTGTACAAATCTTAAAAACCGGCCCCCACCCCTTCCCTTTTCCTTGACTGCTCCTCAGATTCACTCTCCCCAGCTGTGGGCGATCAGGAATTTTCTATTGTCATCACACACAGGCCAAGCTGACTTGCTGATTTCATCTCTAGTCATTGTGCCGGTCCACCTAGCTTCAAAAACAGACGCCATCTTCCAGTCACATAACAAAAACGCCTTATCGGAGCTGTGCGTCATCAAGCCACGCCCCCCGGCTAGTGGGAAAACCGCCTCCACCAAAAATGAAAGGAGCATGCGCAAAGCCAAAGACAACCGAGCATAGGGATAGCAGCGGTTAGGTACAAAGACGCGTGCGCAGTGATGATATTCCGGAGGGAAGGAGTGGGTGTGCGGCATAAAAGCAAAAGCTGTTTAGGGACCCTTGGCAGAAGAGATAATTGCATGTAATCATGAATACCTTTCATCCAAGAGGCTTTTTTTTTACCAAGTACCTACTATATGGCAGGCATGGTTCTGGGTGTTGCTACCTAAGAGTGGTCTGTCTGGGGTCTGATCGCCATTCTCCGACAGCTTTCCATCACTATTCCCCTGCCTAACTCACTGCCCTGTGCACAGTACAAACAAGCAATCAGCTAAGTAAAGGTTCCTCCCGAATCCGCCCTCAAAGCTGGAGCTGCCTGGCTGGGACCTGTGGGGACCCTGCATGGATACGAGAGGCCGGTAGGAGGCGTTGTGGAGTCGCCTGGCGGCCCGGGCCCAACGCTCACCTTTTTCAGGCTACGCTGATGGCCGCAGCCGGTGGTGGACTCGGGACATCCACAGGGCTAGAGGCGGCGACGCTGCAGAAGCTAGCGCTTCGGCGGAAGAAAGTGCTGGGAACCGAGGAGATGGAGCTGTACGAGCTTGCACTGGCTGCTGGCGCCGCCATCGACCCTGATGTGTTCAAGTGAGAAGGGAGGGTCGGGGCTTCGAGCTAATTCTTGCAGAAAAGCCTGCTTCAGAACCGCTCCCGCTGGCATCCATTACTCAGAAAAATCCCGCGTCTCTGTACGGGTTTTCAGGGCGGTGGCTCAGCCGGCCCGACTCATGGAGCAGGTCAGCCTTGAGGCTTGGGGGTTTCACTGAGCACCGCATTTGCTTTCTCAGGATCCTGGTGGACTTGCTGAATCTGAACGTGGCTCCCCTGGCCGTCTTCCAGATACTGAAGTCCATGTGTGCCGGGCAGCGGCTGGCAAGCGATCCCCAGGACCCGGTGTCCATATCTCTGTCCACTTCAGAGACTCGAGGTTAGTGGGCCGGGTACTTCCGGTAGAGTGTGGCAGGGATAGGGGGAGGGGCGGAGAACCTTAGGCTGGCTTGCCTCAGAGTTGCTCAACATGTCTGTGGGTCTGCTCCCAGGGTCTGCAGACCAATTCAACTTCCAGGGACCTTAGCTGGCTCCACCTTTGGAACTAACTATACTGATGGATTAAGGACTGAGTTAAGTAGGCCAGAATCTTCTGTATGACACCTTCCCACCTCTTCATCATGCGTTTGTAACACAGGTACTGAAATAAATATGGCTTTGGTCTCCATCTACCTGACAATCACAGCCTCAGGAAATACACAGAGAACAGGGCAGACAACTCCTTACCTATCCTTTCCAGGCCCAGGTCTAGCTCCCCCTCTCTCCTGCCAGGCCTGCACACCTCCCATGGGGATTATTTGGGTTGCAGGACTGGAGCCATCTGACTGCCTTGGGACATACAGTAGAAGTCAAATAGGTTATCCCAGGGCTCACATGTGAAAGGCTCCTCTGCTCTTGTGGTCATGTCTGGGATGGTGTATATGCAGATGGTGGTAGCCATGGTGTGTGATAGAAGGATCACAGGTCCTCTGCTCTTACCCATTCTATCTGTTGCATTTGCTCTTTGGCTGTTGGAACCCTGAAATATAGCTCATCCTCCCAGGCAAGTGGATGGAGATGCAGGGCTGATCCCTGCCTGGAAGCACAGCAAGAAGCTGGAAGGCATCCAAGTGGGGTGAAGTGCCAACTTGACCCAGTGAAGGGAGACTGTCAGGCCTGGGGACCCACCCTCTTTCTGCTCAATTTGTGGCTTCTATGCCCTCCTTTCTTTGCTAGGAACAGAAGCAAGGCCGTTCTTTTCCTCAGGCCTGCAGCCTCTCAGTTCCTTTCTATAGCTCAGCTGCCCCTATGCCTCGCTCTGGTTCTCTTGCTGCCTGTTTTCTCCTTTCACCAGCATTTTTATTGTCTTGTTTTATTGTTTGAGGTTGATGTGCACTCTGCAAATTGCCACAATGCTCAGGCAGCTTTGAGCCACAAGGCCTGGGCAGTGTAGACCTTTTCAGCCATGCAACTCAGAAGTAGGACCTGCTTTCTTGCTCAGTTTACCAAACACTGGGCTGACACGCCAGGATAAGATCAACACTCCACACCGGCACACTTTAAATATTTCTGCCCCAGGCAGAGGATGCAAGGCAGGGGCAATGATGAGGCATCAAGGTGTGCTGTTGAGAGCATGGCTCGGCCTCTTAAGCGCTGTCCCTCAGCTAAATTCAAAGTATGGAAAAGGGAATAGATGCCGCCCTCAGCCTCCTTGCCAACATTGTAAGAGTGACATTTTCTTCTCTCTCTCTCTCTCTCTCTCTCTCTCTCTCTCTCTCTCTCTCTCTCTCTCTCTCTCTCTCTCTGTCACACACACACACACACACACACACACACACACACACACACACACACACACACCTGGACTGGGATGCCCTCCAGTATCACCAGGTATGGTAAGGTCAGGCATCCAGAATTAAGGTGTGTGAGCTCCCACAGTTATTGAGGCGCCCCTCTTCCATGTCCTCCCAGTCGTCCACTTTTGTTCCAAGTGCCACCTTCAGGTTGTTAGGGTTGAGGAGAAGGGTTAGGTATCGACTACAGGATTAAATGAGGGATATCTGGAGAGGACAGGGACCACAGAGTTGTTAGCTCTGAGTCCTAGAAAGTCCCAAGGGCCATGGTGTCAATAGGAAGTTTAGAAATAATGGCTGATGTGGAAGAGGTGGGCTAGACCTTAAATGGCTCAAGGGCACCAGGTGAGGCACACACAGATCTCTGACTTGTGTCTTAGCATCCATGCACAGACCTTTTAGCCACCCTCTTAATAAAATATGAGATGGAGAAAGTAACAGGAATGGTCAGGGTACTCTGGCTAGAGGGGTGAGATGACCTGTAATGACAAAGTTTGTGGCCATGGGTGGCCATGGCTTTCCTGTAGGAACTCGATAGGTGTTGCTCCAGGCCATGAGTTAGAGTGCTGCTCAGCCTCCAGATTGTGTAAGGTGCTGTAGGCACAGCAAGACTTAACTGGATTGCTGGACCCTGGCGGTCTAAGTTGCCCTCAATAAATAACTCATGTCTATCAGAGAAATGGGAAATGATCACACAGAAGCTCGTCACAGTGGTCTTTAGCCATGCCAAGGCAAGTAGCTCTAGGGAAATGACAGTTTGAAAAGCTGTCCCTCCAAAATGTACAAGGTGAAGCCAGAAATCTCACCTGCACTGTCTGGTAAGTGCCTTGAGCCATAATGGGGCAGCTGTTGTCAAGGCTGGATATTGGAGAGTGGTATGAAAATTAACACAACAGCTTATGAAGGAATACATATGGACATGTTGGGATGATAATACAGTTGTCCCTTGATATCTGTAAGGATTCATTCCAAGACCACCCCTTCCCCACAAACACCAAACTCCAGAAATGCTCAACTGCCTTATATAAAGTGTGTTCCCTTATGCATGCTTGCTTTTTTCTTCCTACCTTCCTTCCATCCTTTCATCTTTTCTGTTCTGGCTGGGGAACTTAGGACTTCTGTACTGTGTTCTGCCTTCAAACCCTGGTACATTAGTTTTCTGCATACTAGGCATGAACCATTGTTGTAGAATATTTTAATTAGGCAAAGATGTGCTACTTTTGTTTGTGCTGCAGAGTATTCCTTTAACTGTGTAAAGGTGTGTTGCTTTTCTTTATGCTGCATTTGTTTAATTATGTGAAGACGTGTGCTTAATTATGTAAAGATGTGTTGCATCAGTTGCACCTGACTGGTCTAATAAAATGGACAATAGCTAGACAGAGAAAGGATAGGCAGGGCTGGCAGGGAGAGAGACTAAATAAGAAGAGAACTATAAGCTTGAGAAAGAAGAATGAGAAGGAATGAGAGAAGGAGAGAAGGAGGGACATGCCTGGGGCCAGAATCCAGGCAGCCATCAGCCAACTAGACATAGAGGAAGCAAGAAAGTAAGATAAGGTAAAAAGCCCGAAGACCAAACACAGATGAAGAGAAAAAGGTTAAGTTATAAGAAAAGAGCTAAGCTAAGGCCAAGCATTCAAAACCAATAAGTCTCTGCATCATGATTTGGAAGCTGGTTGGTGGTCCAAAAGAAAAATCCTGGTACAAATTATGCCACTGAGTTACATCCCCAGACCTGTCAGATACCTCTTTCACAAATACTGGGAGTACAGGTATCTGGCACACATGAATGCACACACACAACATGAAAGCAATGTCCTTCCCTATTTCTTCTAATTAGCTTTGGTTTGGAGTCTATTTTGTCAGATACTGCAAATAGCTACACTTGCTTGCTTCTTGGGTTCAATTTCTTGGAACATCTTTTCCATCCTGTAACTCCAAGGTGGCTTTTTTCCTCATAGTGAGGTGTGATTTGTGGGCGCAGCAGAAAGCAGATCCTGTTTTCTAATCCAATCTGTTAGTCTGTGTTTTTATTGAGAGAATTGAGACCATTAATATTGAGTTATTGGTGAAAAGTGTTTATTACTTCCCATTGTTTTGTTGTTATATTGTGGGTTTTTTTTTTTTTCTTTTTCTTTTAGCTGTTCTGGGATTATTCCTTCTGTCCTCTTGGATGTAGCTAACCTTCTCCTTAGGCTGGCATGTTTCTTTTGTACAGCTTGATTGAAATTATTTAAGTTTGTTTTTAATGTGAAATGTTTCCTTTCCCGGTCAATTGTGATAGATACTTTTGCTATGTATAGTAGTCTGGGCTTGCATCTGTAGTCCACAGAGTTTATAGAACATCTGCCCAGGCCTTTCTGGTTTCAGAGTCTCCATTGAAAAGTCAGGTGTTAATCCAAGGGGCCTGCCTTTATGTCATTGTGTCCTTTTCCTCTTGTAGCTTTTAGTGCACTTTCTCTGTTTTGAACTTTTAATGTTATAATGTGTCGTGGGGAATCTCTTTTCTTTTCCATGCATTTGGTGCTCTCTATGTTTCTTGTTCCTCAATGGGCACCTCCTTCTTTAGATTGGGGGCAATTTTCTTTCATGGTTTTGTTCAAAATATATTTTGTTTGCCAGGCATGCCTTTAATTCTAACACTCAGGAGGCAGAGGCAGGTGGATCTCTGTGAGTTCAAGGCCAACCTGGTCTACAGAGTGAGCTCAAGGACAGCTAGGGCTCTTAATAGAGAAACCCTATCTTGAAAAAAACCAAAACCATATACATACATACATACATACATACATACATACATACATACATACATATTTTTTCCCCTGTGATTTTGAACTGAATTTCTTATTCCTATTATTTGTAGGTTTGGTCTTTTAATATTTTTTGTACGTTCTGAGCTTGTGTTTTGATTTAACATTTTCTTTGACTGAGTTATCCACTGTCTTCTGCCTTGTCTTCAAGACATGAAATTCTCTTTTACACGTTTTTTAATGTATTGGTGAGGCTTACCTCTGAGGTTTTTGCTTGACATCCTGAGTTTTTTGTTTCCAGTTTTATTTCAGTTTGGATTTTCTTTAGTGATTTGGTTTCTTTGTTAAATTCTGCTTTCATGTTATGAATTGTTTTCATTACTTCATTCAACCATGTTTTCACATTTGTTTTTTTGGCTTTTGAGACAGGGTCTCTCTTTATGTAGCCCTTGTTGTCCTGGAAGTCACCTTGTAGACCAGGTTGGCCTGGAACTCAGAGAGATCTGCCCACCTCTGTGTCCTGAGTGCTGGGATTAAAGGTATGAGCCATCACTGCTCCATGGTCTTTATTGAGGCCTTTATTCATACCCTCTTTAGGGCCTTTGAATACATTGACAGTTGCTGTATTTAAATTTCTGTCTTATGCTGAGCTGTTTTTCCCAGGGCCTAACACAATTGGGTTGTTGGTTTCTGGAGGAGACATATTGTCTTGGTCATTCATGTTTGTGTTTTTGTAAGACATAGGCATCTGGAGTTACTATGTTTGATGTGTTTCTTGGTGTGTATATCTGGTCTTTTCTTTATTGGGTGAGTTCCATTCTTTAGTTGCGGTTGCTCAATCTGGGTCCTAGCCAGGTGTTGCCTTTGTGGGGTCTTGAGTTGCAGCCATGTGTGATGACTGTTGTTCCCTGGTAGAGAGTGGTTCCTCATCCTAGCCAAGTTTGTTGGTTAAGGGGTCCCTGGTAGAAAGCTGTTTTGCAGGTCAACAGGGAGTCACAAAAGACTGGAGATGGGTTGGAAGGGAAGTCTAAAAGGGTGGTGAGGAGGAATGAGGGGGATCCTCTGTTCACCAAGAGGTGGAATCCACAGGAGATGGATCAGGGTGGAAGGAGGAGCTGCTGTGGGCAGGTTACGGCAGGATAAAGAGTGGGGCAGGAATGGAGGACAGGAAAGAAGTTGAAGGTCCCCTACCTAAGTCTCAGCCTAGGGTGGCAGCTTCGAGCCCCTGGTAGAGAGGTTCTGCAGTGCTGGGGAGTCACAGAGGACTAGAGGAGTTAGAAGACCTCCAGGGTTGCCAGGAAGAACTTAGGAGGCTCTGGTCTGCGTTATAGAGATGAACCAGGAGGGCCGTTTATCATTTGAGAAAAGAGTGACCTTGAATTCTTTATATAGCGGAGGATGACCTTAAACTTGTGACCTCTTGCCTCTGTCTTTTGTCTTTTTTTTGGTAAGATTACAGTCCTGTGTGGTTTTTGCATGTACATGCTAGGCACATAACTAGTGAACTTTTCCACTAGCTCCCCACCCGCCTTTTTAAATGTTTCTATCATGAGATGGTCTCACTAAATTACCCAGATTAGCCTTGAACTCAGCTTGACCTTGTGATCTTTCCCGTAGTCCCCTTTATCCCAGAAGTAGCTAAGATTGCATTCCTCTGCTCTCAGACCTGGCCACAGACTAGTCATAAAGGCCTAGGTCCAAGCCCTCCTCCTACCTAAGCCTCCCGAAGAAATGAGATTATAGGTATGTGCCACTGTACCCAACGTTTTATAAAAGCATTGTAAGTTCAAAATCTTTTGAATCTATAGATGAAAAACCCATAGTTATAGAGATTATGGAGGGCAATTATACTGGATAATTTGAGCTAATTAAGATTATATTAGATTAATTTCTCATTTTCTTTCTTCTCTTCTTCCCTCCCCCTTTCTTTCTTTTGTGGATAGGGGACTCATATAGCCCAGGCTGACCTAAAACTTACAATGTATCTCAGATTTGCCTTCAATTCATACTTCTCCTGCCTCCACCTCCCAAGTGCTGGGATTACAGGTGCATGTAATACCTGTTATATTTTCTGTCTAATGTAGCTTTTGGAAGAGTGAATTGGGCTTGGGGAGATGGTTCTAGGAATATATACTGCTCTTGCAGAGAACAAGTTCGCTTCCAGCATCAAGCAGTGTAATCTACCTGAACATAGTCACACATACATGCTAAGGAAACACACATGCATGCATAGAGAAGAGTCAACAGCACCCTTGAAAGAACACTTTCTAAGAAGTGTAGGCTGAGTTAAGAGTATGCCCATCTTTGTTCCTTGGTTAGTAGATGACCTAGAAGCATTAATGAGGCCCAGAGGGTAGCAGTAGCAGCTGATGACAGCACAGACCTGAGGTTACTCTGGGTGTCCACACTCTGTGGCCACCAGACCCTGCCCACTATCCTTGAGAATAGCCGTGCCCTTTGGGGGAACTGAATTGGCTTTCACCTGGACAGCATGAATGTGTGGGATGGGGTGCCAGTGTGGTGTAGCCTTGAGTGTTTTGCCTTGGTTGCAACACTTCTAGATCAGAGCCTGTGCGGTTTTTCCCTCTGAGCAGTTTTGACCTCCCATTGTACCCCTAATATTGACAACACTTGCATGGCCATCTTGCTATGATGTCATAACCCTCCACCCCCCCACACACAAAAAAAGGAGGTACTCCAAACCAGGCTGTGGTGAGGTCAGTTGGGAAGTTAAGAGAAGAAGCTCCAAGGGTGAGGCTGGCTGACCCCGGGCTTAGGGGACTTTGTAGAGCAGCTTGCCTTGAGTCAGGGGGGAAAGAAGACTTGCGTATGTCTGTAAAGAGGGGCTTAGAGTATGGAGTCAACAGAAGGTTCAAGGAAAGTTGGCTGATCACAGAAGTCGACCATAGGTGGGGCTAGTGTCTGTGGATTTGGCAATAGTATTTGACCTAAACAAGTCGGTCAGTGTTGAAATATTCATGGTCCTAGATTATGTTCAAGCTTGTAGAAAGTAAAAAACATATGCCTCCAAGTCACTGATGCTTGTTTGCTCCCAACCTCCATACTTCCAGTCAAACAAGAGAAAAGCCAAGGGAAGAATGAAGGCCCCTGGATCTTTGGCCAGTAGGGAACATATATTAATATGAGTCTGCAGTACAAATCTTCCCACACTTGCAGAGGCTGGGACTTTTCATCCTTATGGGAGGAACTGTGGCCCATGGGTAAGCCTACTTCTCAGCATGTCTCATCCCTAAGGTCCTCCCAGGTTTCCAGTCACTGTCAGTACCTAGAGCCTAGCAGCCTCTTTTTAAATGAAAGTTCTGGTCTAAGTGCCTGCTCATCTTTCTTACTATGGATCTTTTTTTTTTTTTTTTAATATAAAAGTAAAAGCAAGAATGAGCATAAAGTATAAATCAAAGAATGTGTGAATTGGTGGGCTTCCAGGTAGCATGGGGTGGGAGGGGTATCATGGTAAGACCAGTGATTGCATGAATGTGGACGTACTGTCAGACTTCTCTGGCTGGAAAGTGAGTTCATCAGCATAGGTGTTAATTCAGAACCAGTATCCAATAGACTCCAGAAAGTCTGATTGTGTCTTTTCCCACAGTGTATGTTACTCTTATAAAGGCCTTGGGTCCCTCTGGGGAAAGATAGAAAGACTAACAGTAAAACTCAGGTATTTTAGCAAACCCCCTCCTCAGGGGGACCTGGCCTTCCCTTCATTCAAAGAGTTCTTGGTCTGCAAACTGGAGCTGAGACATGGTGTAGCTGCAATCCATTGTAGTCTTTCTTTCATTGGTTTATTTTCCTGCTTATACAAATCAAACAAAGTGCAGTAGGTTTCATATCTGTTTTTTTTCCTGGAAACACTATGATTGATTAGCCAGTACCACAGATGCCTAACCATAAAAATAGCTGTCTGTGCTACCACAGGTCAGGCCATTGTGGATGTGATGCCCACTATGATACCTACACTCACTGTGCCTCTGTGGGATCGATGCTATCACCAGGGCCCAGTTAAAACCATTGCATTCATTCAGCTGAGCAACCCTAAAGTCTGGCACCAGGAAAAGAGCAAGAACAAAGCTCTTTAAATGTTCTGGTGCCCCTCTCATGGTTGTGTCGTGGCACCACTGCAGGGCATGTTTTCTGTACCTTCCCATCATGAAGAATTTGGCTTTACATAAGTACCCACTTTAACACCGCAGTTTCTCAGAACCTTAAAATCCCTTCATCAACACTTAGCCAAGGGATACTGGGCTCCTTTTTAGTTGACCATCTTTTTACAAATGCCAGCCAACTGACCAAACAGACTTCAATGCCTTTCTTAAATTGTGGGAGCTTCTGTGTTAAACCTAGATTCTCCACTTGGTAGGCCCATGTCACAAACCTTGGCTGGATGGAGTTTTATGTTCCTTACACCATTACCCCATCCTTAATTCCATCCCTACACATAGTCCCCAGACTTCTGCTAGAAAGACTCAACAAACTTAAGCTCTTTAGTAGGATACACTAGTTACACTTTCTTGTAGGAAGGAGCCTGCTTAGCTTTAAATCTGGTTCTAAGTACCAAGGCAACTATTGGCGGGCCTTGAGGACATCAGTGTTATGCTACCTGGAATCTCCTTCAGGGAAGCTAGTCACTGCCGATTCCCTTAGTTCCCTGAGACAAAGGTAACAAAGGCTCTATCTACTGAAGGGCCCAGGTGGGTGAAGATGCATCCTGCTAAGGGTGGAGAGATAAGCCATTTTAATTCTGAGGGTTCTAAGTCTTCAGCCTCAGTAGGATCCACCCATACCTGCATCTATTGCGGTTCAATAAGGGTCAGGATAAACAAATAGGTCGAATAGATGTTTATTAAGGGAGAAACAACTCACAACACAGACAGATGAACACAGCAGTTAAAACTGGATGCTCCTCTCTCCGTGTCCCGCCAGAAAAGGTCTTTCTCCGCCTCCTCCCGAGACTAAGCTCCACAGGTCACTTCCGCCCCTGGCTCCACCCCTCAATGGGTGTGGTCAGTGCCACAGAAGCAGACACAGTGAATATCCCACTACATGCATCCCCAAGTTTCAGGTTCCCATTCTTTACCTTTAACTGCCAGCACCCTTTGAGGTTGGGACTTGGACTTCCTTTGTAACTCAGACAACTTTGGGAGGGTTTCCATCTGATTTTCTTCCACTTGAGCTCTGTGGCTCCTGGAGAGAAGACTCTCTTTCAGGGCTCACTTAGAAACCGGTAGACTTTGTCATTTTATCCAGAGATGTTAGAGGCAACCAGACTTATTTTCCACAAATTATCAAAGGTTTTGTGTAAAGTCACTACAACTTAGTGTCCAATTATACTTGTTCCTTGGAGTGGGTGAATCAGAATAATCAGATGCATTTATCTTGATAAGTTGCTTTAAAAGTTCACGTCATGGATTTATAGTGTTCTCCATGCCACTGGGAGAGCCTTCAGTAACTGTAGCTATGGGTGAATTGGAAAACCTGATCCATATCTTAAAAAGTTATCCATAAAATTCCATTTCTCTAGATCCACTTCTGGTGCCACAGTCTTTATTAGTCAGGGTTCTTTACAGGGACAAAATTGATTTGATGAAAATATATATTAAAGCACTATATCATTATATGCTTAATAGGGATTTATTATAGCTGTTTACAATCCAACAGAAGGTCCAAGAATCAGTAGTTGTTCAGTTTACAGGATTGGCTGTCTCAGCATTTGCAGTCTGGTGCTAGAGTCCCAGAGTTTCCTAAAAGCTCCTGGATTTCTGTCTATGTGGGACTCCCAGAGAAGTATATGCTAACACCAGCAGATGAATGCCTTAACAACAGGGTAGATGGACCAACAAAAATGAGAGCAAGCAGGCAAAAGGCAAGAGCTCCCTTCCTCCCTATCCTTTCATGTGGGCTGCCACCAGAAGGTGTGGCCTAGATTTGGTGTTGGTCTTCCCATATCAACTAATCCAGTATGATGATCCTGTACCGATCAATGTGCCAGCATTTTAGGTGTAATTTCATTCCAGATGTAGTCAGATTGACAGCCAAGATTACCAGTCACATAATTGCAGCTACAAACAGGTTAAAACAGCAGAGAGATGAGCACATTTCCCAGAAAACAAGATTGTGAGTGTGCTGTAACCAGAGTCTGCCTGGTCCTAATTATTGGGTTCTATGTCTTTTCAGGAAGAAACAGGGGTGGTCCCACTCTTGGCAGTGTGCCTATAGTGGCAGAACGTGGAAGCCGTGAAGGACCCATCCAGAGGATGCCACGCCAGCCCAGTGCCACTAGGCTGCCCAAGGCAGGACCTGGGAAAAGTAACACCCGGAGCAGCACATAGACCAGAACAGAGGCTGCACTGAACTCCCCAGTGGAGAAGGTGCTGTCGACTCTGCACTTCAGCTTTCCTGAGAAGCTGAGCATCTCTCTCTGCCACTTTTGTATTCTATTAAAGCACAGATTTAGACTGAGTTCTGTGTGCAGTTCCGGTTTTTGCTGCAGACAAAATAACCAGGAGACATAACATGACTTTTGGTTTTTTGGATCTTTTTAGGAACTAAGAAAATATGTATATTGATTGGTCTTTTTATAAACAAGCCAGCATGCTTTCCAGAATGTAAAAAGTTTCCTCCAAGACTAATCCATCACAGTGCTGGTAGGCAGGGGTACCAACCAGTATCAACACCCAGTGAGCTCAGGACAGCTATGAATGGGCTATCACTGTCTTGAACAGTAACACAACTTTGCCCCCAAATCCTCCCCTTTCACATTTAACCCAGTTTTAGGTATTTTGTGGACATTCCCCACAAATAACTGTTTTAAATCCTCCATTCTTTTCTCCTTAAGTTGATATAGGTGCTCACTACTATGTAACTCATGCTGGTCTATAACTAAGTATCCTCTGGCATCTGCACCCTGAATTCTGGGACTGAGCTCCATGTACATTCTATATACCACCATGCCTGACTAGATTCTTATTGCTAAGCTTTTTCCCTTTGATTAGAATGCCTCATCAGTGTAGAAGCAATTAAACATGTGTGCTTCAGGGGCCTAAGCTTCCACTGTGACTGTGATGTTGCTGAGCTCGCAGGGGCCCAGGCCTCTCATGGGATTGTGATGATGCTGAGCACACACATACGTGCACATAGTGTCCTGCACCTTGGCCTGGTCTCCCCAAGGCCATAGCTGGAAGAGGGCTAGTAGTCATCTGCTCAAAAAGGGAAGAAAGCACCCCACAATGCTTAAATTAAGTCCAGACATAGGGGTACCCTCCCAAGGCCCTCTTCTGTCCACACTCTGGAGAAAGCATTATTTTCATCACCACCCCACAACCCTCCTGTGTGACTGCTGTGACTACCATGGGACAAGCACGTGATCCACTCTGTGTTGAGTTTGAGAATCAGGAAATCAGAGGTGTCAGCAGCAGTATAGCAGATCAAATGGAGCAGGGATTTGAGAGAGTATCTCAAAGGGTAAGGTACCACAATTCCAAGTTTGGCAGCCACTTTGTCACAACTAACTCTGTCAAAGTCCTGAAGAAACACCATTTCTACATGATTGGTTGTGGTTGTGTTGAGAATAAACCTTATCTGTGTGAAGTTAGGCAGCTGGCTGAAGGTCTGGAGGAAGATAATCCCAAAGAAGAATTGCTAGGTAAGAATGTATTGCAAAGCCAGCCAGGCATGGTGGCATAGACCTCTGATTGTGGTATGTGGGAAGCAGAGGAAGCAGTCACAATTTCTAACCTAGGGCTTCACAGTGAGACCCAGTCTTAAAACAAACAGGCCGGTGGTGGGAGTACATGCTTTTAATCCCAGCACTTGGGAGGCAGAGGCAGGCTGATCTCTGTGAGTTCAAGGCCAGGCTGGTTTACAGAGTGAGTTGCAGGACAGCTAGAGCTACACAAGGAAACCCTGTTTCAAAAGTGAAAACAAACAAAAAAGGAATATATAACAAAAAAACAGGCACGGAGACGCACACCTGCAGTACTCAGGAGACAGAAGCAGAATGAACAAGAGTTCAAGGTAATCTCCGAGTACATGGAGTTCAAGACCAACCTGATTGATATGGGATGCCATCCTTAAAAACCTCAAGTGTGGGAAGAGGACATTGACGCTAAGCCTGTAATCCCAGCTATTCATGTTTGGTGACTCCCTCCCATAAAATTATTTTATTGCTACTTGATAATTGTAATCTTACTACTGTTATGAATTGAAATGTAAATATCTGATATGTAACCCGGTGAAAGGGGTCTGACCATTACAGGGAGTGCAACCCATTAATTGAGAACCTCTGACTTAGGTTGATGCAAGAAGATCCTGAGTGCTCAGGGCAGTTGCATTATAGAGCCAACACTCTAGCTCAAGAAAGAACCATTTCAGTGAAATGAGCAGAAATGATGAGTATTAAACTACACAAGGCAGAGCAAAAAACAAAGCAGAGGGCCCACACTTCTAACACACAAAGAAGCAACAGGACTTGGTGATCAACTACTGCAGAAAGCTGAGAAGTGACAGAAAAGTTTCTAATGTGCATTTGAAATGATGAAAATACAACCTAACTCTCTAATGACCACTAAAAGTTAGAAATTTTAAAAAAGTCCATCAGCATGTATTTAAAAATCACCCTGGCTGCATGCAAAGCTCAGGAAAAAAGAAAAACACATGAAATAGCTTGGTCACGATGGATGGTTTCTGGAAATTATTATTATTATTCATAACCACCTAGTTTCTGAAGAATGTTGTTACCCACAACAACAGTCTTGGAATTGTTATGGGTCACTCTGTCTACAAAGAAAATTAATAACTAAAAGAGACAGGATTCAAGGCAAGAAGGGTAAACCAGAAAGAGCAAGAGCTTCTGCCAATAGATAGAGATAACTCCCCGACTGGAGAGGACATTCACCCAGCCACTCAAGGACAAGACCACTGAGCCCGCTGGTCCTAGAGAAAGAAAACCCCTTAAACAATCCCACCTTGTCAAAACTGTGTACTCTATAAAATCTCTGTACCCTAGGAAACCTTATCAAGCATTCCAAGTTTTGAACTGTCCCACGACCTTGCTTTTAGGCCTAATGAAAATAACAGGCTAGCTTTGAAACTGGCCTTGTTAGCTTTGATGTAAATCCTATAAAAGCTATCTCAATTCTGCCCTCAAGGTCCTCAGTCTTTTACCCCTGTGTGGTGTGTGACTGTGGACCCCAGTGCACTTGGAATAAAAACTCTTCATGCTATTTGCATCAAGACTGCTTCTCTCGAGTGATTTGGGGGTGTCGCCTTTCCTGTGAGGGAGCATAAAGGTCCACGCTCTGCAGGTCTTTCACATTAAGTCAGAATCAATTTTGTATAGCATTCCCAGGGTGACACATACAAAAAGATGTCATTTTAAGCACAATAAAATTCATTATAGTTTATTTTAAATCAGATACCCTATGTGACATTTAAATACAAATTGATATCCTCATACTTACAGAATGATATGAAAATGGCCTATTGATATGTCAACATTCTCATATATATATGCATATATATACATATATATATATATATATATATATATATATAATATATCAATCAAGAATAGTTGCTGTGAAGCCCAAATTAGTCCTGAATTCACAGTGGTTATACTCCTGAGGATTTCTATGCAGCTAACTGTTGTTGGGTGAGATGCACACACTCCTGCAAACCCAAATTACACTCGGTGGGCACATGACATGAAGGTAGAAGGAGAAAGTTGAAGAGAGGGTGGGGATTATAGGAGAGGGAGAAGGCTATAAGAAGATAACATGAGGTAAATATGATCTAATTGTGTTATGTATAATGTATACATAGGAAAAATAAACTGCCATAAAAATGGTTAAGCAAGAGAAGAGGAAAGTAACTACACACACAAAATTGACAAATGACAGTAATAAATACACACCTATTAATCACCCTGAATATAGTCTCAGTTCCCCAATCAAAACAGACCAGTACATTGGAGCCCCTCCAGAAAAATCGTTGCCTTCAAGGAACGCATCTCACCATGAAACTTAGACACTTTCTGTATTAGTCATGGTTCTCTAATTGAGTGAGTGAGTGTGTGTGTGTGTGTGTGTGTGTGTGTGTGTGTGTGTGTGTGTGTGTATGTGTGTGTGTGTTACCTGTATTAGTCATGGTTCTCTTAATAGAATGAATGTGTGTGCAAATGTGTGTGTTTTTATGTGTGTGTGATTTGTTAGAGTGGCCTGACAGGCTTGGTCTGACTATTTCAACAAAGCCTGTCTCCTGATGAAAAGCCCAATAATTAAGTAGTTGTTCAGTTTTAGCTGGTCTTCAGTATATGCTGGAATCCTGAAGTAGGCTCTAATGTGAAGGAATGGAGTTTAGAGCAAGAGTAAGGATAAGCAGGTTTGTGAGAACTTCCTTCTTCCATATAGGCTGCTACCAGGAGGTGTGGCATTAGGGTGGGTCTTCCCACTTCAAAAGATTCAATCAGAAAAACCCCTCTCAGGTATAGCCAGCCACTTGGGCTTTCCTTAATTCCAGATGTAGTCAAGTTGACACCTCAGGGTGGAAGGGTGGGGGAGAGTATACCAAACAAAAGGACATAGGAAACATGCATCTGTGTCTGTTTTAATATTTGACAAAACAACTTTTTAAAGCTAATTTTAAAAGACAAAGACACTTCATAATAGTGAAGGGAACATCCATCAAGAGAACATTATTATTCTACACATATTTCCTGCACACAAGTACACACAATTTTATAAAAGGAATACTACTAGATTAATCTTTGTAAAGACACAGATTAATCCCAATACAGAAGTAGTGACTCATCAATGAAGAAGTTATCTGGACAAAATAAACATCTGAATTAAATGATATCATATATCAAATGACCTTAAAATATCTATAAAACATCCCATTTAAATACTGCAGAATATACTTTTTTCTCAGTAGACAACAGAACTGTTTCTAAAGTAATTTACAGATTAGAATACAAAAGAAGCCTTAACAAATATAAAAAATTGGAAAAATAATATTTTTAAAAAAGTCTTGTCTAAATCACTGTTCATATTACTGTGAAGAAATATCATGACTAAGACAACTCATAAAAGAAAACATTTAATTAAGGGCATGATTCATGCTTACAGTTTTAGAAGCTTAGTGTATTGCCATCATGGCAGGGACTATGGTGGCATATAGGTCGAGAAGTAGGTAGCTGAGAGTTCTACATTCTGGTGCAAAGGCAGTAGGGAGTGCAACTGGGCCTGGCATGGGCTTTTGAAACCTCAAAGCCTGGGCCTCTCCTGCCAGGGAAACAGGTAGGCTGACACCAGAGCCTCAGCTTTCCCTCCATTCTGACAAGTCCAATCCCCCAGTCTCCTCCCCAGCTGTGTAGCAGACCTTCTGCTGTGCCCTCTCCTCTCTCCCTGCCCCCATTCCCAGGAGAGTAACTAAGCAGATCCTGATGGAACACTTAGCTTTCTACCATCTTGGGAAGCCCCAGTCCACTCCTATTCCTAAGTCTCGGGTCCCAATACCCAGAAATACATTTTACCTGAAACTCCCAATGGCTACACTTGTCAAACCCCAGATTTTCCTACAGGAAACACAGCCACCACACTCTACTAAGAACCAGAGAGGAAACAAATACCATGGAACAAAGCATCCACCAACAAAAACAAGACCAGACATCAGAACCTAGAATTATATTTTTCCCACTCCCAGATAGAGATTTGATGCTAGCACAAAACCACAATAACAGCCAAAACAATATGTCTTCAGCCCAACTACCTACCACATCGGGCTCTGAATATTCCAACATATTTGAAGCACAAGGAAAAGACCTTAAAGCAATTTTTATGAATGATACAGTTTATTGAAGAGGAAATGTATAAATTCTTCAAGAAATACACAAGAATACAAACAGTGGAAGAAAATGAATAAACCCACTCAAGACCTGAAAGTAGAAATAGAATCAATAAAGAAAAACCAAACTGGGGGAAATCTGGAAATGAAAAAATTAGGAACTCAGAAACCATAGAGGCAAGCTTCACCAACAGAATACAAAAGATGGAAGAGAGACTCTCAGACATTGGGGACAAGATAGAAAAATGAATACACTGATCAAAAAAAATGTGAAATATACAAAACTCCTAGAACAAAATGTTCAAGAAATCTAGGATACCATGAAAATACCAAATCTAATAGGAATAGAGGAAGGAGAAGAGGCACAAGACAAAGGCCCAGAAAATATTTCCAACAAAATCATACAAGAAATTTTCTCCAACCTAAAGGAGATGTCTATCAAAGTACATGAAGCCTACAGGACTGAAGGGTCCAGACCATCACAGCCAATAGTCTGAAGATGAAACATTACAAAAGAACTTCAGGTGCCTG
Source organism: Cricetiscus sungorus (assembly GCA_030556225.1). Lineage (NCBI taxonomy): Eukaryota > Metazoa > Chordata > Mammalia > Rodentia > Cricetidae > Cricetiscus > Cricetiscus sungorus. The sequence continues at coordinate 40,191,042 of JANBXA010000641.1, forward strand.
ACCAGGTAGCAAGATATCTCTGTCATTTCTGGAGTTTATGTATTATCCTTCTGTGGTCTTTGATGGAGTTGAAGACAAATAGTTATGGTTATAGTTTTCCTTAGTTAGGATTAAAGATAAATTACATATAAGACTTTAGACTCACAAAGATAGGATAGATGATAAAATATTCCTTTAAATCTTACTAAATGTTAATGGACTAAATATTGCTAACTGTGATTCTTATTTGATAACTGTTGTGTGATATATTTTGCTATGCTAAGGTTAAAACCCCTTTTTATTTTAGACAGAAAAAAGGAGATGATGGTAGATGTCATTCTGTACATATGTTTCTCTTATTGGTTAATGAATAAAGCACTGTTGGCCAATAGGAAAGGAAGATAGGAGGGACTAGGAGACAAGGAGGAACGAGGAAGTGGTAAGGAGGAGTCAGCATGGAGAGATTGGAGAGAGCAGAACGCCGACCTCTCTCTCTCTCTGGTAAGATAAGACAATGTGGAAATACTTAGATTAATGGAAATGGGTTAATAATTAAGACAGAACTAGCCAATAAGAAACAAGAAACTGGCCAACAGCATAATATCAAATACAGAGTCTGTGTGTGTTAATTGGGGCTGGTGTGGTGGTGGGACCAGATTGGTGGAGGAAAAACCTTACTCCTAACATATGGCACCCAACATGGGGCTTCTCCCTCTGTCTCCCAGATCCAACCCTCAGTCTCTTCCCCAGCTCTGTAGCAGAGCACTTGTGGCAGCTTTCCCTGCCACCCTGTTTGAATCTCCTGTTCTTCCCTTTCTAACCTATCACCCTCACTCCTTGCTTTGTCTCAGCTCCTAACCCCAGCAGGTACCCCTGCTAACACAAAAACTGGTCCTGCTAGGGAAGCAGGTCTCTCTTTTTGCTCCTCCAGTCCCAATCCCCCACCCAACCGAAATGGCAATCCTGCCTCCATGAATCACCAGAAGTAAAAAGCTCTCAGTTTCTGTCTCTTCCTCCTTATATTCCTTTCTCCACCCAGCCATATCCTCCTGTCTACACCTCCCTAGTGCTGGGATTAAAGGAATGAGACCCCAAGTGCTGAGATCACCTTTGTGTGAGCTGTTTCTTTTAGGATTCAATCAATTTTCTGTAGTCAGTGTGGCCTTGGACTAACAGGGATCCATTTACCTTTTAATCCTGAATCCTGGGATTAAAGGTGTGAGCCTGCTTCTATAGCTAACTAGTATGGCTGTTTTGCTATTTTGATTTCCAATAGCTTTAATAAATCATAAACAATATATCACCATAGGGTAACCTATTACAGTGGAAACTTCCTAAAATAGATGAAAGTGATCCTAATAAGATGGCCTAATAATATGGGATACTGAATCTCAACTGGCCATCTCTTAACACCAAACAAGTTTCCATTCCCTGGTCTGAGTTGCAAGGGATTCCCAAACAAGCCAGACTGTTGATATGACAATGGATGCTTCCTACAAACTGACAGTAGGATCCCATTGCCAATAACAACACCCATACAACTCACTGAACATGGAGAAGTTGAACTGGTGCCTTCATGGAGCCCTTACCCCTACACTGTAGTGTCTTTGGAGAAAGATTGTACTCAGCAAACTACCACAGGAGAAACAGAAACAGCAACCACCACAGAACTTCTAACTTACAAGCTGTCCTGCATGCAAGATATGCTAGGCAACAGTGGCACAAAACTTGTAGGAGAAGCCTCCAATGAGGTTAAAGCTGAAGATCAGAGAAGCAAAGTGGCAAGACATTTGAGAGTTCTCACCTCCATCAATAATCAGAATAAAGGGACGATCCTGTCCTGATCTCCAGGCTGCATTGCTCTCCACCTAACCTCAGACTGCCTTATATTCCTCTGTAGTGCTGGAACTAAAGGCATACACCACCACCACCACCTGGCCTCTATGCCTAACTAGTGTGTCTTCTGGGATTAAAGGTGTGTGCCACCACTGCGTGGTCTCTGTGGCTGACTCTGGGTAGCTTTGCACTCTGATCTTCGGGCAAACTTTACTAGATAGATCATAAACAAAATGTTACCACAGAAGTGAGAAGGAACTGGGATGAGTAGAGGAAGGGAAACTATAATCAGGATATTGAGAATCTATTCTCAATAAAAGGAAAAAATGGGGGGGGGCTGAAAGGAAAAACATACAAGTACCATATACAGGCAGACCTATTAGAATTACAGTTGACTTCTCAGTAAGGACCATAAAAGTAGAAGGTACTGGACAGATGTGCTGTAGACTCTAAGACACCACAGATGCCAGCCTAGACTACTATATCCAAAAATTTCAATCACTATTGTAGAGAGTGCTGTGCCTTAAAGATGGCGCTGGCTTCCACCTTCCACCTCCCTAAGGGTGAGTGCTCTCTGGCGTAACAAGCCCTTATTTGGTTAAGTCTGTTCAGCCTTTCTGCTTCCATGTTAGAGTGGCCTATCTGCAGGGTCCACATAGCTCACTGGGGTTGGTTAGCACAAGGGTGTTTAAGCCTGTGCAAGGGTCCCCCAGGTCCCGCGGGTCAGAAGAAATGTTTCAAGGATCCTGATTAAAACTGCATAAAGAAGATCTTCCCGGAGTCGCATCTTCCTTGCTGGCGAGGGTCAGGCACAGCACACACTATAGTAGGAGAAAATAAGACATTTTGTGATAAAACAAAATTTAAATAATATCTGTCTACAATTCTAGCCCTACAGTAAGTGATAGAAGGTAAAGTCCAACAGAAAAAAAACTATGTACATACAGAAAAACACAGAGAATAAATAATCTCAGACCACCAAACTACATACAGGAAAACACACACACACACACACACACACACACACACACACACACACACACACACACCACCACCACCACCACCACCACCACCAGCAGTAGCAGCAGCAGCAGGAGCAGCAACAACAACAAGAAAATAGCAGGATTCAACAATCATTGGTCATTGATATCTCTCAGCTTCAATAGTTAATTTCCCAACAAAAAGACAGAAACTAACAGAATGGGTTCAAAAAGAGGATCTATTCTTTGAATGCATCCAAAAAACAAACCCTAACAAGGGTAGAGACCATTTCAGGGATGGAAAAAGATATTCCAAGCAATGAACCTAAGAAACAAGCTGGTATAACCATTTAACAAAATAGACTTCAAACCAAAACTAATCAGAGGAGATAGGAAACTACATACTCATCAAAGAAAAAAAAATCCATCAATATTACCAGTTCTTAATATCTGTGCCCCAAACACAAGGGCACCCACCTTTGTAAAAGAAATACTGCTGCAGCTTAAGTCACATGCTCACCCTCACGCACTGATAGTGGGAGACTTCAATACTCCAGTCTTGCCAATAGACAGGCCATGTAAACAACAACTAAACAGAAAAATGTGGGAGTTAACTGATGTTATAAACCTAACAGATATTTACAGAACATTTCACCTAAACACACTTCTTCTTAGGACCTCATAAAACTTTTTCCAAAACTGGCCACATATTCAACACAAAACAAGTGTTAACAGATTCAAGAAAATTAAAATAAGCCTGCAATAGTGATATATGCCTTAAATCCCAGCACTCGGGAAGCAGATGCAGGCAGATCTCTATGAGCTCAAGGCCAGTCTGGTCTATAGAGTGAGTCTAGGACAGCTAGGGCCACACAGAAAAATCATGTATCAAAAAGAAAATTAAAATAACTCCTGCATCATATCTGACCTTCACCAACACCAGAAACAACAGAAAGCTTACCAACTCCTGGAAACTGAACAACTCTCTACTTGGCAAAGACTCAAGACAAAAATTAAGAAAGAAATACAAAGACTTTCTAGAATTGAATGAAAATGACAACATAACCTACCCAAATTTTTAGAACACAATGAAGGCTGTTCTAAGAGACAAGTTTGTAACACTAAGTACATACATAAAGACAAAACAAACAAACAAAATAAACCTGGAGAGATCACATACTAAACACTTCATAGTACATCTGAAAGCTCTAGAACAACAACAACAACAACAAAAATCACACTGAAGTACATGGCAAGAAATACTCAAACTCAGGGCTAAAATGAATAAAAAAAAAAAACAACTAGAAACAAACCACAAGTTTAGTCAATGAAAAAGGAGTATATATATATATATATATATATATATATATATATATATATATATATATATAATTTATTTTATATATCTATCTTAGTTCTCTCACTTTCCCTCACATGCCCCTCAACTCCCCTTCCCATACTATCCCCACCCCCCATGCCCCCACACCACAAGAAGGGAGAGGCCTTCCAGGAGGGATCATCAAAATCTGTCAAGTCATTTGGAGTAGGGTCTAGGCCCTCCCTCCTGCCTGTAGGTTAAGGGAGCATCCCTCCATGGGAAATGGGCTCCTGAAGTTCATTTATGCACTAGAGATATGTACTGGTTCCACTGCCAGAGGTCCCATAGGCTGCCCAGGCCTTCTAACTGAGACCCATGTTCAGGGGTTCTGGGCCAGTCCTATGCTGGTTTTCCAGCTACCAGACTGGGATACATTAGCTCCCCCTTGTTCAGGTCAGCTGTTTCTGTGGGTTTCTGTAGCCTGTTCATGACCCCTTTGCTTATCACTTCTCCCTCTGTGAGAAGTGATATCAATCTCATTATCAGGGAAGGGCATTTAAGGTAGCCTCTCCACTATTGCTTAGGCTCTTATTTGGGGTTATCCTTGTAGATCTCTGAACATTTCCCTAGTGCCAGGTATCTCTTTAAACCTATAAGGGCTCCCTCTATTATGGTATCTCTTTTCTTGCTCTCCTCTATTTTTCCCCTGACTCAATCTTCCTGCTCTCTCATGTTCTCCTCTCCCCTCCTCTTCTTTCCTTCTCTTTCTCCTAACTCTCTCTCCCCTCCCACACGCATTTCCAGTTTACTCAGGAGATCTCGGTGTCTGTGCTACTGTTGTTATGTTCAGAAAGCAGTCTCCTGTACCAATTAGTTCAAGGGTACTTCCCAGTTTCTCTTCTAAGAGGTTCACTATGGCTGAACCTCTTAGATCCATTTGGACTTAAGTTTTGTGAATGTCCATTGATATGGATCTGTCTGCAGTCTTCTACATGCCAGCATTCTGTTGTTCCAGCCCCAAATAACACACAGAGACACTGTATTATATATAATGCTGTTGGCTTGTTACTAGCATTTCTTATTTGCTAGCTTTGTCTTAAATATTAACTCATTTCTATCAATCTAAGTATTTCCATGTGGTCTAGAGTTCTGCTCTCTCGGTCCTACATGTTGAATCTCCTCCCTACTACTTCCCAAATCCTCTTTGTCTCCTAGTCCAGCCTATCTTGCTTTCCTATTGGTCAACAGTGCTTAATTCATTAGCCAATAAGAGAAACATATTTACAGAATGACATCTCCCATCAACATTCATCGCTGCTCTATTCACAATAGGCAAGAAATAGAAGCAACTTATGTCCTTCGGCTGATGGATGGATACTGAAAATGTGGTATTTATATACAATGGGATACACTTCCTTTATAAAGCAAAATGAAATCACAAACTTTGAGGGTAAGTGGCTGGAACTAGAAAAGATCATATTGAGTGAGCTAACCCAGAACAGAAAGATAATGTCACATGTTTTTCTCTCTTTGGAGGCTCCTTGCTCCAGATCTTTAGATATAAGTACATATTCTGGAGTAACTACGGAAACCACAAAGCAAAAAGGGACCATTTCTATTGTAGGGTGTTTGGGGGGAATAACAGAGAGGGGACTATCAGGGTACATGTGATTCTCATAAGGGAAATGGGAAAAACAAGCTATAATGGCTAGTTTTGTGTCAACAAGCTGAAATCACTTAAGAGGATAGAACCTCAACTGAAAAAAGAAAAAACAAAAGCCTCCTTAAGATTAGGCTGTAGGTAACTGGTGGGGCATTTTTTTTTAAGTTAGTTATTGATGGGAGAGGGTCCACCCCATTGTGGGTGGTGCTGTCAATGGGCTGGTAGTGCAGGGGTCTATAAGAAAGCAGTCCAAGCAGACCATGGAGAGCAAGCCAGCAAGCTGCACCCCTCCATGGCCTCTGCATTAGTTCCTGCCTTCGGGTCCCTACCCTGCTTGAGTTCCTATGCTGACTTCCTTTGATGAGAAACTGTGATGTGAAACCACACGCTGAGTAAAGCCTTTCCTCCCCAAGTTGCTTTTGATCATGGTGTTTCATTATAGCACTAGTCGCCCCAACTGAGACACAGGGGAGCTTCCATTAGGGAGGACAGAAGGAGATAAAGACAGGAGAAAGGTGGAAGAGGGCAATGAAAGGTTTCTGTACCCTGATATTAAGTCTCTCTGCAGCTGTAATAAATCAGGTCAGTCTACATTAAAAGTCCAAGTTTAATCTGAGCAAAGCATTCCTGGGTAGTCCCAACGGAAGAAGAGAAACCACTAGGGGAAACCACCAGGGGAAACCATGAGGAGGTAGCTTAAATGCTCTCTGGGAGTAGAGCCATCAATGTCAGGTGGAGCTGCTAATGGTGAGCTTCCTTAGGGGTGGGGTCTTGAATGGGAGGAACGGGGATGGGTGGAGCTTCCCAGCAGATAAAATAACATGAAGAAAGTCTGGAAAATTCATAACAAATCATCCTATTAACTATTCAGCTTTTACAGCTTTTAAAAAACCTATAAAACACATGAATCTCTGTGTTAACATTTATATTTTTGTTACTTTTTAAAGTACTTTCATTTACTTATTTATTTTATTTTTTGAGACAGGTTTTCTCTGTGCAACAGCATTGGCTATCATGAAACTTGCTCTATAGACCAGGATGACCTCAAACTCACAGAAATCTGTCTGCCTCTGCCTCCTGAATGCTGTGAATAAAGGTGTGCACACATTTATATATTTTTGAAATGAAATTCTCTCTTCTGGTGGACAATGCTCCCTCCAAGAGCCAAAGGCCACCTAACAAAATCCCATTAATGGCTTGTTTTCATGACTGTCTTCTTTGTTATAGGTATAGAGCCTAATGTCTGGTGAAGCCTAGTGAATAAAGATTTACATTTGGTTAGCTCTAACAGACCTGTTGAATATACTACTTTTTTTGGTGTATTTTGGAGACTCCGTTTCCATAGCTAAATTCTACTTTGTATGATTTAAAGTCTACTAAGCAAATCTATTAGTGAATCTTTTATAATATCAATTCTATTTACTTTGAGCTAATTCTACATGGATACTGTTAGTTCTGCTTATATCTGAAATTTTTTAACATTCTAAAAATGGACAATACCTCCCACAGACATTCTGTGCCTTGGTTTTGAGAAAAGGAAGGTGATTGTTACTTCCAAAGCAGCAGTTTCCTGGCTTCCTAGGGAGCTACAGCAACAGAGCCCTGCATTTGGCCACAGAAACAAGGCCTTGAGAGGAGTGATTCCTACAAAGATGAATCAGTGCAGAGGTCCATTTGTAACTAGTTCAGAATAAGTTGTGACATTAAAAAAAACTAACAAATTTGGGAATTCAAGAAATTTTGTCATGGGTAAATAGAGGCCTGATTAAATAGAGGCCTGATTAAATGCTAGTCAGGCTGTGTTTTGTTTTGACAAAAAGTACTTTATAATTGATATTGACAGAATATCAATTATACCAACCTATATCCAAACGTTTGGTTTTTGCTAGAGATGTTGTTTTACATTTTTAATTATTACTTTTTTTGAGGTTATAATATAATTACATTTCCCACTTTCTTCTCCTTCATCAAAACTCCCAGATACCCAATCTTGCTCTCTTTCAAGTTAACACCTCTTTTCTCATTAACTGTTGCTACACATGCACACATATGTATATACATGTTTTTAACTGAAAATAGATTCTTCTCTCATACAATACATAGAAACCAGTTCCCCCTCCCTCCACTCTTCCTAACTCCCTCCACTTCTCTCCTCCTCCCCCCAGAGCCACTCCCCCTTCCTTTCTTCTTCAGAAAATAGAAACCTCCAAGAGAGGACAGCCAGACAGAATGAAACAAGATGCAGTAAGACAAGCAAAGGCCTTAATATGGAGGCTGAACTAGGCAAGCCAATAGGAGATGGGTCCCCAAGAGCAGGCAAAAGAGTTGTAGATATATCCACTCTCACTGTTCACTTGGTATTTTTGGTATTTTTTGTGGGACTCGTGTTTAGATAAGTACACTGTTGAGAATTTATGGGTACAGTTTCTGACACTAATGAAAGACACAATCTCACATTCACTGTTCCTTTGTTTCTTACAATCTGTCCATCTACTCTTGTCCAGGCCCTCAGGTGCAGGATTTTTTATTATAGATGTATCCATTGGGATTGCAATCTACAACTGTACAATTTGGTTGGTTGCAGTTTTCTATAAAGGTCTCCACCATCTAAAGCAAAGAAGTTTGCTTGATGAGAGATGAGGACTACACTTATCTGTGGGTCTAAGGGCAACTAGAGTGTGGTTATAAATTATGCAGGTTTAGTAAAGTGTGAGTGTAGGTTCTCCTCCAAGATACATCACTTCACTAGCCCTGGGTAATTAGATAGGTTTTCCAGTTCCAGGCATGATTTCCCTCTTGTTGAGTGGGTCTTACATTCAATTAGAAAGCTGTTGGTTACTATAAAGGTGCATGTGCCACTATTGCATCTCTTGGCTTATCGTGCTATGTCAGTCACTGTGAATAATAGTCATCATAGCTAGGTAGAACTGTTGGTTGCTTCCCTCTTTTGGAAGGAAATGGTTCCTTCTGGTATTATGTATGAAAGGTAGTCTTTAGATAAGAAGCTTTCTGGTCAGTTTTAGCTCAAAAGCCTCTGTGTCCTGCATCTAAAGTACATAGTGTCCTCAGAAATATAGACATAGCATCTACCTCTATAGGAAAACCAAAGGCAAGGGAGTCTCTTGAGCAACCATGACCAGTTTCGCATGCCTGCTGTTGGGATTCTAGACACAAAAAGGACATACGAATTCACAAAGACTATGGCAGCATGCATAGAGCCTGCACAGACCTAGCCAGGCAGGGCTCCAATGCTGAGAACTGAAGTAGACACATGTCCCCACCTCTAACCCAAAAGCTATTGCCAATTGATGATGTTTTCTCCAACAGAATCCCACTGTGTATACAAACAACACATAAGGGCACCCAGAGGTATATTTGGAAGCATTTTTGTTTGATTTTGTGTTTTTTTTTTTGTTTGTTTGGTTTTTTCTTTCTTAGATTTTTTTTCTTATTTTACATATTGATCCCAGTTCCCTTTCCTCCCTCCTTCCTTCTCTCCCTCTCTCCCTACCTCTCTTCCATGCCCCCTAACCACCGTCCCATCCCACGCCCCCCCCAACTCCGCAAGGAGGGTGATGCCTTACAGGAGGAATTAACAAAATCTGTCAAGTCATTTGGAGTTGGAAATAGGCCCTCCCTCCCACCTCTATATTAGGGGAGTATCCATCCATGGGAAGTGTGCTCCCAAAGTACTTTTGTGCACCAGAGATACATCCTGGTTCCACTGTCAGAGGTCCCTTAGACTGCCCAGGCATTGTAACTGAGACCCATGTTCAGGGGGTCTGAGTCAGTCCAATGCTGGATTCCCAACTATCAGACTAGGGGCTCAGTAGTTCCTCCTTGTTCAGGTCAGCTGTCGCTGTGGGTTTCTGTAGCCTGGTCTTGTCCCCATTTTGTTATCACTCCTCCCTCCCTGCATCTGGATTACAGTTTGTCTCAATGTTTAGCTGTGGGTGTCTGCTTCAGTTTCCATCAGCTACTAGATGAGGGATATGATGGTAGATAAATTAGTCATCAATCTCATTATCAGGGAAGGGCATTTATGGTAGCCTTTCCACCATTGCTCAGACTGTTACTTGGGGTCATCCTTGTAGGTCTCTGAATATTTCTCTAGAGTCAGTTTTCTCTTCAAACCTATAATGGTTTGAAAACTCCCTCTGTTATGGTATCTTTCTCTCTGTCTTTTTTTTTTGTCTCATCTATTTCTCCTCTGACTCAATGTTCCTAGCCTCACATGCTCTTCCTTCTAGCTCCCTCTCCACTCACTGCCCCACCCCCTACTCCCAATATGCTCAGGAGTTCTTGTTTCATTTCCCTTCTGTGAAAGACCTTGTATGAATCTCTTACAATCCTCCTTGTATCTCTGGCAGTGTGAATTATAGACTGGTGATCCTTTGCTCTATGTCTAAAATCCATATTAGTGATTGCATACCATGTACCTCTTTTTGTGACTGGGTTACCTCATTCAGGATGGTTTCTTCAAGTTCCATTCATTTGACTGCGAATTTCAAGATTCCATTGTTCTTTTCCACAGAGTAGTATTCTATTGTGTAGATGTGCCACATCTTCTTTATCCATTCTTCAGTTAAGTGGCAACTAGATTGCTTCCAGGTTCTTGCTATTACAAATAATGCTGCTATGAACATAGTTGAACACATGCCTTTGTTGCATGGATGTGGATCATTTGGGTATATGCCTATGAGGGGGATTGCTGGGTTCTGTGGTAGACTGATTCCCATTTTCCTGAGGAACGGCCATACTGATCTCCAAAATGGCTGTACGAGCTTGTACTCCCACCAGCAGTGGAGGAGTGTTCCCCTTTCTCCACATCCTCTCCAGCATAAGTTGTCATTGGTGTTTCTAATTTTAGCCATTCTGGCAGGAGTAAGATGGTATATCAAAGTTGTTTTGATTTGCATAGCCCTGATAGCTAAGGATGTTGAGCACTTTCTTAAGTGTCTTTCAGTCTTTTTTTATTTCCTCTCTTCAGTTCTGTACACCATTTTTAAAAATAGGGTTATTTGGTGTTTTGGTGACTAGTTTCTTGAGTTCTTTAAATGTTTTGGAGATCATCCCTCTGTCAGATGTAGGATTGATGAAGATCTTTTCCCAGTCTGTGGGCTGCTGTTTGGTCTTGTCAACTGTGTCATTTGCCTTACAGAAGCTTCTAAGTTTGAGGAGGTTACATTTATTAATTGTCAACCTCAGTGTCTGTGCTACTGGAGTTATGTTCAGAAAGCTGTGTCCTGTTCCAATTTGTTCTAGGGTACCTCCCACTTTTTCTTCTAAGAGGTTCAGTGTGGCTGGATTTATGTTGAGGTCTTTGATCCATTTGGACTTGAGTTTTGTACATGGCGATAGACATGGGTCTATCTGCAGTCTTTCTACACACCATCATTCAATTGTGCCAGCACCATTTGTTGAAGATGCTTTCCTCCTCCCATTTATAGCTGTTTTGTCAAAAATCAGGTGTTCGTAGGTATGTGGATTAATATAAGGATTTCAATTCGATTTCATTGTTCTATTTTTTTTTTTTTTTTGTCAATATGAGGCTGTTTTCAGGACTATAGCTCTGTAGTAGAGCTTAAAGTTGGGGATTGTGATGCCTCCGGAAGTTCCTTTTATTTTACAGGGTTGTTTTTGCTATCCTGGGTTTTTTGTTTTTCCATATAAAGTTGATTATTACCCTTTCAAGGTCACTGAAGAATTGTGCTGGGATTTTAATGGGGATTGCATTGAATCTGTAGATTGCTTTTGGCAAGATTGCTATTTTTACTATGTTTATCCTACCTATTCGTGAGCATGGGAGATCTTTCCATTTTCTGGTATCTTCTTTAAAAACACAAAGTTCTTGCTATATAGGTCTTTCGCTTGTTTGATAAGTGTTACCCCAAGATACTTTATGTTCTTTGTGGCTATTATAAAGGGTGATGTTTCTTTGATTTCTTTTTTCAGCCCCTTTGTCACAGATATATATATATATATGTATATATATATATACATATATATATATACATATATATATATATATATATATATACATATATATATATATATATATATCTCATCTGTAGAAGTTCCCTGGTAGAGTTTTATTGGGTCGCTTATGTAAACCATCCTATCAATTGCAGATAGGGAAAGTTATTCCTTTCTAATTTGTATCCCCGTTATCTCTTTTTGTTGTCTTATTGCTTTAGCTAGAACTTCAAGTTCAATAATGAAGAGATATGGAGAGAGAGTGAAGCCTTGTCTTGTTCCTGGTTTTAGAGGAATCACCTTAAGCTTCTCTCCATTTAGTTTGATGTTGGCTGTTGGTTTACTGTATATTGCTATTATGTTTAGGTATACTCCTGTTACCCCTGATCTCTCCAAGACCTTTATCATGAAAGGGTATTAAATTTTGTCAAAGGCTTTTTCAACATCTAGTAGATGATCATGAGGTTTTTCTTTTTCAGTTTGTTTATATGGTGAATCACATTGATAGATTTACATATGTTGAACCATCCCTGCAACCCAGGGGTGAAGCCTACTTGGTCATGGTGGATGACTTCTCTGATATGTTCTTGGATTCAGTTTGCCAGTATTTTATTGTGTATTTTTGAATCAGTGTTCATGAGGGATATTTGTCTGTAGTTTTCTTTGTTAGTTGTGTCTTTGTGTGGCTCATGTACCAAGGTAATTGGGGCCTCATAAAAAGACTTTGGTAATGAACCTTCTGCTTCTATTGTGTGGAACAATTTGAGGAGTGTTGGTATTAGTCCTTCTGTGAATTTCTGATAGAATATGCACTGAACACATCTGGCCCTGGTCCTTTTTTTTTTTTTTTTTTTTGGTTGGGAGGCTTTTGATGACTGTTTCTATTTCATTAGGGGTTATGGGTCTATTTAAGTTGCTTATCTGTTCTTGATTTAATTTTGGTAAGTGATAGTTTTCCAGAATTTCGTTCATTTCTTTCGAATTTTCAAATTTTGTGGAGTACAGGTTTTCAAAGTATGACCTGAAAATCATTTCTATTTCCTTAGTGTCCATTGTTATGTCCCCCTTTTAGTTTCTAATTTTGTTAATTTGCATGTTATGTCTCTGATGTTTGGTTAGTTTGGATAACAGTGTGTCTATCTGGTTGATTTTCTCAAAAAACCAACTGTTTGTTGCATTGATTCTTTGTATTGTTTTCCTGGTTTCTATTTTATTGATTTCAGCCCTCAAATGGATTATTTCCTGGCATCTACTCCTCTGGGGCCAGTTTTCTTTTTCTTTTTCTTTTTTTTCTTTATTTTCGTTTTTTTTTTTCTTTTTCTTTCTTTTTTTTCTTTTCCTTTTTTTTGTTCTAATGCTTTCAGTTTTGCTGTTAATTCTCTAATTGATTATCCTCCATTTTCTTCATATGGGTACTTAGTGCAATGAACTTCCCTCATAGCACTGCTTTCAAGGTGTCCCATAAGTTCGGGAATGCTGTCTTCATTCTCATTGAATTTTAGGAAATCCTTTTTTTTTTTTTCTTTTTTTTCTTTTTCTTTATTTCTTCTTTGACCCAGGTATGGTGCAATTGTGCATTGTTCAGTTTCCATGAGTTTGTAGGGTTTCTGTGATTTGTGTTGTTGTTGAATTGCAACTTTAAAGCATGGTGGTCTGATAAGATACAGGGGACTATTCCAGGTTTTTTTTTTTTAACCTGTTGAGTTTTGTTATGTTGCCTAATATATGGTGGATTTTCAAGAACGTTCCATGTAAAGCTTCGAAGAAGGTGTATTCTTTTGTGTTTGGTGGAATGTTCTATAAATGTCTGTTAAACCCAACTGAGACATAATTTCTATTAGTTCTTTTGCTTCTTTGTGAAGTGGTTTCTGGTGGTCCTGTCTAGTGGTGAGAGTGGGGCGTTGTAGTCACCCACTAAGAGTGTGTAAGGTTTTATCTGAGCTTTAAGTTTTAGTAGTGTTTCTTTTACAAATGTGGGTGCCTTTGTATTTGGGGCATAGATATTCAGAATTGAGACTTTGTACTGATTGATTTCTCCTTGATGAAAATGAAATGATCTTATTCATTTTTTTTTATTGATTTTGGTTTGAAGTCTAACTTGTTAGATATTAGGATAGCTATACCTGCTTGCTTTTTGGGTCCATATGATTGGAAGATCTTTTCCCAGCCTTATACCCTGAGTTAATGTCTGTCTTTGAAGCTTAGATGTGTTTCTTGTATGTTACAGAAGGATGGATTTTGTCTTCGTATCCATTCTGTTAGTCTATGTCTTTTTATAGGCGAGTAAAGACCATTAATGTTGAGGGAAAGTAAGGACCATTGATTGTTAATTCTTGTTTCTTTTATATTTGTTGTTGACGGTGGTATTGTGAATATATTTGTTCTGCTTTATCCTTTGGGTTCTGGTGAAGTGGGATTATCTATTGCCTATGTTTTTGTGAGTGTTGTTAACTTCCTTGAGTTGGAGTTTTCCTTCCAGGACTTTCTGTAGATCTGTATTTGTAGATACGTATTGTGAAAATCTGGCTTTGTCATTAAATATCTTGTTTTCTGTGTCTATAATGATTGATAGTTTTGCCTGGGTTGGCATCCATAGACTGTTAGTACTGTAGTCATCTATCCATGACCTTCTGGCTTTGAGAGTTTTCATGGAGAAGTCAGGTGTAATTTTGATAGGTCTGCCTTTATATGTTACCTGGCCCTTTTCCTTCATAGCTCTTAATATTTTTTCTTTATTGTGTATGTTAGGTGTTTTGATTATTATGTGTGGAAGTGTGTTTTGGTTGTTTGTTTGTTTTTGGTCCAGTCTATGTGGTGTTCAGTATGCTTCTTATACTTTCATAGGCATGTCTTTCTTCATATTGGGAAAGTTTTCTTCAATGGTTTTGTTGAATATGTTTTCTGCACCTTTGAACTGGGCTTCTTTGTCTTCTTCTATGCCTATTATTCTTAGGTTTGGCCTTTTCACGGTGTCCTACATTTCCTGGATGTTTTGTGTTAAGGATTTGTTGGATTTATGATTTTCTTTGGTCGATGAATATATTTCCTCTAGTTTATCTTCAGCACCTGAGATTCTTTCTTCCATTTCTTGTAGTCTGTGGGTTGTGCTTGCATCTGTAGTTCCTGATTGTTTGCCCAGTTTTTCTATTTCCAGCATTCCCTCAGTTTGTTTCTTCTTTATTGTCTCTATTTCAATTTTCAAGTCTTGAACTGTTTGAGTTTTTTCCTTCATCTGATTGTTTTTTCTTGTTTTTTTTTCTTTCTCTAAGAGATTTGTTCATTTCTTCCATTTTTTGTTTGTTTTTTCTTCCATTTCTTTAAGAGATTTTTCTCATATTGTCTTTGAAAGCCTCTATCATTTTTATGAAGTTATATTTTAAATCATTCTCTTCTGCTTCATCTGTTTTGGTGTGTTCAGGTCTAGTCGGTGTGGAGTCCCTAGATTGTGGTGGTGTCATGCTTGTCTTCCTATTGTTATATGTTTTCTTGTATTGCAGTCTTTCCATCACTTCTTCCAGTGGGTACAGGTGCAATCTCTCTCTCTCTCTCTCTCTCTCTCTCTCTCTCTCTCTCTCTCTCTCTCTCTCTCTCTCTCTCTCTCTCTCTCTCTCTCAGTGGACGATGGTGGGTCAGGGGTTTGATATCTGTAGCTCTGGATGGTCCAAGCTCTCTAGGAGGATCTCCTCCAGTAGGGGACCGGTGATATGGGTCAAAGATCAGGCAGGAGAGGACTCAGGCTGGTCCCACGTGGATAGACAGGCGTCTGGCAGAGGCCTGGTGCTCTGGCAAGACCAGGCAATGGGTGTCAAAGATCAGGCAGGTGGGGACTCAGAGTGGTCCTTTGGCAGAGGCCTGGCAATGGAGTCAAAGATCAGGCAGGCTGGGATTCAGGGTGCTCCCATGTTTATAGGTGGGTCTCTGCCGGAGGCTCAATGCTCTGGCAGAGGCCCAGCGATGGGGTCAAAGACCAGGCAGTCAGTCAGGGACTCTGGATAGTTCTGAGTGGATAGGTGGGTCTAGTGTGCTCAGACCAGATCCAATAAGTTCCCCAGAATTGGATGGGTTGTTGGAATTGTTCTCTGGCCCAGTGCTCAACCAGAGCAGTTGAGCAGTGGGCTCAGTAGGGCACAGGGTGGGGGGGCAGGTTCTGGATGGGTGGGTTTATGGATCAGAGTACTAGGAGTGTTCTCTCTGAGGACAGGATATAGGGGGAGAGAGATTTGGGGCTAACCCAGGGAGTTCCCAGGGAAGGTGGGGTGGCGATTCTACCTGACCTGGTCCCAGACTCACCTCCAGCAGAAGCTTGGAGATGGGGGTCAAAGATCAGGCAGGTGGGGACTCAGGGTGGCTCCGCATGGATAGGCAGGTCGTCAGCAGAGGCCAGTCGATTTTTCTTACATTTCTTTAAGGGATTTTCTCATATGATCTTTTAAGGCCTTTATTATTTTTATGAAGTTATTTTTAAAGTCATTCTTGTCTGCTTCATCTGCTTTGGTGTGTTCAGGTCTAGTTGGTGTAGAGTTCCTAGTGTCATACTGGTCTTTCTATTGTTGGGTGTTTTCTTGTATTGCTGTCTTCCCATCACTTCTTCTAGTGGGTGCAGGTGTAGTCTCTCTCTATACACTGCTCTCCTGGTGATTGTAGGTGGGTCAGGAGTTCCATGTCTGAAATTTTGGATGATCCAAGCTCTCTTGGCGATCTCTTCTCTGGCAGAGGGCAGGCGATGGGGTCCAAAGGTCTGGCGAGTGTGGTCCTGAGTGGATAGACTGGTCCATTGTGCTCAGAGAAGACCCAGGAAGTTCAAAGGAGATGGAGGGGTTGTTGGTCCCGGACTCGGAGCAGTGGGACAGCAGGACAAAGTGTGGGGGGAAGGCAGGCTTTGGGTGGGGTATGGAGCAAAGTATCAGGACTGTATTATCCAGGGCCAGGATACAGTGGGGAGCGAGATGCAGGGCTAAAACAGACAGTTCCCAGGGAAGGATGTTGGGGGGATTCAGCCTGAACAGGTCCCAGACTCACCTCTGGCAGAGCATGGGAGGCAATGGGATCCAAAGATCAGGTTAGTGCATCCTCAAGGTGGTCCTGTGTGGATAGGAGGGTCCGGTTTCATGGAGGTGGAGAGGTTGTTGGACACGCACTCTGGCCCAGTGCTCACCTGGAGCAGTGGACCAGCAGGACAATGGGTGGGGGAATGGCATTATCTCTGGCAGAGCGCCAGAGGCGATGGGTCCAATGATCAGGTGAATGTGGCCTCAAGGTCGTCCAAAGTGGATAGGTGGGTCCAGTGTGCTCAGAGCAGACCCAGGACATTCCATCCCTTCAGCATATTCTATGTTGAAGCCTGAAACTAGTTCTGATTTCCCTTCTGTTAAATCGAATCGGGCTTGATTAGTTTCGGCAAAAGTTGAGATAAGCCATATTATTGCTAATGGTCATGATGTTAACAAGAGTCAAATGGTTCTTGTGTGGTAATAAGAGATTGAATTGAGAATGAGCCTTTTATAAGGAGGACTGAAAGAATAATTGCCATAGTTACCTCATATGAGATTGTTTGTGCTATTACTTGTAAGGCTCTGAATATGGAGTATTTTAGTTGATACTCATCCAGATTGAATTGACTGATAGGCTTGAAGTGGCAGAAATAAATAGTATGCCTATATTTGTGTTAATTAGTGGGTGGGGTGTGGGTAGTGGGATTCATAGACTGAATGCTAAAGTGAGTGACAGTATTGGAGCAATAATGAGTAGGGGATGTTGCGGTGGCTAGAGGACATAGTGGTTCTTTAATGAATAGTTTTATTGCATCAGGGAATGGTTGAAGAATTCTGTATGGACCTACAGAATTTGTGTAGTCGTATGTTGCCTAGAATTTTTCATTCGACTAGTGTGACAAAAGCCATAGCGATTAAAATAGGAATTAGGAGTATAAAGATGTTGACTAGATGCACTTTTAGGGAGAGGATTTGAACCTCTGGGAACAAGGTTTTAAATCTTATGCAATTTCCGAGTTCTGACACCCTAATAATCCCTTATCTAAGTTTTGTACAAACTTAGTATGTTAAGATAATTTCATTAATTAGTCGGGGGGGTGTTAAGGAGGCCTAATCCCAATATCTTTTATCCATTTGTACTGGGAGAAATCGCAGATAGAAAGAAACTGACTTGGATTACTCTGATCTGAACTCAGATTATGTAGGACTTTAATCATTGAACAAATGAACCTTTAATAGCTGTTGCACCATTGGGGTGTCCTGATCCAATATCAAGGTCATAAACCCTAATTGTCGATATGAACTCTTGAATAGGATTGTGCTGTTATCCCTAGGCTAACTTGGACTGTTGATCAAAAAAATGTTTTGGATCAGTGAAATTATAGGTGTCTAAGATATAACCACTCGGAGTATTTTTCTTTTTAATTCTCCCAATCAAAACAGTGACTCTGTCAGCACTCTGTCAGATGTGGGGATAGTGAAGGGCAGCTCCCCCACCGCCCAGCCTTGAATGGGCATTTTTTAATTATTAATTTTACTAATCCATAAACACTGTATGTCTTTCTCAATCTCTTTCTTTAGAGTTTTGAATTCCTCATTGTGGGAGTCTTTCACATCCTTTTTAAGGCCTATTCCAAGGTATTTTATTGTCTTTGATGCTATTGAAAATGGAAGTGTGCGTATGATCTCTTTCTCAGTGATTGTTGGTGGTGTATAGAAAGTCTATTGATTTTTGCAAGTTGATATTTTACCCTGCCATTTTGTTGAAGTTGTTGATTTTCTCTATTTTCTGGTGGGAATTTGGTTGTCTCTTATGTGTAACATCATATAATCTGTAAATTGGGATACTAAGACTTCTCAGTTGATTTCTATTTTGTATGCTTCTTACTTTCTTTTTGTTTGTTTTTGCCTTCTTGCTCTGGCTAGGGTTTCCTACACTATATTTAACGTGAGTGGAGCTAGTGTGCCTCTCTCTGCCAGGAAGTCAACTGATAGTTCTACCCATCTCTGAATGACAACAATGAACAACATGGCTAGATATTCATAAAATGCAATTAGTGACATTCACATGTTCATGGAAACTGTCTAATTCAACATCAGGACCACTCAACAAGAGGTAAATCCTGACTGGTACTATACACCTAGCCATGTTTCCAGAGCTATGGAGATAAAGGATCTTAGAAGAGAATATACTTGTGCTAGACCAGCACAATTCTAAATCTTATCCTTATACCCCAGATAAGTTTGTATATCACCGCTTACCAAAGAAGCTTCTGTTTGCAGCAAGTGAAAGCCATCACAGAGAACCACAACTGGACACAATGCAGAAATCAATGGCTTGTGGAGATTCCAGCCCCAATGGATATAGCTACATCATAGCTCCTATACCTGTGGCTCAGGGAACATCATGGAAGAGGGTGTGGAAAAATTATAATATCCAGAATACCAGGAAGTGGGCTGTGAAATAGTCTCTCTAGAAATGGCCGTATAAACAAGATCAAAACAGTGACAATATCAATAGGCATGCTTATGTGGAATGGGGGATAATACTATAGGTTCTCACCAGTAGACAAAGAACTACAGATAACTAGTAACAGCTTAGAGAGTGCAAATTAGTGTCTCCCATGGAAGAGACCCCTATTAGTGATCTAATACATAATAGTAAGCTCTGAAAACATACACACACAAACAAAAAAATTCAGCAGTTGCATTCATATATTTGTGCAGATATAAGTATATATATATATATGTATGACAATGCTAATTAATGAAAAATAGGCTATCAAATTGAGAATGAGGGATACAGCAATTGTTGAAGGGAAGGTCGTTAGGAGGAGCTTGTGGAAGAAAGGGAAAAGGGAAAATGATGTAATTCTATTTTAGTTAAAACGTGATTCTGAATGTTAACAAATTCAGAAAAATTAACACAATTCTGTATATCTTTTCTGACCATAATGCAATAAACTCAAATCAATAACAGAGGAATCTACCATTTAAATAAATTCATCCATGATTAAATAACATAATGATAAATTTGTCACAGAAGAAATCCAGAGAGAAATATAAAGATTCTTGGAACTAAACTAAAATGAAAACATCACATGAAAACCTCTGGGACACAAAAACGCTCCTGCGAGGGAAGCATAATAGTATGTGCCATTATTAAAAAATAATAAGGGCACAAATAAATGACTTAATGATGCAACTCAAGAATTTGGAAAAAGAAAAACAAAACCATTCCCAATAGAGATTACAGGGAAAAAAGTAAAAATTATAGGAAAAATTAAGGAAACACAGCTGAAGAATACAAAGAATCAACAAATCTAAAATCTGGCTCTTTGAAATGATAAATTGAATCAGTAGACACTTGACATAATAAGATTTCATTAAGTTCCATGAATCTAATGTTAGTCCTCATAGTTGTCAAGGTTTCTTTAAATAGTCTCAGTAATGGTAATTTAAGGGTGATGAATTTTTTGTGTTTCTGAATATTATCAATGTCTTCATCGATTTGAAAAATAATACTTCCCATCCTATTAATTTCCACATGACACTCTTCACATATT
Organism: Cricetiscus sungorus; assembly: GCA_030556225.1. NCBI lineage: Eukaryota > Metazoa > Chordata > Mammalia > Rodentia > Cricetidae > Cricetiscus > Cricetiscus sungorus. Next base: position 40,211,351 of record JANBXA010000641.1, read on the forward strand.
TTAGCTTCCTGACAATAATAAAAAATGCTGAGTGTTTCCTCTTACATACAATTATAATATTATAATTGTTGTGCAAAGGGACAATGAAGCCAAGGATTGTAGTGATCATAATTTGTGAAAAAAATCAAAAGTCACTCCTTGTTTTAGACAAGGAGCTATTAACAGTTGTATACCCAAACCAAGTCAGGGCGTTGAAGAACTTGTGAGACCTATTCACTACAGGACCCATTCACCAAAAAAGGTACAGAACAAGCATGAAACAAACATTAGGCCAGGGTGCTGTTATGGTCTTAGTGGGCTGTATTTTTTGGAAGGTAGACAAGTACATAGAGGTGAATAAATCAAGTCTGATTTGCCTGACATTTAATCAGCTGTCTTGGGAGCAGAGACTCCACAAGAAAAACTCATTTCTATGAAGAGTAAAGTCCTATAGGGAAATTATATAATCAGGGTTGGGATGACAAGAGGGAATAATGCACATAATAGGCAGGTATACAGAACTTTAAATACCTCCCCTACCTTTGACTTTTCATTGTAACCTTTCTGTAGACAGAACATTTCTCTTTTATTTAGTGTGTTTGCCTATCTTGGAAGTTGTTATATGACCCCTCCTACTGTCTTAAAACTATCTTCCGTCCTTACAACCATCCAGGTAGAAAATTAGATTTCTAATCAGGGTCTTTTCATCCAGAAGTTTTATCCAGGTGAGTCTGAGGGCTCAGCAGGTGTAACAGAAATGAGCCTGAGAGATCAAAAGCAAAGCCAAGTATGTTCATAAGGTCACCTGGTCAGAATTTAAAGTTGTCAGCTGCCACTTACATACTTATCTGATTAACCCATTGATACAGTCATCTGAAGAAAAGTGAGTTCTGTCCAAGTGGAACCTCTATCTAAGGGTCTTTACAATCAGTTTGTTAGTATAGAAAACTATCCCACTAACTGTGAAGGGACATCCAGTGGAGTGAGGGTGTTCCTTATTTCTGAGATGAAACAACATAACTTATTCTTAACTTATTCCACATAGTTTTTACTTTAGGTTTTTCCTGTTAAATTTTCTCTCGTCTTACTACTGGGTTTTTGAAGCATTGTAAAAAATTTTGTTCATGAAATCTATATGTAAGGTTTTTAAAAATATTCTTCCAAAATGTGTGGCATGTTTTCACAGAGCAGAGTTTTATGCTTTAACTTTTTGTAATATGTTAGCTAGAGGACTGGTATCATCTTAATTTAGATCGATAGCCATATTTTCAAGTTTTTATTTAAATATTTAAACTTCTATAACAAGCAATCTCTACTGTAATCATACATTCAAACAACACTAAACAGACTCAACAGGTTGTATTTATATATTTATGTATATATGGATATGTATACACATCTATATTTATTTGAAAGGCTATAAGTCTGGGAGGGGATGGTGAAGGGAGGACATGGGGAGGGAGGAAAAAGAAGGAAGAGATATAATTATAATTTTTAAAAATTACAAAGGTAGAACATAAAGCTGAACTTAAATAATACATTAGTATGTGTTGCATTTCTAAGTGCACTGAGACTTGATTTTCAGTTAATTTAATAAACAGTTACTAAGCATGTACTATGTGCCACAATATTTAAAAAAACATTGTGGTATTCATTTATTTATAGGTCAGTTCCAATCCAGTTATTAATTCCTCTTGGAAACATTAATTGCTGTTCTTAATTTATTTAATCCAAATGTTTTAGGATGAATTAGTTAAATATAACCTTATTCTTTGGCACTAATTTTTGTTGCATAGTATCTCCTTTTAAAAACCCTATTCCACAGATCCACCTGCCTCTGCCTCTTGAGCACTGGAATTTATTTCCAGGACAGCCTCCAAAGCCACAAAGAAACCCTGTCTCAAAAAAAAAAAAAAAAAAAAAAACCTGTTCCAAAAAATACAAACATATTTACCCAGCTGCGAAATGAGAACAAAACAGAATACCTCTCATTTCAATACAAAGTGCACTGTAATAAATGTGCACACGATGCAATGTCCTCAGGGATCAGGCACACCCAATACTTTATTAGTGTAAAAGGCAGAACTGTCCTGGTGGGCACGGGATTTATAGAATATAATGTGGAAAAGTCTGCAGAGTTTGGAGATACTAGGCACAAGTACAGTGCTCCTATGGCATTTATCCAAGGAGATAAATTCTGAAAGCCCAGAGCAAAACAGAAAGTATACCCTGTGGAAATATGACAGTCTAAACCGCTATTATCCACATGATAAATTATTTGTATTTGTGTTTCTATATATGGTGCATGCCAAAGAACTAGACACAATGATGTTTCTTGTGGAACACAGGACATTTTTTATTACATAAATTGAGTAGATCCATAATTTCAGAGGCCAAAGAGAGGGAATTGGGGAATAGGGAAACTTGAGCAGTAAGACGGGAAGTCACATCAAAACAATGAAGAAGATTGTGCCCTATTTTGTACACTGGAGTGACTGTAACTTAACGCACCATAAACTTCATAGTGTCTAGAGTAAAATATTTTGACTGCTTGAATCACAGAAATTCCTGGTGGTAGATATATGAGTTATCTAGATTTGGTTATTATGTCATGTATACATGCATATACAATATGAATATATTATGTAATACAATACATTCAATTATTGTATGTAAGTTAAAATTCAAATTAATCTGGAGTGGCGCAGGAAAATTTTCTTAGATTTCACATGTGTTGTTCTCTTCCCTTTTTATTTTTTTTTCACCAAATGGAAGCTCAACCTGTAAGTATGTGGACACCAAAGTGATAAAATAGTTTGTCTTCTGTGAAGTTTTCTTTGATGTTTTGTTTTTGTGACTCCTTGAGGGATGTGACTGGGTTTGAAGTGCAGCCAGAATCAAAGAGTTTTCTCTTATTTTCTGTCTCTCAGGAAGCCCCTGAGCTAATTAGAATATTACTCCTGGAGGCTTTTTAAAAATAAAACTTGTATCTGTCTGTGTTTATGGAGATAATGTATTATAATTAATTAATCACTGGATAGAATATGATCATAGTAAAATATAATCTCAGAGATATATATGGAACATGACCTATAATACATTTTATTTCCCAAGTATAAGAAAGAATTCATTAAAAACATTTGTAATACAAGCCTTCTTAGGTAAAGTGACATAGTAGTTTCAAGTGAGTCATACCAGGGAATGCCCCAAAAAGTGATACCCTCATACAAAAAATAGTTACTGTTCTAACAGTATAGTATAAACTATAGTTCTCTCCAGTCAATGCTGCATAATCTTGTATATAATAATGTAATTACATCAGGCTATTTTTTTCCTTTTTTTGTTATATTAGCTCTATGGAGTTGAAAAATGACACACGAATTTCAAAATTTATTCTCCTGGGAATTTCAGAAGATCCTCTATGGCAACCTTTCCTTTTTGGACTGTTTTTGTTTATGTACCTGGTCACTCTGCTTGGGAATCTGCTCATTATAATTGCCACTGTTACAAATTCCCATCTTCACACACCCATGTATTTCTTCCTTTCTAACCTGTCCTTTGCTGATATCTGTTTTACCTCTGCTAGCATTCCAAAGATGCTAGTGAATATACAGACACAGAACAAGGCGATTACATATGAAGGCTGTATTGCCCAGGTATACTTTTTCATACTGTTTGGAGTTTTGGACAACTTTCTTCTAGCAGTGATGGCCTATGACCGGTATGTGGCAATCTGTTACCCGCTGCACTATACGACCATCATGAACCGCCACCTCTGTGGGTTGCTTGTTTTTGGGTCCTGGGTCACAACAGCATTGAATTCCTTGCTACAGAGTTCAATGGCATTACGGCTGTCCTTCTGTACTGACCTGAAAATCCCTCACTTTGTCTGTGAGCTTAATCAACTGGTACTCCTTGCCTGTAATGATACCTTTCCTAATGACATGGTGATGTACTTTGCAGCTGTGCTGCTGGGGGGTGGTCCTCTTGCTGGCATCCTTTACTCTTATTTTAAGATAGTGTCCTCCATACGTGCGATCTCATCATCACAGGGGAAATACAAAGCATTTTCTACCTGTGCATCTCATCTCTCAGTTGTTTCATTATTCTATTCTACACTCTTGGGTGTGTACCTCAGTTCTTCTGTTACCCAAAACTCACACTCAACTGCACAAGCATCCTTGATGTATAGTGTGGTCACCCCCATGCTAAACCCATTCATCTATAGTCTGAGGAATAAGGACCTGATGGGAGCTCTCAGAAGACTCTTCAGAAGGAAACCATGAGAGAGACATTCACCAAGAAGTGCCTATGGACTGGGCAGCAAATCCAGGAATCACAAGTCTTCAATCAAATAATTCAAGAGAATTTCCTCTTTCCACTTATTTCCTAGGTGTTTGGTTTCTTTTGACAGCTTTACCGATTTTCTGTGGCATCATTAGTAAGCTTTTCCTTATCTAATAGCTGATATTTTCCAACTTTTCAGTGTTTTTCCCAGTATTACATTAGAGGCAATCTTTAGATTCTCATTTATTTTACACAGCCATGAGTTGTGCTGATACTATGGGATAAACTGCACTTAATGAGGTCCTTGATGTGATTTTACTATGGAAGAAATTCTGTGACCATTTTTTTTTCTTTTTAAACCAATTTTCTGTTCACCTTTCTGTATTGCTGCCTTAACTCTTCTTATAGTATAGACTTCAATGTAGTACTACTTTTAATTTGTGTAAGTTCATAATCTTGATTAGGACACTATTTCTATATTCTATTTCATGTTCATAAAGCCAACTTTGCTCCTTGGTACAGAATACTAGTGAAAGAGTAATATAAAATACACATTCATGTGTAGGTATCATGTTCCTGCCATGGCACCTGTTGCCACAACAAATGACATGTTGATGTACTTTCCAACTGTTCTGATGAGTGCCTCTCCCTCTCTGCTGGCATCCTTTACTCTTATTCTAAGGTAGTTTCACTGTTCCTAAAACCTTATGTAAAGGAAGATAAATTTGCAAACATTAATTGTCTTAATGTGGTTTCCAAGTCAGAGAAGACTTTCTATATGTAAATATAAATAATACATTAAAATTCCAGTAATGCTTTTCATGAAATACCTATTAGATGATTTATGTCTGTGTATTTAAGTGTTAAACCTCAGTGTCCAAACATAAAGCATTTATTAAATGGTCTGAAATATTAGAAACATGTGAAATGGCCTCATTTGTTTTCCTTCTTAAATTTTTTATTAATAATATAATTTATTATACTATTATTAATGTAATTATCCCCTCCCTCTCACCCTCTGTCCCCCTTCACATGCACCCTGACCACCCTCTCATCCCCCACCCCCATTCCACATGTAGGGCTATGCTATCCAGGTGGGGTCATGTAAATCTGTCAAGTCATTTGAAGTAGGAACTAGGACTTCTCTCCTGCTTCAAGGTTAAGAGAGCATCCCTCCATAGGGGATGTGTCCACAAGGTCCTTTTGTGTACCAGGAATACAACTTGGTTCTAATGTCTGAGGTCCCTTGGACTGCTCAGTCCTTCTAGCTGAGACCCATTTTCAGGGGGTCTGAGTCAGTCCCATGCTGGATTTCCAGCTATCAATCTGGGGGGTTCAAGTCAGCTGTCTTTGTGTGTTTCTGCAACCACTTGTCCCCTCTCTCTGCATCTGCATTCTAGTTTGACTCAGTGTTTAGTTATGAGTGTTTGCTTTGATTTCCAACAGGTACTAAATGAGGGCTCCATGATGGTGGATAATTTAGTTGATGATCTCACTATCAGGGAAGGGCATTCATGGTAGCCTTTCCACGGTTGCTCGAATTGTTAGTTGGAGTCAGTCTTGTCCGTCTCTAGACCTTTCTTTAGTTTCAGTCTCTTCTTCAAACTAATAATGGCTCCCTCTTTTATGTTCTCTCTCTCTCTCTCTCTCTCTCTCTCTCTCTCTCTCTCTCTCTCTCTCTCTCTCTCTCTCTCTCTCTCTCTCTCTCTCTCTCCTGTCTCCTATTCCTACCCTGACTCAATCTTCCTAGTCGCACGTGCTTTTCTCTCCTCCCCTTCTGTTTTTCCTAGTTCTCTCTCCATTCACTGCCCCCCCACATCCCATGTGCTCTGGGGAGCTTGTCCCTTCCCCCTTTTGTAAGGAACCATATATGAATCTCTTAAAATACACCTTGTATCCTAGTTCCTCTGGTGGTGTGAATTATAAGCTGGTGATCCTTTGCTCTAGGTCTAAAATCCATATATGAGCAAGTACATACCCTGTTCCTCTTTTTTTGTGACTGGGTTACCTAATTCAGGATGGTTTCTTCAAGTTCCATCCACTTGCCTGTGAATTTAAAGATTCCGTTATTTTTTTCTGCAGAGTAGTATTCAATTGTGTAGATGTGCCACATCTTCTTTATCCATTCTTCAGTTGAGAGGCATCTAGGTTGCTTCCAGGTTCTTGCTATTACAAATAATGCTGCTATGAACATAGTTGAGCACATGTCTTTGTTGCATGGATGTGGGTCATTTGGGTATATACCTAAGAGGGAGATTGCTGGGTCCTGTGGTAAACTAATTCCCATTTTCCTGAGGAACTGCCATACTGATCTCCAAAATGGCTGTACGAGCTTGCACTCCCATCAGCAGTGGAAGAATGTTCCCCTCTCTCCAGCATAAGTTGTCATTGGTGTTTCTAATTTTAGCTATTCTGGAAGGAGTAAGATGGCATCTACAAGTGGTTTTGATTTGCATATCCCTGATAGCTAAAGATGTTGAGCACTTTCTTAAGTGTCTTTCAGCCTTTTTGATTTCCTCTATTGGAATTCTTCCTTCAATTGTACCCCATTTTTAATAGGGTAATTTGGTGTTTTGTTGACTAGTTTCTTGAGTTCTTTGTATATTTTGGAGATCAGTCCTCTGTCAGATGTAGGATTGGTAAAATTTTTTTCCCAGTCCGTGGGCTGCCATTTGGTCTTGTCCATTGTGTCCTTTGACTTATAGAAGCTTCTAGGTTTGAGGAGGTCCCATTTATTAATTGTTGATCTCAGTGTCTGTGCTACTGGAGTTATGTTCAGGAATTGGTCTCCTATATCAATTTGTTCAAGGTTACCTCCTACTTTCCATTTTAAGAGGTTCAGTGTGGCTGGATTTATGTTGAGTCTTTGATCCATTTGGACTTGAGTTTTGTACATGGCGATAGACATGGGTCTACACACCATCATCCAATTGTTTGTTGAAGATGCTTCCCTCATTGTATTCTTTTAGCTGTTTTGTCAAAAATGAGGTATTCATAGGTGTGTGGGTTAATATCAGGATTTTCAATTCGATTCCATTGGTCTACCTGTCTATTTTTGTGCCAATACCAGGCTGTTTTCAGAACTATAGCTCTGTAGTAGAGCTTAAAGTTGGGGATGGTGATGCCTCCTGAAGTTCTTTTATTGTACAGGGTTGTTTTGGTTATCCTGGGTCTTTTGTTTTTCTATATAAAGTTGATTATTATTCTTTCAAGGTCAGTGAAGAATTGTGCTGGGATATTAATGGGGATTGCATTGAATTTGTAGATTGCTTTTGGCAAGATTGTCATTTTTACTGTTTATCCTACCTATCCAAGAGCATGGAAGATCTTTCTGGTATCTTCTTTAATTTCTTTCGTTTAAGCCACAAAGTTCTTATTGCATAGGTCTTTCACATGTTTGGTAAGCATTACCCCAAGATACTTCATGTTGTTTGTGGCTATTGTAAAGGTGATGTTTCTCTGGTTTCTTTCTAGGCCTCTTTCATATTTAACACAGGAGAAATCCATCAACACAAAAATCTCGATTCTAAACATCTATGCCTCAAATACAAAGGCACCCATATTCATAAAAGAAATGCTACTAAAACTCAAAGCTCACATAAAACCTCACACACTCATAGTGGGAGACTTCAACACACCACTCTCACCACTAGACAAGACCACCAGTCAGAAACTCAATAAAAAACATCTATACCATAATCCCCCTTTTACCTTTAAAAAGATTGATTGTGTTCATTAACCATTTATAACCAAGCCCACTTAAATGAAAACAAACATTTATAAACAATATTTGGGAATTTGGTCGTTGTTCTGTCCAAACTGCTTCCTGCTGGTAGCAGGCGCTGTCATGGGGATCCTAGGAAGACGCAGAAATTCTGGCTATAGTGGTCTGCAAGGCTGCATTATCCCATGGACATTGCTTCAGGGGGTCTTGTTTGATCAAACCACATTAGTCTGGAAGGAATCCACAGCTTTTCATTTTCTGTGGAAACAAAAATAGAAATCCTTTCCCCCAGTAACCTGTCCTTGGGCTTAAATTTGTAAGTCAAAGAATTTTTAAAATATATAAATATAATCAATCCAGATACATTTTCTTTAACAGTTGTTTCCTCAGCAGTCAAACGATACAAAGACAATATAATATCTTACAGTATCCAGATTTTCTCGGTACTTTTCATCTTTACGTGGCTTTTTTATTACTCTATCTATTTCTTCTAGTTCTGGTTTTTTTTGTTTTGTTTTGTTTTGTTTTGTTTTGTTTTGTTTTTTTTTTGAGACAGGATTTCTCTGTGTAACTTTGGCTGCTCTGGAATTCACTCCATACTCTAGGTTTTCTTTGAAATCACAGAGATCTGCTTGCCTCTGTCTTCTGAGTGCAGGATTTCCTGAGTGCAGGAATTAAAGGCAAGTGCTACCACACCCAGCTACTTTACTTCTTTTTTTCTTTTTAAATCACTTTATCCTGATTCTTTTTCTTTCCCAAGCCTATGTATATTTCTAAAACACACTGTAAATCTTTACAGGTTTTTTCTTAATCTGAATCTGTCTTTACTGTAAATCTTTATCTTTTTGTGACCATGAGTCTTTACCTGTTTATCTGGTAAACAACAACATTGCTAAACTGAAAGTCAGAGCTGTATTAGCATGGGCTATCCAAGATAGCGGTGGGTACTTTTACTGCCAGAACTGAGAGCTGTGCTCACTGCCTTGGTCTATGCTGCCATCCAGCAGCATGCTGCTGGCTTGGAGATGTGGTCACTGCCATTGCCAGTTCTCATACACACCATTAAGTTATTAGCAGAGCTCTTTAAAAGCCTTGCAGTTTTTTTGTTTTGGTTTACCCCCCTCCCCATGCTGAGTCAGGAAACCTCCCTTAAAGGAGCCGTGCAAGTCTCTGTCTCTAGCAAAATAGAATACAACTGAGAAAAATGCTGTTACCAAGAATCCTTGCTTGTCTCTGTTCTTTTGTGTCTAAAACCCTTTTTTTAAGCTTTTCTTAAGTTTTAAGTGGAAGTTCTTCAGTATGCGTTGGACACCATTATGTTATGAGTTGTTTTATCCCACTGGCCTAGACTCCTAGCCACGCCAGCCCCAAATAACACACAGAGATGTTGTATTTGCTATAACACTGTTGGCCTGTTACTAGTTTCTTATCTGCTAGCTATGTCTTTAATATTAACCTATTTCTATTAATCTAAGTACTTCCACATGGTCTTATCTTACCGGAGAGAGGGGCTGGTGTTCTTCTCCCTGTCCTCCATCTGGATCTCCTCCTACTTCCTCTCTCCTCCTTGTCTCCAAGTCCTGCCTACGTTGCTTTTCTATTGGCCAATGGTGCTTTATTCATTAACCAATAAGAGAAACATATTTACAGAATGACATCTCCCATCAGGTTCCATCTCAGAAACACTGGGATCATGATGTAGAACTCTTAGCTTCTTCTCCTGCACCATGTCTGCCTGCATGGTGCCATATCCTGCAATGATAACTCAACCTCTGAAACTGTAAGCTACCCCCCACCATCAATTAAATGTTTTCTTTATAAGAGTTGCCATGGTCATGGTGTCTCTTCATAGCTAGGAAGCCTAACTAAGACAGAAGTTGGTACCGGGGGCTGGGGCATTGCTGTGATAGGCTTGACCATGCTTTTGTTTGGAGTAATTTGGACCTTGGGAGTTTGGATTAAGAAAGCAGTGGAAAGAATGCTTTAAGCATGGAAGATAGTGGTGCTGAGTGTGATTTGAGTGGTAGAGGCCTAGCTCAAGAGGTTTCGGAGGAGAAGAATGTTCTTGTGATAATTTGGTGAAGAATGTAGCTGTTTTTTGTCCTTGTCAAAAGAATCTGCCTTAGGAAACCTCAAAACAACCTTTATTGACTCTGTTGTGTGGTTATTAGTCTTCCACTCTAATGAAGATTTATAATGAAAATGAACAAACTGAACAAGGAAAAGTACAAAATGTTAAATTTGAGGAGATAAGGAGCACCAGGAAGTTGAGTGGAGCTAAGTCCTGTGTTCAAGGAGATAAACAGATTGAGAAATGAAAAAAAAAAAAAAAAGAATGGCGACCTCAGGGCAAGATCCCATCCAGCTAAGCTTCCAATATGTGAGAAGGGATCAAAGAAAAGCTCAGATCCCATCCCATCCTGATGATAATGGGCTAAACTTCTGAAACTGTAAACCAGCCCCAATTAAGTGTTTTCCATTGTAAGGCTTGTGCTGGTCATGGTAACTCTTCATAGCAATAGAAACCCTAAAACAACTGGTATACAGCAGAGGAAGAAGTAAGCAGAGACTGTGTTCCAAATTTGATCTAGTAGAAAAACACTTTTATGAATGGGTACTTGTATTTTCTGGTCTAACCTGCTTCAGTTATTTCTTCAGGCTCCAGGACCTCTCTGGATCCCTTTTGGATTTCTGCTTCAACTGCAGGGTCCTCAGGAGGTTCAGGGACTTAAGGAAGAAATCTAAGTTAGTGCTTGAATTTTAAAATGTTATTCCTCTGTAAGCTTTGCCACAAAGAAAACTTTAAAACTTACTTTAAATTAAAGATGATATTTATAATTGAAAAAAAAGTAAAAATGACAGAGATCATAAAAATGACTTCAGTCATGGCCAGGAGAAGAGTGCAGCCGTCCCATCAGTACTGGTCCTGAATCCCTGGAGAAGGCAGAGGTGGATGTAGCTGAGGAGCTGTTGGAAGACCTGGCTAAAGTGTTCAATTTCATGAACCAAATACACCAGAGTAGCTTTTGTATGCAGAGCCCAGAGGAGGTTGAGCAGAGGACATCAGCAACCATGCTGCCCTTGCCTCCTCCAAATTCTGACCCTCACTCTGTGAAGGGCTAAACTCCCCTGTGCACAGGGCTGCACCATGTGTTGGATTAGTGCTTCACACTGGTGAAATGTTTGTAGCCTAGACTGAGCTATATTTTCTCTGTTTGCAAAACAAAAACAGTACACTGGTGGTCTTTGATGTTTTGCTGATCTGTAGATGTTTTAATGAGTGTTATGGGTTTCCAAGTTCTTATGTTACAGTATTTATTTTTGCTTCGTAAGAAATTTTCAAACTAATGTTTAGGATTTCCTCAAATTATGAGTTCAGCAATGAGCAACAGCCTTAATTTCCACAGATAATATTCATTTGAACATTCTGATTATAAGGATGACACATTATTTTTCACAATTGAATTAAATAAGAGTGATAGGAGAAGTTATTCTGTATGTTTCTCATACTGGTTAATAAAGCTCTGTGGCCAATGAGATAGCAAGATAGGCGGGGCTAGGAGACAAGGAGGAAAGAGGAAGTAGGGGGGAGGGGTCGACATGTAGCCCTGGGAGGAAAGAAGACGCCGGCCACGGCTCCCCATAAGATGACCACGTGGAAATACTTAGATAAGTAGAAATGGGTTAATAATTAAGGCAGAGCTAGCCCATAAACAGTAATGGTAACTGGCCAACAGGATTGTATCTAATACAGAGTCTCAGAGTGTTATTTGGGGCTGGCGCGGCTGTGGGCCCAGACTGGCGGGCTGGCGGAAACATACACGCTACATAAGAGTTGTAGACTAAGACACCTCTTCTTACTTGGAATGGAGCACTATTTGTTTTAAAAAGTGGCATTTAAAGAGGGCTTTCTGTTACCTGTTGAATAAAAATCTTTTCTAATGAAAAATATCAGTTGATTTTTATTACCTGGCATATTTGTACACTATTGAAATAAAAGATAATGAAAAAGTTCAATTAGAAATTTCATGCCATGTTTTTACCAAATAATAAGGAGAAAAAAAATCAAACTAAGAAAACTCTGAGAGCTGCACTATAGCTGAAAACAAATTCTGGTGAAGAGAAAGGGGAACCTTCATCCAGTGTGGGTGGGCTTCAAAGTGGTGCCCCCCCTCTGCAAATCAGTGTGAAAATTTCTCAAATAGGCTTAAATGGGATATCTTATACAATTAATCTATGCAGAAAAGATCTCATACCTAACTACAGGTGTCCTTGTTCAGCCATGTCTCTAATCATTCTATTCACAAATAGCTCAGGAATGAAAGCAGCCTGGCTATCCTTCAATGGGTTAATGGATGATGAAAATATTGTTTAACTACACAGTGACTTTCAGCTCTACAGGACAATGATATGTGCAAAGCAATTGATAGAAATGAAGACGATTATAGTTAGTGAGGGTACCCAGGTCCAGAAGGACAAATGTCCTCTGGTTCCTCTTTTGGCAGGTCATAGAATCAAATCTTCTTGGTCTGAATGTAACTAATACTGTGCAAATTAGAGCAGCCAGAACAATACACATTTTATATACTTACATATAAATACATGGAAACACATTGTTTTAGAGCTGTTACTCCACACAACGGAATAATGCACCCACGGGACCTGTATATTAACTTAAACCTCCAGTGGCAACTATGAAAATATCCCCTAGAATTGTTAATGTATTCCAAGAGACATCCAAAGAAATAGAAGCTAATGCCATTGTTTTATGGTTACCTGCTATAAAAATCAGGGTGAGATCCTATTGCTGAAGATACTACACCCTGTGGTCATCAAAGTGTCCTTAACCTGGAGGCTGCCTCCTGGAGATATAACCACATACAATTAGGAGGTACTATGCAAGTGGCACATATAATCAATTCCCTTACCCAGATAAAAATGGTGGAAAAATACACAAAAGCCATTACTAACACTGTCATAGAAACATATGCATCTCAGGGACAGAGAACAGCTACCTAATTGGACCTAAAATCAGCTCAATTGCAGGAAGCTCATGCATTGCATGATAAACCTACACAAGAACCCATGGATGGACAACTCATAACCCTAGAGATGAATCTGCTACTACATATTATTTTGAAAAGTTTTTAGTCTTTTGTTTTGAGTTTAGAGTCTCCACAAAGCTTCCTTAGTAGAATGAGTCTGGCTTCAAGAGGAAGTATAAATGTGCTCATTCCACTTGTATTTTTTCTGTTATTTAAGAAGTCTTGATTATTCTTCTTCTTTTAGGGTATGTTGGAATTCTGCTGTGGATCCATCTGTTTCTGGGGATCGTATAGTTGTGAAAAGATTTTTGTGCTGTCTCAATCTCCTTATTTTGAAGGATGGTTTAATGTGTGTTAAACCATTTTTTAGTGTGTGTTAAACCTTTCTTAGGTTAATGTCAGCGTTTCAGTTATATCTAGAATTTTATCAATTTCCTGCTAGGATTTCCAATTCAATAGAGTTAGCATTTTCTTTAATCTTTTGCTTTTTAAATATTTTTTAAGATTATGTTTAAATCCCTTCTCCTTTCCTCTCCTCTATCCAAAACCTCCCATATAACCCTCTCTGCCCTTTCAAACCATGTCCTCTTTTCTCATTGTTACATACATGTTTGTATCTACATATAAATTCCTATATACTTATATACAACCCACTCTGTCTATATAATCTTACTTGTGTGCATGTTTTAAGGATTTGTCATTTGGCATTGGATAGCCAATTAGTATGCTCTTCCATGGAAAAGACCATTTTCCCACTCTAAAAGTTCTTCAGTTGAGGTAGTTCTTTGCTTCATTTGAAGCTGTCAGGCTTTTCCTAGTCTATACCTGTTGCTGAGACTTTATGGGAATTGCTTTTGATATTACCAGGAGACAAATTTTCACATGAAACTTCCTTGCAGTATTGATATGTAAAATAAGAAAAAATATTAAATAAAAAATTTTAAAAAAGAACTCAAGAAACAACAATAACTACTAAATAATCCAATTAAAATAGAGTACATATCTAAACAGAGAATTCTCAACAGAAAAATCTCAAGTGGATAAAATCCAATGAAAGAATTATTCAACATCCTTATTCATCAGGGAAATGCACATCAAAACAACTTCAGATACCATCTTACTCTTGTCAGAATGGCTAAGATTAAAAACACTGATGACAGTTTATGTTGGAAAGGATGTGGAGAAAGGGAACATTCATCCACTCTTTGTGGAGTACAAACGTGCAGCCATTTGGGAAATCAATATGGCACTTTCACAGAAAATTCTGAATAATTTACCTCACAAGGGAGCTATATCAATCTTCGGATATAATAAATGATGCGATCAGATTCTTGGTTACTCCCACAGTCTTCAGTCACTATTATGCTGGTGCATCTTGCAGGCATATAGGGAAAGGGTTAGGGTTAGTTGGTTTAGAGTGAGGGCTATGATTCAGATACATTTAGGGAAGAGACATCAAGATAATTTGTGACACTCTGAGCTTGTGTGAGAAAAAATAAGCAAGTTTGTGGTTATAAGCAAGATTGTGGGTGAGCATAATAGTATGTTCAAGTGTCTTGATGTGTGTGTTTGTGTGATCATAAGTTTTCTTCTGCCTATATGAGTGTGATTTGGTGTCCATGGGCTTGAGGATAGGTTTCTCTGGATATGTGCTTGAATTATAAAAGAGTGGTGTGTGTGTAGTGTGTGTGTGTGTGTGTGTGTGTGTGTGTGTGTGTGTGTGTGTGTGTGATTGTACATGTGTGTGTGCAAGAGTGCATAGAACTGACAGTGTGTGATGGACAATGCATAAGTATGGTGAGTGCAAGTGAGTGTTGGTGCAGTAGCCATGCAAAAGTATTAGGAATTTGTGATGCCATGCAAGGATGAGTGTTTATGAGCACAAAAATAAATACGAATGTCTGACTGTGGGTGAAAGAAAAGTATGCAAGAGTGTGTGAATTCACATGAGTATCAATGGCTGAATGTATACTGAGTGTGTGTTTTGTAGTGTGCTAGTATAGAGCACCATGCCCATTTTTCATTCAATACTGTGATAGATAACATAACAAAAGCAGCTTTGGAAGGAAGTATTTATCTCAGCTTACAGATTGATCCACCAGGGAAGGAGGCCAAGGGAGGAACACAATACAGAAGCTGAAAGCGGGAAACCACAGAGAAAAGCTGCTTACTCACTTGATTCCTCTGGCTTGCTTTTCCTAGTGTGCTCAGCTACCTGTCTTCTATAGCCCAGATTCATGCTTCCTAGAATAGCCCCATGCACAGTGGGCTGGGACCTCCATCATTAATAGTAGTGAAGGCAATTCCTCATAGATATGACCACAGGGCAACCGATGAAGACAATTCCTCCACTGAGGTTTCTTCTTCTCAGTTACTATCTAGGTTTGTGTTAAGCTTATAAAAACTAGCAAACACATAACGGATAGATATGTATGAAGAATGTGTGAAGTTGTAGTTGTCTAAGTGTATATTTGACCATGTTGATATGTCTTTAAGCATATACATATGAGATACAATGTTTAACACTGTTCATTTAACTTGCAGGTGTGTGAGCATTCAAATGTGTGATTATATGAAATTGCATACAAAATGAGAATAACTGTGAGTGCACTTGACAATCTAGGTGTATGTGAAGATTCTAGAGCATAATACTGCATATATCTATGTGTGAAAGTTCAGACCTCTGGAGTCTCTCTACACTTGTAGGTTCATGAGTTTCCAAGAGCTTGATTCAGCTGTCTCTGTATATTTCTCCATCATGATCTTGACCTCCAGTACTCATATATTCCCTGCTCTCTCCCTTTCACTGGATTCCCATGTTTGGTCTGGTTCGTGGTTGTGGATCTCCTCTGGTTTCATCAATATATTCATCAATCTGTTTACATGTTTAGGTTAAGTCAGGCATCCTCTCTATTATTGCTGGGACTAGTAGCTTGGGTCTTCCTGATAGGAGACACAGTGGGAAGTAGCCTGGAATAAATTGTCACAGGAGACCATGTCCTAAATATAACACCAGTAGCACAGACGCTGGAGGCAACAATCAATAAATGGGACCTCCTGAAAATCAAAAGCTTCTCTAAGGCAAAGGACACTGTCAATAAGACAAAAGGATAACCTGCGGAATGGGAAAAGATCTTCACCAACCCCACATCTAACAGAAGCCTGATCTCCAAAATGTAAAAGGAACATGAAAGCTAGACATCACAATACAAAATATCACACTGGAAAAATTGGGTACAGAGATCAACAATAAATTCCCAGAGGAACAATTTCAAATGTCCCAAAGACATTTATGTAAGTGTGCAACATCCTTAATCATCTCAATTCAACTCAAAATAATTGAGAATACCATCTTATACCTGTCAGAATGACCAATATGAAAAATACAGAGGACAGCTCATGTTGGAGAGTATATGGAGTCAGGGGAACACTCCTCCACTACTGAAGGGAGTGCAAACTTGTAGAGCCATTTTGGAAATCAATATAATGGTTTCTAAGAAAATAGGGAACCAATCTACCTCAAGACCTAGCAATAGATACTATTGTTCTTTCGGTTACAGTTATAAGAATAAAAGGTGGAGAAGGGGTGTGGGTGGTAGTCCCGAGTGAGGGTCCCAAGTGAGTGGGGTCCCAAGGTAAAGGACCACGTGGGAGAGCATAGCAGGTTTCATAGCAGGTGAGGGTGATCAAGGAGGGAGAGAATGACACACCAGGCAGATAGAGCTTAAATAAGGAGTTTATTTAGAAAGGAGAGTGAGGGAGAAGGGAAGATGTTACAGCAGGTTTGGCGCCTATCTGTAGCATGTATCTGTCTTAATTATTAACCCATTTCTACTTATCTAAGTATTTCCACGTGGTTATCTTATCCGGGAGCCGCAGCCGGCATCTTCTTTCTTTCAGGTCTACATCTCGACTCCTCCTTCCCACTTCCTCTTTCCTCCTTGTCTCCTAGTCCTGCATAGCTTGCTATCGTATTGGCCACAGTGCTTTATTAACTAGTATGAGAAACATATACAAAATAACATCTTCCATCAGGAAGAGACATAGAAGCACCGGGAATAGAAGAGGAAAGAAGGGAAGAGAGATATAGGGTAGAGAAAAGAAGAAGGGGGGTAGCTGGTGGCCAACCAAAAGCAGGAGAGAGAGAGAGAGAGAGAGAGAGAGAGAGAGAGAGAGAGAGAGAGAGAGAGAGAGAGAGAGAGAGAAATAGAGCATAAGTGGGCAGGGTCTGACTTTTAAAGGAGTCCTTAACACCTGCCTGCTTGCAGACTAGAACTCATAGAACCCTGGGTTGACCAGAGTACTACCTGAGTACATTCTGCCAGGTGACAAGGTCAGGCCAGGGCAATGTCTGAATCCTTACACATACTGCTCTTGAGCATTTACCCTCAGAATGGAATGCTCAATCATACAATCAGGACATTTGTTCAACAATGTTTATAGCAGCATTATTTGTAAGAGCAAGAACATGAAACAACCTAGATGCCCCTCACTCAAAGAATGGATAAAGAAGATGTGGTACATGTACACAATGGAGTATTACTCAATGGTAAAAAAAAAAAAGACATCTTGAAATTCACAGGTAAATATTTGGAACTTAAGAAACCATCCTGAGTGAGGTAGCCTAGATGCAGAAAGACAAACACAGTATGTAATCACTCTAAGTGGATATTATACATAAAGCAAAGAATAACCAGCCTACAATCCACATCCCCAGACAAGATAGAAATCAATAAGACCCTAAGAGAGACATACATGGACACCCACCTGGGAATGATGGGAAAAGGAAAAGATTTCCAGCATAAATTCAGAATGTGGGGGAGGGAGGTAAGAGGTATGAGAGAGTTGAATGGTATACAGAAGCCAGAGAGCAATATGAGGGATCAGAAAGGTCTGGTTGGGGAAAGTTCAGAGAAGAAGTGCAGGGAAAGAGATGCCTTGATAGAGGAAGCCATTATGGTATTGTCGAGAAAACTGGCACAAGGAAAATATCCAGTGATCCACAAAGATGACCCCAACTAAGAATCTAAGCAATAGTGGAGAGGCTACATTAAATGCCTTTCCCTTATGAGATTGACGACTATCTTAAATGCCATCATAGAGCCTTCATTCAGTAGCTGATGGAGACAGAAGGGGATCCATGGCTAAGCACTGACCCAAACTCCCAGAGAACAGTTGTGGAGATGGGGGAGTAATGAGCAAAGGGGTAAAGATCATGTTGGGAAACCAACTGAAACAGCGAATGTGAGCAAGTGGGAGCTCACTGAGTCTAGACTGACAGCTGGAGAACTGCATAAGACTTAACTAGGCCAGCTGAACTTGAGTGTCAGATGGGGGACTTGGGAAATCCATTGGCAGTAAAACTATAGTATTTATCGCTAGTGCATGAACTGGCTTTTTGAGCACAGTCCCTATGGAGGGAGGCTCTCTCAGCCTAGATACAGAGGTAAGGGCCTAAAGCCTACCCCAATGATGTCACACACTTGGATGATTCTCCATGGGACGATTCACCCTCTCTGAGGAATGGATGGGGACTGGGATGGAAAGGTAATGAGGGTAATGGTATTTCAGGAGGGAGAGGAAACTGAGATTGGTTTGTAAAAATAAGGTTGTTTTTAATTTTTTTAAAAAATTAAATAACAAATTTATAAAAATAAACGTAAGACAGAAAAAAGAAAATGGACTCTTCTGTCGTAGAAAACATGGAGGAAGGACACAGGGTACAAAGATCTAGGAACGGGGATGAGCGCAGCAACAAGATTGTAAAAGTCTGATTCCTTGTGTTCTTATTCCTTAAACAAGGAACATGAGGAATAAGAACTGCAGTAAGAATATCTCCTGTTGTTCCAAAATATGCCAGGATGTTGTGCAACATTCTAACACGTCTAAGAGATAACAAGAGGCTTATGAGAAGAAACGAAGAGCTGAAGAGGGTGTGGTCTGTGTGATGTCCCAGCCCGGCTGCAATTCTGAGCATTCAGTTGGACCACAGAGAGGGAAGGAAGCCTGTGAATAAAGGGAAAATAACTCCACCCATTGTGGAAATGTCACTAGTAGCACCATGTTCACATTCATAGAAAATTGTAAGCTAAGTGCTTAGTGGAGGGTTATAGTTGGCATTATTAATCCTTGTTCCCCTGGGCTACAATGGTCTCTGTTTGTGCTAGTTTATACCAGATACTATAATATTCCCTGAGGCCCCTGTTTTGTATGAGTTTGCAGGGATAAACTGTATGTTCCTCTCCCCTCATATCTTTGCTAAGGAAACTGTGTAATAGGTGATGCCACAGAAGTTTATCTGTGAAAATGTACTCAGATCCAATGTGTGCATTTGCTCTTCACTCCCCTTAGACACTGTAAGGCACTAAAGCTACTCCTACTGCCATGGAACAGAGCACAGGGTTTGGATACTGCATGAAATGAGATATGAGCAAAGTCTCTGCACTGGTTGATAGGTCTTTGGATCTAGAGAAGCAGCTGCAGACCCTGGAGTCCTAATGCTTCCTTGTGTTCTACTAGTTCCTAGGGAGATAAACAGAAAGGATCCCTACACTTGGTTATTTCCTTCATACCTTAGAGTCCCCAGAACTGAAATAGCTGCTGACTATGTAGGTGAGTCCACTGTGTTCATGAGGTGCAGACAGAGAGAGTAGCTCTGCCAATCAGTACAGTCTGAGTGGGTGACCCTGAAGATAGGAACACAGCAGGGGCAGCTCAGAGTCAAGGTTCATAGTGATCTGAGCCCAGACATTGACACAGGCCTTTGTCTTTGACACATTTGGACAGGATTTGTGTTTTTACCTCCATGCTTAGTCCTTTATCATAATTAATGCTTGTGAATGAGAGATACATCTATGAATAGATGGATTTTATAACTCATCTTAGCTAAAGTCATGTGGATATTTCAATGATTTTGCATTTATTAATTATTGATAAATGAATTCAAAATGTTGCTATTGGGACAGTAATATGGTTCACTGGGTGAGGATGCTTGTCACAAGACCTGATGGTCCGAACTACATCCCTTCATCCAACAAGTTAAGGAGAAATCTGAGTCAAGCGAATTATACTCTGTTCTTTATACACATGCTGTGGATGTGTGTGCATACGTATAAACTCACACAATACATACAGATACACACAATAAATGCATGTAAAAAAGTATTCTATTATGATGAGTTGTGCAAGCCAATCTGTAATTGTTATTATTGCCATCTCCACCATAATATTGAACATGTAATATTTATGACAGTCATGATTTCTTTTAAAATTAAAATTTTGGGGCCATTTTCCCTAAATAGCTGCCATGGTAGTTTGATCTAATGCATCATTTCACACAGTTTATACAACACCGAAAAACAAAAACAAAACAAAACAAAAAAAACTACTACGGCCCAGTCAAGGAATTCCATCAGGATGGGATTTGCAAACAGACAGGGTTACAAATTTGATTGTAGAAGCATTTAGATGAATAGAAAGAAAAGGGAAATCTTCAGTTCTCAACTACTGCCATCATCAGCAATTGGATTCAAAACCTGGGCTCCTCTGAAAGACCAGCTGTATGACACATGAGTGGAAGGTGTTCCCGGGCACTAACAACCCTGCTAAAGAGTGTCCTAAGCACTCTGTCACAAAGACAAAGGAACACTTGTGTATTTTAACAATGTCAGAATTTACTGAGCAACAAATTCACAAGGCACAGAAATTTCCAATGCTGAGCCTGTCAGATATCTCCGAGTTCCTTGGTAAGCTCTCCTGAGGTGAACATCTTCAGTTATTCCAACATCAAATAAAAACAGCATTGACCAATCACATATAAGTCTACCAGACTTTCTGTCTCTCATTCTTCCTATCATTCTCTCTGCTTACCTGCTTGATCCCTAGCCTTACATAGGTTGAGAGGCTACACAATGAATGTAAAGGCTTGAAGGCAGACTTCAGCTTCAGAAGAAGGATAGCAGAATGAAAATAGATTCTTCAGTGAGAACAGACTATGCAATTCAAGCTACAGAGAGGCAGGGTAAGCAGCTTTGGTGTGAGATCACAGAGATGTAGATTGAGTCCAGATGCAGAGGAAAGAAGAAAGGACAAGGAGGAAATGATGACTAGACAGAAGGTTTACAGGAGGAAAAACAGGCAGATGAGATTGGATTAGACAAGGATGTTACAAAACTGATGGACATATGTCAACCTTAAAATATAAAGAATGGGTGACAAGGTGGAAGGAAGCTGTGCAGAAAATCTTCTAGGAGAAAATGTTTAGATCTTCCTCTAATTTAGACAGTTTTGTCTACATGCAGGGCAGAGATGCACATCAGGTCCAATGCCTTGAAAACCAACAGAAGATAAGTAGAGTGTAAATCAAACATGTAAAGAACAGAGTTTACTCCATCTGTTGAGTAAACACGGGACCAAAGAGAATCACAGAGAGAAAAGGAAGTTCCTTCCACCTATCTCCTCTTTCCAGGTTAGTCTTCACTTCAATATTGTGTTTAGTAAGTTTAGTAATGATGCAAAGAAAGGAATTTTTGTCAGAGGACACAGAAGGCAGGTCTCTACCTTCCATGTCCTGGAAATAAAACATTTTTGTATGTGCCACTCTGGAATAACAAGACAATCTAATTAATACTACAACCATCTATCACACTCCTTTGAGATCTAGGGCCCCTTATAAATAATCACATTGGGGTCTTAAGAGACAGAAGTGAGACACTTCTTCTGAGAACAATAGAGGTATCCCACATGTCCTTGAATATCTTGGAAACACAGGATCTTGTTATGGCATCTCAGCGTCAGTGAGTGAGCATGTTTTAATTACCAGTTAAAGTTTCAAGCAAAAGCAACTGAACACTATGAGTGCAGAGATGATGAGTATCATAAAAGACAAATGTTGTCGCAGAATGTTAGGGACCGAGGCTCCAGGACATCAAATAACTAGATAACTTCCTGACTAGCTAAAACCAGTGTCCATAAACAGGAATCAAAAACATCCGGAATCTATCATTTTCTTTGTCACATTTTATCATCCCTTAAGGGTAAAAGGTCTTCGTCATGGGTTAAATTTGCTATGTCCTGTCCCATGTGTTTGATCTCTTGGTCCCCTTATGCACTCCTGTTGGAGTAATTACTGAACTCTTGGGTGTGTGGGCTGGCTGGAGTCAGTGGGCACTAAAGACACTTGGGACACCATGTATGAAGTGAAAGCCGTTGCCTCTGCCTCACATTCTGCTGCCAGTGCCAGCAGCTGAGTCCATGAACAAGCAGTTTCAGATACCCTGAAAGCCCAAGAAAAACACCCCTGCCTCTCTGAAGTGATATTATGGCGTAGAATTGGCAGAAGCCATGAAAAGACCTAGAGAATGGTGATGGGATTTGGCTGGCTGTGATTGGTCCAGAGCTCACGTGACCTCACAGGGAGCCACTGTGAGGAATTAGAATCTCCCACCCATATAAAGCACCAGCTGGGCTTGGATCTTATCCTTATTCTGCAGTGAACTTGTTACCAGGCTACAAAGCAGTTGGATTCAGAGTTTGATCTCAGAGCTTTTTGTTTTTTTTGTTTTTACTATCATCTTTGGAATTGAACATCTGTGATCTGCACTGACCTGAAAGTAGTGAGTTTGAGCCCAGGTGTTGGATTGGGGGCCCAGTTTTAATTTATTGCTTATAGCTTTGGATTTACTTCATGTATTTCCTTCTGTTTATTTTTTATTACCAACCCTGCTCTATTATCTACTCATTTATATATGTCATTTTGTACAATGCTTTATTCCTATACATGTCCTCATGGCATCACAGTGTTAAGGACAAGCTACCATACCTTTGATTCCCATAAATATGAATTAAGATAAAGAGTCTGAGTTATCATCAATGTAGAATCTAGGAGGTCTACAGCAGTCAGAGTCATTAGAGAACGTGAGGATCTATGTGAAAGGAACATTAAAGAAGACTGTGTGTTCACTCTCTACCTAGTGAATAACTACATCTCTCACTCAGGTCTGCACAAAGCTCAATGAGCCCATTCTTGGTTTTACTGCTGCTCTCATTAGAGCCAAAATGTCTTCCTTAAGTGCAAATGATAGAGGGTTCCAAACATCATATATCTCTGATTTCCTGAGCTCTAGCAGGGATTGATATCTGGGAAGGTTGTGAAACACCTGTGTGGCAGAACCCAGAAGGAGAAATTGGGTCATTAGAGGCAATCGAATCTGTAAATGCCATCCTACCGTCCTTGAGATTCAACTTCCCAAGTCTCCATACTGCCTTTCCTGTCCATTGACAGCCAGAGCATACATGAGACCTATGTACCTTATGTTACTTTTTCTCAAGGGTTTGCTTATAGTCATGGTTAAAGAAATGCATTGCTGGGAGACACGAAGGAAGAAACATCTTTGGGTCCTGCATAACCTCATTGTTTTTGTTTGTTTGCTTGCTTTCTTTTGTTTTTTGTTATTTTGCATTGACCTTACTGGAACCATTGTGAGGACTTACAGACCCTGCCCACTGAAGGCACTGACTAGTTTGAGACTTGTACTCACAATGCAGAGGTGTTGCTTTGTTGACTGCAGGGAGTTTGGATTCAGAAAGTGGATCCCATAGAATTTCATAGTTGATTACTTGGAAACACACACAGTTGATATGATTTGACCTCAGGAATTTGTGTTTCTTTTCTGTTTTCTTGGTTTTGACCTACATCTCTTGAATTATTTTTGGATTAATTTGTTCTGTTAATTTCATTTCTTCTTTTCTACCACCCATAATTCTAAATGAGAATGATCCTTTGAAATTTTTAAATTACCTTTACTTTTTAAAGCAAAATATTAAATACTTTTTCTGAGATGAAATGCTCTGGAAGTTTGGACTACTTTTAGAAAATAAAGAGTTTCACTAAGGAATGTATTTGAATACATCACCTATACAATTATGTTCACTTTGCTTCATTAAAAGTCACCTATTCTCTTCATTATCATCCAGAATTGCAATGTTCCATCTCCTACAATACTAAACACGTTGTGTGAATAAGGGACAGACCACAACACTGTTGTGTTAATTAAGGGCTACCATCTTTTAGAGTCCATTCATTTATGTTTAAGAAGTAAGAATCGAATATCAGGAATAAAGAAGTCATGGCATCTGCACTATTGAATTCTTGGAGAACTTATAGTTATAGTGAAAATGCCATCGAAACAGAGTGTGGTTCACAATCTCACTAATCCAGTCCCAAGTTCCTAATCCAGGTCAGCTCAGAGTTTGCGAGTCTGTCCTTTTTGTACTATGGAACTTACCAAGAATAAAGACAAAATGTACTCCTCAAGGATAGATGTGAATGGCCTCACAGTTCCTCACGTGTCTGAATGCTTGCTCTCTAGTATGGAGTGCTGATTCGTCTGGGAAGTCATGAAACCCTAAAGCATTGGAGAGCAGCAGGAGGAATTAGGTGAAAGAAGGCAGCCCCAAGTCCAATTCCAAGCTTCTTCCAACTCCCATCCCTTCCCTGTTCTCTGAGTGCATGGTAGAAGAGATACCATATGTCCCTTAAGTTGAATCTGTTAAGAATTTGTTTACTGTCATGATAAAGTAATGCAGTCCCTAGTATTAGATAAACTGTTGGGGTTATTCCCTGCTGTAACTGCTCCATCTCTTGCACTGACATCACTTGATCCTTGTGAGAAAAGGAAGAAATCTGTTCATAGAAGACCTTACAGTGTGCTGGAGTTAATCCTTAAGGAACAGAGAAACTCATGTTGCATGGAGAATAATTGGATTCCAGCATTGGACCTGATTCACTTGGGCTTTCCTGTTCTCATAGACCTTGACATTGGAATTTTTTGGATTGGTTGTGGATTTCAAGGTTTGTGTTTCCCTTTGATTCACACACTTACTGCTTATATCTGAAACACTGATTTCTTGTTGTGTTCACCTGCCTTTTTAAAAACTTGGTTGTTTTTGATGAATTTGCTTGGCAATGTTGTACTCTGATTTCTTTTCTTTTTTCAAACATTAACTGTGTCAAGCAAGAAGTATCCCTGTGATATGCTTATAGTGAAATGGATGTTTTTATCGGATGGTTTTCATCAGCTGTGTTATATTACAACACTCACTTTCTGTGCTTACACTTTCCCCCTTTTGTTTAAGATTCCACCTACACAATAACAGCTCTAGTTAGTCTCAGAATATATCTGGAACTTTTATATTATAACCAAACCTATACTGTAAATGGAGTTTTTAATTGTTCTAGATAATACAAACCTGGAGTAAATGCTCAGAAGGAAATGATGAGATCAAAGAGGAGGAGCTAGACCCTGCCACACCCTAGCTCCTTAGCATCTCAGAGCCAGGACAGCGAGTTCCAGTTCTCTGTGCTTATATCTTGATTCTGCCCAGCTACCTCACTTCCTGTCTGTCTGTCCACATCTCTGTTGTTAGCTAATGGCAAGCTCTATTCTTTCACCTTCAGACAAGCTTTATTGGTACAAGGAAGATATCACCACACTATATTCATGTGTATTTTGCAAAATAACACATTTCATTCTTTGTGGCTGAGCATGGACTCTTCCCCTGATTTTGCCCATTAACTAATTTTGGTGTTCCTGTGGAATTATCCTAGAACTCCATGCTAAACTCACTGTGGGCATGAGAATCTCGGTCATGTGTTGCTGACCAATCTTGAACAAGGAATCTCATTAAGGTGGTGTTCATCAAAGACATTATATCATACTGTGTGTGTGTGTGTGTGTGTGTGTGTGTGAGTGTGTGTGTGTGTGTGCAAGCGCCAATGCCTGTGCAGTGCCTGCCCACGTGGGTGCATACACACGCACTTGCATATGTTTATGGTTTGGGCATCAGGGTACTAATGGCTTCTTACAATATTTGGAATGATCTTTCCTTGTCTTATTTTGTGAATCATCTTGAGAATTCTTGACCTCCCATTGTCTTTATAGCCATCAGATAAAATCCTTTATGCAATCTCTTTGTCCTTGGCAGTCTTTGTTGGATGAAACTGTATTATTCTTTTCATGTTACACTCTCATCTATCTCTTCACATGATTCATAAGCTCGTGAATTTACCATCATATGCAAGGTGCAGGAGTGGGAAAGCGGCAACTGGTGCATATTTGGCATCCTGTGTCATCAATGTTGTCCTCTGTTTATGAATTAAGCAGTATCTCTTTGGGGATTGTCAACAGTCTTGAGTAGAAGGTTCTCAGAAGGCCCAAGTGATCTCATGGATCTTAAACATCTCATTCTTCTCTCATATCTCAATAATTTGTGTCTATTTGGGTGATTTTGGTCATGGGTTTCTCAGATTGATCATCCTTTCAAAGGATCAGATCTATTCCTCAGATCTCTGCTTCCACCTCAAGAGTCCAGTTTTCCAGCTCTGAACTTTCTTATACTTTCTTGTAAGTTCTTAGGGGTTTGTGTTTGTTTTAATCTTTGACTTCAAGATGTATAATTAGTTAGTATTCCTGAGAGATCTTTGAGTTTCATGACCTAAAAATTGATAGCCATAACCTTGATTTTTAGAGATTATTTTGTTTTTTTTTTTTTGTTGTTGTTTTTACTTCTAGTATTTGGTGGTGGTGCCATTCTCCACCTGAAAAGGTGGAGGACATGGCAGAGGAAACATCATGGAGGGATCTCAGTGATGCCAATGTACAAGCAGCATCAGGACCACTAAATTTGACATGGTCCATCTCCACGCTTGTAAAAACTATGTGTTCCCTGAGCCGACTAGAGGACAACTTTGAAACACCTGGAACAAAGAGATTTTATGAGGGCCTTGCCCAAAATGACATGCTTTATGAGAAAAAAAGTAATTATACCTTTGGCCAAATAGAAAACCATCGAAAGAGCCATACCACCAGGAGGCCTGCACATCGTCTCACACTCCCTCGCTTTCCACTGAAGAGGAGATGGACTGAGCTGGCTCTGCCAACATTTTTCATAACTTCTCAACAAACAACAGGCAACAAAGGCCAGGAGGTAAGGGAAAAATGTAGCTAGGGCTTCTCAACATCCATCTCACCTGATTTATACATGAGATATTAACTCACCTGTGAATTCTGCCCCATAGAATGATTGTTTGAAGACAGTAAGAACATCTGAGGAGACAGAAAATGCTGTCTTAGTTGGAGAAACAGATGATGCTGAGAAAGTGGAGACTACAACAATGGATATATTGTGCTTGTTAGAAATCAATAGGCATGAAAGGAACCATGAAGCACATGATGATGCCAGCATTACAGAGAATGATGCAAGTGACCGTATCAGCCAGACGACAAGGGATGTCATATATGCTGTGGCCCCTCCACAGAATGGGAACAAACAATCTGAAATAGTCAGTGACATAATAAGTATGACGTTACCATCTCCATCTCCAAATGAAGAGCAGCAGAGGACACCCATAGCCTCCAACAAGCACAGCAGAAGGGGCTGGAAAGGGGTGAGGAGGCAGCTTAGGTACCTGTTTCGAGGGTTATGTTGCTGTCTCCTCACCCCGAGTACAAAGGACACAACATCCAGGTAAGGGAGAAATGAGAATGGGAAATGAGGTTCATGGAAATGGTGCAGGTGATGCCACAAAATTCATATACATATGATCTTTCCTTTTCACCACTGATAGGCGGCACTCATTCATAGAACATGAACAATAAACTGTCTGTTAACCTAGAAATAGTTTTCCCTCTGAATCCTGCTCATGAGGTGAATGGGGAAGGTGAGCCAGAAGCAGACAGCAGAAGTTGTTACCAGGAGGCATGAGGATGCAGGGAGATGGGAGGGAGTAGGGCTTTGTGAAAGGGAGCACAGGTTAGGAAGGGGGGAATCAGGAGGAGACAGCTGTGGTAGCACAAGCCAACACTTTGCTAAGTCCTTCTATATCAAACTCACTAAAACGGTCCTTTGTTTATGTCTTTTCAAGGGTCGAAGATGAGGCCCCGGCCTGTGGTACCTAAACCACAGGTCAGTGTTCAGCCTGGTGGGGCATAACAGACACTGGAGGTAACCAGGCCAGAACAGAAAGGAGGTGTGCCCCAAACCTCTTGTACATGTCAGACTCCTCCAGCAGCCAGAGCACAAGCTCTGTAACCTCCTGCCCTGCAGAGTGGGAGACTTGATTTCATTGGTTGATAGCACCAGTGGCTGGATAGTGAAGCCAGACCATCACTTACTTGGTGAGGAAGAGGAACCCATCCTGCTCCACAGTCCACATAAGAAAAGTAAGTTAACGACATGAGTCTGTCCTCATCACCTTCTCTCCTCCTCCCCGTCAACAGAATCAATGATCAGATCCAAACAAGTCTCACACTCCTTAATCATAGGTGGTGAAGAGACACAGGAGAGGAGAGGAGAAGAGGAGTGTGGCAAGTAGGAAATGCCAAGGGAGAAAGGCAGTAAGAGAAGGAGGATGGAAGGATGAGGAGATTTGTCCACAGGAAATTCCAGTGTGGCAGCATAAAAGTAAGGGGTGAGTGAGTGGGGTGGTGACTGGGGCCATAATCAATCAGGAGATGGAGCAAACTTGCCCTAAAGGAGATGTGGGGTTCATGAGGCATGGATATACAGCGGAGAAGACATCATCCTTCTGTTGCTTTCCAGCTTGTCCCAAGGTGCAGCAGTTGAATATTTCCTGGGAAATCTGCTCTTGTCTTGTCAAGCAAGGTGTGGCTGCAGAGAAGAGAAGCCACATGTTTCCCAGGACCCTCTTCCACTTTCTACTTGATCAAGTCTTGGATTGATCTGGTGACATGTGTGTCCTTGTCTTCACAGCTCTCCTCCCTCAGGTACCTAGGTGCTATCCCCCATCCAAGGATTATTCAAACGTACAAATGTCTTGTCCCCATGGGAGATTACTTGACTTTGATTATAGGGCAAGATATATCTTTCCTGTGAATGGGTAAGCCGGGCTTGACAGGGATGTGGAACATGACTGCATAGACAAGGCCAGCTAACCTGGCAATTCTGAGGCCAGTGCCACCTTAGTGGTTAGGATTAGAAGGAAACCTAATTTTCAATGAGCTGTAGATGGCAGCTGGTGGTTTGGTGTGTTGCATGTCTGTGAGAACTGTCTGAAGTCTTCTCTTAGCCACCTTTTCCATAGGGAGTATGTTCTTGAGTCACCAGGAGCACCACAGCTGACAAAAATGGGGTCTAATCTTTCAGGATCATTCAGGTGTAGTGAACTGGTGTCCACTGCGTGTCTCCTGTGGTAGAACATAAGTTTCTGCATCCTGGTCCTGATGAACACCAACCATTCACACTGAGCTCTTTTGTCTACAGAGGCAGGCTGACTGGTTATCAATTTGTTCAGAATCCACTTGAGTGGCCATGATCACGTCCTACATGGCAGCTTGCTCAGCCTAGTCCCAATGACAGTCATAGTATAGGGGGTCATCACTTTATTCTAATACTTCTGCCTTCACTTGTTACTTAGTCTTTTCCGTTGTGGCCTTCCACGTTTTTTTGTTGTTTATACTGTATTATGCTGAGAATAATTTCTTTCTGAATTCTTTTCCAGACTAGACAAATTTGAATAACTTGTCAAGTTGGACCTCAGTAATTTGAACAACACTGTCGTTTCTGTGAGCCTCCACCATCCTGATCAGAACTGACTTTGGTGAGATGCTTTAGTGGGAGTGGTGGCCTCTTTCTTTGTGACCTCAGGGCTATTTCCACAAGATTCCAGGTGTTTGTGAGAATCTAAATATGCATCTGGTAACACAAGCACTCTGAACACCTGTGAGTTGTTACCTAATGAGGGAAGTGAGAATATTACATTCAGCTATGGCACAGCTGTGTTTCTCTGGTGACAGAGACAAGAGATGCAGTATAGGTTGTTTAGCATCCTGAACCTTGCTCCTTCTGCACATCTGTAACAGCTTGTGTTTATACCAATGCCTTTGAAGCAGCTACTGCTCACAATGTATTTTAGTTTTCATTCAATGATTGTGAGTGGTCAGAAAACACAATAAAACAGACCACAATGGCTGTACTTCATCTGTAAACATCCAAATGCTTGCATTGAACCTGTGGTGTAAAGGAAAGCCTTTGGAGTAGGCACTGTTCTCTTAAATATAGGAATGCCATTGTCTACTTGGTGCATCTTACTGACAGAGAGTGATTCTGTGAAGCTCTACATCCAAATCATCTCATATGTTTTCTCATGTTCACATCTCCTGTGGTTAACATATTAAGTAACCTCGAGTAGTTTCGCAGACATGCTTTGTTTCCTAAGTCACTGTCGACAACCCATCTTGGATCCTCCACCATCACCTGCTTTCTCAACTCAGATTTAGTGGGTCACTGCCACACCCAAGATCTGTCACATTTCTGCCTTTCCGTAGCTCTCTGCTGCTGGTTTATAGCAGTCACATGCATGTGTGACCCTTTACCCCAAAACAATTTTCACAGTAGAGTGGCTAATGGCAGAGGAGACATTGGGCAGAACTGTGGTTAAATATCTCTAGAATACATTAACATGTTTGCCGGAATGCCGCACATGCCATCTTGGCCTATTGTCTGCTTTTGCACTCTGCTTATCAGCTTCAGACCCTGCATTGGTATTTGATCCCTTTTCTAGTCAATGCTTTGTCATCTCCTGGCACTTTTATCCAGTCTGCCTCACTACTGTAAGCCCCTTTACACACAGCATCCCAATTTGGTGCCTCCTCCTCTACAGTATAACAAGATGTCAATTCATCCTTGGTCCAGTGAACAATTGTGAAAGGTGATGGTTGCTATTGGACTGAAAGGAGTGTGCTGAGTCTCTCTGGATTTTCTGGAGGACAGGTGCTCACATGTGGTATCACTAACGGACATGGGTCCTGATGACTGAGTCCTCTGCTTTTTTCGAGGATCAGGAACTGTGCTACCTTGGGTCTGAAAGAGATCTTGGCACACAAGCTGAGATGTGTTACCACATGCCTTATGTTCCATGGGGAAAAGTCACTCACTTCAACTGGCTTGCTATTGCAGGAACTCACACTGTGAATCAATCACTAGGAGGAGTTCAGGAGAACTCATGGCATGGCTAGCTCCTCCTCTTCTGTGAGGTTCCTGGAAAGGAGAATCTGAGGTAGCCCAGACAGAACCCCATGGTTTAAGAAGCAGCTGGGCTTACCTAAGATGGCTTGGACTTTTCCCTCTTCACTCTTCTATCTCCCTTTACAGGTACGCACAGGCCTAAGGGTCTTGGGAGAACTCCTATACTCAGTCTCTTGTGGTTCAGATCCCCAAGAACTTGTACCCAAACTCTGCTGTTCGTGGTAAAGGATGTCATTCTGTGTCCAGAGAACATATTTTGCTTTTATTGGTTAATAAATAAAATTGAATGGTCAGGCAGAATTTAATCAGATAGAAAATCCAAACTAAGATAAAGACAGAAGGAAGCCAGGTTCAAAGAGATGGCATGTAGCCATCTGAGAGGTAACATGTGAAGTCACAAGCCACAACCATTCTGGTAAAATATAGAACAGTAGAAAGGGACAAATTTAGTGTTACAGCTAGCCAGTAAGATGACTGAGCCATCAGTTGAAAATTGCAATTGGTATTTAGCCTTAGATGTCATTTGTGAACTGGCAGGTGGAACAGAAAACTTTCAATTACAGTTCTACGTGGTTTCTGCTATGGCAGGTTTCTTAGGCTATATTGACGGAAACACACTCCTTATCCATGTCTCTTGTATCAACAGCCAGAATCCCCTGCACCCTGAGGCGTGGCATCAGCGTTGGATTTAAGAACATTTACTACTGATACTGGCAGATGCATTGGAGCCCTCCTCTGTTTTTCCTGCAAAACTACTCAGATTCAGACAGGCAGCTGGGACCTGGAGTCTCCATTACTTTCTCAGAATCCTCAGAAACCTCAAATGTTGCAAAGTCACAGATTCCTGAGCTACAGGTGCAGCTCCAAGTGTTTGGTTTCATGCAACAAATTCTCCCAAGTAAGTAGCTTTTGTGTCCAGAGACCTGAAGTGGTCCAGTGGAGGACCCCGGCAACTGGGCCATCCTCCAATCCACCAGATCCTGTCCCTCACTGCATGTGAAGTGCAAAAGTACTGTAAGGGTCAGTGTTACTTCTGCCCTCCACTGTGCACAGGGCTGCTCTGACATGCTGAACAAGTTCACCACCCAAGACTTCTGAAATGAGGTGAAATATTTGTAGCCCAGACAGAGCTACACTTTCTCTGTTCAAAAAACTAAAACAGTACACTGGTGGTCTTTACAATGTATCCACACAAACACCCATCCATATAGGATGGGGCACATTTGGTCTAATCCCTACTCAATTTCAGCTTGTTTCTGCTGTGAACTGTGACAATCTGGTTGTGTTCAGACTGCAGTGTGAGCAGTACCTGCCTTCCCTGCAGAAAGACTCCATTTACAAAGAGGACCTCAACAGGATTGGAAGCTCTTTTTTGGAGCTGCCATAGCAGACATTCTCCACTGGAGGCTGGTTGGGAACCTGCTGCGCAGCCTCATGGTCTCCTCAGTGTAGGAGTAGAGGGACAAGTCTCAGGATGACTGAATCCAAATTGAGCTCGACTTAAAAGCTGCCTTGCCATATTGGAGATTCTTAGTTCTGCACACTGGGACTGTTTTATTGCCATGATGGACAAGTGACCCCATACCCAGTTCAATCTTGTTCAGTGCATGGCTTTTGAGCCGCCTGTTTAGAGTCTGTGCCTATTTACCTATTGAAAGACCCACCATATCCTTGAACCCCTTTCTCTGAGAGACAAAACAGTGACCACTGGATGCAAGTGCAAGAGGATATTTATTGCTCACACAGGTACCTGTGGACGCTTCAATCTTTCGGGAGACTGAGTGCGCCTAGGCCAAAAGGATTATATATGGTTTGGGCAGCAAAAAGCGGGCTTACAGAAGCAGATGCATGGTTACAGGGATTTCATTGGTTCACTCAAATAAAGCGGTTGGAGTCAGTCTGGGGCAGAGTTGTTTGTCCAGATCGGGTACAAGAAATTCAGTTATGACTATTTCAGCACTCTGGTGGTTACGATAAGACGCTTCAAGGACCCTCTGTTCCCAGATATTGTTCTGCTGACTCGCAGACACTTCAAGAACCCTCTGTTCCCTCTTGTACTTTTCCCCACCTTGACCCTTTGCAAAAGCAGCTCAAGCAGGAGAAATGCATGGTGGGAGTCTTTCACTATGATGGTTGACTCCTGTGTTGCCCGGACAGTATGTGTGCAAGGTATAATTCTTGCTGTCCAACCATGCTCCTTCAGACCTCCCACAATAAAATACAAACCTCCTGTAGCACCCTGCTGCCTTCCTTGTCCCTGGTTCATTTAGAGGGCTATAGTTGGACAGGCATCCTGGCATCAGCACCCGGTAGCCCTTCCCTTGTATGCAGTGCACTCCTGGCGTGCCAGAGGAATTGAGGCTACCGCTATGAACCAGGAAGAATCCTGAGTCCTGTTGAATCCAGATGAGAGCTGTTTTGTTTGATTCCTGTTTGGACACAGAGTCATTTCACAATCATGGTAACCTTTTTGGGGACAGACTATGTGTGCTGTAGTGGCCAAGCTCCTTGGAGGTCACAATCAGCTCTCAAAGCTACAGCCCTGCTGGTCCACATGAGCCTCACATAGCTGATCTGCAGATGATTAAAGAGTGCTGTGGGATTCCAAGTCCTTTACGTGCAGTATTTATTTTTACTTCGTAAGAAATTTTCAACCTAATGTTAGGATTTCCCCAAGTTATGAGACTAGCAACAAGCAACAGCCTTAATTACCACAGATAACATTTATATGACCAGGCTGATTATAAAGGAGAGATATTAATTTTCACAATTGAAATAAATAAGAGTTATAGACAAGGACATCTCTATCTTACTTTGGATGGAGAATTATTTGTTTTAAAAATGTGGCATTTTAAGAGGGCTTCTGTCACCTGCTAAATAAAAATCTTTTCTACTGAAAAATATCAGTTGATTTTTATTACCTGGCATATTTGTACACTATTCAAATAAAAGATAATGAAAAAGTTCAATCAGAAATTCGATTCCATGTTTTCACCAAATAATAAAGAAAAAAAATCAAACTAAGTAAACTCTGAGAGCTGCACTATAGCTGAAAACAAATTCTGGTGAAGAGAAAGGGGAACCTTCATCCAGTGTGGGTGGGCTTCAAAGTGGTGCTCCCCTCTGCAAATCAGTGTGAAAATTTCTCAAATAGCTTAAATGGGATATCTTATGCAATTAATCTATGCAGAAAAGATTTGATACCTAACTACAGGTGTCCTTGTTCAACCATGTCTCTAATCATTCTATTCACAGTAGCTAAGGATTGAAAGCAGCCTAGCTATCCTTCAACGAGTTAATGGACGATGAAAAACATTGTTTAACTATGCAATGACTTTCAGCTCTACAAGACCACGATATCTGCAAAGAAATTTATGGAAATGAAGATTTATAATTAGTGAGGGCACCCAGGTCCAGAAGGACAAATGTCCTCTGATCCCCTTTTTACAGGTCCTAGAATCAAATCTTTTTGGTCTGAATGTTGACCTTGAGTATCCAGAGAGGCCAGGAAAGTAGAAAGGGCACATTGTGGGATCAGGGAATGTAGCTTCAGACAAGGAAATAGTAAGATATGGGTGCTATAAAGGGAACAATAAAAGTTGGGGGAACTTGACTAGGGAAGAGAAAGTGGGTATTAAAGAGAGAAGGAAAGACAGGGTGGAGTCAGGGATAAAGAAGAGGGAAAACAATGCATAGGGAAAGGGAAATGAGCATAAGTGCGCAAGTTGGAGCAGCAAGAAAAATACACATTTTATATACTTACATGTAAATACATGGAGACACGTGTTGTTTTAGAACTGTTACTCCCCATAATGGGATATTGCACCCACTGGACCTGTATATTAACTTAAACCTCCAGTGGCAGCTATGAAAATATCCCCTAGAGTTGTTAGTGTATTCCAAGAGACACCCAAAGAAATAGACGCTTATGCCATTGTTTTATGGTTACCTGCTAAAAAAAATCAGGGTGAGATCCTATTGCTGAAGACACCACACCCTGTGCTCATCAATGTGTCCTTGACCAGGAAGCTGCCTCCCGGAGGGTTAACCTAATGAGAATAGGAGGTACTATGCACGTGTAATCAATTGCTTTACCCAGATATAAAATGGTGGAAAAATACACAAAAGGCATAGAAAACCGTCCCTAAGAGTTTCATAGAGGCACATGCATCTAAGGGACAGAGTACAGCTGCCTAATTGGACCTAAAATCAGCTCAATTGCAGGAAGCTCATGCATTGCATGATAAACCTACACAAGAACCCATGGGTGGACAACTCATAACCCTAGAGATGAATCTGCTGCTACATACTATACCATGAAAAGTTTTTAGACTTTTGTTTTGTTTTTAGCATCTCCACAAAGCTTCCCTATTAGAATGAATCTGGCGTCAAGAGAGAGTTTGAAGGTGCTCATTCCACTTGTATTTTTTTCTGTTATTTAAGAAGTATTGGTTGTTGTTCTTTTAGGGTATGTTGGTGTATGTGCCTACCCCTGCCAGCAGGGATGACATGACTCTGGGTAGATCTTCATGCAGTTTTACTCAGGATCCTTGAAACATGTTGCTTCTGGCCCGCGAGAGAGATGCGAGGGACCCCTGCACAGGCTTAAATACCCTTGAGCTAACCAACCCCAATGAGCCACGTGGACCCTGCAGATAGGTACTCTAATGCGGAAGCAGACAGGCTGAACAGACTTAACCAATTAAGGGCTTGTTTATGCCAGAGAGCCCTCACCAATGGGAAGGTGTAAGGTGGAAGCCAGCGCCACTTTAAGGCGTGGCACTTCGCGGCTCTCTACATGTTGGAATTCTGCTGTGGATCCATCTGTTTCTGGGAATTGTATAGTTGTGAAAAGATTTTGGTGCTGTTTCAATCTCCTTATTTTGAAGGATGGTTTAATGTTTGTATCATTTCTTGAGTTAATGTCAGTGTTTCAGTTATATCTAGAATTTTATCAATTTCCTGCTAGGATTTCCAATTTAATAGAGTTAGCATTTTCTAAAATAAGAAAAAACATTAAATAATTTTTTAAATTATTTAATAATCCAATTACAAATAGAGTACAGATCTAAACAGAATTCTCAACAGAAAATTGGGATGTTTGAGTATCTAACACTGGAGTTCCGGACCATGGGTGGAGTATCCATGCACTCACGTTGGGATGTTGGGTTGGAGGAGCCATGCACTCATGTTGGGATCCCTGATTTATACCATCTTGTCAGAGCCAAGGTCAATTTGCTGCTTAGTTTTATGTCATCTTGATACAAGCTAGAGTCATTTGGGAAGAGGGACTCTCAAGGGAGAAAATGCCTCCACCAGACTGACTCACAGGCAAGTCTGTGTGGCATTTTCTTAGTGATTGACACAGGAGGGCTCATCCCACTGTAGGTGGTGCTGCTCCTGGATATGTGGTCCGGGTTGCTATGACAGGCTGAGCAAGTCAGGAAGAGCAAGTCAGGAAGCAATGTTTTTCCACAGCCTCCCCACTAGTTCCTGCCACCTAAAGTTTCTGTCCAGACTACCTGGATGATGGGCCTGAGACTTGTAAACTGAAATAAAGCCTTTCCTTCACCCCCCACCCCCGCAAAAAAAAATCTCAAATGGATAAAATCCACTGAAAGAATTATTCAACATCCTTAGTCATCAGGGAAATGCACATCAAAACAATTCCAGATACCATCTTACACCTGTCAGAATGGCTAAGATTAAAAACACTGATGACAGTTTGTGTTGGAGAGGATATAGAGAAAGTGGACACTCACACACTCTTCGTGGAGTGCAAACATGCAGCCATTTGGGAAATCAATATAGCACTTTCACAGAAAATTCTGAATAATTTACCTCACAAGGGAGCTATATCAATCTTCGGCATATAACAAATGACACAATCAGATGCTTGGTTACTCCCACAGTCTTCAGTCACTATTATGCTAGTGCATCTTGCAGACATATAGGGTAAGGGCTAGAGTTAATTGGTTTAGAGTGAGGGCTATGGTTAAGATACATTTAGGGAAGAGACATCAAGATAATTTGTGATACTCTGTGAGCTTGTGTGAGACTGTTTATAAGCAAGGTTGTGGGTGAGCATAATAGTATGTTCAAGTGTCTTGATGTGTGTGTTTGTATGATCATAAGTTTTCTTCTGCCTATATGAGTGTGATTTGGTGTTCATGGGCTTGAGCATAGTGTTTGTTGGGTTTCTCTGGATATGTGCTTGAATTTTGTGTGTGTGTGTGTGTGTGTGTGTGTGTGTGTGTGTGTGTGTATGATCGTACATGTGTTTGTACAACAGTACTTATAATGGACAGTGTATGATGGACAAATGCATAAATATGGTGAGTGCAAGTGAGTGTTGGTGCAGTAGCCATGCGAAAATATTAGAATTTGGGATGCCATACAAGGATGAGTGTTTATGAGCACAAAAATAAGTATGAATGTCTGACTGTGGGTGAAAGAAAAGTATGCAAGTGTGAGTGAGTTTACATGAGTAACAATATGTGTTTTATAGTGTGCTGGTATAGAGCATTATGCTCAGTTTACATTCTATTACTATGATGGACAACATGAAAAGAGCCACTTTGGAAGGAAGTTATTTATCTCAGCTTACAGATTGATCCACCAGGGAAGGAGGCCAAGGGAGGAACACAATACAGAAGCTGAAAGCGGGAAACCACAGGGAAAAGCTGCTTACTGGCTTGATTCCTCTTGCTTGCTTCTCCTAGTGTGCTCAGCTACCTGTCTTCTACAGCCCAGGTTCATACTCCCGAGAATAGCCCCATGCACAGTAGGTTGGGACCTCCATCATTAATAGTAATGAAGGCAATGCCTCATAGATATGACCACAGGGCAACTGATGAAGACAGTTCCTCCACTGAGGTTTCTTCTTCTCAGTTACTATCTAGGTTTGTGTTAAGCTCACAAAAACTAGCAAGCACGTAACAGATAAGTATGTTCAAAGATGTATGAAGGATGTTGTGTGATGTTGTGATTGTCTAAGTGTATATCTGACCATGTTGACCTGTCTTTAAGCATGTAGGTGTGAGATACACTGTTCATTTAACTTGCAGGTGTGTGAGCATTCAAGAGTGTGATCATATGAAATTTCATGCAAAATGAGAATAACTGTGAGTGCACTTGACAATTTAGGTGTATGTGAGGATGCTAGCGCATAATACTGCATATATCTATGTGTGAAAAAATGTGTAAAAATCTGTGACTTAGAACTAGGGAAAGCGGGTCCTGCACTTCACCTGAACATCACAGTAGAGCTGAGCGCTGAGCCTGTTGTTGATGGAGGCTTGAATGTTCTGGACCCAAAAAACTGAGTGTGAGATACCTGTTCCTCCAATCATCTACCATATGGCGGCATTTAAAAGGGAGAGAAGCCCCACCAATGCCCCTCTGGAAACACCCATGCTCCCTAGGCTATTGTAGGTAGGAGCACTCTCCATTAGGTCACTGGAGCTAGAGACCTGATCCTGCCTCTTGCCATTGGCCACACTAGGCAAAATGGCCACAACAACTTGCCTAGGCAACACAGGAGAGCTTGCCCAGGTGAGGTAAGTGTGGATGAGCTGACCCTAAAGACATGGGAGCGGGATCATTTGCTCTGCCCCTTGCTCATCCTCCTTATGGTGAGCTAGCCTGGGAAGTCCTGGAGAGCTTACCTTGGTGTTGAGGATGAAGGAGAACCGTCAGGCTGACTAAACCCAGCAACCACCCAGATGAGAGCCAGATCTATGGGTTGGCCCATCCCATCATCCATCCCATCTGTGATCTGCTGGAGCTTGTTGCCACACCCCCGCAACCAGAGTACCAAGCTGGCAGAGGGTGTCAGGATTGAAGCACTTAACAGACCACCATGAGAAGTGAAGAAGCTGCTGTCTTTTATTACAGAGAGTACTGAGCTATATACCCAAGCCAGGGGATGGGCTAATCATAGGAGGAAGTCATGTGCCACCCACACTTGGGGTTAAGGTATGGGCACTGTGTACCAGGAAGTTCTGAAAACAAGCTTGTTTGCTCAACCTTGAGTGTATGGAAGTTCTACAGCTGGGTGGGGAGGAAGAGAGCTGTAAGGGGCAAGTACTTACATTTCCCAACAGTTCCTCCCTTTTCATTTTTTAAATGAAGTGATACCTGGCTTAGGTCACCTGGGGAACAAACACCTCACCGGTCATGGGGAAATGCTCTCATCATTCCGTCTTAGGCGGCATTGATCCCGCTAGGAGTTACCAGTCATTGGTTATCGCTTCTCCAGCATCTGCAGCCACACTTAGGCTGATCCACTGCCAAGGCCATGAGTGCCTGTCAGGTGACACTTGCCCGTCTATTTGTACTGTCGCAGAATCCAGATGCAGGCACTGATACCCAGGACCCCGAGTAGGGATAACACAATAGACTCCGACCAATGTTGTACCCATTACCCCACATGGGACATGAAATTTTACCAATCACTAGCTTTTACAAGATCCATGTGATTGGCATTAATCACCTTAATAGTGTGGCTTAACTGGGTAGTGAAATTGACAAAAATAACATTCCATCAGAAGCATTAATATTTCCAGGAGTCACACAAACAGAATGATAGTAAGACAATTGTTGATGAATCCATAAATAATCAACATGCTTTTGAGCTAAATCCAATTGTTGATTTAAAGACAATATTTCTAATTGAATGTGAGTATTTAAACTATTTTGAAGGTCCAAAGCTTGGCTACCTTTCTCTGAGCATTTATTTACAACAGCTGCAGTCTGGACATTTTGAAAAATGGCAAATTCTGCTGCAGCAGCAATGGTTGCAGAAATGGCAATGGTGGCCACAATTGCAGCAGTAATTCCAAAGTCCCTTTTTGTTGATACAAAATCATTGCAGTCCTTCCATCATCTACAGCAGGCTATGGAACAATCACATGAATTCACACCACCATGGAGTTATCTTCATGAACTCGGCAAGTTGTCAGGGGCCAATTTCTTGAAGAACAATTAAGAGTTTCTTCACTCCCACAGATCCTTTCCAAACAACAAAGAAAAAGGTGGGTAGGAGACATGGGGAAGAGTTGATAGAGAAGTTTTTCCCAGCAGTATAATTAATCAAACATGTCTGATATATTCCAAGAGGCTGTGCCATTGAAGGCCAAACCTTGCTTTGGGCAGGGGGAGGGCATCTGTGCAAGCATAAGATCCATAAATATAAATTCCTGGAAAAAAGGGGGACAACCCCAAACTGATCAGGATTCCTGCAATAGTATTCATCAGAGTCCCTAGTGCTATTCTTAAGAGGAGGCCAATATCTGTGCCACCGAACGTCTCTACATCCTTTTAATAGCCATGGTGACTGAACTATGCAATCTCCCCAAATCAGGGACAAAGTTAGCTGAAAATCACTACACCATGGCCAACAGATGGAGCTGGGAGAGGACCATGTATAGCTCCAGAGTTATTATGCTCAAAGTTCACAGGGAAGAATATCCTTTAAACCTAACACTGATCCCCCAGAGGAATTAGAAGGAAAATCTGCCATGGAAACATTAGACAATTGAATACAGGAATTAGAAAAGGATCCATTATGAAGTTCCTAGTTATAGCAAAGCATAAAACATAATTCAAAGGGAAAGCAAGCTTCATATTCTGTCGTTCAAGTACCATATTGGCCGAAGCTCTGCCTGTAGTATAATTAGTGGTAAAAGGTGGTGGCCTAACAGGACTATGTATCCCTATGGGCATCAGCAGAGGGGTATTCCTCACCAGACCCCAAAACGATCTCTTCTTGCTGATTATTGGTTGGGTTATAATCATTAACATCATTAGGGTAAGGCTCATCCACCGGTAGGACACTAAAACAGGGTAAGTTTGCGGAGATGGGTTTTTAAAGGTCACCCCCCTTGGGGGTTCATTTTTATTAAAGTTTCCTCCACTGAGTAGTCCTCCAACTTGGTCTCAGAAGATGTTAACCTTTTTGTATCATCTTCTTTACTGGGGATCTGACTTTTGTTACTTTTCCTATGTCTTTTTGTTTTGAGTTTACAGGTGTCTAGTTTCCTCCTCTTGAACCTCTCTAAAAGCCTCCTTGGTTGTCTCTAGTTGTTTTTTTCACTTTAACTTTGTCTGTTAGTAGGCATCTTTGACTAACCTCCACAAAGAGAAGGTGGCTATCTGAATGCTGTCAGGACCCTCATTATGTAGCTTCTTCTGTAGAACTGATTTCACTTGTTCCCAATCAGGAACATTAAGTCCTCCCCTGGTCAGAAACCAAGGACTGACTTTCTATGGTATCTGCAGCTTTAATTTTAATTTCTGTTCCTTGTTGTTTTAAAAAAATCTTTCTTATTTGTTCCTTCATTTTGTTCTTACTTGAAGCAGTTCCCATATTGTTGTATGTGCCTTGTTTACCCCAATGCACTCCTGCCGGCTACAGAGCAACCCTGTCCAAGATTCCTCACATTCCAAGTCTCGGTGGGACCTCCACTTGGCTTGCCCATGTGACCAGAGTACCAAGCTGGCCAAGGGTGTCAGGATTGAAGCACTTAACAGACCACCACGAGAAGTGAAGAAGAAGCTGCTGCCTTTTATTACAGAATAATGGGCTTATACATCCAAGCCAGGGGATGGGCTAATCATAGGAGGAAGTCATGCACCACCCACACCTAGGGCACTGCACACCGGAAAAGTACTGAAAACAACCTTGTTTGCTCAACCTTGAGAGCATGGAAGTTCTGCAGCTGGGTGGGGATTAAAAGAGCTGTAAGTGACAAGTACTTAAATTTCCCAACATCTTATGAAGGGGCTAGTCCTGCAGAAAAAAAGTAACAGGATTTCATGACTCAGGACAACAACAGGGTATCTAAGAGGAGGCCAGTAAAGGTCCAGTCTTTATTGTGCAGGAAAATCCAGAAACCCTAAACAAAACCAATAACTCATTGCAATGAACTCTTGAAAGTAACATATTGTGGACTAAAGAACTGTGTGACTCACTGAGTCTACTACAGCTTCCACAATGAGAATTCATTTTCCCTTTTCTTAATTTTATCTTGCTTTATACTGGGGGGGGGCATTATAAGGGTGTAGGGAAGGTGGGAAGGGACAGGAAGATGGGTGAAATCAAAATGCATGATGTGAAAGCAACAAAAAAAAAGTGTGTACTTAGGGCATAAGTGTATGCAAATAGCCAGGGTACTTGACTCAAGTGAGGGTCCAGTGACCCTATCTTGACCTTTCTCCCATGAAGGAGTTCCTGCCCTCTGTGGCCTGGGAGTGATATATTCTTACAAAGAACCACAGCTGATCTCATAAAGATGGCAGCTGTTGTGCTAAGACAGTGCTATACAACACATGGATTTGCCCCCTGTTTGTACTGTTGAGGGATTTAAGCAAAGGAGCTGGATCCTAGAATCACCAAATTACACACTCAAGTCTTCACCCCATGAGAAACTAAGAGGCAGGACCTATAGCTATGGAAAAACATGAAGAAATGTTCTGGAATCCTGAAGCAAACACCTGGATGTTCCACCCTGGGAAGCTGGTGCCAGATTAGATGAACATAAATCGTGTAATGTCTGTTCCTGGAGGCAAACTCATTCCCTACAGGCAGCAATGGCTCTTCCCAGTCACCAGAAGCTTCCTATCACCATGATCTACATTTATGACAGATGCCCCAATTGCATGTCTACAGCACTGAGGGGTAGGACTACAAATCCATCTCAAGGATTCGAATCTGAGGTCTCAACTGGTGATGGGCAAAGGTCCTGCAAGTGGTGAGAAGCACAGAGGGCCAGCAGAGCCAGGGAAGCTGTGTCCAGTGAAGGGAAGAACCGAGATAGGCCAAGTACAGAATACATGCATCAAACTCTCCCTGTCCCAGTAACAGACAACATCTGCTAAGAATGGAGACTATTCATCCCATGTTTATTGTTATTAAAAATAACTTTTATAGCCTATATAATCTTATCTGAGTTCCCATCCCTTATCTGCTCCTTTACCCTCTCTCCACATCGCTGCCATTCAAACCCAAAATGCTCTCTCTCAGTCTCTCTCTCCTCTGTGTGTATGAGAGAGACATGAGGCACATTGAAAAAAATCAAATCAAAATGAAACAAAACAAGCCAACAGACAAAAAAAGATAAAAACAAGAACCATACAGAGAGACAAACATAAACATCATGAAAATGTATACATGGAAACCATAGTATGTATAACAAGAGACCAGGAATGTTAAAAAAAAAAAAATACCTAAATAAAGAATTAGGATACAAAATTCTTCCAGAGTGCCACTGTACAAATCTGAAATGTCCTTCCTGGTCACCCCCTTTCCTCTGCCTGGGCACTCTTGGACAGGCACCTCAGGACCACTCTGCACAAATGGCAGTGGCAGCTGTGTCATGGTGCGCAGTCTGACGTTTACGTTTTCCAATCTCATCACACATGACAAACTGACTTGCTGACTATTGCAGTTTAATAAGGGTCAGGATAAACAAATAGGCTGAATAGATGTTTATTAAGGGAGAAACAACTCACAATACAGACAGATGAACACAGCAGTTAAAACTGGTTGCTCCTCTCTCCGTGTCCAGCCAGAGAGCGTTCTCTGCCTCCTTCCGAGACCAAGCCCCTCAGGTCACTTCCGCCCCTGGCTCCACCCCTCAATGGTTGTGGTCAGTGCCATAGAAGCAGACACAGTGAATATCCCACTACAATTCTCCTTTTAGTCTAAAGAAAAGATTTAAGCTTGATACAAAACTATATACAAAACAGTGAATAACAAGTGTGCTCTAAGAAAAGGAAAATCGAGACCAAAACCACAAACATACCTAGTCCTAGGGTGAAGGCATAAGGGAGTTTACAATAGAGTTGTCCTAAGCTGAAAAGCTTAAGTCTAGTACCTAATATATCTAACTAGGAAGAGAGAATAATACTTAAGATAGTTTAATCTACAACCTCATCAAGACCTGAGAAGGAAAATAACGATACTAGGGTAGACAGGAAGTGTAGATGGG
Source organism: Cricetiscus sungorus (assembly GCA_030556225.1). Classification (NCBI taxonomy): domain Eukaryota; kingdom Metazoa; phylum Chordata; class Mammalia; order Rodentia; family Cricetidae; genus Cricetiscus; species Cricetiscus sungorus. The sequence goes on from JANBXA010000641.1 coordinate 40,255,423, forward strand.
CAACTTCCAAAAGGTGCAGCGAGGACAGAAACAGCAAGCTACCTGGACAGTCACCCAAAGTCTCACAGCAACGTTGGTGCAGCCAGTTTTGGTTGTGGCCAGGAATATTTGGCAGACCACAACAAAAGCAGGGAGGTAGAAAGGCTGTCTTACCCTGACTTGGCAAGGTTCAGCAGTCTTCTATGTTTGTCTCCTGCAAGCATATAGGACCGCATGTCCAAATCAGTGGTCAAGGTTGGGGCAGTTCCTTGCCCAAGAGGCCATTAGCCGAAGTGAGGATGAACTCCAGAAGGAGCAACAACAGTGTCCAACATACATTCGGGAAAGTGCACAGTACTGTCAGGAGCAACAGTGTCTCATGTCAACAGAGTACTAATATAAAAACATTTAAATGCCATGTTCTGCAGGTCTATGAAGTGATTGAAGATTAAACATCTAATGACTAATCTCATAGGCAAAGGAAACATGGGTGAGGATAATCTGTAATACTCAGGAACTTGGCTAACAAACCTGAATAAAACTTCCTTGAGTAAAGCAAGGATAAATATCTAAACAATATAACTATGTACATATATATATATACATATATATATATGTATATATATATCTGCACATGTAAATTCTTAAAGTAGAGGTAGATTAAAAATGTCTAAACAAGAGGTAGAGCTCTAAAGGGCAGCAAGACAAATATCCCAAATTGTATCAAATACAAAATGTCTTGAACACAAGCAAAAGTATACATACATAGAATATGGCAAGTATAATGTGCATAAAACATCATAAATGGAAAGATTTCACACAATATAACAAATATAAGATACAGTTCTTCCAGGAAGGGAATAAACTTAATTTTACATAGGTTACCACAAATAATAATATATAACAATGTAAGCTATAATACTAATGTCTCACTCTTGCTAAATAATTCACAAGAAAATAGGCTAATCTACCTATATCCATTCTGAACCATACCTTTCCCAACCATACCCTATTCCTGTCTAAAAGAGATAACCAAGTCTAAGTATCAACTTCCAAACCCAACCCCAAGTAACTATGACCAACCCTATGAAGATGAATATTATTCCTAAATTCCAAGAGTAGGGAAAGGGGGCATCATTATCTTAAGATTACTTCCTGCTGAAATGGGACGATGATTTCTCCATGGGATCCTGTTAGAAGAAAATTTTAAGCAACCAAATTTCTCAACAGAATTGGCTGTAACATATGTAGGTAGTCATTGTGTGGCAGAAAATGCTTGACTGGAATTCTACTTGAAACTCTGGTCAGGTTGTAATAAGAAGGTGCACCAATACAGCTAGCTATACAACTCTCATGAGTTGTCTCGAGAAAAGCAGTCTCAAACCGGTTTAGGGTGAAGTTTGCAGTCCAGATGCATCAGGTTGAGTCAAGTGGAAATGTCCAATTGGGGCCCCATCTCCTTTCCAGAGTGTTCAAAGATTGCTGTTGAGAACTGTTATAGTCCTTGTGAAAAACTTAAATATCATTATCAAGGTAAAATTTTTTAATTTTTACGGTATGCATTAGGGAAAGGCAACAATAAGCATTAAAATGTAAATGAGAAAATTAGGATTTCAGAGAGAAAATTGCAAATAAGTGAATGAGTCCTTAGATTTTGTTTTCTTCTGCCTTACACCAATTGGCTTCTTGATATAAGGCAGAAACTGTGAATTCAATCTTAACAACATGCTTGAATTTAGAGAAGGAAAGCCAAATCCAACTCCAAAGCCAGCATTGGTTTACATGAATCAGGACTACAGAAATATTAGATAGCAAAGAGAAATAGATTTCAGTATAGAAACAGTTTACTAGACTTAAATATTTTTACCATAAATCAGATTCCTCTTCATTAAGTGATTCTTTCTGGAGAGCTGTCTTCTCTTCTGTAGGTACCTACATGTTCATTGTCTCTTGGCTTTTTGAAGATAGGTGTTCTCTGTTTTCCTGTAAGGACAAGAACAGAACACTTCCCCTACCTTTGAGAAGTCTCCGCACATCTCATGGGACCTTATTTATTGGATGACTTGTCATTTCTCTTCATTAAGATGTTACTCTTGTTCAACTCGGATCTTGATTAACTTAGATGGTATCCATAGCTTTTCTTCTCCTGTAGATACAAATGCAAAACCCCTACCCCAACGTAACACATATCCTGGTTTCCATTCTGAGGTCAATACATCCTTGAAGTACACTGGCTGATGTAGTTCAGAAGTTTTTTCTATTGTCCAGTGTCTTCTGCAGCTGTTTTTCCTTTTTCATCAGCATTAAGAAAGTTTAATGTTAATAAAGCATTATGTAATCTGTGTTTGGGTGTCTTGGTTCCTCCTGCCTGTTTATGGAGCATTTCCTTTAAAGTACGATTAGATCTCTCAACTACTGCTTGTCCTGTAGGATTGTGTGGTATACCAGTTATGTGTTTTATGTTATAATACTCAAAAAACTGTTTCAATTTGCTGGAAATATATGCCGGAGCATTGTCAGTTTTTATTTGTGCAGGTATGCCCATAATGGCCATTACCTCTAAAAGGTGTGTAATAACAGAATCAGCCTTTTCAGAGCTCAGAGCAGTAGCCCATTGAAACCCTGAAAATGTATCTATAGTGTGATGTACGTATTTTAATTTTCCAAATTCTGCAAAATGAAACACATCCATTTGCCATATTTCATTTCTATTTATACCTTTAGGGTTACTGCCTGGTGGTAAAGGAGTTTGGTTATAGAATGAGCAAGTAGGACATTTCCTTACTATTTCCTTGGCTTGTTGCCAAGTGATAGAAAAATCTTTTTTCAATCCTTTGCTGTTCACATGGTGTTTCTTATGAAACTCTGAGGCTTCTAGCACACTTCCTATCAATAACCAATCAATTTCATCATTGCCTTGTGCTAGAGGACCTGGCAGACCCGTATGGGATCTGATGTGTGTTATATATATAGGATGAATCCTCTTTCTGATAGCATATTGTAACTGTATAAACAATGAAGTTAATTCTGTATCATCAGGAATAAATTCTGCAGTCTCGATGTGTAAGACTACTCTCTCTGCATATTGAGAGTCAGTAACTATATTGAGGGGTTCTGTAAAATCCATAAGTACCATGAGAATGGCATACAATTCTGCCTTTTGTACAGAATTGTAAGGGCTTTGAACTACTTTGCTTATTTCTCCTGATTTATATCCTGCCTTACCAGATTTGTTTGCATCAGTGTAGAATGTAAGAACTCCAGAGATAGGTGTTTGTCTTACAATGCATGGAAGGATCCAAATCATCTTCTTTATGAATTTGATTCTTTCACTTTTGGGATAATTGTTGCTAATTATTCCAAAAAAATTACTGCATGCTCTCTGCCAATATTCATTATCTTTCCATAAGGAGGAAATTTCCTCATTAGTTAAAGGTACTATAATTTCTGCTGGATCCCTTCCTGTTAATTGATGAAGTCTTAATTTACCTTCTAAAATCAAGTCAGAGATCTTTTCTATATATGTTTTTAGTTTTTTATTCTGTTTATGTGGTAAGAATATCCATTCTAATATGATGTCTTCTCTCTGCATCAAAATCCCTGAAGGATATTCTCTAGATGGTAATATAACCAGAATACAGTCTAGATTTGGATCCACACGATCCACATGTGCTTCTAATACCCTCTTTTCTACCCATTCTAATTCCTTTTCCGCTTCAGCTGATAGTATTCGTGGACTATTCAAATCCTTGTCCCCTTTTAGGGACATTTTCAAGTTTTTCAAATCATGCCCTTCAACTCCAATAATGGTTTGCAGTTGAGAAATCTCTCCTAGTAATTTTTGTAGATCATTAAGAGTCTGGTAGCGATCTCTCCTGATCTGTACTTTTTGTGATCTAATTTTCTGTAGACCTATTTTATATCCTAAGTAGTTGATAGACTCTCCTTTTTGTATTTTTTCAGGTGCAATTTGTAATCCCCAGCGTGGTAAAACTTCCTTCACTTTCTCAAACATTTTTTCTATTATTTCCGCTTTAGAGTCAGCTAACAAAATATCATCCATGTAATGACAGATTATGGATTGTGGAAACTTTATGAATTATTTCCAGTGGTTTTTGTACAAAATATTGGCACAGGGTGGGGCTATTTAGCATTCCCTGTGGCAAAACCTTCCATTGATATCTCTTCACTGGTTGAGAATTACTGTAATTAGGTACCATGAAGGCAAATTTCTCTTTATCTTGTTCCTGTAAAGGTATAGTGAAGAAGCAATCCTTTAAATCAATAACTATAATAGGCCATTCTTTAGGTATCAAAGAAGGCAACGGCATTCCAGGCTGTAAAGAGCCCATTGGCTGGATCAATATATACACCTTTTTTGTAATAGGGCTCTCAGGTCTGTAAGCATTCTCTATTTACCAGATTTCTTTTTGATAACAAATACAGGAGAATTCCAAGGGCTGGTTGATTCCTCGATATGCCCAGCATTTAGCTGTTCCTGAACCAGGTTTTCTAAAGCTTCTAACTTCTCAGAAGTCATAGGTCATTGCCCTACCCAGACAGGTTCCTCTGATAACCATTTTAAGGGTAGGGCTTTTGGTTCCTCTGTTTGTTCAGCACTTGCATTCTGTCTTTGTACAGCCTGGATATTTGGTGTCTGTCTTGTATAGTACTTTATAGCATTTTTTCCACAATCATGAGGTTGTTTATGGTTCCTATCTAATACTGGAGGAATGTTAATCTGTGTATTCCATTGCTGTAATAGATCATGACCCCATAAATTTATCACTACATCAGCCACATATGGTCTTAACCTTCCTCGCTGTCCTTCTGGTCCTACACATTCAATCCATCTCGTGCTTTGTTTTACCTGAGACAGGGTTCCAGTCCCTAAGAATTGAACATTAACCTCTTGCAGGGCCAATTTCGAGGCCAGGATTTATTAGTTATGATAGTTACATCCGCCCCTGTGTCCAGTAGGCCTTCAAACAATCTGTTATTCATTTTAACTATCAATCTAGGCCTTTGACTGTTTATAGAGGTTTGGCAAAATATACATTTTTTATTTCCTTCTGTCATGTTTGATTCAACTTCTGTCACTAGTTTGTCATCCAGAGCGGTATGAGTTTTTACAATAGGCCAAGGATTTTCTAATTGTCCTGTGGGAGATTGTCCTCCACTGTGACTGGGAATGTTTGGACCACCTTTGACATGGGGGCCTTTGAGAGGCCCCCCGCCAAGGAGTTGCCCAATGGTAAAGGGTTTCCTTGCTTGTCTCTAGTCCATCTACACTCATTTGTCCAGTGTCTGACTTTGCCACACCTTCTACATAACCCAGGAGGCTGAGGCCTTCTGTTCGATTCATTCTTGGGAGTATTATTTATATAGAGATGCTTTGCCTACAATTTCTTTTTAGATGTCCTATCTTACCACAGTTATAACATCTGACATGTTGATGTCTCTTTAAACCTTTGGAGATGGCTTCTCTTATCTAAGCTTCTATGTCACCATACTTACATCTTTGTTCTCTTGATGACTTCTCAAACCTTTAGATATAGCTTTTCCTACCCATGCTTCAGTGTTATTGTTATTATACTCAACGTTGTCTGTATATAGGACCCATTCATCCAAAGGTGCCAATTGAATGTTTAAAGGCCAAAGCACTTGTTTGCATTGAGGATTTGCATTCTCATAGGCTAACAATTCTATGAGTATTCGCCTAGAATCTATGTCAGCTACCTCTAATTTTACTGCTCTAGACAACCTTTCTAGAAACACACTGAAGCGTTCTCTTGGTCCTTGCCTTATTTTGGTATAAGATTCTATCCTCTCCCTTAGTTCATGAACCTTATCCCAAGCATTCAGAGCTGCCGTAATGCATAGAGACAAGATATGTTCATCATAGGCAGCTTGGGTTTCTGGGTCAGCATAAAGACCCTCACCAAGAATTTTATCGTGGAGAACTTTATAACCTTTCTTTAAGTCCTGAAGTTCAAGAGCCTTTGCTTCCTCTCTCCATAAAGCCCTCCACTCTAATTGAGAGGAGTTTTCAAGGACAGCTGATATTAATTGATCCCAATCCTTAGGGGTTACCTTGTTATTCCTTGCCCATGATTCTATTAATTGCTTCACATATGGTGAGTGCATGCCATAAGAGACTACTGCTTCCTTTATACTTTTTAAATCTTTCATACATATTGGTTCCCACTGATAAGCAACACCACCTTTTGGGTATTTTTTCATTGCTGATTTTTCATTAATAGATACAGGGAAAGCTCCCCTGGCCCTATTACAAAAAAGGTGTATATATTGATCCAGTAATAATTTTCTTCTGCTAAATTTCATTCTATATATGAAGTAAAAAGAAATCCTAAAGTCCTGCATTGTAAAATCATCTGCCATAGCTATGGAACAATTGATCTCAGATATTATATCAGCTTAAGTTGCAAAAGATGTTACAATTACCTTAGGTGTAATTCTGCTGTCCCGGAGCTTTGATGCATTTAGTTGTAGATCTCAACTTGCTGTAGTTACACTCAGAGGTGTAGCAGTAGAAAGCATCCAGCAGCAGAGGATCCTTCCAATTCCGGTTCTACCCGAAATTGCACCACCAAAGAGTGTCTGACAAATAGCTTCCGGCAGGAGAGCAAAATTTTGTTAAACAAAGAAGGAGTGAAACGAGCCTTGTACAAATTGTTGAGACCACAGGGATAACAGGAACTGCAAGCAACTGCAGCGCATGTATATTTTCCCCCAGCCCACAGGCCGCAACTGCTGCCGCCGGCGCCAGAGCCCACAAGCACACAGAGCAGGCAGAATCCGGGCCTAGTGCAACAACACAAAAGGCAGGGCTAATGCCGCAGGGCTCTATGTGAATGCAATCTGAGGGAATGGGCAGAAGATGAGCAGTGGTCTCAAGGCCAAGATGGAGATAAAAGGAGTTCTAGGGCAGGATGTATCCACCTGATTAGGCAAGAGACCTGCCCAGGCGGGGAAGGTGGGGGAAGAGTTGCTGCAGCGCCTGGGTAAAACCCAGGTGCCATGAAAATCCTGATCCCGCTTCTGACACCAGATATTGTGGTTTAATAAGGGTCAGGATAAACAAATAGGCCGAATAGATATTATTAAGGGAGAAACAACTCACAACACAGACAGATGAACACAGCAGTTAAAACTGGATGCTCCTCCCTCCGTGTCCCACCAGAAAGAGAGCGTTCTCCGCCTCCTTCCGAGACCAAGCCCCACAGGTCACTTCTGCCCCTGGCTCCACCCCTCAATGGGTGTGGTCAGTGCCATAGAAGCAGACTCAGTGAATATCCCACTACAGCTGACTTTATCTCTGGTCATTGTATGGGTCCAACAAGCCTCAGACATACAACACCACCACCCAGCAAACCACATTCCCTGGAAATAACATCATGAAACTGAGTCATCATGCTGTGCCCCCTGCCACTTGGGAAGACCATCTCTACCACCTGGGAAAGTCACAGGCACAATACAAAACAACACTGAGCATGCAACCAAGAGCAGTTGGCCACAAAGTTGCATGCACAGTGATGATGTCAGCTGTCCTTTAGGCCTAAATTTATGCATTCCAGGGGGAAGGATCAGGTCTGCTCATAACAACAAAGGCTCTTTAGGGACCTTTGGCAGAAAAGACTATTACATGCAGTCATATATATCTGTCATCCAATAGGCATTTACGAAGAGTCTAGTAAATGCCAGGCACGGTTGTGTTTGCTCCACACTATGCCCATGCCCAACACACTGCCCTGTACACATTAGGCGCTCAATACAAGTCAAGCAAACAGCTGTGTAAAGATATCTGCAGAACCTGTCCTTTACGCCAGAGCTTCCTGGCTGGGAACTGTATGGGAAATTGCATGGATACACGTGGTCAATAGCAGATACTTTGGGATCCCTTGGACACAAAAATCACTTTTTAGATGCTGGAATGATAACCACCCATAGGGATGCTGGACTAGGGACATCCACAGGTCTAGAAGAGGTGATGCAGCAGAAGCTAGAACTTGGCAGAAGAAGGTGCTGAAAACCAAGGAGATGGAGCTGTGCCGGGCTGAACAGGCTGCTGGTGCTGCCATCTATCTACTGTGTTCAAGTAAGAAGGCAACCGCCAGGGCTTGAAACTCATTCTCCCTGCAGGTAAGCCTGCTTCAGGAACCATATGCCATGGGATACTCTGAAAACTCTGGTGTCTCTGATTATCATGGTGGTAGCCCAGCTGTCCCGACTCATTGGGCTGGGGTTACCCGAGGTTTGCAGGTTTCACTGAGCACCACTTGTGTTTCCCAGGATCTTGGTGGACCTGCCGAATCTGATGTGATTCTCCTCCACATCTTCCAGATGCTGAAGTCCCTGTGTGCTGAGCACATGCTGGCCAGTGAATCCCAGAATTCTGCATCCATATACATGTCTACATCAAGGACTGGAGTTTAGAGGTGGGCCTGGTACTTCAGGTGAGAAGGGAGGCAGGGATGGGGGGAGGTGAGGAGAACCACAAGCTGGCTTGACACAGAATGGCTCAGACTGACTGCCAGTCTCCACTCAGGGCCAGCAGACCAAGCTGCCTTCCAGGGACCTTATTTAGCTCCATCTTTAGGATCATACTGCTGAATCAAGAAACCTGGAAGGCATGCAAATATGGTAAAGTGCCACCTGTCCCGGCAAATGGGGTCTGTGAGGCTTGGGGATGCAAATAATCTCATGAATCTTCCTCTTTCTGTCAGGCATGGGGACACTGACCCACCCACTTCATGCTCAACTGGTGGCTCTCTGGCCTCTCTGGACCAACATTATCTGCTAGGACCTGAAACAAGGCATCCTTTTCCCCAGCCTGCATCCATTCTAGTTCTCAGACCTTCGTCCTCTGCAGTACCAAGTGCATGTGCACTGACCTGAGAATGTTCCTGAGATTCTGATCCATAAATCATTGGTGACCAAACCAATTACTCAGACACCCATGTTGTCAAATAACATGGGAGCCTGGTATTTGGCTTCTTGAACAGGCTAATATGAGTAGTGCAGGAAGGATGTAAAGAAGAGCCAGTTTCTAAGAAAGCAGTAACAGGGAATATGCTCTAAAGCCTGCAATATTTGGAGATTGCGTGAATTCATTGGCCAACACCAATTGTAGCACCAAATTGAAATACATTTACAAAATAAAGATGTGTCAGAATCACAGAAGTGATCACAGAAATAAAGCCACCTTTGCTATAAGGAAGACTTGCCATGCTTTTGCTTCCCCAGCCCTACAAAGCCACAAGTTAGATGCTTGGTTGCCTTCCACAGCTAGACAATACGAAGCTATGGCTTAAGACTTCACACATTTTGGTTGCAGGTCCAAAGACAACAGCTGAAACCCTCCTCTATGATGGCTAGCTTTCATAGTGTCATAATACTACACAGGCTACTGGAGGAGAATAGGCTCCAGCAGTTTCACCAGCTATGAACCTCCTGGGCACAGTGTGCCCTCTTTGCTATAATGGCAAGGGATTACAGGACCAACCAACTCTGATTAGATTTGAGTCCACTCCACTGAAGAGAACACATGCATGGCATCATAAACCTGATCAAAATAATATTCTTGGCAACGTCGGGCCTCTCCTGGAGACCAGCCTATTCACGCCAGGCCACCCTGAGTCCCCACCTTCCTGATCTTTGACCCCCATTGCCAAGCCTCTGCAGGAGGTGAGCCTGGGACCAGTTCAGGTCGCTGACCACCCCTCCCAACTCCCTTCCCTGGGAATTCCCTGGGTTAGCCCCAAATCTCGCTCCCCACTATATCCTGTCCCTAGAGGGAACACTCCTAGTACTCTGACCCACAAACCACTCTACCCAGAACCTGCCCTCCCCCTCCCTGTGCCCTACTGAACCCACTGCCCCACTTCTCTGGTTGAGCACTGGGCCAGAGGGCCGATCCAAAAATCTTTCCACCTCCTGGGAACTTCCTGATCTGCTCTCAGCACACTAGACCTACCTATCCACTCAGGACCACCCTGGGTCCCTGCCTACCTGATCTTTGACCCCGACTGCCAGGCCTCTGTCTGGAGGGTGCTTGGACTACCCAGAGCTACATACATCGAACACCTGACCCACCTACCCCTACAGGGAGAGTAGCATAGAGAGAGAGAGACCCTACCTGCACCCACTGAAGAAGTGATGGGAAGATGGCAATACAAGAAAACACCTAACAATAGAAAGACAAGCATGACACCACCAGAATCTAAGGACCCCACACCAATTAGACCTGAATACACTAAAGCAGATGAAGCAGAAGAGAACGACTTAAAATATCACTTCATAAAAATAACAGAGGCTCCTTGTCCCGCATCACTAGACCTTGGCTAGAGGTGAGTCTGGGTCTAATTCCGCTGGGGTGGATTCTCCCCTACACCCTTTCCAGGTGGGTCCTGGATCTCGCTGTCCCTGTGTCCTGTCCCCACTGAGAGTGCTCTGGAAGCTCCGATACACCCCCACCAACTCCCACCTTCCCCCTACCCTCTGCCATACCCGCTCCACTGTCCTACCTCTTGGGTTGAGCATTGAGCCAGAGGGTGGAGCCAACAATCCAGTCACCTTTCAGAAATTCCTGGAGCCCATCTAAGCACAATAGACCTGCCTACCCACGCGGAACCACCTGTAATTTCCACCTGCCTGGTCTCTGACACCCTGTGCTGGTCTTCTACTGGAGTTCTGCCCCTCCCAGAGATCTGCCTATCTCTGCAGGACCACTCTGAGTTCCTGCAGGCTGGATCCTTGACCCTCATCGCAGGGCCGCTGCTAAAGAGGCCTCACACAGTGCCTCTCCCTGGTAGACCCAACTATCCCTGAGGAAACATCCTGTGGGCTGGCCTATGCCAAAGAGACCTCAGCTGTCTTCTGCTGGAGCTTGATCTTTGACCACCATCACCGGGCCCCTGCCTACGGAGCTCCTAGAGAGCTTGGACCACCCCTAGCTACAGACATTGAACCTCTGACCCACCTAAGACCATAGAGAGATGGAGAAACCCCACCAACACCTACTGGAAGAAGCTATGGGAAGATGGCAATACAAGAAAACACCTAACATCCTAACATCAGAAAAACAAGCATAACACCACCAGATTCTAGGGAATCTACACCAACTAGACTGGAACACAACAAAGCAAATGAATCACAAGAGAACAACTTAAAAATTATTGTCATAAAAATGATAGCGGCCCGCAAAGAAGATATGAGAAAATCCCTTAAAGAAAGGGAAGAAAAAAATGAAAGAAATGAATAAATTTCTTAAAGAAAGTACAGAAAGCCAAGAAAAAACAATTAAACAGGTGAAGGAAATGGTTCAAGACTTGAAAACGGATATGGAGACAATAAAGAAAACACAAACTGAAGGAATGCTGGAAATAGAAAAACTAGGCAAACGATCAGGAACTACAGATGCAAGCATAACCAACAGAATTCAAGAGATGAAAGAGAGAATCTCAGGTGCTGAAGATAAACTAGAGGAAATAAATTCATCCACCAAAGAAAATTGTAAATCCAACAAATCGTTAACACAAAACATCCAGGAAATGTGGGACACCATGAAAAGGCCAAACCTATGAATAATAGGTATAGAGGAAGGTGAGGAAGACCAGCTCAAAGGGATCAAAGACATATTCAACAAAATCATTGAGGAAAACTTTCCCAATCTGAAGAATGAAATGCCCATGAAAGTACAAGAAGCATACCAAACACCAAATAGACTGGATCAAAGAAAAAAGACCCCTCAATATATAATAATCAAAATACCTAACATACAGAATAAAGAAAGAATATTAAGAGCAGCAAAGGAAAAAGGACAGGTAACATATAAAGACAGACCTATCAAAATTGTGCCTGACTTCTCCATGGAAACTCACAAGGCCAGAAGGTCCTGGATAGATGTTCTACAAGTACTAAAAGTCCATGGATGCCAGCCCAGGCTACTATACCCAGCAAAACTCTCAATCACTATTGATGGAGAAAACAAGACATTTAATGACAAAACCAGATTTTCACAATACATATCTAAAAACCCATCCCTACAGAAAGTTTTGGGAGGAAAACTCCAAACCAAGGAAGTTAACTGTGCTCACAAAGATGTAGGCAACAAATAATGCCACTTCACCAGACCAAGGGTAAAGCAGGACAAATATATTCACAATCCATTGCCAAAAACAAATCTAAAACAAACATTAACAATCAATGGTCCTTACTCTCCCTCAACATTAATGGTCTTAACTCACCTATAAAAATACACAGCCTAACAGAATGGATATGAAGACAGAATTCATCCTTCTGCTGCATACAAGAAAACACATCTAAGCTTCAAAGATAGACATTACCTCAGGGTAAAGGGATGGGAAAAGATCTTCGAATCAAATGGACCCAAGAAGCAAGCAGGTGTGGCTATCCTAATATCTAACAAGTTAGACTTCAAACCAAAATTAATCAAAGAGATGAATAAGGTCATTTCATATTCATTGCAGGAAAAATTCATCAAAACAAAGTCAAAATTCTGAACACCTATGCCCAAAATACAAAGGCACCCACATTCGTGAAAGAAACGCTACTAAAACACAAAGCTCACATAAAACCTCACACACTTATAGTAGGAGATTTCAACACACCACTCTCACCACTAGACAGGACCATCAATCAGAAACTCAACAAAGAAACAAAAGAACTAACAGAAGTTATGTTTCAACTGGGTTTAACAGACATCTATAGAACATTCCATCCAAACACAAAAGAATATACCTTCTTCTCTGATCCACATGGAACCTTCTCTAAAATTGACCACATAGTAGGTGGCATAACAAACCTCAACAGATACAAAACAATTGGAATAGTTCCCTGTATCTTATCAGACCACCATGCTTTAAAGTTGGAATTCAACAACAACACAAATTGAAGAAACCCTACAAACTCATGGAAACTGAACAATGTGCAATTACACCACACCTGGGTCAAAGAAGAAATAAAGAAAGAAATTAAGGACTTCCTAAAATTCAATGAGAATGAGGACACGACATATCTGGACCTATGGGACACCTTGAAAGCAGTGTTACGAGGGAATTTCATTGCACTGAGTGTCCAGATGAAGAAAACAGAGAATAGTCACATTAGGGAATTAACAGCCCAACTGAAAGCCTTAGAGCAAAAAGAAGCAAACTCACCCAAGAAGACTAGACGCTAGGAAATAATCAATTTTAGGGCTGAAATCAATAAAATAGAAACCAGGAAAACAATACAAATTAAATCAATGCAACAAAGAGTTGGTTTTTCAAGGAAATCAACAAGATAGACAAACCCTTATCCAAAATAACAAAAAAGCAGAAAGAGAACATGCAAATTAACAAAATCAGAAATGAAAAGGGGGACATAACAATGGACACTGAGGATATCCAGACAACTTTTAGGTCATACTTGGAAAACCTGTACTCCACAAAATTTGAAAATTCAAAGGAAATGGACAAATTTCTAGGTAACTATCACTTACCAAAATTAAATCAAGAACAGACAAACAACTTAAATAGACCTATCACCCCCAATGAAATAGAAGCAGTCATCAAAAGCCTTCCAACCAAAAAAGCCCAGGGCCAGATGGCTTCAGTGCAGAATTCTACCAGAAATTCAAGGAAAAGCCAATTCCAATACTCCTCAAATTGTTCCACACAATAGAAACAGGAGACACATTACCAAACTCTATGAGGCCACAATCACCTTGGTACACAGGCCTCACAAAGATACAACTAAGAAAGAAAACTACAGACCAGTATCCCTGATTAACATCGATGCAAAAAAATACCCACTTAAATACTGGCAAACCAAATCCTAGAATACATCAGAGAAATCATCCACCTTAACCAACTAGGCTTCATCCCTGGGTTTCAAGGATGAATTAACATAAAAAATCTATCATTGTGATCCACCATATAAACAAACTGAAAAAGAAAAACCATATGATCATCTCCCTAGATGCTGAAAAAGCCTTTGACAAAATTCAGCACCCTTTCATGATAAAGGTCTTGGAGAGATCAGGGATAACAGGAACATATCTAAAGATAATAAGAGCAATATACTGTAAACCAACAGCCAACATCAAACTGAATGGAGAGAAGCTTAAGGTGATTCCTCTAAAATCAGGAACAAGACAAGGTCGTCTTCTCTCTCCATATCTCTTCAATGTTGTACTTGAAGTTCTAGCTAAAGCTATAAGACAACAAAAGGAGATCAAGGGAATCCAAATTGGAAAGGAAGAAGTCAAACTGTCTCTATTTGCAGATGATATGATAGTTTACATAAGTGACCCAATAAACTCTACCAGGGTACTCCTAGAGCTGATAAACACCTTCAGCAGACTAGCAGGATACAAGATAAACTCAAAACAATCAGTAGCCTTACTTTATTTAGAGGACAAAGAGACTGAGAAAGAAAACAGAGAAACATCACCCTTTACAACAGCCACAAACAATATAAAGTATCTTGGGGTAATGCTTACCAAGCATGTGAAAGATCTATACAATGAGAACTTTGTGGATATAAAGAAAGAAATTAAAGAAGATACCAAAAAATGGAAAGATCTCCCATGCTCTTGGATAGAAAGGATAAATATAGTAAAAATGGCCATCTTGCCAAAAGCAATCTACAGATTCAATGCAATCCCCATTAAAATCCCAGCACAATTCTTCACTGACCTTGAAAGGATAATAATCAACTTTGTATGGAAAAACAAAAGACCCAGGATACCCAAAACAACCCTGTACAATAAAAGAACTTCAGGAGGCATCACCATCCCCAACTACAGAGTTTTAGAATGAAAACAGTTTGGTATTGGCACAAAAATAGACAAGTAGACCTGTGGAATCAAATCAAAAATCCCGATATTAACCCACACACCTATGAACACCTGATTTTCGACAGAACAGCTAAAAGAATACAATGGGGGGGGGAGGAAAGCATCTTCAACAAATGGTGCTGGCACAATTGGATGATGGTGTGTAGAAAGCTGCAGATAGACCCATGTCCATTGCCATGCACAAAACTCAAGCCCAAATGGATCAAAGACCTCAACATAAATCCAATCACACTCAATGTCATAGAAGAGAAAGTAGGAGGTACCCTTGAACAAATTGTTATAGGAACATAACTCCAGTAGCAAGACACTGAGATCAACCATTAATAAGTGGGACCTTCTCAAACTTAGAAGCTTCTGTAAGGCAAAGGACACAATGGACAAGACCAAATGGCAGCCCACAGACTGGGAAAACATTTTTACCAATCCTACATCTGACAAAGGGCTGATCTCCAAAATATACAAAGAACTCAAGACACTAGACAACAAAACACCAAATAACCCTATTAAAATATGAGGTATAGAATTGAAGAAAGAATTCTCAATAAAGGAAATTGAAAAGGCTGAAAGACACCTAAGAAAGTGCTCAACATCCTTAGCTATCAGGGAAATGCAAGTGAAAACAACTTTGAGATACCATCATACTTCTGCCAGAATGGCTAAAATTAGAAACACCAATGACAACATATGCTGGAGAGGATGTGGAGAAAGGGGAATACTCCTCCACTGCTGGTGGGAGTGCAAGCTCGTACAGCCATTTTGGAGATCAGTATGGCGGTTCCTCAGGAAAATGGGAATTAGTTTACCACAGGACACAGCAATTCCACTCTTAGGTATATACTCAAATGACCCACGTCCATGCAACAAAGACATGTGCTCAACTATGTTCATAGCAGCACTGTTTGTAATAGCAAGAACCTGGAAGCAACCTAAATGCCCCTCAACTGAAGAATGGATAAAGAAGATGTGGCACATCTACACAATGGAATACTACTCTGCAGAAAAAAAACAAGGGAATCTTGAAATTTGCAGGCAAGTGGATGGAACTTGAAGAAACCATCCTGAATGAGGTAACCCAGTCACAAAAAGAGGAACAGGGTATGTACTCGCTCATATATGGATTTTAGTCCTAGAGCAAAGGATCACCAGCCTATAATTCACACCACCAGAGGAACTAGGATACAAGGTTATTTTATGATATTCATATATGGTTCCTCACAAACGGGGGAAGGGACAACTCCCCCAGAGCACATGGGTAATGGGGGGGCAATGAATGGAGAGAGAACTAGGAGAAAGAGAAGGAGAGGAGAGGAAAACACGTGTGAGTAGGTAGATGAGTCAGGGTAGAAATAGAAGACAGGAGAGACAGAGAGAGAGAGAGAGAGAGAGAGAGAGAGAGAGAGAGAGAGAGAGAGAGAGGGAGGGAGGGAGGGAGGGAGGGAGGGAGGGAGGGAGGGAGGGAGGGAGGGATAACATAAAAGAGGGAGCCATTATTGGTTTGAAGAGAAAACTGAACCTAAAGAAAGGTCTAGAGACCTACAAGACTGACTCCAACTAACAATTTGAGCAACAGTGGAAAGGCTACCATAAATGCCCTGTCCTTATAGTGAGATCATCAACTAAATTACCCATCATCTAGTACCTGTTGGAAACAGAAGCAAACACCCATAACTAAACACTGAGTCTAACTAGAATGCAGATGCAGAGAGAGAGAGGACAAGACCAGGTTGCAGAAACACACAAAGACAGTTGATCTGAACAAGGAGGAGCTAATGGGCCCCCCCCCAGACTGATAGCTGGGAATCCAGCATGGGACTGACTCAGATGAATTGGAAGAAAAAAAGACAAAAAATTGGAAGAAATGAACAAATCTCTTAAAGAAGGTAAGGAAAGCCAAGCAAAAGCATTGAAACAGTTGAAGAAAATAACTCAAATAGTTCAAGACTTGAAAACTGAAATAGACACACAAACTGAGGGAATGCTGGAAATAGAAACACTAAGCAAACAATCGGGAACTACAGATGCAAGCATAACCAACAGAATACAAGAGAGGGAAGAGAGAATCTCAGGCGCTGAAGATAAACTAGAGGAAATAGATTCATCAACCAAAGAAAATCTTAAATCCAACAATCTTTAACACAAAACATCCAGGAAATGTGGGACACAGTGAAAAGGCCACACGTATGAATAATAGGCATAGAAGAAGGCAAAGAAGTCCAGCTCCAAGGTGCAGAAAACATATTCAACAAAATCATTGAAGAAAACTTTCTCAATCTGAAGAAGGACATGCCCATGAAAGTACAGGAAGCATACTGAACACCAAATAGACTAGACCAAAGAAAAAAGACCCCTCGACACATAATAATCAAAACCCCTAACATACAGAATAAAAAAAATATTAAGAGCTGAGAAGGGAAAGGGACAGGTAACATATAAAGGCAGACCTATCAAAATTATGCCTGACTTCTCCATGGAAACTCACAAGGCCAGAAGGTCCTGGATAGATGTTCTACAAGTTCTAAGAGTCCATGGATGCCAGCCCAGACTACTATACCCAACAAATCTCTCAATCATTATAGATGGAGAAAACAAGATATTCCATGACAAAGCCAGATTTCACAATACATATCTACAAACACAGCCCTACAGAAAGTTCTGAAAGGAAAACTTCAACACAAGGAAGTTAACTACACCCACAAAGACACAGGCAATAGATAATACACTTCACCAAAACCCAAAAGAAAAACCTGGGCAAATGTACTCACACTACCACCGCAAACAACATATTTGAAACAAACAAGAATTAACAATCAATGGTCTTTACTGAGCCTCATCATTAATGGTCTTTATTCGCCTATAAAAAGACACAGGCGAACATAATAGATACGAACACAGAATCCATCCTTCTGCTGCATACAAGAAGCACATCTATGCTTCAAAGATAGACATTACCTCAGGGTAAAGGGTTGCAAAAAGATCTTCCAATCAAATGGACCCAAGAAGCAAGCAGGTATATTAGCTATCCTAATATCTAACAAGTTACACTTTGAACCAAAATCAATCAAAAGAGATGAAAACAGTCATTTCGTATTCAACACAGAAGAAATCCATCAGCACAAAGTCTCCATTCTGAACATCTATGCGCAAAATACAAAGGCACCCATATTCATACAAAAATGCTACTAAAACTCAAAGCTCACATAAAGTGTCACACACTCATAGTAGGGCACTTGAACACCCCAGCCTACCTCTAAACAGGACCACCAGACAATAACTTAACCAAGAAACAAAAAAACTAACAGAGGTTATGTCTCATTTGAGTTTAACAGACATCTATAGAACATTCCGTCCAAGCACAAAAGAATATACCTTCTTCTCTGATCCACATGGAACCTTTTCTAAAATCGACCACATACTAGGCAACATAACAAACCTCAACAGATACAAAACAATTGGAATACCCCCCTTTTTCTTATCAAACCACCATGCTTTAAAGTTGTAATTCAACAACACAAATCGCAGAAACCCTACAAACTCATGGAAACTGAATATGCACAATTGCACCAACCCTGGGTCAAAAAAGAAATAAAGAAAAAAATTAAAGACTTCATAGAATTCAAGGAGAATGAGAACACAGCATACCTGTACTCAAGGTACACCTGGAAAGCAGTCCTACGAGGGAAGTTCATTGCACTGAGTGCCCATATGAAGAAAACAGAGGATAGTCACATTAGAGAATTAACAGCGCAACTGAAAGCCTTAGAACAAAAAGAAGCAAATTCACCCAGGAGGAGTAGATGCCAGGGAATAATCAAATTGAGGGCTGAAATCAATACAGTAGAAACCAGAAAAACAATATAAACAACCAATGCAATAATGAGTTAGTTTTTCGAGGAAAAACAAGATAGACAAATGTTTATCCAAAGTAACCAAAAAGCAGAGAGAGAACATACAAATTAACAAAGTTAGAAACAAAAAGGAGGACATAACAATGGACACAGAGGAAATCCAGACAACTTTCATGTCATACTTTGAAAACCTGTACTCCACAAAATTTGAAAATTCAAAGGAGATGGAAAAATTTCTAGATAACTATCACTTTTCAAAATTAAATCAAGAACAGATAAGCAACCTAAATAGACCTGCAATCCCTAATGAAATAGAAGCAGTCATCAAAAGCCTCTCAACCAAAAAAAAAAAAAAAAAAAAGCCCAGGACCAGATGGCTTCAGTGCAAAATTCTACCAGAAAAGAAGAGCTAATTCCAATATTCCTCAAATTGTTCCACACAATAGAAACCGAAGGGTCATTACCAAACTCTTTTTGTGAGGCCATAGTTACCTTGGTTCCCAAGCCACACTAAGACACAACTAAAAAAGAGAACTACAGACCAATATCCCTCATCAACATTCACGCAAAATTACTCAATAAAATACAGGCAGATCAAATCCAAGAACTCATGAGAGAAATCATTCACCATGACCAATAGGCTTCATCTCTTCATCCTTGGGTGCAGGGATGATTCAACATATAAAACATACATTCAACATCTATCAATATGATCCACCATCTAAACAAACTTAAAAAGAAAAACATCATGATCATCTCAGCAGATGCTGAAAAAACCTTTGACAAAATCTAATATCCTTTCATGATAAAGGTCTTGGAGAGATCAGGGATTACAGGAATATACCTAAACATAATAAAAGAAATATACAGTAAAACCAACAGCCAACATCAAACTGAATGGAGAGAGGCTTAAGGTGATACCTCTAAAATCAGGAACATGAGAAGGCTGCCCTCTCCATATCTCTTCAATATTGTACTTGAAGTTCTAGCTAAAACAATAAGACAACAAAAGGAGATTAAGGGGTTACAAGTTGGAAAGGAAGAAGTCAAACTGTCACTATTTGCAGATGGTTTGATAGTTTACATAATAACCCCCCCCCCAAAAAAAAAAGCTACGAGTGAACTTCTACAGTGGATAAACACCTTCCTTCAACAAACTAGCAGGATACAAGATAAACTCAAAACAATTCAAGCCCTACTTTATTCAGAAGGCAAAGTGGCTGAGAAAGAAATCAGAAAAACATCATCCTTTACAATAGCCACAAACAACATAAAGTATCTTGGGGTAACGCTTATCAAACAAGTGAAAGACCTATGTCTTTAAAGAAAGAAATTAAAGAAGATACCAGAAAATAGAAAGATCTCCCATGCTCTTTAGGATAGGTAGGAAAAGCATAGTAAAATTGGCAATCTTGCCAAAAGCAATCTACGGATTCAATGCAATCCTCATCAAATACCCAGCAAAGTTCTTCACTGTCCTTGAAAGGACTCAACTTTATATGGAAAAACAAAAGACCCAGGATAGCCAAAACAACCTTGCACAATAAAGGAGGCATCACCATCCCCAACTTCAAGCTCTACTATAGAGCTTTAGAATGAAAACAGTTTGGTATTGGCACAAAAATAGACAGACCAATGGAATCAAAAATCCTGATATTAACCCACACACCTATGAACACCTGGTTTTTGACAAAACATCGAAAAATATATTATGGGACGAGGAAAGCAACTTCAACAAATGGTGCTTGTACAACTGGATGATAGTGTGTAGAAGAGTGCAGTTAGACCCATGTCTATCATCATGCACAAAACTCAAAAACAAATGGATCAAAGACCATAACATAAATCTAGCCACACTGAAGAGAAAATGGGAGGTACCCTTGCACAAAATGCTACAGGAGACTGCCTCATGAACATAACTCCAGTAACACAGATACTGAGATCTACAATTAATAAATGGGAACTCCTCAAACTGAGAAGCTTCTGTAAGGCAAAGGACACAGTGGACAAGACCAAATGGCAGCCCACAGACTGGGAAAAGAGCTTCAACAATCCTCCATCTGACAGAGGGCTGATCTCCAAAGTATACAAAGAACTCAGGAAACTAGTCACCAAAACACCAAATAACCCTATTCTAAAATGAGGTACAGAACTGAAGAGAGAATTCTCAATAGAGGAAATCAAAGAAGCTGATAGACACTTAAGAAAGTGCTTAACATCCTTAGCTATCAGGGAAATGCAATTCAAAACAACTTTGAGATGCCACCTTAACTACTGCCAGAATGACAACTTACGCTGGAGAGGATGTGGAAAAAGGTGAACACTCCTCCACTGCTGGTGGGAGTACAAACTTGTACGACCATTTTAGAGATCAGTATGACGGTTCCTCAGGAAAATAGGAATCAGTCTACCACAGGACCCAGCAATCACCCTCTTAGGCATATACACAAATGATCCAAATCCATTCAACAAAGATATCTGTTCAACTATGTTCGTAGCAGCATTATTTATAATAGCAAGAACCTGGAAGCAACCTAGATGCCCCTCAACTGAAGAATGGATAAAGAAGATGTGGCACATTTACACAATGGAATACTCTTCTACAGAAAAAAAATAGAATCTTGAAATTCACAGGCAAATGGATGAAACTTGAAAAAATCATCCTGAATGAGGTAACTCAGTCACAAAAAGAGGTACATGGTATGTACTCACTCATATATGGATTTTAGACATAGAGCAAAGGATCACCAGCCTATAATTCACACCGCCAGAGAAACTAGGATACAAGGAGCAACCTAAGAGATTCATAGAAGGTTCCTCACAGAAGGGGAAAGGAACAAGAGCTCCTGAGCACATTGGGAGTGGGGGGCAGTGAGTGGAGAGGGAGCTAGAAGAAAGAGAAGGGAAGAAGGGGAAATCACCTGAGACTGGGAAGATTGAGTCATGGGAAGAATAGATGAGAGAGAGAGAGAGAGAGAGAGAGAGAGAGAGAGAGAGAGAGAGAGAGAGAGAGAGAGAGAGAGAGAGAGAGAGGAGGAGGGAGGGAAGGAGGGAGGGAGGGAGGGAGGGAGGGAGGGAGGGAGGGAGGGAGGAGGGAGGGAGACTGACCATAAAAGAGGAAGCCATTATAGGTTTCAAGAGAAAACTGACTAGAGAGAAATGTTTAGAGTCCTACAAGACTGACCCCAACTAACATTTTGAGCAATAGTGCAAAGGCTACCATAAATGCCCTTCCCAGATAATGAGATTGATGACTACCTTATTCACCATCATAGAGCCCTCATCTAGCAGCTGATGGGAACAGAAGCAGACACCCACAACTAAACACTGAGCCGAACATGAATCCAGATGTAGAGAGTGGGGACAAGACCAAGTACAGAAAGTCACAGAGAAAGCTGACCTGAACAAGGAGGAGCTAATGGGCCCCCAGACTGATATCTTGGAATCCAGCATTGAACCGCCTCACCCCCTGAACATGGGTCTCAATCAGAAGGCCTGGGCAGTCTAAGGTACCTCTGACAGAGGAACCAGAATGTATTCCTGGTGCATGAAAGACTTTAGGAGCACATTCCCCATGGAGGGATACTCACTTAACCTAGAGACAGGAGGGAGGCCTAGTCCCTACTCCAAATGACTTGACAGATTTTGTTGACCCCTCCTGGAAGGCATCACTGTATTGTGGAGTGGGGGTGATGGGATGGGAGTGTGGTTGGGGGGACATGAAGGGTGGGACAGATGAAAGGAGAGAGAGGAAACTGGGATTGATATGTAAAAAATAAACAAATATATAAAAAAGAACAAATAATATGTTTGGTGGAAGTATTAGGCCATAGTGGGGAATTTAACACTGTTGTCTATTTAAATGGCATAGCTACAAATGCCCTTCTAAATATCTATATTTATACCCATAGAAAAAGGTTACCATCATACTTAATGAGAAAAGCCTCCCTCTTTTTGCAGTGAACAAGGTAAATGCAGAGACTCATGGCATCCCAGGTGCTGAGAATAAGTGGTAGTTGAGATTGGAGCCTTCAACAGGATGCTTATACTAATTCCTCTGAGCTCAGCAACACCGTGTCAGATGGCAGAGAGACTGTAAGATAAGGAGAGGGGCTGCACACTGCCATCTTTGGGTGGATCACAGCCATTTCAATGCATTCAACTCACAACAGTTGTAGTTACCTGAACTACACCTGAACAAGACTGGGCTGTCATCAGTCAGCATGTATAATGGAGGGGCCCATAGACCACACACACACACACACACACACACACACACACACACACACACACACACACACACACATATA
The DNA here is from genome assembly GCA_030556225.1 of Cricetiscus sungorus. Lineage (NCBI taxonomy): Eukaryota > Metazoa > Chordata > Mammalia > Rodentia > Cricetidae > Cricetiscus > Cricetiscus sungorus. The sequence continues at coordinate 40,278,441 of JANBXA010000641.1, forward strand.
CACACACACACAATGATAGAAAAAAAGAAACATAGATAGATAGATAGATAGATAGATAGATAGATAGATAGATAGATAGATAGAGAAATGGGTAGATATGGAGTAAGGTGCATTTTAGAAAATAAAGGGACTGTTGAACAGTAATTTACAAAAAAGACAGAAAACCTCGGTTTTCCAAGAGGGAAGATATCACATGGTGCTGATGGACTACAGAGATTCTCTCTCAGTCACCATAAGTCTGGAGTTCTCTGTGAAATGTCTGTCATAACTACATAGGCAGTTCTAGTTAGCCTCATTCTCAGGCTGCATCCCAGAACTCCAGAGCATCAACTCCAGAACATGAACTCCTCCCTCACTGGTTGCAGTAGAAAATAGGCTATCTGAAGATGGTGAAATTGAAGGAGTCTATCTCTCGCAATAGATGCACTAAACAAGCAGTTATATAGGAAGCAATTACCTCCAAGAGAAAAACAGAAAATACATCACAGACTTGCACACATTGTGTCAGAAACATAATCTACATGTACCTGAATAAGAAACCCTAGGCACAGTCAGGCATAAAATCCGCCATGCCTTATATTCATAAAGAAATCCTAGAATCCTCTCCTCAAGAGCGATTTATACTGCAGATGTAATATTCTAACTTAAAGATTCCCCAGGACTGTTTGGTTTTCATCTACATTTGTCTGTAAATCAAAGTGACTTGTCACCCCAAAGTTTGCTGAATCACAAAACAAGCTGATAATTTTAAGCAGCTGTCCCGTCACTGTCAAGGTCTACATCCCTGATAGAGTAGAGGATGGGCTAATATGACTACTTCAGCTGTTCTCCTCAAATCAACATGTTTTTTCACAGTGAGCATTGTTCTTTTGAAGTCTGTTAAAAACTGTGCTGGGTTTTAAATGCCATTACAGGAAAATTAACATAAATTTGACCAAATATTTCCAAAACAGTCCAGCAACACAAAATAGAGGTGATCAATTTTTAAACAAAAGCAGTTAAAAAGAAAAAAGGGAAAAACAACAAACATTTTTCATTCTACTCCCATGGTCAAATGTATGTTAATTTGGCTGTAATGGCATTTAAAGCAAGCAAGCAAACAAACAAAAAGCTTTGAAAATGGCCTTGGAGCATTATCTTTAGGTATTGAAAAGTTTCTACTTTTTAAATAATCTTTATTAATTTAGAGAAGACAATCAGTGTCTGTGAGAGAACAGACTTCTTTTGGATTTTCTTGTGTTGTATTTTTTTGTGTGTGTGTGGTCATTGTGGGTGATTGCTTTTCCTTTTCTTAGTTTCACATTCTTCCTTTGTTCTAAATCTTAGACTGACATCTACCATTGACAATCATAGTATGTTTTATTTCCTGATGGGGAGTAACTTATAATGCTGTTTAGTTTTGTACTATTGGTGTGTTTGGTGAATTTTTAAACTGTGTTCTAACTGCAATAAATTATATGAACTGAGGAAAAAAAACTGTGCTGGGATTTTGATGGGAATTTGACTGAATTTGTAGATTGCTTTTGGTATTATTGCCAGTTTTATTATGTTTCTCCTACCTATTCAAGAGCATGGGAGATCTTTCCATTTTCTGTAAAATTATTCAATTCTACTCTTCAAAGACTTGAAGTTCCTGTCATATAGGTCTTTCACTGGCACAGTTAGAGTTACACCAAATTATTTTATGTTGTTTGTGGCTATTGTGAAAGGTGATGTTTCTCTGATTTCTTTCTCAGCCCTGTTATCATCTGTATATAGGAGGGTTGCTAATTCCCTTTATTGTGTTTAGCCATGTTCCTTGAATCTGTCATCTCCTCAAGGCCTTTATCATGAAGGGGTATTGCATATTCTGGAAGGCTTTTTACAGCATGAGATGAGCATATGTATTTTTTTTCTTTTACTTTTTTTATGTGGTGGATTATATTGACAGATTTTCTTTATATATACTTACTATTTTTTTCTTAGTTTACATATCCATCCAAGTTCCCTCTCTCCCTCTCTCATTTCTTTTGATGCTCCCTGCCATCCCCCACCCCTCCACTCCACAGAGAGTGTGATGCCTTCCAGGAGAAATCAACAAAATCTGTCAAGTCATTTGGACTAGGTTCTAGGCCCTCCCTCCTACTTCTAGGTTAAGGGAGTATCCCTCCATGGGGAATATCCTCCCAAAGTCCTTTCATGCACCAGGTTCCACTGTCAGAGGTCCCTTAGACTGTCCAGGCCTTCTAATTGAGACCCACCATCAGGGGACCTGAGTTGGTCCAATGATAGTTCCCTAGCTATAAGTCTGGGGCCCATGAGCTTCCACTTGTTCAGTTCAGCTATCTCTGTGGGTTTCTGCAGCCTGGTCTTGACCCCTTTTATTATCATTCCTCCCTCTCTGAAACTGGATTCCAGGAGTTTGGCTCAGTGTTCAGGTGTGGGCATTTGCTTCTGTGTTCATTAGCTACTAGATGAGGGCTCTATGATGGCATATAAGTTAGTTATCAATCTCATTATCAGGGAAGGGCATTTAAGGTAGCCTTTCCATAGGTCTTTGGACATTTCTCTAGAGTCAGGGTGCGGCATGCATCTCGACCAGCGAGGAAGAATGACCACACCTTGAGGATTCTTCTCAAATCACGCTTTACTGGAGCCTCTTGATTGAAGGGAGAGCAGGAAGCGAGGGGCCCCGAAAACCCAAATGCAGCTGCTTATATAGGGAAAAAGGACACGGGTCGTACCCTGATTGGTCACAGCCGAACTGCAGACACCCGAGGCCTCGGGATTGGCCAGAGATACCGTTCCTACTGCGCATGTGGGAAGCGCAGGACAAGCAGTCCGAGGAGGCGTTGCCCAACATGGAGTGGTTCACTGCATCCTGTAAGGGAGCGGTCGCCATCCTGCAATGGCGGCAGCTCGCAGCTCCCCACATCAGGGGTTTTTTTTTTTTCTCATCTATTCATCTGCCAACTCTCTTCCTGGTCCCACATGTTCTCCTCTCCTCCCCTTCTCTTTCTCCTAACTCCCTCTCCACTCACTGCCCCACTACTTACAACATGCTTAGGAGATCATGTTCATTTCCCCTTCTGGGAGGGACCTTGTATGAAACTTTGAGGTTCCTCCTTAAATCCTAGCTACTCTGAGTGTGAATTATTGGCTGGTGATTTTTTGCTCTATGTCTAAAATCCATATATGAGTGAATACATACCCTGTTCCTCTTTTTGTGACTGGGTTACCTCATTCAGGATGGTTTTTTCAAGTTCCATCCATTTACCTGTGAATTTCAAGATTCCATTTCCCCCTCCCCCACACCCCCACTCCCGCAGAGTAGTATTCCATTGTGTAAATGTGCCACATCTTCTTTATCCATTCTTCAGTTGAGGGGCATCTAGGTTGCTTCCAGGTTCTTGCTATTACAAATAATGCAGCTATGTACATAGTTGAACAGATGTTTTTGTTGCATGGATATGGATTATTTGGGTATAAGTGTAAGAGTGGAATTGCTGGGTCTTATGGTAGATTGATTCCCAATTTTCCTGAAGAACCGCCATACTGATCTCCAAAGTGGCTGTACAAGTTTGCACTCCCGCCAGCAGTGGAGGAGTTCCCGTTTCTCCACATACTGTCCAGCATAAGCTGTCACTGGTATTTCTAATTTAGCCATTCTAACAGGAGTAAGATGGTATCTCAACATTGTTTTGATTTGCATTTTCCTGATGGCTAAGGATGTTGAACACTTTTAGTGTCTTTCTGCTATTTTGGATTCCTCTACTGAGAATTCTGTCTTCAGTTCTATTGTATACTTTTAGCTCTTTTGTCAAAAGTCAGGTGTTCGTAGGTGTGTGGATTAATATCAGGATTTTCGATTCAATTCCATTGGCCTAACTGTCTATTTTTGTGCCAATACCAATCTGTTTTCAGGACTATAGCTCTATAGTAGGGCTTGAAGTCGGGGATTGTGATGCCTCTGGAATTTCTTTTATTGTACAGGGTTGTTTTGGCTATCTTGGATCTTTTGTTTTTCTGTACAAAGTTGAGTATTACCCTTTCAATGTCAGTGAAGAATTGTGCTGGGATTTGATGGGGATTGCATTGAATCTACAGATTGCATTTTTACTATGTTTATCCCACCTATCCAAGAGCATGGTAGATCTTTCCATTTTCGGGTATCATCTTTAATTTTTTTTCTTTAAAGAGACATATTTCTTGCTATATAGGTCTTTCACTTCTTTGGTAAGCATTTGCCCAAGATATTTTATGTTGTTTGTGGCTATTGTAAAGGGTGATGTTTCTTTGATTTCTTTCTCAGCCCCTTTATCCTCTGTATATAGTATGTATATAGTAGGGATACTTTTTCTTTTTTCATCTTCAAATAGTGACAGTTTGACTTCTTCCTTTCCAATTTGTATCCCCTTGATCTCCTTTTGTTTTCTTATTGTTTTAGCTAGAACTTCAAGTACAATATTGAAGAGATATGGAGAGAGAGGGCAGCCTTGTCTTGTTCCTGATTTTAGAGGAATCGCCTTAAGCTTCTCTCCATTCAGTTTGATGTTAGCTGTTGGTTTACTATATGTTGCTTTTATTATGTTTAGGTATATTCCTGTTATCCCTGATCTCTCCAAAACCTTTATCATGAAAGGGTGTTGGATTTTGTCAAAGGCTTTTTCAGCATCTAGTGAGATGAGCATATGATTTTTCTTTTTCAGTTTGTTTATATGGTGGATCACATTGATCAATTTTGGTATATTGAACCATCCCTACATCCCTAGGATGAAGCCTACCAGATCATGGTAGATGATTTTTCTCATGTGTTCTTGGATTCAATTTGCCAATTTTTTATTGACTATTTTGCATCAAGGTTCATGAGGAATATTTGTAGTTTTCTTTCTTAGTTGTGTTTTTTTGTGGCTTGAGTACCAAGGTAATTGAAGCCTCATAAAAAGAGTACGGTAATGAACCTTTTGCTTGTATTGTGTGGAACAATTTGAGGAGTATTGGAATTAGCTCTTCTTTGAATTTCTGGTAGAATTCTGCACTGAAGCCATCTGGCCCTGGGCCTTTTTAGGTTAGCAGGCTTTTGATGACTGCTTCTATTTCATTAAGGTCTATTTAAGTTGTTTATCTGTTCTTGATTTAATTTGGGTAAGTGATAGTTATCCAGAAATTTGTCCATTTCCTTTGACTTTTCTAATTTTGTGGATGGAGTACAGGGTTTCAAAGTACGAACTGGAAATTCTCTGGATTTCCTCTGTGTCCATTGTTATGTCACCTGTTTCTAACTTTGTTAATTTGCATGTTCTCTCTCTGCTTTTTGGTTAGTTTGGATAAAGATTTGTGTATCTTGTTGATTTTCTCGAAAAGCCAAACATTGATTCTTTGTAGTATATTCCTAGTTTCTTCTTTATTGATTTCAGCCCTCAAATTGATTATTTCCTGTCTACTTCTCCAGGGTGAGTTTGCTTCTTTTTGTTCTAGGGCTTTCAGTTGTGCTGTTAATTCTCTACTGTGACTATCCTCCATTTTCGTCATATGGGCATTTAGTGAAATGAATTTTATTCGTAGCACTGCTTTCAAAGTGTCCCATAAGTACTGGTGTGTTGTGTCTTCATTCTCATTCAATTCTAGGAAATCTTTAATTTCTTCCTTGATCCAGGTATGGTGCAATTGTGCATTGTTCAGTTTCCATGAGTTGGTAGGGTTTTTGCAATTTGTGTTGTTGTTGAATTCCAACTTTAAAGCATGGTGGTCTAATACGATACAATTTTTTTGTATCTGTTGAGGTTTGTTATGTTGCCTAGTATGTGGTCGATTTTAGAGAAGAGTCCATGTGTAGGTGAGAAGAAGGTGTATTCTTTTGTGTTTGGATGAAATGTTCTATAGATGTCTGTTAAATCCAATTGGGACATAACTTCTGTTAGTTCTGTTGTTTCTTTGTTAAGTTTCTGTCTGGTGGTCTTGTCTAGTGGTGTGAGAGGGGTGTTAAAGTTTCCCACTATGAGTGTGTGAGGTTTTATGTGAGCTTTGAATTTTAGTAGCTTTTCTTTTACTTATGTTTACTTATATTTGTATTTGGGCCTTTGTATTTGGGTCATAGATGTTCAGAATTGAGACTTTGTGCTGATGGAATTCTCCTGTGTTGAATATGAAATGACCTTATTCATCTCTTTTGATTGATTTTAGTTTGAATTCTAACTTGTTAGATATTAGGGTAGCTACACCTGATTGCTTTTGGGGTCCATTAGATTGGAAGATCTTTTCCCAACCCTTTACCCTGAGGTAATGTTTGTCTTTGAAGCTTAGATGTGTTTCTTGTATGCAGCAGAAGGATGGATTCTGTCTTCGTATCCAATCTGTTACCCTGTGTGTTTGTATAGGTGAGATAAGACCATTAATATTGAGGACCATTGATTTTTAATTCTTGTTTGTTTGGGATCTGTTGGTGGTGATGGTATTGTGAATAGATTTGCCGCTCATTTTCTTTTGGCTCCTGGTAACATGGGATTATCTATTGCCTATGTTGTTGTGCATGTTGTTAACTTCCTTGGTTTGGAATTTTCCTTCCAGAACTTTCTGTGGGGCTGAATTTATGGATATGTATTGTGAACATCTGATTTTGACATGGAATATCTTGTTTTCTCAATGTATAGTGATTGAGAGTATTGCTGGGTAGAGTAGCCTGGGCTGTCATGCGTGGACTATTAGTGTTTGTAGAACATCTACCCAGGATCTTTTGGCTTTCAGCATTTCCATGGAGAAATCTGGTATAATTCTGATGTCTGCCTTTATATGTTACCTGGTCATTTTCCTTCACTACCCTTAATATTCTTTCTTTATTCTGTATGTTAGGTGTTTTGATTATTATTTGGTGAGGGGCCTTTCTTTTTTGGTCCAGTCTATTTGGTGTTCTATATGATCTTTGAACTTTCATAGGCATGTTCTTCTTCAGGTTGGGAAAGTTTTCTTCTGTGATTTTGTTGAATATGTTTTTTGACCCTTTGAGCTGGTATTCTTTACCTTTATATTATTATTATTATTATTATTATTATTATTATTATTATTATTATATTTTACACATCGTTTGCCATTTCCTCTCCCTCCCATCCTCCTATGCCTCCTAACACCTCCTCCTGTCCCATTCCCCACCCACTCTGCAGGGAGGAAGAGGCCTTCTAGAAGGGATCATCAAAATCTGTCAAGTCATTGGTGGTAGGGCCTAGGGGCTCCCTAGTGTTCTAGGCTAAGAAAGTATCCCTTCATGGGGAATGTTCTCCTAAAGTCATTTTGTGCACCAGGGATACATCCTGGTTCAACTGTCAGAGGTCACAGAGACTGCCCAGCCTTTCTAACTGAGACCCATGTTCAGGGGGTCTGGGTCTGTCCTATGCTGGTTTCCAAGCTCTCAATCTGGGGTCCATGAGCTCCCCTTTTTCAGGTCAGCTGTTTCTATGGGTTTCTGCAGCCTTGTCTTAACCCCTTTGCTCATCACTCCTCCCTCTCTGCAACCGGATTCCAAAAGTTCAACTCAGAATTTAGCTGTGGGTGTCTGCTTCTGTTTCCTTGTGCTACTGGATGAGGGCTCTATGATTGCATATAAGGTAGTTATTAATCTCATTATCAGGGAAGGACATTTAAGGTAGCCTCTCCATCATTGCTTAGATTGTTAGTTGGGGTCATCGTTGTAGGTGTCTGGACATTTCCCTAGTACCAGATTTCTCTTCAAACCAATAATGCTATTTTATAGTATTTTTTTTTCTCTCCTCTATTCTTCCCCCGACTCAATTTTACGGCTCCCACATGTTCCCCTCTCCTCTGCACTTCTCCTTTTCTCTTTCTCCTAACTCCGTCTCCATTCAATACTCCCCTCTGCTCTTAATATGCTTGGGAGATCTTGTCCCTTTCCCCTTCTCTGGGGGACCTTGTATGACTCCTTGTAGCCCAGCTTTTCTGGCAGTATGGATTGTATGCTAGTGATCATTTGCTCTATGTCTAAAATCCATGTATGAGTGAGTACAAACCATGTTCCTCTTTTTGTGACTGGGTTACCTCACCCAGGCTGGTTTCTTTTAGTTCCATCTATTTGCCTGAGAATTTCAAGATTCCATTGCTTTGTTCTACTGAATAGTACTCCATTGTGTAAATATACCACATTTTATTTACCCATTCTTCAGTTGTGGTGCATATATCTAGGCTGTTTCCAGGTTCTGTCTATTATAAATAATGATGCTATGAACATAGATGAACAGATGTCTCTGTTGCATTGCTGTTCATCTTTAGGGTATATGCCTAAGGATGGAATTGCCGGGTCCTATGGTAGACTGATTCCCATTTTCCTGAGGAACTGCCATACTGATTTCCAAAATGGCTGTACAAGTTTGCACACCCACCAGCAGTGGATGTGTGTTCCCCTCCATCCACATCCTCTCCAGCATAAACTGTCACTGGTGTTTCCAATTTTAGCCATTCTGACAGGAGTAAGATGCTATCTCAGAGATGTTTTGACTTGCATTTCCCTAATGGCTAAGAATGCTGAGGACTTTCTAAGTGTCCTTCAGCAATTTGATTTCCTCTGTTGAGATTTCTCTATTCAGTTCTCTACCCCACTTTTTAATTGGATTTTGGAGGGGGTTGGTGACTAGCTTCTTGAGTTCATTGTACATTTTGGAGATCAGCCCTCTGTCATATGTGGGGTTGGTTAAGATCTTTTCCCACTCTGTGGGCTGCTGTTTTGTCGTGTGTCCTATACCTTACTGAAGCTTCTCAGTTGCAGTAGGTCGCATTTATTAACTGTCAATCTCAGTGTCTGTGCTACTGGTGTTATGTACAGGAATCTGTGCCCTGTACCTATTCATTCAAGGGTACCTGCCACTTCCTCTTCTAAGAGATCCAGTGTGGCTCGATTTATGTTGAGGTCTTTGATACATTTGGACTTAAGTTTTGTGTATTGCATTAGACATAGGTCTGTCTGCAGTCTTCTACACACCAACATCAAGTTATGCCAGCACCAATTATTGAAGATGGTTTCCTCTTTCCATTGTGTAATTTTAGCTGTTTTGTCAAAAATCATGTGTGTGTAGGTGTGTGGTTTAATGTTGGGATTTTCCATTTGATTCTATTGGTCTACCTGTCTATTTTTTGCCAAGCTGTTTTCAGGACTATAGCTCTATAGTAGAGCTTAAAATCAGGGATAATGATGCATCCTGAAGTTTCTTTATTGTACAAGGTTATTTTGACTATCCTGGTTCTTTTGTTTTTCCATATAAAGTTAAGTATTAGCCTTTCAAAGTCAGTGAAGTATTGTGCTGGGATTTTGATTGGGATTGCATTGAGTCTGTAGATTGCTTTTGGCAAGATTGCCATTTTTACTATGTTGATCCTATCTATCGAAGATCATGGGAGTTCTTTCCATTTTCTGGTATCTTCTTTAATTTCTTTCTTTAAAGACATGAAGTTCTTGCTATTCATATCATATTTTTACATTAGGTTTCATAACAGTAGAAAAGTTACATGTAGTAGCAATGAAATAATTTTGTGGTTGGGGGTCACCACAACATGAGGAAATACATTAAAGGGTCGCAGCATGAGAAAGTTTGAGAACTCCTGCCCCACACTGGTTTCTAGGGTGGTTGCATTAATTTGCATTCCCACCAATAGTTAATAAAGGTTCCTCTTTCCCCACACCCTCAGTGTTAAGGCAGGTTGTTCCTTCCCGCTGGCTCCATCCCGCTTGCCGCCAGTCTGGGCCCACAGCCGCCAGCCCCAAATAACACTCAGAGACTCTGTATTTGATTTAATCCTGTTGGCCAGTTACCATTATTGTTTATGGGCTAGCTCTGTCTTAATTATTAACCCATTTCTACTTATCTAAGTATTTCCACGTGGTCATCTTATCGGGGAGCCGCAGTGGGCGTCTTCCTTCCTCCCCGGGCTACATCTCGCCTCCCCCCACTACTTCCTCTTTCCTCCTTGTCTCCTAGCCCTGCCTATCTTGCTATCTCATTGGCCCAACAGAGCTTTATTAACAAGTATGAGAAACACATTTACAGGATAACATCTCCCATCACCTCAGCATTTGTTGTTGTTCATTGTTTTCTTGATCTTAGCCATTCTAACTAAAATCTCAATGTTGTTTTAATATGAATTTTCTTAATCATGAAAGATGCTAAACACATTGTGAGATATTTATAAGTCATTTTATTTCTTTGTTTGTTTGGGGGGATTCTGTATAATTTCCCTTCTTTGAACTCCTCTCAAATTCTCTCACCTATCCATGCACCCAACACCACACAATTTCTTTCTCTGTAGAAAACAAACAGGAAGCAAAATGAATTACCTAAAAAGAAAAAATAAAAATCACAAGAGTCTCTCATGCATGTGCACACATGCACATTACTAACAATATTGTGAAAATAGCCATTCAGCAACATCAACAACAAAACCAATTTACAGCTGAAATAAAAAACACAATAAAAATCCCCATAAAACTCCTCACAGAAATAGAAGAAACTTTGGTAAATGCATAGTGACTCACAAAAGATCAAATATAGTCAAAGCAATCCTGATCAAGAAGTAATATGTTGGAGGATTGCCATTCCAGGTTTCATGACATATCACAGAGCCATGGGACCCCATGCCCTTCACCTGAGTCCACTGTGGCTCAATTCACAATAGTGGCCAAAAAATGTTTAAGAAGATGAAGACTTGAAATTTGTGTTAAAATGATGGGACCCAGAGAATATTATGCTAAAGGAAATAACTCAGCACAGATAGAAAAATGCCTTCTGCTTTCCATTGTATGAGAATCTTAGCTTTGAATTTTTAGAGTAGTGTGCTTAACATTGTGTACTGGCTTAAGCCAGAGTGACAGGAAGTGTCATTAGAAACTGGGCTATGGTAGCAGAACACATTTTTCATGATAACGTAAGGGACTGAAATCTGGAGGCAGAAAGACTTAAACAGGGAGGGAAGATGGAAGGTAGGAAAAAGGAGGGAAATGGAGGGTAACCAAAACTAAGGTATATGAAAAATCCAAATAGAAAATAACTTCTATGTCACAAAAGTATTAAAAATATAATCTAAGAAAAATTTGAATAGAGGTATCTTCTATAGATGGGCAATTCTCTTCCTCAAGACAGGGATTGTTATACAAGAATCTCAGTGCCAGGTATGGGCAACCTCCTTATGAGTTGTTGGTTGGGGGGGCGGGTAGAAGGGTCCTCACACAGGACAGATCATTGTTGTTGCTCGAGGTTGCCCACCAGAGCTAAATGGTAAGACACTATTGCAAAGATAATGGTTCACTGTGCAAATCAATTTGGAAGCTTTACTCTTATTGACTAGCCTTTGTGGTCCCAGAAGGTGCTATGCAGGCTACAGTGTGTGTGTGTGTGTGTGTGTGTGTGTGTGTGTGTGTGTGTGTGTGTGTGTGTGTGATCAAGTCATACTCAGCTGTGATCCATTCAAGCTACAAGAATGGCATATCATGAAATGTATCCTGTAGTGCAATAGTGGTAAAATTATTAACACCAAGAGGGAAAACAGCCACTTTCTGGTAGAATTTGAGGTCTGCCTCACAGTAGCATTCATGCTTGACTCTGTAAATCTCCTCTAGAGCCTTAATCTGGGAAGGTCATAGGACCCATATAGGGTGAGGGACCTACTATTGCTGTTTTGCTGAACAGCCATGCTGTCAAATTGCCCTCCAGTACTCATATTTATATCCATGGGTTAATGCTGTGCTCATCATCTGAGAAACCTCTTATGTAGTTATTTCAAAATCCCACAACCATCCAAGTGTTGAGAATCAGTAATAGTGGAGTGATCAGCACCAAGTGGGACAGTAGGGGCAGTTATAACCCCACACCACTGCAAGGCTCAGGAAGCAGGGATGCTGTAAGAACCCAGTGGGGAGATGTGTAACAGAAGATGTCTTCTGGACATGATGCAGACTTTGTCCTCATGAGCTCTCTGAGCTATCTCTTACTGTACAAACCAACATTCCATCACAGACAAGGGAGTAGCCTGCGAAGTTCCACCCCTCCCTAGTGGACGATTGACAATTCACACTTGTTGAAGGAGGGGAATCAATTTCTTCAGTGGTGTACCTTTGGATAAGTTTCCCTTACTCCATTGAATAACTTTCCACCCAAGCTCGGACAAGCAACTAATTGAAATAGATGGGTTGTAAACAAAAACACATGGAAGGGGGAGGATTTCAACGGTGGAAGGGAGGAATTGAGAGAGGAGACTGGGGGTGAAAAAGACTAAAATCACCAAATAAATGTTCAGAACTGTCAAAAATAATAAACAGAATCAAGAGAAATTATAAAAATCTTTAAAATGCAAAACCATCTTTTTCCTGTTGAGCTGTATTATTTTCTACAAAGTAGTGTGGGATTATTCTGTTTATTTTAAATGTATAAGAGAACCACCATGAGCCCATCAATACACAAACGTGTCATTTCTTACACACTCTTAAAACAGTTGAAATGAAAGGCTTTGACATTCAGATGTGTCAAAAGTGACAGATTTTTGTTAAAATTTTATGCCAACGTAGACAGTATTTCAAAAAAAATAACGGAAATTCTCTGTTAGTGTGCTAGAGCAAGATGAGCTGTAGGAAATTGTTCTGTGTGGAGACACTAAGCACAGTGTCATTAATGAGTGAAATCAGTCATGTTATTATTTCATGTGCATGGGTAGTTTTAGAAGGTGAGTGTTGGATATGAATATTAGGCAGCTGTGGTACCACCAAGAACTCCAGGATGGCAGCTGGGCACAGCATATAACCATAGTCCCATCATTATCATCTCATGTGAGGGTCTACATGGATAAGAGCAGGATGGACACACACCTTTCCCTATTCACTCAACCGAAGTCTAGCCAGCTGATTCCGGCATTTTATGAACCCTGGGAGTCCTATTTTTTATGACCTTCATTCCTCTGTCCTCTCACTCACCAAGATCCTCAGTTCCATCCTCAAACTCCTGATCTGTCAACATGGACCAGTTTCCCTCAGGTAATAGCCCTCCAGCTTAGATTCATCTTGGGACAGCAGAAGCAAGATTTCATTTCTTAGAGAAGGACCAAAGCAGACCCCTCTCATGATGATGATGAACAATGGCCTATCTTCCATAACTCTGCCCTGGGCAGTTTCCCTGTGAGACGTGCAAATCTCCAGCAGGGCTACATGGGAGAAGCAGGATAGAGCAGTGGGACTGGGTCTGCATTAGATAGTGTTCTCCACTGTTTTAGAAGCCAAACAAACCTCCTGGGATCAGTATTCAGGACTTCCTCCATCTACCTGTGTAAAGTACTCATGACCAGGGAAGCTACTCTATGGAGTCAGGGCAGAGTTGTGAGTTTGAGGTCACTGAGTGTGAGGAGGACAGACAGAATGAAAACCATTGCCTCTTTGAAGATTTGGCGGTGAGTGAGGCCGAGGTTGGGTGCCTCTGTGCTCTCTTTCAGGTCTGCGGCAGATACTGTATTTCAGACGTGAACCAACACAAATGGTGCTGTGGAACTTTCAGGGACCACAGTATTTGCTGCTGCAAGTCCAGAGACTGGATATGTAGCTGATGCTCTACTCTTAAAGCTCCTGGAACATTGCAGCTCCCTTTCACGTTGTCTCTGAGGATACCTTTCAGTAGCTCATCTTTCCTAGACAACATTCATGGAATGGAGGAACCTGTCTTTAGGAGAAGTGGGAATGGCAGCTCCTTTGGAAGGGAGACAGAGATAAATACAGAGAAAACAGGCAAAGGGCAATAGCATAATACAAGCAATCTGATGGACAATGTAGAAAACAAGATGCTTCTTAGAAGAGTGGAGCAAGGTGACTACAGGAGAAGGATGGAGGTTGGTAAAAACAACAGAAAGGATGTTTCCATTATCCTCAAAGAATCATAATATTAACTATTTACCAAAAATATTATATCACATGAAGTCAGTGTGTAAATATACATATAGTATTAATGAAATTTGATCATCTGTGCAGAAGGTTCTCTGCCCAGAACCAAAGGCCACCTAACAAAACACCAATGTAAGACAGGCAAACCATGAGTTGTGGGTGAGCTTCAAGAAACTCCTAAAACATATGACCTACTCATGTTACCCTTTCTAACCTCCCACAAGGGTAAATCCTTTTGATGAAGACACCATGCACTTCAGGAACATCCATGAGAATTGATAACTGGACTGACCTCTTCCTGAGGTCTAACTCCCATGGCACCAGAAGGTGTCATGGAAACTTCAAAGGAAGAAAACAAGTACTAGTCTTAACCAGCTTGATATCCATGAACCAGGACAATCACCAGCAGGGTATGATAACACTAAGAATGCGGTATTGACAATATCCCTTAGTGTTGACCAGCAGCTCTCTAATTGAATTTAAGACCCACACAACAAGAGGGATACTATACCTTGTAGAGAAAACCTAGCTAACTACTCAGTGATGATGAAATTTTGGTTATTAGAGGAGATCTGGTAGCTTCTATTGCTGTGAAGATCTCATGAAAAGACAACACAAGGGGGATGTTTTTTTAAAGCTGGCACTGGATGGTTGCAGTTAATATATAGGTCTGGTAGGTGCAATATCCTACTATGTGGAATAACTGCTGTAAAACGACGTGTTTCTATGTATTTTTATCTAAGTCTATAAAATAGGTTTTGCTTTTGCTTCTCAAACATCATTACTTATGCCCCCTTTCTTCTCCCTCTGCGTTATTCTCCCTCTTTTTCCTCCTTATGTATTCCTCCCTCCCATTTCTTCTCTCTGTCATAGTTGCTCCCTCTTCCCTACTCAAGCTCCCCCACTTTTGTTCCATTCATAGCACCTATGTCCTGCTATTTTCCTCTCTGGAGCTACATCTTCTTCTCTCACAATGTTCCTTTTCTACTTTCCTGGCTTCTGTAGATACGTTAAGGTAGGCATGCAGACCAGCAAGACTTGATTCTTGGATCTGCAAATAAGAGGAAGCAGAGGACGTTTGTCTTTCTGGACCTGGGTGCCCTCACTAACTATAATCTTTTTAATTTACATCAATTTCTTTGCAGATATCATTGTCCTGTAGAGCTGAAAATCACTGTGTAGTTAAACAATGTTTTCATTATCCATCAAATCACTGAAGGATAGCCAGGCTGCTTTCATTCCTGAGCTATTTGTGAATAGAATGATTAGAGACATGACTGAACAAGGACACCTGTAGTTAGGTATCAGATCTTTTCTGCATAGATTAATTGTATAAGATATCCCATTTAAGCCTATTTGAGAAATTTTCACACTGATTTGCAGAGGGGGGCACCAGTTTTGAAGCCCACCCACACTGGATGAAGGTTCCCCTTTCTCTTCACCAGCATTTGTTTTCAGCTATAGTGCAGCTCTCAGAGTTTACTTAGTTTGATTTTTTTGTCTTTATTATTTGATGAAAACATGGAATAAAACTTCTGATTGAACTTTTTCATTATCTTTTATTCAAATAGTGAACAAATATACCAGGTCACAAATATCAACTGATATTTTCCAGTTGAAAAGATTTTTATTCAACAGGCGACAGAAGCCCTCTTTAAATGCCACATTTTTTTAAACAATACATAATTCTTCTTCCCAAGTAAGATAGAGGATTCTTGGTCTACAACTCTTATTTATTTCAATTATGAAAATTTAAATGTCTCCCTTATAATCAGACTAGTCACTTGAATATTATGTGTGGTAATTAAGGCTGTTGCTCATGCTGAACTCATAATTTGGGAAAATTCTAAACATAGGGTTGAAATTACCTTACCTAGTAAAACAAAATCCCACAGCACCCTTTAATCATCTGAAGATCAGCAATGGGAGGCTCATGTGGACCAGCAGGGCTGCAGCTTCAAGGGCTGATTGTGACCTCCAAGGATCTCAGCCACCACAGCACGCCTGGTCTGTCCCCAATAAGGTTACCATGATTGTGAAATGACTCTGTGTCCAAACAGGAATCAAACAAAACAAAACAGCTCTCATCTGAAGGACTCAGGATTCTTCCTGGTTCATAGTGGTAGCCTCAACTCCTCTGGCACGCCAGGAGTGCACTGCATACAAGGGAAGGGCTACCGGGTACTGATGCCAGGATGCCTGTCCCACTATAGCCCTCTAAATGAGCCAGGGACAAGGAAGGCATTGTGATCCCACAGGAGATTTGTGCTTAATGTTGGGAGGTCCGAAGAAGCATGCTTGGACAGCAGGAATTATGCCTTGCACAACACGGTCCTGGCCACACAGCCCTCAACCACCATACATAAATAGGGACAGACTTTGCACAGGTGGCCATAACCTGAGCAGGAGCAAACTGGGTAAGGGGACTCATGTCGATCATGGCAATAAAGCAGTCTCAGTTGTGCAGGCCATGAGCATCTCCAGTATGGTAAGGCAGCTTTTAAGTCCAGCTCAATTTGGATACTATGATACTGATTCTTGCCCCCTTTCTCCTGCACTGGGAAGACCATGAGACTGCAGAGCAGGTTCCCAAGCCAGCCTCCATTAATCCTGTTGAGGTCCTGTATGTAAATGGTCCCTCTGTAGGGAACGCTGGTACTGTTCACACTGTTGTCTGAACACAGCCAGCTTGTCACAGTTCACAGCAGAAACAAGCTGAAATTGAGTAGGGATTGGACCAAATGTGCCCCATCCTATATGGATGGGTGTTTGTGTGGATACATTGTAAAGACCACCAGTGTACTGTTTTTGTTTTTCGAACAGAGAAAGTGTAGCTCTGTCTGGGCTACAAATATTTCACCTCATTTCAGAAGTCTTGGGTGGTGAACTTGTTCAGCATGTCAGAGCAGCCCTGTGCAGTGGAGGGCAGAAGTAACACTGACCCTTACAGTACTTTTGCACTTCACATGCAGTGAGGGACAGGATCTGGTGGATTGGAGGATGGCCCAGTTGCCTGGGTCCTCCACTGGACCACTTCAGGTCTCTGGACACAAAAGCTACTTACTTGGGAGAATTTGTTGCATGAAACCAAACACTTGGAGCTGCACCTGTAGCTCAGGGATCTGTGACTTTGCAACATTTGAGGTTTCTGAGGATTCTGAGAAAGTAATGGAGACTCCAGGTCCCAGCTGCCTGTCTGAGTCTGAGTAGTTTTGCAGGAAAAACAAAGGAGGGCTCCAATGCATCTGCCAGTATCAGTAGTAAATGTTCTTAAATCCAACGCTGATGCCACACCTCAGGGTGCAGGGGATTCTGGCTGTTGATACAAAAGACATGGAGAAGGAGGATGTTTCCCTCAATATAGCCTGAGAAAAGAAACCTGCCATAGCAGAAACCACAGTGAACTGTAATTGGTAGTTTTCTGTCCCACCTGTCAGTTCACAAATGACATCTAAGGCTAAATATCAATTGTAATTTTTGATTGAGGGCTCAGGCTTTCTGGCTAGCTGTAACACTAAATTTATCCCTTTCTACTGTTCTATATTTTACCAGAATGGTTGTGGCTTGTGACCTCACATGTTACCTCTCAGATGGCTACATGCCATTTCTTTGAACCTGGCTTCCTTCTGTCTTTATCTTAGTTTGGATTTCCTATCTGATTGAATTATGCCTGCCCATTGACTAAATCAATTTTATTTATCAACCAATAAAAGCAAAACATGTCCTCTGGACACAAAAAGACATCTTTACCATGAACAGCAGAGTTTGGGTACAAGTTCTTGGGGATCTGAACCAGAAGGGACTGAGTATAGGATTCTTCCAAGACCCTTAGGCCTGTACCTACCTGTACAGGGAGATAGAAGAGTGAAGAGGGAAAAGTCCAAGCCATCTTAGGTAAGCCCAGCTGCTTCTTAAACCATGGGGTTCTGTCTGGGCTACCTCAGATTCTCCTTTCCAGGAACCTCACAGAAGGGGAGGAGCTAGCCATGCCAATGAGTTCTCCTGAACTCCTCCTAGTGATTGATTCACAGTGTGAGTTCCTGCAATAGCAAGCCAGTTGAAGTGAGTGACTTTTCCCCATGGAACATCAGGCATGTGGTAACACATCCCAGCTTGTGTGACAAGATCTCTTTCAGACCCAAGGTAGCACAGTTCCTGATCCTCGAAAAAAGCAGAGGACTCAGTCATCAGGACCCATGTCCGTTAGTGATACCACATGTGAGCACCTGTCCTCCAGAAAATCCAGAGAGACTCAGCACACTCCTTTCAGTCCAATAGCAACCATCACCTTTCACAATTGTTCATTGGACCAAGGATGAATTGACATCTTGTTATACTATAGAGGAGGAGGCACGACTTTGGGATGCTGTGTGTAAGTGAGGCAGACTGAATAAAAGTGCCAGGAGATGACAAAGCATTGACTAGAAAAGGGATCAAATACCAATACAGAGTCTCAAGCTCATAAGAAGAGTGCAAAAGCAGACAATAGGCCAAGATGGCATGTGCAGCATTCCGGCAAACATGTTAATGTATTCTAGAGATATTTAACCACAGTTCTGCCCAATGTCTCCTCTGCCATTAGCCACTCTATTGTGAAAATTGTTTTGGGGTAAAGGGTCACACATGCAGTAACTGCTATAAACCAGCAGCAGAGAACTACGGAAAAACAGAAATGTGACAGATCTTGGATGTGGCAGTGACCCACTAAATCTGAGTTGAGAAAGCAGGTGATGGTGCAGGGTCCAAGATGGGTTGTCGACAGTGACTTAGGAAACAAAGCATGTCTGCGAAACTACTCAAGGTTACTTAATATGTAAACCACAGGGGATGTGACCATGAGAAAACATATGAGATTATTCAGATGTAGAGCTTCACAGAATCACTCTCTGTCAGTAAAATGCACCAAGTAGACAATGGCATTCCTATATTTAAGAGAACAGTGCCTACTCCAAAGGCTTTCCTTTACACCACAGGTTCAATGCAAGCATTTTGATGTTGTACAGACTAAGTACAGGTATTGTTGTCTGTTTTATTGTGTTTTCTGACCACTCACAATCATTGAATGAAAACTAAAATACATTGTGAGCAGTAGCTGCTTCAAAGGCATTGGTGTAGACACAAGCTGTTGCAGATGTGAAGAAGGAGCAAGGTCCAGGATGCTAAACAACCTATACCGCATCTCTTATCTCTGTCACCAGAGAAACACAGCTGTGCCATAGCTGAATGTAATATTCTCACTTCCCTATTAGGTCACAACTCATAGGTGTGCAGGGTGCCTGTGTTACCTGATGCATATTTAGATTCTCACAAGAAATAGTCCTGAGGACACACACACAAAAAAAAGGGGGCCACTAATCCCACTAAAGCATCTCACCAAAGTCAGTTCTGATCAGGATGGTGAAGGCTCACAGAAACGACAGAGCAAGCACATCTGGACAGCAAGGTCTCCACCTTTGATCCATGAGCCAAGGAGTAACTGTGTTATTCAAATTAACTGAGGTCCAACTTGATAGGTTATTCAAATTTGTCTAATCTGGAAAAGAATTTAGAAAGAAATTATTCTCAGCATAAATAATACAAACAATAAAAACGTGGAAGGCCACAATGGAAAAGACTAAGTAACATGTGAAGGCAGAAGTATTAGAATATACTATGACTGTCAGTAGGACAAGACTGAGCAAGCTGCCATGTAGGACGCGATCATGGCCACTCAAGTGGATTCTGAACAAATTGATAACCAGTCAGCCTGCCTCTGTAGACAAAAGAGCTCAGTGTGAATGGTTGGTGTTCATCAGGACAAGGATGCACAAACTTATGTTCTACCACAGGAGACACGTAGTGGACACCAGTTCACTACACCTGAATGATCCTGAAAGATTAGACCCCTGCATTTTTGTCAGCTGTGGTGCTCCTGGTGACTCAAGAACATGCTCCCTATGGAAAAGGTGGCAAAGAGAAGACTTCAGACAGATCTCATCTCAACACTAGCTGCCATCTACAGCTCATTGAAAATTAGGTTTCCTTCTACCTAACCACTAAGGTGGCAATGGCCTCAGAGAATTGCTAGGTTAGCTGGCCTTGTCTGTGCAGTCATGTCCCACAGCCCTGCCAAGCCCGGCTTACCCATTCACAGGAAAGATATATCTTGCCCTATACTCAAAGTCAAGTAATCCCCCATGGGGACAAGACATTTGTACGTTTGAATAATCCTTGGATGGGGGATAGCACCTAGGTACCTGAGGGAGGAGAGCTGTGAAGACAAGGACACACATGTCACCAGATCAATCCAAGACCTGGTCAAGCAGAAAGTGGAAGAGGGTCCTGGGAAACATGTGGCTTCTCTTCTCTGCAGGCACACTTTGCTTGACAAGACAAGAGCAGATTTCCCAGGAAATATTCAACTGCTGCACCTTGGGACAAGCTGGAAAGCAACAGAAAGATGATGTCTTCTCCGCTGTATATCCATGCCTCATGAACCCCACATCTCCTTTAGGGCAAGTTTGCTCCATCTCCTGCTTGAATGTTGCCCCCTGTCACCACCCCACTCACTCACCCCTTCCTTTTATGCTGCCACAATGGAATTTCCTGTGGACAAATCTCCTCATCCTTCCCTCCTCCTTCTCTTACTGCCTTTCTCCCTTGGCATGTCCTACTTGCCACACTCCTCTTCTCCTCTCCTCTCCTGTGTCTCTTCACCACCTATGAGTAAGGAGTGTGAGACTTGTTTGGATCTGATCATTGATTCTGTTGATGGGGAGGAGGAGAGAAGCTGATGAGGACACAGAGTCATGTCGTGCACTTACTTTTCTTATGTGGACTGTGGAGTAGGATGGGTTCCTCTTCCTCACCAAGTAAGTGATGGTCTGGCTTTACTATCAAGCCACTGGTGCTATCAACCAATGAAATCAAGTCTCCCACTCTGCAGGGCAGGAGGTTACAGAGCTTGTGCTCTGGCTGCTGGAGGAGTCTGACATGTACAAGAGGTTTGGGGCACACCTCCTTTCTGTTCTGGCCTGGTTACCTCCAGTGTCTGTTATGCCCCACCAGGCTGAACACTGACCTGTGGTTTAGGTACCACAGGCCGGGGCCTCATCTTCGACCCTTGAAAATACATAAACAAAGGACCGTTTTAGTGAGTTTGATATAGAAGGACTTAGCAAAGTGTTGGCTTGTGCTACCACAGCTGTCTCCTCCTGATTCCCCCCTTCCTAACCTGTGCTCCCTTTCACAAAGCCCTACTCCCTCCCATCTTCCTGCATCCTCGTCCCTCCTGGTAACAACCTCTGCTGTCTGCTTCTGGCTCAACTTCTCCATTCACCCCATGAGCAGGATTCAGAGGGAAAATTATTTCTAGGTTAACAGACACTTTATGGTTCATGTCCTATAAATGGGTGAAGCCTATCGGTGGTGAAAGGGAAAGATCATATGTATGTGAATTTTGTGGCATCACCTGCACCATTTCCATGAACACCATATTTCCCATTCCTTTTCTCCCTTACCTGGATGTTGTGTCCTTTGTACTCGGGGTGAGGAGACAGCAACATAACCCTCGAAACAGGTACCTAAGCTGCCTCCTCACCCCTTTCCAGCCCCTTCTGCTGTGCTTGTTGGAGGCTATGGGTGTCTCCTGCTGCTCTTCATTTGGAGATGGAGATGGTAACGTCATACTTATTATGTCACTGACTATTTCAGATTGTTTGTTCCCATTCTGTGGAGGGGCCACAGGATATATGACATCTTTTGTCGTCTGGCTGATAAGGTCACTTGCATCATTCCCTGTAATGCTGGCATCATCATGTGCTTCATGGTTCCTTTCATGCCTATTGTCTTCTAGCAAGCACAATATATCCAGTGTTGTACTACTAAAAGTGATGGTCTCCTCTTTCTTAGCATCATCTGCTTCCCCAGTTGAGGCAGAATTTTCTATCCCCTCAGACGTTCTTACTGTCTTCAAACAATCACTCTGTGGGACAGAATTCACAGGTGAGTTAATATCTCATGTATAAATCAGGTGAGATGGACTTTGAGAAGCCCTAGCTACATTTTCCCCTTACCTCCTGGCCTTTGTTGCCTGTTGTTTGTTGAGAAGTTGTGAAAAATGTTGGCAGAGCCAGCTCACTCCATCTCCTCTTCAGTGGAAAACGAGGGAGTGTGAGACGATGTGCAGGCCTCCTGGTGGTATGGCTCTTTCGATGGTTTTCTATTTGGCCAAAGGTATAATTACTTTTTTTCTCATAAAGCATGTCATTTTGGGCAAGGCCCTCATAAAATCTCTTTGTTCCAGGTGTTTCAAAGTTGTCCTCTAGTCGGCTCAGGGAACACATAGTTTTTACAAGCGTGGAGATGGACCATGTCAAATTTAGTGGTCCTGATGCTGCTTGTACATTGGCATCACTGAGATCCCTCCATGATGTTTCCTCTGCCATGTCCTCCACCTTTTCAGGTGGAGAATGGCACCACCACCAAATGCTAGAAGTAAAAACAACAAAAAAAAAAAAACAAAATAATCTCTAAAAATCAAGGTTATGGCTATCAATTTTTAGGTCATGAAACTCAAAGATCTCTCAGGAATACTAAATAATTATACATCTTGAAGTCAAAGATTAAAACAAACACAAACCCCTAAGAACTTACAAGAATGTATAAGAAAGTTAAGAGCTGGAAAACTGGACTCTTGAGGTGGAAGCAGAGATCTGAGGAATAGATCTGATCCTTTGAAAGGATGATCAATCTGAGAAACCCATGACCTGATCACCCAAATAGACACAAATTATTGAGATATGAGGGAAGAATGAGATGTCTAAGATCCATGGGAACCATTGGGGATTCTGACAACCTTCTACTTAAGACTGTTGACAATTCCCAAAGAAAGATACTGCTCAATTCATAAACAGAGGCCAACACTGATGGAACAGGATACCAAACATGCACCAGCTGCCACTTTCCCACTGCTGCGCCCTTCATATGATGGTAAATTCACAAGCTTATGAATCATGTAAAGAGATAGATGAGAGTGTCACATGAAAAGAATAATACAGTTCCATCCAACAAAGACTGCCAAGGACAAAGAGATTGCATAAAGGATTTTATCTGATGACTATAAAGACAATGGGAGGTCAAGAATTCTCAAGATGATTCACAAAATAAGACAAGGAAAGATCATTCCAAATATTGTAAGAAGCCATTAGTACCCTAATGCCCAAACAATAAACATATGCAAGTGCGTGTGTATGCACCCACGTGGGCAGGCACATGCACAGGCATTGGCGCTTGCATACACACACACAACACACACACACATACACACACACAGTATGATATAATGTCTTTGATGAACACCACCTTAATGAGATTCCTTGTTCAAGATTGGTCAGCAACACATGACCGAGATTCTCATGCCCATAGTGAGTTTAGCATGGAGTTCTAGGATAATTCCACAGGAACACCAAAATTAGTTAATGGGCAAAATCAGGGGAAGAGTCCATGCTCAGCCACAAAGAATGAAATGTGTTATTTTGCAAAATACACATGAATATAGTGTGGTGATATCTTCCTTGTACCAATAAAGCTTGTCTGAAGGTGAAAGAATGGAGCTTGCCATTAGCTAACAACAGAGATGTGGACAGACAGACAGAAAGTGAGGTAGCTGGGCAGAATCAAGATATAAGCACAGAGAACTGGAACTCGCTGTCCTGGCTCTGAGATGCTAGGGAGCTAGGGTGTGGCAGGGTCTAGCTCCTCCTCTTTGATCTCATCATTTCCTTCTGAGCATTGACTCCAGGTTTGTATTATCTAGAACAATTAAAAACTCCATTTACAGTATAGGTTTGGTTATAATATAAAAGTTCCAGATATATTCTGAGACTAACTAGAGCTGTCATTGTGTAGGTGGAATCTTAAACAAAAGGGGGAAAGTGTAAGCACAGAAAGTGAGTGTTGCAATATAACACAGCTGATGAAAACCATCCGATAAAAACATCCATTCCACTATAAGCATGTCAGAGGAATAATTCTTGCTTGACACAGTTAATGTTTGAAAAAAGAAAAGAAATCAGAGTGCAACATGGCCAAGCAAATTCATCAAAAACGACCAAGTTTTTAAAAAGGCAGGTGAACAAGACATCAGTGTTGCGGACATAAGCAGTAAGTGTGTGAATCAAAGGGAAACATAGACTTTGAAATCCACAACCAATAGGAAAAATCCCAATGTCAAGGTCCATGAAAACAGGAAAGCCTAAGTGTATCAGAACAATCCAATTGTTCTCCATACAACATGAGTTTCTCTGTTCCTTAAGGATTAACCCCAGCACACTGTAAGGTCTTCTATGAACAGATTTCTTCCTTTTCTCACAAGGGTCAAGTGATGTCAGTGCAAGAGATGGAGCAGTTACAGCAGGGAATAACCCCAAAGGTTTATCTAATACCAGGGACTGCATTGCTTTATCATGACAGTAAACAAATTCTTAACAGATTCAACTTAAGGGACATATGGTATCTCTTCTACCATACACTCAGAGAACAGGGAAGGGATGGGAGTTGGGAGAAGCTGGGAAATGGACTTGGGGCTGCCTTCTGTCACCTAATTCCTCCTGCTGCTCTCCAATGCTTTAGGGTTTCATGACTTCCCAGACGAATCAGCACTCCATACTAGAGAGCAAGCATTCAGACACGTGAGGAACTGTGACGCCATTCACATCTATCCTTGAGGAGTACATTTTGTCTTTATTCATGGTAAGTTCCATAGTACAAATAAGGACAGATTCGGAAACTCTGAGCTGACCTGGATTAGGGACTTGGGTCTGGATTAGTGAGATTGCGAACCACACTCTGTTTCAATGGCATTTTCACTATAACTATAAGTTATCCAAGAATTCAATAGTGCAGACATAATGACGTCTATATTCCTGGTATTCAATTCTTATTTCTTAAACATAAATGAATGGATGCTAAAAGATGGAGGCCTTAATTAACACAAAAGTGTTGTGGTCTGTCCCTTATTGA
Source organism: Cricetiscus sungorus (assembly GCA_030556225.1). Classification (NCBI taxonomy): domain Eukaryota; kingdom Metazoa; phylum Chordata; class Mammalia; order Rodentia; family Cricetidae; genus Cricetiscus; species Cricetiscus sungorus. The sequence continues at coordinate 40,303,333 of JANBXA010000641.1, forward strand.
CACAATGTGTTATAGTATTGTAGGAGATGGAACATTGCAATTCTGGATGATAATGAAGAGAATAGGTGACTTTTAATGAAGCAAAGGGAACATAATCGTATAGATGATGTATTTGAATACACTCCTTAGTGAAACTCCTTATTTTCTAAAAGTAGTCCAAACTACCAGAGCATTTCATCTCAGAGAAAGTATTTAAAATTTTGCTTTAAAAAGTAAAGGTAATTTAAAAATGTCAAAGGATCATACTCATTTAGAATTATGGGTGGTAGAAAAGAAGAAATAAAATTAACAGAACAAATTAATCCAAAACCAAGAAAACAGAAAAGAAACACAAATTCCTGAGGTCAAATCATATCAACTGTGTGTGTTTCCAAGTAATCAACTATGAAATTCTATGGGATCCACTTTCTGAATCCAAACTCCCTGCAGTCAACAAAGCAACACCTCTGCATAGTGAGTACAAGTCTCAGACTAGTCAGTGCCTTCAGTGGGCAGGGTCTGTAAGTCCTCACAATGGTTCCAGTAAGGTCAATGCAAAATAACAAAAAACAAAAGAAAGCAAGCAAACAAACAAAAACAATGAGGTTATGCAGGACCCAAAGATGTTTCTTCCTTTGTGTCTCCCAGCAATGCATTTCTTTAACCATGACTATAAGCAAACCCTTGAGAAAAAGCAACATAAGGTACATAGGTCTTATGTATGCTCTGGCTGTCAATGGACAGGAAAGGCAGTATGGAGACTTGGGAAGTTGAATCTCAAGGATGGTGGGATGGCATTTACAGATTCGATTGCCTCTAATGACCCAATTTCTCCTTCTGAGTTCTGCCACACAGGTGTTTCACAACCTTCCCAGATATCAATCCTTGCTAGAGCTCAGGAGTTCAGAGATATATGATGTTTGGAACCCTCTATCATTTGCACTTAAGGAAGATATTTTGGCTCTAATGAGAGCAGCAGTAAAACCAAGAATGGGCTCATTGAGCTTTGTGCAGCCATGAGTGAGTGATGTAGTGAGTTATTCACTAGGTAGAGAGTGAACACACAGTCTTCTTCAATGCTCCTTTCACATAGATCCTCACGTTCTCTAATGACTCTGACTGCTGTAGACCTCCTAGATTCTACATTGATGATAACTCAGACTCTTTATCTTAATTCATATTTATGGGAATCAAAGGTATGGTAGCTTGTCCTTAACACTGTGATGCCATGAGGACATGTGCTGTCCCTCAAAATACCCCAGGCATGTTTAGTCTCCTGATTGGCTTGCTGGCAGGGGTAAATTCTTACTGTGATAAGAGTCCACACAGTGATGTGGACCAGGCCTTGAAGATCTTCAGAGATCACCAAGGAGACAGACTCACCAAACTGCAAATGCAAAGCTTTATCGTTTAATCCTACTGGTAGGGATTCTCTCTAGCAAATTGATGCAGTAGCCTCCAGAGGGAGTGGCCATCTATTCTATTGCAGGAATTTTAAAGACAAAAATATCACAGGATTGCATCAGTAGGTAGAGAGAGGCATGGGACTGATCCTGATTAGTTGACATGTGGTGGGCAGGGGGGGGGAGAGTTAGGGGAAATTCTAAAGAGTAAGGGCAGCTGGTCTGTTAATGCTTTTGATTGGCTGGCTACAGATAAGAAGATCATTTGGTGGTTACTATGGCTGTGTCTGTTACTTGCAGGTAGCCTGCTCTCATTGGTTGCTGCTGGAAGGGAGCATTCTGTGGTTTCTATGTCTTTGTCTGTCTCTTGGAGGTGGTCTGTTGTATATAGTTCCCAGTCACAAGATCCTGGATTTTCTTTGTGGCCTACCACAGTTTCTAGGTGCTAAGTCTAAGAGGAAGGTCGTCTTTGGGTTTTCAACACAATTTCTAAGAATTAAATTTCCTTGAGGCTAGGGGAAAGAGTGTTCTTGGTTTGTTCCGGAGGTTTTTCCACAATCTTGACATTCATATGGATTCTCTACAGTATAAAAAATAATGAATGGATTGAATGGGAATTTAGGGCTTTGCCACATTTATACAATTTCTCCCCAGATTAAGTTATTAGAAGTGAAGTCTTTGATTTTAATTTACCCTTTTCAAGCAAAATGCCCTGGGAACTCACAAAGCTGATGGGTAGGATCCAAGCACATGGCATAGTCAAATTCCTGATATTTACAGCCAGTTTACATTAACAGAATTTTTAAAGTATAGAAATAAAACATTGTACAAAATGACTAACATAAATGAGTAGATAATAGAGCAGGGTTGGTAATAAAAAATAAACAGAAGCAAATACATGAAGTAAATCCAAAGCTATAAGCAATAAATTAAAACCGGGCCCCCAATCCAACACCTGGGCTCAAACTCACTACTTTCAGGTCAGTGCAGATCACAGATGTTCAATTCCAAAGATGATAGTAAAAACAAAAAAACCAAAAAGCTCTGAGATCAAACTCTGAATCCAACTGCTTTGTAGCCTGGTAACAGGCTCACTGCAGAGTAAGGATAAGATCCAGGCCCAGCTGGTGTCTTATATGGGTGGGGGATTCTCATTCCTCACAGTGGCTCCCTGTGAGGTCACATGAGCTGTGGACCAATCACAACCAGCCAAATCGCATCACCATTCTCTAGTTCTTTTCATGGCTCCTGCCAATTCTCTGCCATAATATCACTTCAGAGAGGCAGGGGTGTTTTTCTTGGGCTTTCAGGGTATCTGGAACTGCTTGTTCATGGACTCAGCTGCTGGCACTGGCAGCAGAATGTGAGGAAAAGGCAATGGCTTTCACTTTATACATGGTCTCCCAGGTGTCTTAAGTGCCCACTGCCTCCAGCCAGGCCGCACACCCAAGAGTTCAGTAATTACTCAAACAGGAGTACATAAGGGGACCAAGAGATCAAACAAATGGGTCAGGATATAGCAAATTCAACCCATGACGAAGACCTTTTACCCTTAAGGGATGATAAAATGTGACAAAGAAAATGACAGACTGGATGATTTTGATTCCTGTTTATGGACACTGGTTTTAGCTACTCAGGAAGTTATCTAGGGTCATTTGATGTCCTGGAGCCTCGGTCCATCACATTCTGCATCAACATTTGTCTTTTATGATACTCATCATCTCTGCACTCATGGTGTTCAGTTACTTTTGCTTGAAACTTTAACTGGTAATTAAAACATATGCTCACTCACTGACACTGAGATGCCATAACAAGATCCTGTGTTTCCAAGATATTCAAGGACATATGAGATACCTCTATTGGCCTCAGAAAAAGTGTCTCGCTTCTGTCTCATAAGACTCCAATGTGATTATTTATAAGGGGCCCTAGATCTCAAAGGAGTGTGATAGATTGTTTTAGTATTAATTGAGATTGTCTTGTCAATCCAGAGTGGCACATACAAAAATGTTTTATTTCCAGGACATGGAAGGTGGAGCCCTGCCTTCTTTGTCCTCTGACAAAAATTCCTTTTTTTGCACCATTACTAAACTGCAGAAACTGATTCCCTGTTTGTTGACAATATTGAAGTGAAGACTAACCTGGAAAGAGATGTGGGGAAGGGACTTCTTTTTTTCTCTGTAATTCTCTTTGGTCCCCTATTTACTCAACAGAAGGAATAAAATCTGTCCTTTATATGTTTGATTTACACTCTACTTCTGTTGGTTTTTCAAGGCATTGAACCTGATGTGCATCTCTGCCCTGCATGTAGACAAAACTGTCTAAATTAGAGGAAGATCAAAACATTTTCTCCTAGAAGATTTTCTGCAAAGCTTCCTTCCGCCTTGTCACCCATTCTATATATTTTAAGATCGGCAGATGTCCATCAGTTTTGTAACATCCCTGTCTGTGACATGGTTTGATCCAATCTCATCTGCCTGTTTTTCCTCCTGTAAACCTTGATGCCCATCTTCAGCCTAGTCATCATTTCCTCAATCTACATCTCTGTGGTCTCACACCAAAGCTGCTTTCCCTGTCTCTCTGCAGCTCAAATTGCGTAGTCTGTTCTCACTGAAGACTCTATTTTCATTCTGCTATCCTTCTTCTGAAGCTGAAGTCTGCCTTGAAGCCTTTACACTCTCTGTTTAGCCTCTCAACCCATGTAAGGCTAGGGATCAAGCAGGCAAGCAGAGAGAAAGATAGGAAGAATGAGAGACAGAAAGTCTGGTAGACTTATATGTGATTGGTCACTTGTATTTCTATTTAAGGTTGGAATAACTGAAGATGTTCACCTCAGGAGAGCTTACCAAGGAACTCGGAGATATCTCAGCATTTGAAACTTCTGTACATTGTGAATTTGTTGCTCAGTAAATTCTGACATTGTTAAAAGATACAAGTGTTCCTTTATCTTTGTGACAGAGTGCTTAGGACACTCTTTAGCAGGGTTGTTAGTGCCCGGGAACACCTTCCACACACGTATCATATAGGGGTCTTTCAGAGGAGGCCAGGTTTTGAACCCAATTGCTGATGATGTCAGTAGTTGAGAATGCTTCCGCAATCACTTTTGTAACCCTGTCTATTTGCAAATCCCATCCTGATGGAATTCCTTGACTGGGCCATAGCAGTTTTTTTGTTTTGTTTTGTTTTGTTTTTGTTTTTGTTTTTTGGTGTTGTATAAACTGTGTGAAATGGTGAATTAGATCAAACTACCATGGCAGCTATTTAGGGAAAATGGCCCCAAAATTTCAATTTTAAAAGAAATCATGACTATCATAAATATTACATGCTCAATATTATGGTGGAGATGGCAATAATAACAATTACAGATTGGCTTGCACAACTCATCATAAGAGAATACTTTTTTACATGCATTTATTGTGTGTATCTGTATGTATTATGTGAGTTTATACGTATGCACACACATCCACAGCATGTGTATAAAGACAAGTTTATACGTATGCACACACATCCACAGCATGTATAATTTGCTTGACTCAGATTCCTCCTTAACTTGTTGGATGAAGGGATGTAGTTCGGACCATCAGGTCTTGTGACAAGCATCCTCACCCAGTGAACCATATTACTGTCCCCATAGCACCATTTTATATTCATTTATCAATAATTAATAAATGCAAAATCATTGAAATATCCACATTTTAGCTAAGATGAGTTATAAAATCCATCTATTCATAGATGTATCTCACATTCACAAGCATTAATTATGATAAAGGACTAAGCATGGAGGTAAAAACACAAATCCTGTCCAAATGTGTCAAAGACAAAGACCTGTGTCAATGTCTGGGCTCAGATCACTATGAACCTTGACTCTGAGCTGCCCCTGCTGTGTTCCTATCTTCAGGGTCACCTACTCAGACTGTACTGATTGGCAGAGCTACTCTCTCTGTCTGCACCTCATGAACACAGTGGACTCACCTACATGGTCAGCAGCTATTTCAGTTCTGGGGACTCTAAGGTATGAAGGAAACAACCAAGTGTAGGGATCCTTGCTGTTTATCTCCCTAGGAACTAGTAGAACTCAAGGAAGCATTAGGTCTCCAGGGTCTGCAGCTGCTTCTCTAGATCCAAAGACCTATCAACCAGTGCAGAGACTTTGCTCATATCTGATTTCATACAGTATCCAAACCCTGTGCTCTGTTCCATGGCAGTAGGAGTAGCTTTAGTGCCTTACAGTCTCTAAGGGGAGTGAAGAGCAAATGCACACATTGGATCTGAGCACATTTTCACAGAGAAACTTCTGTGGCAACACCTATTACACAGTCTCCTTAGCAAAGATATGAGGGGAGAGGAACACACAGTTTATCCCTGCAAACTCATACAAAACAGGGAGCTCTGGGAATATTATAGTATCCGGTATAAACTATAACAGAGACCATTGTATTAATACTGATTAATATCACCAACTATAACCCTCCACAAAGCACTTAGCTCACAATTTTCTATTAATGTGAACATGGTGCTACTAGTGACATTTCCATAATGGGTGGAGTCATTCTCCCTTTAATCACAGGCTTCCTTCCCTCTCTGTTTTCCAACTGAATGTCCAGAATTGCTGGACATCACACAGACCACACCCTCATTGGCTTTTCTTTTCCTGATTCATTGGCCTCCTGTTGTCTCTTAGAGGTGTTAGAAATGTTGCGTAACATCATGGCATATTTAGAATAATGGGACGATATTCTTCCTGTAGTTCTTATTCCTCTAGTACCATATTTAAGGAATATGAACATAAGTAATCAGACTTTTATAATCTTTTTTATTTAATTTTTTTCCTTATTTTACATATCAATCCCAGTTCTCTCTCCATCCCATCCTTCCGTGCCACCCACTGCCCCCATCCCATCCCCCATGCACTCCCCAGGGAGGGTGAGGCCTTTCATGAGAGATTATCAAGGTCTGTCAAGTCATTTGGGGTAGGGCCTAGGCCCTCCACCAGGTCTCTTGGCTATGAGAATATACATACATGGGGATGGGCTCCCAAAGTCTTCCTGTACTAGGGCTACATTCTGCTTCCACTGCCAGATGTCACATAGACTACCCAGTCCTAAAGCTGACACCCACTTCAGGAACCTGGTATGGTCCCATGTTGTTTCCCCAGCTGTCAGACTGGGGTCCATGAGTTCCCCCTTGCTCAGGTCAGCTGTTCCTGTGTTTTCCAAAGGTGGTCTTGACCACTTTGTTCATCACTATTTCCTCTTTGAATCTGGATTTCAGTGGTTTAGCTCAGTGTTTAGCTGTGGATCTCTGCTTCTGCTTCCATCAGCTACTGGATGAAGGATCTAGAATGGCATTTGAGACAGTCATCATTCTCATTATAGGAAAAGGGCATTTAAATTAGCCTCCCCACTATTGCTTGGATTCCTAATTGGGGTCATCCTTGTGGATCTTTGTACAATTTTCTAGTGCCAGATTTTTCTTAAACTTATAATGGTAGCAGGACCATCCAGCCTTAGCTCAGCTGACCCTTGGCCACCCTCTGCTCTCTGCTTAACGTGAGTCTGGAACCAGCTCAGCACCAACCACCCCTTATCCTTTCCTTGGAACTTCCTGGGTTGGCTCTGCATCTTGACCCACCTACACACTCTTCTTGAGATGTCCAAGAGAGCTCAGACCATCCAGAGTCACTGACATCGAAGTCTTGACCTACCTACAACCACCTGGAGAGGAGTGTAGAGAGAGAAAGAGGCCCCACCTGCACCCACTGGAAGAAAGCATGGGAAGATGGCATAAAAATACCAGTATAACACCACCAGAATCTAGGGACTCTACACCAACAAGACCTGAACACAGCAAAGCAGATGAAGCAGAAGAGAACGACTTAAAAAAATAACTTCATGCTACCATAAATGCCCTCCCATGATAATGGGATTGATGACTAATTTATGCACCATCATAGAGCCCTCATCTAGTAGCTGATGGAAACAGAAAGCAGACACCCACAGCTAAACACTGAGCCAAACTGGAATTCAGATGTAGAGAGGGAAGGAAAGACCAGGCTACAGAAACCCATAGAGACAGCTGACCTGAACAAGGAGGAGATAATTGGCCCCCAGACTGATAGCTGGGAATCCATCATTGAAGTGACTCAGGCCCCCTGAACATGGGTCTCAGCTAGAAGGTCTGGGTAGTCTAAGGGACCTCAGACAGTGGAACCAGGATATATCCCTGGTGCACAAAAGTACTTTGGGAGCACATTCCCCCTGGAGGGATACTCCCTTAACCTAGAGACAGAGGGAGGGCCTAGTCCCTACTCCAAATGACTTGACAGATTTTGCTGACCCATCCTGAAAGGTATCACCCTACATATGGAGTGTGGTGGGGGGATGATATGGGAGGGTGGTCAGGGGGCATGAAAGGTTGGAAGAGAAGGAGACAGGGAGGGAGGGAGAGGGAGAGGGAACTGGGATCGATATGTAAAATAAGAAAAATAAATAAATAAGAAAAAAGAAAAATTGGTTTTAAATCAGAGAAAAAAAGAATGAATAAAATATTTTGCAAAGCCCACCCAGAGAGAACCATTAAAAAAATACAAGAAATTAACAAATCTCTTAGAGAAAATGAGGAAAGCCAAAAAGAAATAATCAAACAGATGAAGGAAACAACTCAAACAATTCAAGACCTGAACACTGAAATAGGGACAATAAAGAAAACAGAAACTGAGGGCATGGTGTAAATAGAAAATCTGGGCAAACGATCAGGAACTGCAGATACAAGCATAACCAACAGAATACAAGAGATCAAAGAGAGAACTCAGGCGCTGAAGATAAACTAGAGGAAAGAGATTCATGGACCAAAGAAAATCTTAAATTTAACAAATCCTTAACACAAAACATCCAAGAAATGTGGGACACCGTGAAAAGGCCAAACCTAAGAATAATAGGCATGGAGGAAGGCAAAGAATCCCAGCTCACAGGTGCAGAAACCTGTCACTATTTTCAGATGACATGATAGTTTACATAAGTGACCTGAAAAACTCTACCAGGGAACTCGTGCAGATGATAAACACCTTCAGTAAATTACCAGGATACAAGATTAACTCAAAAAAAAAATCTGTACCCCTAATATATACAGACAATAAAGGGGCAATTCTTCACTGACCTTGAAAGGCTAATACTTAATTTTGTAAGGAAAAACAAAAAAACAAAAAACCCAGGATAGCCAAAACAACATTGTACAATAAAGGAACTTCAGGAGGCATCACTATCCCTGACTTTAAGCTCTACTGTGAAGCTATGGTCATGAAAACAGCTTGGTATTGCACAAAAATAAACAGGTAGACCAATGGAATTAAATTGAAAATCCTGATATTAACCCACACACCTATGAACACCTTATTTTTTTAGTATAATTTCCTTTATTAAAGATTAACATATTAAATACACATTTGTATTAAACATTTATTTATTTTATGCTGGACATAATTATACATGCCTTTTTTAATGAAAACAAACATTTATAAATAATATTTGGGAATTTGGGCGTAGTTCTTTCCAAACAGCTTCCTGCTGGTAGGGGATGCTGGCATGGGGGAATCCTAAGAAGATGCAGAAATCCTGGCTGTAGTGGTCTGCAAGGCTGCATTGTCCCATTGATGTTGCTTCAGGGGGTCTTGCTCGATCAAACCACATTAGTCTGCAAGGAATCCACAGCTTGAACACCTGATTTTTGACAAATCAGCTAAAATTATACAAAGGAAAAAGGAAAGCATCTTCAACTGGTGCTGGCACAACTGGATAATGGTGTGTAGAAGACTGCAGATAGATCCATGTACAAAAGTTAAGTCCAAATGGATCAAAGACCTCAACATAAATCCAGCTACACTGAACCTCTTAGAAGAGAAAGTAGGAGGAACACTTGAACAGATTGGTGCAGGAGACCACCTCCTGAACGAAACTCCAGCAGCACAAACACTGAGATCAACAATTAATAAATGGGACCTCCTCAAACTTAGAAGCTTCTGTAAGGCAAAGAACACAGTTGACAAGACAAAAGGGAAGCCCACAAACTGGGAAAAGATCTTCACCAACCCCATATCTGACAGCGGGCAGAGCTCCAAAGTATACAAAGAACTCAAGAAACTAGTCAACAACCAAATAATCCTATTAAATAGTGGGGTACAAAACTGAATAGAGAATTCTCAATAGAGGTATCCAAAGTGGCTGAAAGATACTTAAGAAAGTGCTCAACTTCCTTAGCCATCAGGGAAATGCAAATCAAAAAACTCTGAGATACCATCTTACTCCTGTCAGAATGGCTAAAATCAAAAGTACCAATGACAGTTTATGCTGGAGAGGATGTGGAGAAAGGGGAACAATCCTCCACGGCTGATGGGAGTGCAAACTTGTACAGGCATTTTGGAGATCAGTGTGGTGATTCCTCAGGAAAATGGGAATTAGTTTACCACAGGACCGGGCAATTCCACTCTTAGGCATATACCCTAAAGATGTACATCCATGCAACAAATACATCTGTTCAACTATGTTCATAGCAGCATTATTTGTAATAGATCGAGCCTGGAAACAACCTAACTGCACCACAACTCAAGAAAATGTGGCACATTTACACAATGGAGTACTACTCAGCAGAACAAAACAATGGAATCTTTAATTTCACAGGCAAATGGATGAAACTAGAAGAAACCATCCCGAATGAGGTAACCCAGTCACAAAAAGAGGAGCATGATATGTACTCACTCATATATGGATTTTAGACATAGAGCAAAGGATTACCAGCCTACAATCTACACCACTTGAAAAGCTAGGATACAAGGAGGATCCTAAGAGAAAGACACAAGGTCCTCCACAGAAGGGGAAATGGACAAGATCTCCTGAGCATATTGGAATCAGGGATGGGGTAGTGAGCAGAGAGGAAGTTAGGAGAATGAGAAGGGAATAAGAGGAGAGAAGAGAAGAACATGAGGGAGCAGAAAGATTGAGGGAGGAATAGAGGAGAGCAAGAAAAAGAGATACCATAATAGAGGGAGCCATTATAGGCACTAGGGAAATGTCCAGAAACCTACAAGGATGACCCCAACTAACAATCTAAGCAATAGTGGAGAGGCTACCTTAAATGCCTGATAATGAAATTGATAACTACCTTATATGCCATCCTAGAGCCCTCTTCCAGTAGCTAATGGAAACAGAAGCAGACACCCACAGCTAAACACTGAGCCGAACTCCTGGAATCCAGTTGCAGAGAGGGAGGAGTAATGAGCAAAGGGGTCAAGACAAGGCTGCAGAAACCCACAGAAACAGCTGACCTGAAAAGAGGGAAGCTCATGGACCCCAGACTGATAGCTGGGAAACCAGCATAGGATTGACCCAGACCCCTTGAATATGGGTCTCAGTTGGAAGATCTGGGCAGTCTGTGGGACCTCTCACAATGGAGCCAGGCTGCATCCCTGGTGCACAAAAGGACTTCACCTGCACATTCACTATGGAGAGATACTCCCTTAGCCTAGAGACACTAGGGAGCTCCTAAGCCCCACCCCAAATGACTTGACAGGTTGTGATGATACCTCCTGGAATGTCTCACCCTCTCTGGGGAGTGGGTGTGGAATGGGATGGGAGGAGTTGTCGGGTGGGCCATGGGAAAAGGGGAGGGAGAGGGAACTGTGATTGATATATAATATAAGAAATAATAATAATAATAAATGCTTTAAAATCTGATATGAAAAATGGTCTTAGGTGACCCCAGTGAAAGGGCCATTCAACAGTCCCCAAAGGGGTCATGACCCACAGGTTGAGACTGATAATGTGGTGAATCCTCAAAAACTAAAAATAGATCTACAATATGATCCAGTTGTATAATACCTCCACATAAGCCCAAAGAACTCTACATCCTACTCCACAGATACTTGCTTAGACATGTTCATTGCTACCTTATTCATAACAGCTAAGAAATAGAAACAACCAAAATGTCCTTCAAATGATAAATGGATAATGAATGTTATACATACTCACAATGGAATTCTATTCAGCTGCAAAGCAAAAATTTGGAGTTAAAGGGATGAAAATGTTTTCAAAATCTAGAAAATATTATATTGAGTGAGGTAACCCAAACTCATAAAGACAAATGCCTCATGTTCTCTCTAATGTGTGGATCCTGAGTCTGACTCTTTGATGTGAGTGTATCACCCAAAGTAGCCACAGACACCAGAAAAAGTAAATAAAGACCACAGAGGAGGGAGAGAAGAAATGCAAGAGTGGAATACCAGGACTCTAGTGCAATGAAGCAGGGAAGGAGAAGCATAAGGACCACGACTTGCCTGGGGCAGGGAAGATAGATGACACAGAGGGAGAGAGGGATGAGGCAATAAATAACACTGATGGTATGTGAAAAATCCATACAGAGTCCTATTATTTTATGTTTATGTAAATACGTATATGCCAGTGTACATCTATACACACTTACATGTGTATATATGATTTAAATGAAGTTATGCCTCTTGGATTGACAATGCTGCCACCAAAAGCCATGGACTAATACCAAGCTTGCAAAACTCTCTTTTGAGTGGTTGGTCGGGGCTTCCAAGAGAACCCCACCACCAGAAAAAAAAAGAAACCAAAAAGGCTACTGTTACTGCCTTTGTTACCTCCCAGAACTTTCAGGTAGGACCTATTACTGAGGACGCTACACGCTTCAGATACAAGTCTTAGAGGAATCCAGGTGGAAAATGGCCTGGAACACTCCTCCCTAAGCAGTGGTTCTCATAGTATATGAAGATAGTATACAAGAAGCCAAAGGAGAAAGGGGGCCAATAGTCCTACCTATTGTGAGGCCTATGAATCCCACATGATGGACATGGCAAGTTATTCCTAAAGGTGCAATAGTGTCACTTCTATCCTAGGAATAACCAACATCCATTTAATGCAATGGGCCTCAGTCTTCCTAATATTGTAACCCCTTATTACCCTCATGTTGTGGTGATGTCCAACCATCAAATTTTTTGTTGCTACATCTTAACTATAATCTTGCTATGGTTATGAATTTTAATGTAAATATCTGATATGCAGATGGCCCTAGGCCAGTGAAAGGGTCATTCGACTTCCCCAAAAGGGTTGCAGCACACAGGTTGAGAACCATTGGCCTAATTAAATTTAAACCTGTTCAATAGGAGGAATTTTGTGTCTGGCACTGTAAACCTAGGCCACTGGGCCATGGACTCCAGAGAAGAATCTACTACTGCCACTTTACTAAAGCAGTATCATTTCTAAATGCATTCTGAATACCTTATTTTATGCCCACATACAAGCATAGCTATCAGCCCTCATCCAAGAAGCTTTTTATAGCAGAGATAATTACAAAATGCCACAACTGGTCACAACATAGAAAACAACTGGCCATGGGGTACCCAAAGCCAACTGACAAATCTACAGCACAACCTCTACACCTAAGGATCAAGAACATCATGAAAAAACAGGAGATTAATGTTGTAAGAGCCAGAAGAGCCAGCTATATGCTGCCAAGTGGTGTCTTTTACATATGACAGGGAAGTTACACTTGTGGGATCTCAACAACCTGGCAGCCTAAACAAGACCTGAAAATAACACCATTTGACATGCAAACATGAATAGGGGAAGTCTCACAAGGCCTCACCCTGAAATGAAGAACTAAAACCAAGTAATGGTTATTGAAAGAGTAAGAATCAGTCTTCAAAGATAAACCCCTTAATAGGTTATTCAACTTCAAGCAGTCAGGCATATACATACACATATTCACATATGAACAACACTAAATGAACTCAGAAGGTTGTATTCAGATAGAAAATAGATGGATAGATGATAGATAGATAGATAGATAGATAGATAGATAATAGATAGATAGATGTAACAATAATTAAAGAACAAGAGGTCATGAATTTGAGAAGCAGGTGTTTCTATACTAACTTCAGTAGATTCTGTGTGACAAGTTCCACAGACTGAGGCAATAACTTCAAAAGAAGGAGGTCTCCTGGAAACAGTTGTGGAACTCTTGGCTGGAGGAAAATATTGAGTTGTAGTTCTCTAGTTCCTCTATTCTTTTTCTCATATTATCAAAATGCTCCTGAGAGCCTATGCTGACATTTTAAACAAATGATACAAATGAGAAACCATTCCCTGAGACGTGGTCACGGACCATGACCTCGTCTCCAGGCAAACCAACACGTTTTAAATCATTCACATATCACATAAGTACAAATAGTATTGATGAAAAAACATTCCCAACAATAAAACCTTATATGCCTGTACATGTTTAATTGAGAGTAGGTTTAAACATTTGGTAAAGAAAGCCTTTTGATAAGAAAAAGTCAAAATAGCTCAATAATTCAAAGATTCTTAAGAGCTAGGCAAAAAATATTAAACAATAACTGACCATAAAGATTTATTAACCTGATCTTAGAAAATAGGCGGTTAGGCTATCTCCATGGGACACCTGTGAGTTTCTGCAGGCTGGATCCTTGACCCCCATGGCAAGGCCTCTGCTAAAGAGGCCTCAGCTGGAGAGTGCCAGGTCCCAGCCTATCAGTGTGGAAACATCCTGATATCAGCCCAGTCTTTGTCCCCCATCTCCAGGCTTTGGCTAGAGGTGAGTCTGGGACCAATTCCGGTAGACTCTTCCCTACACCCTTCCCCAGGAACCCCCTAGATTCATCAGGGTGAATCAACCCGCAACGTGTCCTAATATGTTGAATGTCAAAGGGCTGTAAATGCCTCCAAATTAACTCTTGCAGCTGTATTATATATGGCTGAATAGGGCTATTTACCTTTACCTTCCCGCCACCTGTGGCATGACACAGTCCTTATTTATCTTAGTCCCTAAATAATTAATGACACTACCCAGCTGGACCTTTTCTGAGACAAGCTGTTTTATCAAGGGCATGGCCGTATCAGGGTCTCCAAATACCCTCCCAGCTGCCTCCACTATTCTGGCCACAAAATCAGAAAACTTTTCAACAACCTTGCAGCATTTTTGATCCTCTAGGCAGCTGCAAACAAGTTTCCAAATAGGCCTTGTCCCTGACTTCAATGTTCCCTGTGTCCAGGCAAAATCTAGATCCTTCCCAAGTTTGTCCCAGCAGCTGGTAGTTACATTGCCCGAGATGGCAAACTCACTGCCCCTGTGTCCTGTCCCCATCCAGAGCGCTCTTGGAGCTCTGATACACAGCCACCCACCCCGAATAAGAGCCTGCCCTCCCCCTATCCTGTGCCCTACCCAGCCCACCGTCCCACCTCTCTGGTTGAGCACTGGGACAGAGGGTGGAGCCAACAATCCTGCCACCTGTGGGGAAATTCCTGGAGCTGCTCTGAGCACGATAGACCTGCCTATCCACGAGGGACCATCCATAATTTCCACCTGTCTGGTCTCTGATCCCCATCCCCACTCCTCTACTGGAGTTCCTGACCCCTCCCAGAGATCTGCCTATCTCCACTGGGACTCTCTGAGTTCCTATAGGCTGGATCCTTGACCCCCAAGACAGGGCCTCTGCCAAAGAGGCCTCAGCTGGAGAGTTCCAGGCCCAGGCTAGATCTGCCTATCAGCTTAAGGAACATCCTGAGTAGCAGCCTTCATAGATCTTTGACTCCCATGCTAGTCTTCTGCTGGAGCCTGATCATTGACCCCCATCGCCAGGCTCCTGCTTGTGGAGAGATCTCCTAGAGAGCTTGGACCACCCAAAGCTACAGACATTGAACAGTGGACTCACATAAACCCACCAGGGAAGTACCATAGAGAGAGGGAGAGAAGCCACCAACACCTACTGGAAGAAGCTATGGGAAGACGACAGTACAAGAAAACACCTAACAACAGAAAGACAAGCATAATGCCATCAGAATCTAGGGAATATACACCAACTAGACCGGAACACAACAAAGCAGATGAAGAAGAAGAGAACAACTTAAAAATTATCGTCATAAAAATGATAGAGGCCCACAAAGAAGATATGAGAAAATCCCTTAAAGAAAGGGAAGAAAAAAACAAACAAAAAATTGGAAGAAATGAACTCATTTCTTAAAGAAAGTACAGAAAGCCAAGAAAAACAATTAAAAAGGTGGAGGAAATGGTTCAAGACTTGAAAACTGAAATAGAGATAATAAAGAAGACACAAACTGAAGGAATGCTGGAAATATAAAAACTGGGCAAATGATCGGGAACTACAGATGCAAACATAACCAACACAATTCAAGAGATGGAAGAGAGAATCTCAGGCATGGAATATAAACTAGAGGAATTAGATTCACCACCAAAGAAAATCATAAATCCATCAAATCCTTAACACAAAACATTCAGAAAATGTGAGACACTGTGAAAAGGCCAAACCTAAGAATAATAGACATGGAGGATGGTGAGGGAGCCAAGCTCAAAGGTGCTGAAAACATATTCAACAAAAACATTGAGGATAACTTTTCCAATCTAAAGAAGGACATGCCCATGAAAGTACAAGAAGCATATAGAACACCAAATAGACTGGACCAAAGAAAAAAAGACCCCTCGACACATAATAACCAAAACATCTAACATACAAAATAAAGAAAGAATATTAAGAGTAGCGAAGGAAAAAGGACAGGTAACATATAAAGGCAGACCTATCAAAATTACACCTGACTTCTCCATGGAAACTCACAAGGCCAGAAGTTCCTAGATAGATGTTCTACAAGTACTAAGAGTCCATGGATGCCAGCCCAGGTTACTATACCCAGCAAAACTCTCAATCACTATAGATGGAGAAAACAAGATATTTAATGACAAAGCAAGATTTTCACAATATGTATCTACAAATCCAGCCCTACAGAAAGTTTTGGAAGGAAAACTCCAAACCAAGGAAGTTAACTACGCTCACAAAGACATAGGCAACAGATAATCCCACTTCACCAGAAACCAAGAGTAAAGCAGGACAAATATATTCACAATACCACTGCCAACAAACAAGCATTAACAATTAATGGTCCTTACTCTCCCTCAACATTAATGGTCTTAACTCGCCTATAAAAAGACACAGGCTAACAGAATGGATATAAACACAGAATCCATCCTTCTGCTGCATACAAGAAACACATCTAAGCTTCAAAGATAGACATTACCTCAGAATAAAGGGCTGAGAAAAGATCTTCCAATCAAAGGGACCCAAGAAGTAAACAGGTGTGGATATCTTAATATCTAACAAGTTAGACTTCAACCAAAAATTAATCAAAAGATATAAAGACAGTGATTTCATATTCATCACTGGAGAAATCTATCAATTCTGAGACAAAGTCTCAGTTCTGAACATCTATGCCCCAAATACAAAGGTACCCACATTCATAAATGAAATGCTGCTAAAACCTCACACACTTATAGTGAGAGACTTCAACACACCACTCTCACCTCTAGACAAAACCATCAATCAGAAACTCAACAAAGAAACAAAAGAACTAATAAGAGTTATGTCTCAATTGGGTTTAACAGACATCTATAAAACATTCCATCCAAACACAAAAGATTATACCTTTTTCTCTGCTCCACATGGAACCTTCTCTAAAATCGACCACATACTAGGTGGCATAACAAACCTCAACAGATACAAAACAATTGGAATAGTCCTGGATCTTATCAGACTACCATGCTTTAAAGTTGGAATTCAACAATGACACAAATCGCAGAAACCCTACAAACTCATGGAAACTGAACAATGTGCAATTATACCACACCTGGGTCAAAGAAGAAATAAAGAAAGAAATTAAGGACTTCCTAAAATTCAAGGAGAATGAGGACACAACATACCTGAACTTATGGGACACCTTGAAAGCAGTGCTACAAGGAAAGTTCTTTGCACTAAGTGCCCATATGAAGAAAACAGAGGATAGTCACATGAGAGAATTAACAGTGGAACTGAAAGCCTTAGAACAAAAGGAAGCAAACTTATCCCGGAGGAGTAGACTCCAGGAAATAATCACTCTCAGGGCTGAAATCAATAAAATAGAAACCAGAAAAATAATACAAAAAAATCAATGCAACAAAGACTTGGTTTTTCAATAAAATCAACAAGATAGACAAACCTTTATCCAAACTAACAAAAAAAAAACAGAGAGAAAACATGCAAATTAACAAAATCAGAAATGAAAAGGGGGACATAACAAGGGACGCAGAGGAAATCCAGACAACTTTTAGGTCATACTTTGAAAACCTGTACTCCACAAAATTTGAAAATTCAAAAGGAAATGGAAAAATTTCTGGATAACTATCATTTACCAAAATTAAATCAAGAACAGACAAACAACTTAAATAGGCCTATAACCCCCAATGAAATAGAAGCAGTCATCAAAAGCCTTCCAACCAAAAAAGGCCCAGGACCAGATGGCCTCAGTGCAGAATTCTACCAGAAATTCAAGGAAGACCTAATGAAAGACAAAAGTAAAGTTAAAGAAACCCCCCACTTGAAATGAAGGGCAGTCTGACCTGGAAAGCTAACCCAGGCCACTATCAGTTCCCTGGAATTTGCTAACCACCTGCAACTTTCCCTCACAAGGCCCTAAGATAGCCGGATACCAAGAATTCAAACTGCCCCTCCTGCCAGTGTGTCAGCAGGTGGTAAATATGGTCCTTAAGAAACAAAGAGATAGCGGCAACTCTGGTTTGCCCAGACAAGATTAATTAGCACACCCTGAGGCCCTAAGGTCTGCTGACCCAAACAGCGAGACCATCCGGCCTCAAGGGGAGACCCAGAACTCTGGTCACATACTCAACAAACAGGGGGTCACAGCCCCACCCTAAGCTTGTGGGGTTTTACTTTAAAAGTACCCGCCTGGAGAAAGGAGCTTCTATCTAGCTTGCGTGCTGAGGGGGCCTGTTTGCACAAACGTTTCCCGTTCATTAAAGCCTCTTGCATGTTGTATCAACTAGACTGGACATAGAGTTCTTGGGGGTACCAACCGAAACGGGGAGACTCCTCATTCTGAGGGTCTTATATTTTTGGAGGTTCCATCGAGATCTGGTCGACCCCCAGACTCAATTCCATTGCCAGTTGGAGGTAAGATAGAGCTCACAACCTATATGTTTGATGTATATCTGATGTTATGTGTTTCTGACTCGAGTTTGATTTGAATCTGTGCCTGCGCAGGACGTGTATTTGGTAGAGGACCACAGGGGGAGACAGATGTGTCCTGAGACCCTTGGTGCTGCCCCAGACGAAAGTCAGAGGGTTGTTTGGATGGGGGGAGGAGATTTCTCCGGTTGAGGGCCGCCCCCAAACTCTGCTTCCCTCCTGCTTTGTAACTTTGGTTTGACGTCGCTTGTTTACCATGTAGATTGTCCTGTTCTGTTTTGTCATGTCTGCCCTCCTGTTCCTACTGTTTGTGTCTGTTTCTACTCTCCCCATGGGGCAAAAACTAACTATCCCCCTAAGTTGGACATTTTGCCAGTCTTAGACAGGGCCCACAACGAAGTGATGGATGTCCTGAAGAAAAAATGGCGTACCTTCTGTTCCTCGGAATGGCCCGCTCTCATGTAGGCTGGCCGAGGGACAGTACCTTTAATCTTACAACTATCTTGCAGGTCAAAGCCCGCATTCTCCAGCCAGGATCACTAGGCCACCCTGACCAGGCTCCCTATATTCTCACCTGGGAAAGCCCTAACCCTAACCCTAACCCTAACCCTGAACCCTGAACCCTGAACCCTGAACCCTGAACCCTAACCCTAACCCGAACCCTGAACCCTAACCCTGAACCCTAACCCTAACCCTAACCCTAACCCTAACCCTAACCCTAACCCTAACCCTCTCTTGTTGCTTACTGTTGGAAAAATTGTTACTTTTGTTAGGAAACAAGTGAGTGTGGTCCAGATTATGGTATTTAGACAACTGTACGGGAGCCTCCCGAGGCAAGAGGAGGTTGCCTCATAATTTCCCTAGGTCTAAGATTAGAACTATTGACAAAAGAAAAGGGGGGGGAATGAAAGATAAAAAGTAAAGTTATAGAAACCCCCCACTTGAAATGAAGGGCAATCTGACCTGGAAAGCTAACCCAGGCCATTATCAGTTCCCTGGAATTAGCTAACCACCTGCAACTTTCCCTCACAAGGCCCTAAGATAGCTGGATACCAAGAATTCACATTGCCCCTCCTGTCAGTGTGTCAGCAGGTGGTAAATAGGGTCCTTAAGAAACAAAGAGATGGCTACAACTCCAGTTTGCCCTAGACAAGATTAATTAGCACACCCCGAGGCCCTGAGGTCTGCTGACCTGAGACCATCTGGCCTCAAAAAGAGAACCCATAACTCTGGTCACTTACAGACAGAGGGTCACAGCCCCACCCTAAGCTTGGGGTTTTTTTTCCTTTAAAAATATCGGTGCCCGGAGAATGTTGCTTCTCTCTAGCCTGCGTGCTGAGGAGGCCCATTTGCACAAACGTTTCCCATTCATTAAAGCCTTTTGCGTGTTGCATCAACTGGAATGAACACTGAGTTCTTGGGGGAACTGACCGAAATGGGGAGACTCCTCATTGTGAGATGTTTATGGATTTTTCTTCTACAGAACCCGGTATTCCCAGGTGGTCTCCCATCCAAGATACTAACCAGGCCTGACCCTGCTTAGCTTCCGAGATCAGACAAGATCTTGCATATTCAGGGTGGTATGGCCGTAGGCCATATATAATAAGAACTTTGTGTCTTTAAAGAAAGAAATTAAAGAAGATACCAGAAAATGGAAAGATCTCCCATGCACATGGATAGGTAAGCTAAACATAGTAAAAATGGCAATCTTGCCAAAAGCAATCTACAGATTCAATGCAATCCCCATTAAAATTCCAGCACATTTTTTCACTAACCTTGAAAGGATAATAATCAACTTTATATGGAAAAACAAAAGACCTAGAATAGCCAAAAACAACCCTGTACAATAAAGGAACGTAAGGAGACATCACCATCCCCAACTTTAAGCTCTACTGCAGAGCTATAGTCCTGAAAACAGCCTGGTATTGGCACAAAAATAGACAAGTAAACCAATGGAATCAAAAATCCTGATATTAACCCACACACCTACAAACACCTGATTTTTGACAAAACAGCTAAAAATATTCAATGGAAGGAGGAAAGCATCTTCAACAAATGGTGCTGGCACAATTGGATGATGGTGTATACCTGACTGCAGATAGACCCATGTCTATTGCCACACACAAAACTTAAGTCCAAATGGAACAAAGACCTCAACATAAATCCAGCCACACTGAACCTCTTAAAGAGAAAGTGGGAGGTACCCTTGAACAAATCGGTACAGAAGACTACTTCCTGAACCTAACTCTAGTAGCACAGACACTGAGACCTACAATTAATAAATGGGATCTCCTCAAACTGAGAAGCTTCTGTAAGGCAAACGACACAGTTGACAAGACCAAATGGCAGCCCACACACTGGGAAAAGATCGTCACCAATCCTACATCTGACAGGGGGCTGATCTCCAAAATATAAAAAGGACTCTAGAAACTAGTCAACAAAACACCAAATAACCCTATTAAAAATAGGGTACAGAACTGAAGAGAGAATTCTCAACAGAGGAAATAAAAAAGGCTGAAAAACACTTAATAAAGTGCTCAACATCCTTAGCTAGCAGAGAAATGCAAATCAAAACAATTGTGAGATACCATCTTACTCCTGCCAAAACGGCTAAAATTAGAAACACCAATGACAACTTATGCTGGATAGGATGTGGAGAAAGGGGAATACTCTTCCACTGCTGGTGGGAGTGCAAACTTGTACAGCCATTTTGGAGATCAGTATGGCGGTTCCTCAGAAAAATGGGAATCAGTCTACCACAGGCAATCCCCCTCTTAGGCATAGACCCAAATGATCCACATCCATGCAACAAAGACAGGTGCTCAACTATGTTCATAGCAGCATTATTTGTAATAGCAATAACCTGGAAGCAACCTAGATGTTCCTCAACTGAAGAATGGATAAAGATGTGGCACATTTACACAATGGAATACTACACTGGGGAAAAAAAAAACAATGGAATCTTGTAATTTGCAGGCAAATGGATGGAACTTGAAGAAACCATCCTGAATGAGGTAACCCAGTCACAAAAAGAGAAACATGGTATGTACTCACTTATATATGGATTTTAGGCATAGAACAAAGGATCACCAGCCTATAATTCACACCACCAGAGAAACTAGAATACAAGGGGGATTCTAAGGTTCCTCACAGCAGAAAAGGGACAAGATATCCAGAGCCCGTGGGGAATGGGGGGGGGACAGTGAGTGGAGAGGGGACTAGTAGAAAGAGAAGGGGAGGAGAGAAAAGTAAATGGGACTAGCAAAATTGAGTCAGGGGAGGAATAGACTAGAGAAAAGAGAGAGGAGAGAGAGAGAGACAGAGACAGAGAGAGAGAGAGAGACAGAGAGAGAGAGCACAAAAGAGGGAGCTATTATAGGTTTGAAGAGAAAACTGAACCTAAAGAAATATCCAGAAACCTACAAGACTGACCCCAACTAACAATTTGAGCAAAAAGGCTGGAATAAATGCCCTTCCCTGATAATGAGATCGACGACTAACTTATCCACCATCATAGAGCCCTCATCTAATAGCTGATGAAAACATAAGCAAACACCGATGACTAAACATTGAGCCGATCTGGAATCCAGATGCAGAGAGGGAGGACAAGACCAGGCTGCAGAAACACATAGACACCACTTACCTGAACAAGGAGGAGTTAATGGGCCCCCAGACTGATATATAGTAAATCAGCATGGGACTGACTCAGACCCCCTAAAAATGGGTCTCAGCTAGAAGGCCTGAGAAGTCTAAGGGAACTCTTACAGTGGAACCAGGATGTATCCCTGGTGCACAAAATGACTTTGGGGTCACATTTTCCATGGAGGGATACTCCCTTAACCTAGAGACAGGAGAGAAGTCCTAGTCCCTACTCCAAATGACTTGACATCTTTAGATGACCCTTCCTGGAGGGCATCACTCTACATGTGGAGTGGGGGGGTTATGGGGGGAGGATGGTTGGTTGGCATGAGAGGGTGGGAGAGAAGGAAGGAAGGAGGGAGTGATAGGGAACTGGGATCAATATGTAAAATAAAAATAAAAATAAATTTCAAAAAGTAAAAAGCAAAACAAATTTTTTTACAAAAAATTCAAAACTAAATGCCTGTTACCTAGGAAAATTTCAAAATATCGTGAGCATTGAACCAAAATAACTAAGTAGAATTTTATAGTATCATCTTAAATATTATATCTATTAAAATGTCTTCCTCACATTTATTTAAACCAGGAAAAAGAATGTTATGCTTCTTGATTAGTTTAACTGAGTGTCAGATAATCCATTTTCAAGAAAAACTTCTGTATCATCTTGTTATAAAGTGACTATATTTCCAGTACATGAATCGCACAATATCATGTGTTTTCTTCTGGAAAGCCATTTGTATCACTGGACATGCAGCAGCATAGGCATTGAGTACAAGTTTCTGAACACTCAGAAGGACAGGGTCATACCTCCAGAGCAATGTTGCACAGGATGAAATGATCAGGTTCATCCAGTATGTGACCACAAAGACACTCACCAGAACCAGGATGGTCCAGGTGGCTCTTCGCCCTGGGGAATGTCTTGCAGAGAGGCTGTTTCTGTGGAGATGCAGTGATCGCCTACGATGCCAGAACAACAGAAGCACCATGTATGCACTAGAGAACAGCATGAGCCCCACAAAGAAGACATCCCTGAAAAATGTCAAAATGAAAAACAGTCCCCTCTTGATGGAGGTAGTTAGAGATATCAAGCAGTATTCACTGACAACAAGCAGATTTGTCTGGCTTGTGTTGGAATAAGCTACAGTGAGAAAGATGATATTACTACTGAAAGACAAATTGAGGGACCAGAAAAACAAGAAAATATGGAGGATGTAATATGTAAGTATGTGTTTGATTTTAACCATCCAGTCAGAGTATGGGCTGATGGTGGTGGCCTGTAGCACACTCAGAAAGCAGGTGATACAGATGGAGAGGCCCCTCATCACCCTGCTCAGGTAAAACAATGCCTTGCATTTAAAGTCATTGTGCAAATTCAGTGACTCAAACATGTCTGGAGACAAAAAATCTAATGCAATGAGTAGCATCACAATATGGACAAGGGCCAAGTGGCATGTGATCAGTTCCATGGGCTTAACTCTGCAATCTTGAAGAACCATGAACACATGCAACAAAAGAAGAAAGGTGCTGGCTGAAATTCCAATGCCAATTTGGAAATAACTAATGTTCTTAATGATGACATGAGTGTATATCTTGTTTATCTTCATAACAGAGAGGAATGTTCTTTATCTAGAAAGAAAGAGAGGGGAGAGGAGAAAGTAAGGAAAACCCCAATGCCATCATTAAAAATTTTTTAAAGATCATTAACAGTTTTTGAGAATTTTGCACAGTGTGTTCTGATCATATTCTTCCCCTCCAAACCCTCCAAGTACACCCCTCTTCCCTACTGCCCAACTTTGTGTCCTCTTTTAAACTCCTAAAGTTCAATCGTAATTTTTTATTGTATTTGTACATATGGGTGTTTTGTCTGCCTTTATATCTGTGTACCACTTGTGTGCCTGGAGCCCACAAAATCAAGAAGAGGATATTGGATCCTCTGTTATTGAAGTTACAGGTGGCTGGGACTTTCTGTGTGGATGCTGGGAATTAAACCTAATCCTCTGGAAGAGTAGCCAGTCTCTCCAGCTTCCACATCAAGTCCAATTTGTACTGCCCATGTGCTCTGGTTGTTTGGCCTTCCACTGGAGCAAGATGACTTATAAGTGATTACACTCTTAAGAAAATTGATTCTTGCAGCTGTCAGTTGACAATATCCCCTCTGCTGAGGGTGGGACTTCCTGCCCACCTCCCCTCTCCATTTTTGGATTTGGTTTAGTTGAAGCTTATACGGGTCTTGTGTTATGTTGTCATAATTATGAGTTTAAAATGTGTGGCTTTCCTAGTAATGTGCAGAAGATGCTGTTCCCTTCTAGTCATCTCTACCTCTGGCTCTTACACTTTCTGTCCCCTTTTCCATAGTGACCCCTGAACCCTTGGAGAGGTGTGTGTTGACATAAATGTACCATTTAGAAATGGAAATTTCTTACTCCCTTCCTTTCAAGACCTTGACCACTTGTGGGTCTCTGTGTTAATCACTATCTACTGCAAATAGGAGGGTTGAGGGTTGCATTAATCCAAGGGTATGATGATAAGTCAATGGGAATCTGTTTACCACTAGAAGAATAACAGCTGTCGGCCCATGAACTATCCAGCCTGAAATGGTCCCAGCTATGAGTTTCTGTTACATAGCAGTTTCCTCAGAGATTAAAACCATCCATCTTGGGGGTAGGCTCCTTAAAACACTAGATGTTAAAAGAGAGGTAAAACAGCTGGATATTTTAAGAACGTATTTTTACAGAGAGGTGAAACAAGAATATGTTCTAAGGAGAGCTAAAGCATTCCATCTTGCAAGAAAACTCAAGCTCAGGGAGTAAACAACTCAAAAAAGCTTCAAGGACTTTCTAAAACTGGCCAAACTCTCCAGGCCCTTCCCTCCCCCAAGCACCCAGAAGCAGTAGGGCTGCTGAGACACACACTCAGAAAAGGTGACCTGCCTTCGAGAGGCTCAGACTAACCCATTAGCAGTCTGGAAAGGACACTCGTCTACCTATGAGATCTATGCAGGTCATGCAGTGAGCCCCAGGTTTCCAGCCTTTATGAGCTGTCATCCATGCTGGAGTGGGGTTTTGTTGATGCAAGTTGGACTTTGGTGGTATCATTGGTTCACTGTCTTGAGTGATTAAACAATTGTTCATGTTTCCCTAACAATAATGTCACACAACAATTTCAGCATGTACATTGGGCCTTAAATCATTTCATAAAGTGGTTTGTTACTCCAAAATCCAACATGATGAACCAATGAGTTCTACCGTGTTTACTTACAGGCATATAGGTAAGGGATTCCTTACATGAGTAGACAGGACTTAAAGACAATTGCATCATCAAAGTAATGATTACACTACCTACTTTCTATCATATTCAGGGTATCAAGTGTTATGCTGCTGTCCCAAAAATCATCACCATATGTGCAATTTATGACCGTCATAAAAAATACAGCAAAGTGATTTCCTAGAAAACTTTCTTGAGATTCCACTTAGTACAGCAATCCCTTCCATTGCCTTTGAAACACTCCAGGCCTCAGTAAATGGAGATGGCACCCTCATGTGTTACCAGTATATGTCACTGAAAAAAACTGGCAGGCACAGGATTGTGTTATATTACTAGAATTCAAGGCAAATTATTTTTTTCAAATTAGCTTAATTAAGCTTTTGAACAAAAATGGAAAACTGGTTATACATAATTATACATAGGCACATTCATATAATATGTTATAAGCCTCCACTAAAACTGGGATAATGTAACTATAACTACATAAATACATTTTGAATTTTCTTTGTCATTCCAAGATCTTCAGCTCACCTCTCTCAGTCGAGCACCTTTCTGTAAATGGTGTTGAAAAAGCCTTGAACTGCTGGATCATCAAATGACACCATCCACAAGGCTCTCACTGTCCTTGGACAAGAAGAGACCATGGTTACCATGGAGTAGAGGCAGCAGCTACCATATAATCACTTTATAGTTCCTCTTGGAAATTTATCTGCAACCTCAGAATCTAGTAACTGATCATTGTAAACAATATGCATGTACATCTAAAGGCACTGTGTGCTGATCATCTGAATTTTAAAGTTCTCTTTGTGCTCTGTGTTTTGCTAAGGCTTCATCATTGAAGCATCTTGTGTTTAGAATAATATGGTCATGACCTGTGGACAATGAGTTAAGAAGCAATTTCAGAAAAGCCACCTTTAGGCTAGTCACAGAGAAAAGGAAATGGAGTCTCCTTTAATATGCTAGGAAAGTTACAAAGTGAACAAGCGCACCAATTAGCATTCACCACAAAAAGAGATAAGCATAGATTGCTGAGCTCAGGGTGAGACTCTATGACTCTCAGGAGAGGGCAAGGCAGCTTAACCGCACCTTCCTAAGCCTGACTTTCCCGTGAAATCTGTGTAAATTTCATTTAGCATTAAGGAGTATGTATTAAATAGGTGCACACATACGCACATACATAAATATATAGTACATATATATTACATATAGATAAAGTGGGAAGTATCACTATTAAATAGACTAACAAAACATTATCAGCAAGTTTTTATGTCAACATAAGATAAGACAGGGTCATCTGGGAAAAAGGAATCTTAATCAAGAAAATGCTTCCAGAGAATTAGCCTGTAGGCAAGTCTACAAGGCATTTTCTTGACTGATGATTGATGTGGGAGGGCCCAGGACACCTCAGGTACCAACCCTGAAGTGTATAAAAGACCAAACTGAGCAAGCCAGGAAGAACAGGCCAGTAAACAGCACTCTTCCATGGCCTCTGCTTTAGTTACTACCATGACCTGTCTTGCCTTCCCTTGGAGATGGACCGTTACCTGGAGGTGTCAGAGAAATAAATCCTTTTGCTCCCCAGCTACTTTTGGTAAGGGTGTTTTATCACAGCAATAAAACAGTTGGAATGCAGTCTCTCTGTTTGCTTATCAAAAATCGGAGAAACTGTGAGAGTAAGCACCTGTTGAGACAAGCTTGGAAGCTGTTCTGTGCACAGTTTAAGGAATATGAGTCAGAACATCTTTGTCACCTGTGTCAGCTTACCAATAAAACAATATAGTGTGACTTCATGAATAATGTAAAATGATTTTTGCATTCTTACTTTATTACTAGATGTACCAAATCATACATTTAACCAAGTCCTTTGAACATGTAAATACTGCTTGTAACTGACAGCATGGAGTGACTATGAGAGTTTCAGGCGTCAAGATGATAGGATGGCTAATAAAGTGCAAGGGGAAGAAAATTAAACAAAGTGGCAAGTCCAGAGCTACACACACTATTCCCTTTAAGGGTCTTTATGGAACAGACAAATATCAGAAGAGCGAATCTGGGAAGTAGTTAATGGACTTGTGATATATTTCAGCTGTACTCTGGAAACTAGACTTGGTTTGCACGTGCAGCTGGAGGCATAGTACTACTGAAAACAACTCCCTACTCTCAACTCTGATTCTGAGAAAACAAGTAGATAGCAGAATCCAATGCAGAGGCCGAACCAAAAGGAAGTAGGAGATGCTAAAAAAGTGCTCTCTTGAAGTCTTACAATCTCAGGAACACCAGGAAATCAAAAAGGCATGACACTGTGGCCTCACAACAGGAGCATGTGTCCTGTACATCCCAGTGGTGATAACAGGAGAGAGACACATGCCTGTGCCAGATGGTTAACTTGAGGGAAAGAAACATTAAAGCCTTCATATTGCAGGCTTCCTGACAAGGGCAGCTGGGCTTCATGGCATTATCTTTCTAAATGCACGAAATACATACTTCCAGGGTAAATAATTGAAATCAAACAACAATCTGCAACATTTAAAACTTAAACAGCTATTATAATTATCAAATTCCTGATCAAATGGACAATCCTGTGACATAATTTTGTTCCACTTTTACAAAATGAGGTCATCTTCTCTGCTTTCCATCTTAAAGACACACAGATGTTAGAAAATGGCTATACTTGGTTCAGAAATTACCAATAATCTCATGATAATTCAGCAACTAAACTAGACTTTACCTTACACTTCAGTGAATATATGTTTAATAAATGGACCTAGTTTGATGTTTGGGGTGAAAAAATCAGGTTCTGTATTTTTTTATAATACATTTTCTATATATATTTTTATGATGCACATAATATTGTCTAAAGATTACAAATTGTGTTTACCACATTTCTATAATCCATATCCACACTAATATTCTAATCTGTATTGTAAGTTCCACTTGATATATAAAATACTTAGAGTTTTTAAGAAAATATTTAAACTTGCAAAACTGATTAATAGCAAAATATTTTATTTAGAGATAATTTAATGGTAACCAAAATTACTTTGATAATCATTATGTAATAGAATAAAAAGATTTGTATGACCACAGTCAACATCTAATTATTGTACTGAAATAGAACACCTTACTTTTATAATGAAGCAATAAAATAACCTTAAAATATATTATTACATAATACAGTCAATAAATATGCACGTGAAATTTTTATTAAAATGATTTTAAGTGTCTCCTGACTATCAAATATGACTAAACAGCATACTGAATTCATTCAGATGTGGTGTACCCTACTAGAAGAATTACAAATAGATACATACAAAAAGACAAACAGCAAAGGTGTTAAAAATATATATAAATCCAATCTAATACTTCAGAAAGTTATAAAAGCAAGTCTTTATCAAGCCTACAAATTTACGGGTGAAACAGTTTTTTCATTTGTGGCACTTACTTATGATTCCGTGAGCATTTAGACAATGTCCTGGACAGATATAGGTCTGTCGTTTTAGTGGAAACCATCCTACTTCTCCCAACTCCCACTCAGCTCTTCAGCCTTAAGCACTCACTGCAAATGGAGCAGAGAAATAAACACTTAGCAGCCTGAGGCTTTTATGTGAATCAAGTGAAGTGAGGCCCCAGATAGGAGCATCAGCCACTCCTCTCCCACGGGCCTGCTAATCAAGTCCTGCTGTTCACCAAGACAGCACTGTTCTTGGGAATGTTAGCAAAGGGTGCTACCAATGGGAAAACTCATTTATGCAGTTCCTAAAAAAACAACACACAGGACCAGCTGGGCTCTCACCCCCTCCCTACGGGAGCTCATTTTCCCAGTCACATCTGTCTCATACCCTGCACAACCTCAGTCTCATCCACAGGTGCAAAACACAACTCAAGACTGTCTCCGGCAAAAGGATGACACTGTGTCAGACACCCAGCACATCTTTGCTGCTTCCCAAGGTTGCTAGCAGCCTCTGCTCCTACTCCGTGGTTTGGGAGCCTCCGTAGAGGACCAGGTGCTGTCGTACAAATTAAGAATTAAGCATGCTTAGGGAAAGTGCTCTGAACACATGAATTAAATCAGGTCATTACTTCCAACATGCTGGGGAAAACAAGCTCAACCACAAGGCAAGCAGCACTGACTATACCCAAATACAGTCAAAAAGATTTGAACCCTGATAATCATGTCATGAGATAAAATAAGGCCTTTAACCCTCACAAGATATAATGTGATCATGTGCGAGACTGCTAACGTGAACTTGCATCTTCATAACACCTTCAGAATGAGAAGGGAACTGCAAGAAACAAGAAACCTAAAAACATGTAATACTATTTTAACAAACTTAAAACATAATAAACAGAAACAGGTACAAAAATTATTTCTCAATAAACTCTGTAAGAAAAACAAAAGTTTAAAATTATAATATTGGAAGAACTATTTCAAAATAGGCTAATATGTATATACATACATATTTGAAATGTATTATTGTGTTTATATATAAAAGTTATTATTAATTTATAGTAATTTACATTCAAACTTTGTGGTGGCCTCCTTTCTCTCTTATCTATAAATAGTGTATATAAAGGTAAGCAGATTCATACACATGTAGATAAAATAACCACATACTATGAATGGTACTTGAAAATCCAAAATTAACTAAAATTAGTTATGAAAATATAAAAATAACACACAGGGAGTTTAATCGGCTTTTGTGTCACTGAGAGCAGATTCTAAATTAAATTCTAGCTAAAATTCATCATTTGACTAAACATCATGGGCTTAATTAATTCTGGACCATAAATAAGAGTTATGTCTTGGTGGTTACTATTAATATCAGGCCCATAGTAATAGGAAGACGATTTAACATCAAATAAAAATGAAATATATATTATGCCATACCCTTTCTCCAGGCCCAACCTGGCCAGCACATCCTAAAGTCTAGTCCAGCTTGTTGAGTTCACACTTATAATCCTGCTCGCATCACAATCTTCAGACAAACCCAGAGAATACCATACCCCATACCCTGGGACAGTCTGAGGAGCCCTGCTTCTCCACCCAGTTTTGGTCCAGGATTCATATCCTTGCCCATCCCCAATTTCATGTGTCCACATCAGACACATAAACAACAAAAAAAGTTCACACAACTAGGTCTCATCACAAAAACACAAACAATATGAAAGATCAAAACAGTATGCCTCTACCCCCAACTCCACCGCTCTGTAGAAATGATCCCCAGAGAGAATTACTTAGTTAAAGCCCCAGGACAGGAATTGTTAAAAGGACTGTGAAAACCTGAATCAAATAATTCAATTAATTTAAAAAAGCATAAATAAACATAGAGAGAATTAACTTAAAGAGAATAAATGCCTAACTGATGACCAAGAAAACATGAATATAAAGCTGAATGAAATAATAGAGGCAATCCAGGATATGAAAACCAAACACTGGGGAGAATTTGCTGGACCTGCTCTAAGCACAGGTGGGATAGACCCACCTATCCACGTGGGACCACCCTTAATCCCTGTCTGCCTGATCTTTGACCCCCATCGCCTGGCCTCTGCCAGAGGAGAGACCTCCTAGAGAGTTTGGACCATCCAGAGTTATAGACATCAAACTCCTGACCCTCCTATGCCCACTGGGAGAGTAGAGTAGAGGGAGAGCGACTACAGCAGCACCCACTGGAAGAAGCAATGGGAAGACGGCAACAAGAAAACACCCAACAACAGAAAAACAAGCATGAGACCATCAAATCTAGGGACTCTACAACAACTAGAACAGAATGGCTTAAGAGAATGGCTTAAAAAAGAACTTCATAAAAATGATAGAGGCCCTCAAAGATGATATGAGCAAATGCCTTAAAGAAATGGAAGAAAAAACAAACAAAAAATCTGAATAAATAAATAATCTCTTAAAGAAAATATGGAAAGCCAAGAAAAAAAAAACAAACAGGTTAAGGAAACAGTTCAAGACATGAAAACTGAAATAGAGAGAATAAAGAAAACACAAACAGAGAGAATGCTGGAAATAGAAAATCTAGGCAAATGACCAGGAACTACAGAAGCAAGCATAACCAACAGAATTCAAGAGATGGAAGAGAGACTCTCAGGTGCTGAAGATAAACTAGAGGTAATAGATTCATCGACCAAAGAAAATCTTAAATCCAACAAATCCTTTACACAAAACATCCAGGAAATATGGGGCACTGTGAAAAAGCCAAACCTAAGAATAATAGGCAAAGAAGAAGGCAAAGAAGACCAGCTCAAAGTGCAGAAAACATATTCAACAAAATCATTGAAGAAAACTTTCTCAATCTGAAGAAGGGCATACCCATGAAAGTAAAAGAAGCATACCAAAAACCAAATAGACTGAACCAAAGAAAAAAGACCCCTCAACACATAATAATCAAAACACCTAACATACAGAATAAAAAAAAGATTATTAAGAGCAGTGAAGGAAAAGACCAGATAACATATAAAGGCAACCTATCAAAATTACATCTGACTTCTCCATGGAAACTCTCAAGGCCAGAAGGTCCTGGATAGATGGTCTACAAGTACTAAGAGTCCATGGATGCCAGCCCAGGCTACTATACACAGCAAAACTCTGAACCTTTATAGAAAGAGCAAACAAGATAGTAAATAACAAAGCCAGATTTTCACAGTATGTATCTATAAATCCAGCCCTACAGAAAGTTCAGGAAGGAAAACTCCAACCCAAGAAAGTTAACTGTGCTCACAAAGACATAGGCAATAGATAATCACACTTCACCAGAACCCAAAATATAAAGAAGGGCAAATATATTCACAATACCACTGCCAACAACAAATCTAAAACAAACAAAAATTAACAGTCAATATGGTTTGTGCTCGCTTATATATGGATTTTAGACATAGAGCAAAGGATCACCAGTCTATAATGCACACCACCAGAGATACTAAGATACAAGGAGGAGTCTAAGAGATTTATATAAGGTCCCTCAAGAAGGGGAAAGGGACAAGATCTCCAGAGCACATGGGAAGTGGCGGAGGCAGTGAGTGGAGAGAGAACTAGGAGAAAGAGAAGGGGAGGAGAGGAAAACACGTGTGACTAGGAAGATTGAGTCAGAGGAGGAATAGATGAGAGAAAAGAGAGAGAGAGAGAGACCATAAAAGAGGGAGCCATTATAGGTTTGAAGAAAAAACTGAACCAGAGACCTACAAGACTGACCCCAACTAACAATTTGAGCAACCGTGGAAAGGATACCATAAATGCCCTTCCCTGATAATGATATTTATGACTAATTTATCCACTATCATGGAGCCCTCATCTAGTAGCTGATGGAAACAGAAGCAAACACCCACAACTAAACACTGAGCCAAACTGGAATCCAGATGCAGAGAGGGAGGGCAAGACCAGGCTGCAGAAATACATAGAAACAGCTGACCTGAACAAGGAGGAGTTAATGGGCCCCCAGACTGATAGATAGTAAATCAGCATGGGACTGACTCAGACCCCCTGAAAATGGGTCTCAGCTAGAAGGACTGAGCAGTCTAAGGGACCTCTGACAGTGGAACCAGGATGTATCCCTGGTGCACAAAAGGACTTTGGGGGGCACATCCCCCATGGAGGGATACTCCCTTAACCTAGAGAGAGAAGGCCTAGTCCCTACTCCAAATGACTTGACAGATTTAGATGACCCCTCCTGGAGGGCATCACCATACATGTGGAGTGGGGGCGATGAGAGGGGAGGTTGGTGGTGGGTGGCATGAGAGGGTGGGAGAGAGGGAAAGAAGCAGGGAGGGAGGGAGGGAGGAAGAGAAAACTGGGATCGATATGTAAAATAAAAAAATAATAAATTTAAAAAATGATTGCTTGGTCTCCATAAAAAAAAAAACAATCAATGGTCCTTACTTTCTCTCAACATTAATGGCCTTAACTCACCTATAGAAAGACCCAGGCTAAAAGAATGGATACAAAGACAGAATCCATCCTTCTGCTGCATACAAGAAACACATCAAAGCTTCAAAGACAGAAATTCCCTCAGGGTTTAGGGTTGAGAAAAGATCTTCCAATCAAATGGACACAAGAAGCTATCCTAATATCTAACAAGTTAGACTTCACCCAAAATTAATTAAAAGAGATGAAGATGGTCAATTCATATTCATCGGAGGAGAAATCCATCAATACAAAGTCTCAGTTCTGAACATCTATGCCCCAAATACAAAGGCACCCACATTCGTAAAAGAAACACTACTAAAACTCAAAGCTCACATAAAACCTCACACACTTATAGTAGGAGATTTCAACACCCCACTCTCGCCACCAGACAGGACCACCAGTCAGAAACTTAACAAAGAAACAAAAGAACTAATAGAAGTTATGTCTCAATTGGGTTTAACAGACATCTATAGAACATTCCATCCAAACACAAAAGAATATACCTTCTTCTCTGCTCCACATGGAAATATCTCTAAAATCGACCACATACTAGTCAACATAGCAAACCTCAACAGACACAAAAAAATTGGAATAGTCCCCTGTATCTTATCAGACCACCATGCTTTAAAGTTGGAATTCAACAATAACACAAATTGCAAAAACCCTAAAATCTCGTGGAAACTGAACAATGTGCAATTGCACTATACCTGGGTCAAAGAAGAAATAAAGAAAGAAATTAAAGACTTCCTAAAATTCAACGAGAATGAGGACACAACATACCCGAACTTATGGGACATCATGAAAGCAGTGCTACGAGGGAAGTTCATTTCACTAAGTACCCATATGAAGAAAATGGAGGACAGTCACATGAGAGAATTAACAGTGCAACTGAAAGCCTTAGAACAAAAGGAAGCAAACTTTCCCAGGGGGAGTAGATGCCAGGAAATAATCAATTTGAGAGCTGAAATCAATAAAGTAGAAACCAGGAAAAAAATACAAAAATCAATGCAACAAAGAGTTGGTTTTTTGAGGAAATCAACAAGATAGACAAACCTTTATCCAAACTAACGAAAAAGCAGAGAGAGAACATGCAAATTAACAAAAGTAGAAACAAAAAGGGGGGCATAACAACAGACACTGAGGAAATGCAAACAATTTTCAAGTCATACTTTGAAAACCTGTACTCCACAATTTGAAAATTCAAAGGAAATGGACAAATTTCTAGATAACTATCACTTACCAAAATTAAATCAAGAACAGACAAACAACTTAAATAGACCTATCACCCCCAACTAAATAGAAGCAGTCATGGAAAGCCTCCCAACCAAAAAAAAAAAAAAAAAAAAAAAAAAGCCCAGGGCCAGATGGCTTCAGTGCAGAATTCTACCAGAAATTCAAGGAAGAGCTAATGCCAATACTCCTCAACAACACTCCTCAAATTGTTCCACACAATAGAAACAGAAGGTTCATTACCAAACTCTTTTTATGAGGCCACAATTACCTTGGTACCCAAGCCACAGAAAGGCACAACTAAGAAAGGAAACTACAGACAAATATACCTCAAGAACATGGATGCAAAAATACTCAATAAATATTGGCAAATTGAATCCAAGAACACATCAGAGAAATCATTCACCATGACCAAGTAGGCTTCATCCTTGGGTTGCAGGAATACGAAAATCTATCAGTGTGATCCACCAAATAAACAAGCTGAGAAAGAAAAGTTCCATGATCATCTCATTGACAAAATTCAATACCCTTTCATGATAAAGGTCTTGAAGAGATCAGGGATAACAGGAACATACCTAAACATAGTAAATATATATATATATGTATATATATATATATATATATATATATATATATATATACACAGTAAACCAACAGCCAACATCAAATTAAATGGAGAGAAGCTTAAGGTGATTCCTCTAAAATCAGGAACAAGACAAGGCTGCCCTCTCTCTCCATATCTCTTCAATATTGTACTTGAAGTTCTAACTAAAGCAATAAGACAACAAAAGGAGATCAAGGCAGATACAAATTGGAAAGGAAGAACTCAAACTTTCTCTATTTGCAGATGATATGATAGTTTACATAAGCGACCCCAAAAAATTCTACCAGGGAACTACCACAGCTGATAAACACCTTCAGCAAACTAGCAGGATACAAGATAAACTCAAAACAATCAGTAGCCCTACTATATACAGATGACAAAGGGGCTGAGAAAGAAATCAGAGAAACATCCACCTTTAGAATAGCCACAAACAACATAAAATATCTTGGGGTAACTCAAACCAAACAAGTCAAAGACCTGTATAACAAGAACTTTGAGTCTTTAAAGAAGGAAATTAAAGAAGATACCAGAAAATGGAAAAAAAAAAATCTCCTATGCACATGGATAGGGAGGGTCAACATAGTAAACATGGCAATCTTGCCCTAAGCAATCTACAGATTCAGTGCAATCCGCAACAAAATCCAGCACAATTCTTCACAGACTTTGAACGGACAGTACTCAACATCATATGGAAAAACAAAATACACAAGATAGCCAAAACAACCCTGTATAATAAATAAAGGAACTTACAGAGGCATCACCATCCCTGACTTCAAGCTCTATTATAGAGCTATAGTCCTAAAAACAGCTTAGTATTGGCACAAAGATAGACAGGTAGGCTAATGGAATCAAATTGAAAACTCTAATATTAACCCACACACCTATGAGCACCTAATTTTTATCAAAGAAGCTAAAATTATACAACAGAAAGAAGAAAGCATCTTCAACAGACAGTGCTGGCATAACTGGGTAAGGACATTTAGAAGACTACAGATAGACCTTGTGTATGGCCATGCACAAAATTTAAGTCCAAATGGATCAAAGACCTCAATATAAACCCAGCCACAATGAACCTCTTAGAAGCAAAGTGGAAGGTACCTTTGAACAAACTGGTACAGGAGACTGTTTCCTGAACATAACACCAGTAACACAGACACTGAGATCAATAATTAATAAATGGGACCTCCTTAAACTGAGACGCTTCTGTAAGGCAAAGGACATAGTCACCAAGACAAAACGGCAGCCCACAGACTGTGAAAAGATCTTCACCAACCCCACATCTGACAAAAGGCTGATTTCCAAAATATACATAGAATTCAAGAAGCTAGTCACCAAAACACCAAATAATTCAATTAAAAAGTGAGGTACAGAACCAAATAGAGAATTCTCAACAGAGGAATATAAAATGGCTAAAAGACACTTAAGAAAGTGCTCAGCAACCTTAGCCATCAGGGAAATGCAAATAAAAACACATCTGCGATACCATCTTATTCCTGTCAGAATGGCTAAAATCAGAAACACCTGTGACAGTTTATGCTGGAGAGAATGCAGAGAAAGGGGAACATGTCACTGCTTTGGGGAGTGCAAACTTGTATGGCCACTTTGAAAACCAGTATGATGGTTCCTCAGGAAAATGGGAATCAGTCTACCTCAAGATCCAACAATTCTACTCAGGCATATTGCCAAAGAACAAATATTCATAGAACAAGGACATCTGTTCAACTATGTTCACAGCAGCATTATTTGTAATAGCTATAATCTGGAAGCAACCTATAGATGCCCCCAACCCAAGAATGGATAAAGGAAATGTACATTTACACAATGGTGTATTATTCAGTCAGTGGAAACAAACAATGGAATCTTGAAATTCCCAGGCAAATGGATGGAACTAGAAGAAAGCATCTTGAATGAGGTAACCCAGTCACAAGAAGTAATAAATGGCATGTACTCAGTCATATATGGATATTAGACATAGAGTAAAGTATTACCAGCCTACAATCCACTCCACCAAAGAAGCTAGGAAACATGGAAGACCCTAAGAGAGACATACATGGTTCCCCTCAGAAGGGGACAGGGACAAGATCTCCTGAGCAAATTGGGAGTACAGAAGGAGGAGAGAGGGAGTTAAGAGAAAGTGAAGGGGAGAAGGGGGGAGAGGACACGAGGGATCAGGAATATTTAGTTATGGGAATAATAGAGGAGAGCAAGAAAAGAGATACCTTAATAGAGGGAGCCATTATAGGTTTAAAGAGAAAGCTGGCACTAGGGAAATGTTCAGAGACCTACAAGGATGATCCCAACTAAGAATCTTAGCAATAGTGGAGAAGCTACATTAAATGCCCTTCCTGATAATGAAATCAATGACTACCTTATATGCCATCCTAGGGCCTTCATCCAGTAGCTGATGGAAGCAGACACAGACTCCCATAGCTAAGCACTGAGCTGAACTCCTGGAATCCAGTTGCAGAGAGGAAGGAGTGATGAGC
Organism: Cricetiscus sungorus; assembly: GCA_030556225.1. NCBI lineage: Eukaryota > Metazoa > Chordata > Mammalia > Rodentia > Cricetidae > Cricetiscus > Cricetiscus sungorus. The sequence goes on from JANBXA010000641.1 coordinate 40,340,897, forward strand.
AAAGATGTCAAGACCAGGCTGGAGAAACCCACAGAGACAGCTGACCTGAACAAGGAGGAGCTCATGGACCCCAACTTTGAAAACCAGTATGATGGTTCCTCAGGAAAATGGGAATCAGTCAACATAGGACCAACCCAGGCCCCCTAAATGTGGGTGTCAGTTAGGGGGCCTGGACAGTCTATGAGGCCTCTGGTAGTGGATCAGTATTTATCCCTAGTGTACAAATGGACTTTGGAAACCCATTCCACATAGAGGGATACTCTCTCAGCCTAGACACATGGGATGTGACATACTTTCATGATCCCCCGTAGAAGGCCTCACCCTCCCTGGGAAGCAGAAAGGGGATGGGAAGCCAGGTCAGTTGGGGATCAGGGGAGGATGGGAGGGAGAGGAACTGGGATTGATATGTAAAACACAATTGTTTCTAATTTTAAAAGAGGGGAAGATTAAAAATATAACATTTCTTCCTGTAAAAAGAGAGAGAAATAAAGAAAAGAAAATGCCCCAAAAGATCAGGCTGTATGTACACCTGTACGGCATGAGTTTGTTTTTGCTTTTCGAGACAGGGTTTTTCTGTGTTGCCCTGCCTGTCCTATACCTTGCTTTGGAGACCAAACTGGTCTTGAACTCCTAAGTACTGGGCTTAGAATTGTGCACCACCACTACCTGGCTGTCTTTTCTTAATCAGTGATTGCTGGAGAAGAGCCCAGCCTATGGTGAGTGATGCCAACCCTGGCTGATAGTCCTGGGTTCTAAAAGAAAGTAGTCTGATCAGACCATGAGGAACAATCTAATAAGCAGCACCAAATGAAGAAGCTTCCAGTATTAGGATTGGGTTACATCTAATTGAGCTGTTGGTCAAAGGATTCCCATGGGAACCCCAAAACAACACAGGCTGTTGCCAAGACTATAGGTTACTCTTAACAAGCTGGTGACAATGTCCCATTGCTGAAGACAACACCTACACAACCCATTGAACATGGAGAAGTTGAGCTGGTTACTACTTAGAGCCTTCACGTGTAAGTTCTAATGTCTTTGATTCAGGGAGGCACTTTGCATTCTATCAAAAGAGAAACGTAAACACCAACCTATCCACAAACCCTTGGATCTAAAATGGTGTCCTGCCTGCAATATAAGCTAGTGCAATGGTGACACAAAGTTTTGGGAGTAACCAACCAATATCTGATTTGACCGAAGTCACACTCCACTAGATAGAACCCATACATGACAGTGCTTGGGTGAGAGTAGGAAACTGGGTCTGGATAGCCCAGGGGCCAAATGTTCTAAAGGGGGAAAAAAGCAACAAAATGACCCCTGATAATAGTCTGTTATACTCATGAACCAGTGCTTTCTTTTTCAGTCATCATCAGAAAAGCTTCTTCTTGCAGCAGATGGGAACAAATACAGATACCCACAACCAGACATTATACAAACAGTGAGACACCTTGGCACACTCAGCCCTAAGCAGGAGTCTCCACCAAATCCCTCCCATCAGGGCTCAGGGAACCCCATGGAAAAGAGGCAGGTGGAATATAGGAGTACAAAAGTACCATCTTTGAGCCCCTTCGCCAGGCCTTGGCTAAAGGTGAGTCTGGGACAAATTCAGGTGAAAACTCCCCCACTACCTTCCCCAGGAACTCCCTGGATTGGCCCCAGATCTCACTGTCCCTGTGTCCTGTCCCCATCGAGAGAGTGCTCTTGGAGTTCTGATACACAGCCACCCACCCCCACCAACAGCCTGCCCCTCCCTCTACCCTGTGCCCTACCCAGCCCACTGTCCCACCTCTCTGGTTGAACACTGGGACAGAGGGTGGAGCCAACAATCTTGCCACCTTCAGGGAACTTCCTGGAACTGCTCTGAGCACACTAGACCTGCCTATCCATGAGGGACCACTTGTAATTTCCAAATACTCGATCTCTGACCCCCACCGCTGGTCCTCTATTGGAGCTCCGAGCCCCTCCCAGAGATCCGCCTATCTCTGCAGGACCACTCTGAGTTCCTGCTGGCTGGATCCTTGACCCTAATCACAGAGCTGTTGCCTAAGAGGCCTCAGCTGAAGAGTGCCAGGCCCAGGCTAGATTTGCCTATCAGCATACTGAACATCTTGAGTCCCAACCTTCAGGATCTTTGACTCCCATTGCCAATCTTCTGCTGAACCCTGATCTTGGACCCCATCGCCGGCCCCCTGCCTGAGGAGAGACCTTCTAGAGAGCTTGGACCACCCAGAGCTACAGACATCGAACCTCTGACCCACCTAAGCCCACCTGGGGAGTACCATAGAGAGAGGGAGAGAAGCCACCAACACCTACTGGAAGAAGCTATGGGAAGATGGCAATACAAGAAAACATCTAACAATAGAAAGACAAGCATAACACCACCAGAATCTAGGAAATCTACACCAACTAGACCTGAACACCCCAAAGCAGATGAAGCAAAAGAGAATGACTTAAAAATTATCATCATAAAAATGACAGAGGTCCTCAAAGATGATGTGAGAAAATCCCTAAAAATGGAAGAAAAATCAAATGAAAACTTGGAAAAAAATGAACAAATTTCTTAAAGAAAGTAAGGCAAGCCAAGAAAAAAAAAAAAATAAACAGATGAAGGAAACACTTCAACACTTGAAAACTGAAATAGAGAGAATAAAGAAAACACAAACCAAAGAAATGCTGGAAATAGAAAAACTGGGCAAATGATCAGGAACTACAGATGAGAGCATAACCAACAGAATACAGGAGATGGAAGAGAGAATCTCAGGAGCTGAAGATAAGCTAGAGGAAATAGAATCATCGACCAAAGAAAATCATAAATCCAACAAATCCTTAACACAAAACATCCAGGAAATGTGGGACACCGTGAAAAGGCCAAGCCTAAGAATAATCCTAAGAATAATAGGCACAGAGGAAGGTGAGGAAGCCCAGCTCAAAGGTGCAGAAAACATATTCAACATAATCATTGAGGAAAACTTTCCCAATCTGAAGAAGGACATGCCCATAAAAGTACAAGAAGCATACTGAACACCAAATAGACTGGACCAAAAAAAGAGACCCCTTGACACATAATAATCAAAACACCTAACATGCAGAATAAAGAAAGAATATTAAGAGCAGCAAAGGAAAAAGGACAGGTAATATATAAAGGCAGACCTATCAAAATTATACCTGACTTCTCCATGGAAACTCTCAAGGCCAGAAGGTCCTGGATAAATGTTCTACAAATACTAAGAGTCCACGGATGCCAGCCCAAGCTACTATACCCAGCAAAACTCTCAATCACTTGGAGAAAACAAGATATTTAATGACAAAGCCAGATTCTATCTACAAATCTACAGAAAGATTTGGAAGGAAAACTTCAACCCAAGGAAGTTAACTGCGCTCACAAAGACATAGGCAACAGATAATCCCACTTCACCAGAACCCAAGGGTAAACCAGGACAAATATACCCCCAATACCACTGCCAACAACAAATCTAAAACAAAAAAGCATTAACAATCAATGGTCCTTACTCTCCCTCAACATTAATGGTCTTAACTGGCCTATAAAAAAAAAACACAGGCTAGCAGAATGGATACAAAGACAGAATCCATCCTTCTTCTGCATACAAGAAACACATCTAAGCTTCAAAAATAGACATTACCTCAGCGCAAAGCGCTAGGAAAAGATCTTCCAATCAAATGGGCCCAAGAAGCAAGCAAGTGTGGATACTCTAATATCTTACAAATTAGACTTCAACCCAAAATTAATCAAAAGAGATGAAGATGGTCATTTCATATTCATTGCAGGAGAAAACCATCAATACAATGTCTCAGTTCTGAACATCTATGCCCCAAATACAAAGGCACCCACATTCGTAAATAAAACACTACTAAATCAAACTTTACATAAAACCTCACACACTTATAGTGGGAGACTTCAACCGCCACTCTCACCACTAGACAAAACCACCAGTCAGAAACTTAACAAAAAAAAAAAAAAAACCAAAAAACTAACAGAAGTTATGTATCAATTGGGTTTAACAGACATCTATAGAACATTCCATCCAAACAAAAGAATATACCTTCTTCTCTGCTCCAAATGAACCTTCAATAAAACCAACCACATACTAGGTGGCATAACAAACCTCACAGATACAAAAGAATTGGAATAGTCCCCTGTATCTTATCAGACCACCATGCTTTAAAATTGGAATTCAACAATAACACAAATCGCAGAAACCCTACAAACTCATGGAAACTGAACAATGCGCAATTGCACATTGCATACCTGGGTCAAAAAAGAAATAAAGAAATTCAACGAGAATAAGGACACAACATACCTTGAAAGTAGTGCTACGAGGGAAGTTCATTGCACTAAGTGCCCATATGAAGAAAACAGAGGATAGTCACATTAGAGAATTAACATCACAACTGAAAGCCTTAGAACAAAAGGAAGCAAACTTACCCAGGAGGAGTAGAAGCCAGGAAATAATCAATTTGAGGGCTGAAATCAATAAAGTAAAAACCAGGAAAAAAAATACAAAAAGCAATGCAACGAAGAGTTGGTTTCAAGGAAATCAACAAGATAGACAAACCTTTATCCAAACTAACAAAAAAGCAGAGAGAGAACATGCAAATTAACAAAGTCAGAAACAAAAAGGGGGACATAACAATAGAGGAAATCCAGACAACTTCCAGGTCATACTTTGAAAACCTGTACTCCACAATTTGAAAATTCAAAGGAAATGGACAAATTTCTAGATAACTATCACTGACCAAAATTAAATTAAGAACAAACAACTTAAATAGACCTATAACCACCAACGAAATAGAAGCAGTCATTGAAAGCCTTCCAACCAAAAAAAGCCCAGGGCCAGATGGCTTCAGTGCAGAATTCTACCAGAAATTCAAGGAAGAGCTAATGCCAATACTCCTCAAATTGTTCCACACACTAGAAACAGAAGGTTCATTACCAAACTCTTTTTACGAGGCCACAATTACCTTGGTACCCAAGCCACACAAAGACACAACTAAGAAAGAAAACTACAGACCAATATCCCTCATGAACATTGATGAAAAAATACTCAATAAAATACTGGAAAACCGAATCCAAGAATACATCAGAGAAATCATCCACCATGACCAAGTAGGCTTCATCCTTGGGTTGCAGGGATGGTTTAACATATGAAAATCTATCAACGTGATCTACCATATAAACAAACTAAAAAAAAACCACATGATCATCTACCTAGATGCTGAAAAGGCCTTGAACAAAATTCAATACCCTTTCATGATAAAGGTCCTGGAGAGATCAGGGATAACAGGAACATACCTAAACATAATAAGAGCAATATACTATAAACCAACAACCAACATCAAACTGAATGAAGAGAAGCTTAAGGCAATTCCTCTAAAATCAGGAACAAGACAAGGCTGCCCTCTCTCTCCCTATCTCTTCAATATTTTACTTTGAAGTTCTAGCTAAAGCAATAAGACAACAAAAGGAGATCAAGGCAGATACAAATTGGAAAGGAAGAACTCAAACTTTCTCTATTTGCAGATGATATGATAGTTTACATAAGCGACCCAATAAACTCTACCAGGTAACTACTACAGCTGATAAACACCTTCAGCAAACTAGCAGGATACAAGAGAAACACAAAACAATCAGTAGCCCTACTATATACAAATGACAAAGGGGCTGAGAAAGAAATCAGAGAAGCATCGCCCTTTATAATAGCCACGAACAACATAAAGAATCTTGGGGTAATGCTTACCAAACAAGTGAAAGACCTATATAGTAAGAACTTTGTGACTTTAAAGAAACAAATTAAAGAAGATACCAGAAAATGGGAAGATCTCCCATGCTCTTGGATAGGTAAGATAAATATAGTAAAAATGGCAATCTTGCCAAAAGCAATCTACAAATTCAATGCAATCCTCATCAAATACCCAACAAAATTCTTCACTGACCTTGACAGGACAATAATCAACTTTATATGGAAAAACAAAAGACCCAGGATAGCAAAAACAACCCTGTACAATTCAGGAGGCATCACCATCCCCGACTTTAAGCTCTACTATAGAGCTATATTCCTGAAAACAGCCTGGTGTTGGCACAAAAATAGACAAGTAGACCAATGTAATTGAATCAAAAATCTTGACATTAACGCACACACCTATGAACACTTGATTTTTGACAAAACAGCTAAAAGTATACAATTGGAGGAGGGAAGCATCTTCAACAAATGGTGCTGGCACAACTGGGTGATGGTGTGTAGAAGACTGCAGATAGACCCATGTCTAACACTATGCACAAAACTCAAGTCCAAATGGAACAAAGACCTCAACATAAATCCAGCCACACTGAATCTCTTAGAAGAGAAAGTAGGAGATACCCTTGAACAAATTGGTATAGAAGACTGCTTCCTGAACATAATTCCAGTAGCACAGACACTGAGGTCAACAATTAATAAATGGGACTTCCTCAAACTTAGAAGCTTCTGTAAGGCAAAGGACACAGTGGACAAGACCAAATGGCAGCAGGCAGACTGAGAAAAGATTTTCATCAATCCTACATCTGACAAAGGGCTGATCTCCAAAATATACAAAGAACTCAAGAAACTAGTCAACAAAACACCAAATAACCCTATTAAAAATAGGATACAGAACTGAAGAGAGAATTCTCAATAGAGGAAATCAAAAAGGCTGAAAGACACTTAAGAAAGTGCTCAACATCCTTAGCTAGCAGGGAAATGCAAATGAAAACAACTTTGAGATACCATCTTACTCCTGCCAAAATGGCTGAAATTAGAAACACCAATGACAACTTATGCTGGATAGGATGTGGAGAATGGGGAGCACTCCTCCACTGCTGGTGGGAGTGCAAACTTGTACAGCCATTTTGGAGATCAGTATGGCAGTTCCTCAGGAAAATGGGAATTAGTTTATCACAGGATCCGGCAATCCCCCTCCTAGGCATATACCCAAATGATCCACATACATGCAACAAAGACAGGTGCTCAACTATGTTCATAGCTGCATTATTTGTAATAGCAAGAACCTGGAAGCAACCTAGATTCCCCTCAAGTGAAAAATGGATAAAGAAGTTGTAGCACAGCTACACAATGGAATACTACTCTGCAGAAAAAAAATAATGAAATCTTGAAATTCGCAGGCAAGTGGATGGAATTTAAAAAAAAAAAAAAAAAACATCCTGAATGAGGTAACTCAGTCACAAAAAGAGGAACATGGTATGTACTCGCTCATATATGGATTTTAGACCTAGAGCAAATGATCACTAGCCTATAATTCACACTGCCAGAGGAATTAGGATACAAGGTGTATTCTAAGAGATTCATATATGGTCCCTCACATATAAGGTGAAGGGACAAGTCCCCCAGAGCACATGGGAAATGGGGGGAGCAGTGAATGGAGAGAGAACCAGGAGAAAGAGAGGGGAAGGAGAGAAAAACACATGCAACTAGAAATATTAAGTCAGAGTAGGAATAGAAGACAGAAGAGAGAGGGAGAGAGAGGGAGAGGGAGAGAGAGAGAGAGAGAGGACAAGACCAGGTTGCAGAAACATAGAGATAGCTGACCTGAACAAGGAGGAGCTAGTGGGCCTCCCAGACTGATAGCTGGGAATCCAGCATGGGACTGACTCAGACCCCCTGAACATGGGCCTCAGCTAGAAGGACTGAGCAGTCTAAGGAACCTCAGACAGTGGAACCAGGATGTATTCCTGGTGCACAAAAGGACCTTGCAGACACATTCCCCATGGAGGGATACTCCCTTAACCTAGAGGCAGGAGAGAAGTCCTAGTCCCTACTTCAAATGAGTTGTCAGATTTACATGACCCCATCTGGATGGCATAGCCCTAAATGTGGAAGGGGGATGGCAGGGGAGGGTGTCAGGATGCATGTAATGGGGGAGAGAGGGTAAGAGGGAGAGGTGAGGGAACTGGGATCGACATGTAAAATGAATAAATAAATAAATAAATAAATAAATAAATAAATGTAATAAAAAATAGATCTGTTTATTGGCCTTCTCTTGAGTTGTTTTCCTTCTGTTTGTTTTGTTCAATTCCAATGTGTTAATTCTCTTTTTATTCTATTATTATCATTCCTTACAAGCCTCATTGTTTTCTAATGGGAGAAAGAAAATGAAAAGATCTGAATTGGAGGGGAGGTGGGAAGAAATTGAGCAGAGCAGAAGGAGGGGAAACCATAATCAGGTTAAATTATGTGAAGAAAATTCCATTTCCAATAAAGGCAAAAAACAAAACAAAAAAAAAAAACTCAAAAAAAATCTTGAAAATCCAAAACCATAAAATACAAGCAAAAGACAAGTAAGGTTCACAACAAAAATTTCCCAAACAAAGCAATATATAAAAATAAATCTCTAAAAATAGCTCCTCGGAATTCATTTTCAGTTAGCCACCCACTGCAGGACATGGGTCCTATCCTTAAGAGTGCTTTGTACCCAATAAGACTTCCTTGGAAAAAACTAATATTTGTGTTACCAATTGAAGATAGCTTCTTGATTAGCAATGTGAGATCATGTCCACATCCCCATCTCATCCTGGTTCCCTATCTGGTTTGGATTTGTAAGGGCCCTAAGCATGCTTGTCACAGTCTCTGTGAGTTGATGTGTGTCATTCCTGTTGTGGATTGAAAACATCGCTTTCTTGGTGCCCTCCATCCCCACTGGCTCTTACAATCTTTATGCCTTGTCTTCTGCATTGTCCCATGATCCCTGAAAGGAGCAGTTAGTGGAGGCATGCCATTTAGAACAGATTATCCAAGATCTCTCTCTGCACATTATCCAGTGTGGGTCTCTGTACTTGGTTTCAGTTCCCACAGGAGGAAGCTTTTCTGATAATGGCTGAGTGAGACATGAATCTATGGGTATAGCAGAATGTCATTAGGAGCTATTTTATTGCTATGTTCCTTAGATGAAAATAGCATTTGGTTTTTCCCTAGGTCCATGGTCTATCTAGTCTCAGGTTTGGGAACCCCCCTAGTAGTGTCAGAGATGGTTTCATTTCATGGAATGGGCCTCAAATCCAATCAGATAGTGGTCAGTTACTCCCAAAACATCTGTACCATTATTGCACCAGTGCACCATGAAGGCACATCATTCTTGTAGCAGTATTAATGTTTACCTTTCTCCTCTGGTAGCATGCAGAGTACCTTCCAGTACAGATGAAGGCTCCAGTTAGTTACCAGCTCAACTTCTCCAGCTCAATAAGATATATAGGTATTTTATTCAGCAAGAGGGCCTTACCATCAGCTTGTGGAGAGCCTTGGCAATAACCTGAGTTTCGTGGAGGTTTCAATGGGGCCCCATCAGCCAACAACCTGATTATGCATAAGCCATCCCTGGCACTGAAGGTTTCATTTGAGTAACAAGAAATGTCTATTTGGGGCTTTGTCTCCCCCAATTATTTGGTAACTCCATTTAAATCTCTTTAATGTATATATATATATTTTAAGAAGCTTCTAATATAGTAGGTTCCCATATGAGCCTTCAAATGGTCTTTAGTGTTAGCTATCCCTGCAACTAGTCCCTCTCTTTACTTCCCTTACCATCTCCAATTTATTTTTAAAAGTGTCTCATACTCTAGCCTGGCCTGAAACTTCCTATGTAACTAAAGATGTCCTTGAACCTCTGATTCTGCCTCTCTTTTGGGAGGACAGATTGGGTAACTACACTTGCTTTATGTATTACTGGAGGTTGAACTCAGGGCTTTGTGCATGCTGGCCAAACACTACCAACTGAGCTACATCCCAGTCTGCAGTTCTCAGACAGGATCTCATTCTGCAGCCCAGGCTGGCCTGGAAGTCACTATTCTAGTGTCTATCCTGAAACTTGTGACAATCCTCCAGCCTGACTCTCAAGTGCTAAGATTGTAGGTGTGATGGCTATGTCCAACTTCCAATTTTCTTTTTGAGTCAATGAAAATGCTCCAAAAATGACTGGTTAGGTACATAATACATGATGGCACTAAAGATCATCAAATTACCCACTTCAAACTACATATGCATTCTTAAGATTTATTTTCATTTTTCAAAAGAAAAAAAAAAAGAAACAAGAAATAGGCAGTGGTGGCACACATCTTTAATCCCAGAAATTGGGAGGCAGAGGCAGGCAGACCTCTGTAAGTTCAAGGCCAGCCTGGTCTACAAAATGAGTTCCATTACAGTCAAGGCTATACCGAGAAACCCTGTGTCAAAAAAAAAAAAAAAAAAAAAGACAGAAAAATACTTTCATTTTTAAATTATGTGTATACATGTGAGTGTGTGTGAGAGAGGGAGAGAGAGAGAGAGAGAGAGAGAGGGAGGGAGGGAGGGAGGGAGGGAGGGAGGGAGGGAGGGAGGGAGGGAGGGAGGGAGACGGAGAGGGAGAGGGAGAGGGAGAGGGAGAGGGAGAGGGAGAGGGAGAGGGAGAGGGAGAGGGAGAGGGAGAGGGAGAGGGACAGGGAGAGGGACAGGGAGAGGGAGAGGGAAGACCTGTGTAAGCCAGAAGAAGGCATCAGTTCCTCTGGAGCTGGAGTTACCAGTGGATGTTGGGAACTGAACTCAGTTCCTCTGCAAGAGCAACAAGTGTTCTCAGCCACCAAGCCATCTCTTTAGTCCCACATGCACTTCCAAAATGAGAAATGCTTGTAATAGCTACAGGCAATAAGCCTGAAGTCTTTGGCTTGGCCCAGCGGTCTGCCCATGAGGGAGCTTCCTCAATGAATGTACTGGGCAGTGTTTAGCTGAATGAATGAACACGCAGGGGCCCTGGAGCTCTTCACCTCTGGTGCTCTGTCCCATTAACTCTTGCTGCCTGTCCTCTCCTGTGTTCCACCTCCTTACTCTCTCCATGCAAGCTCAGCACTTTGGAGCTCAGCATTTCCCATCATATATGTGATGCTTAAGATGAAACTCGGGGTCTTGAACTACCAGATGAACACTCCAGCCCTCATCCTTTTCTCATACCCAGTTTCTGAAAACCATTCCCTCATGAATTTGACTGACTCATTGCTCGGGCAGAAGTAAATCTGGTCTGCTATCCATCTTGACTGGAAACAGCAGTCCCTGGCCTCCACCAACTGCAAACAGTGGTGCTAAAAGTGGATTTGCTAGACTGTGTTCAATCTCCAGAGCGTTCACAGTGGAAAGAACAACACCCAAAGAACAACACTCTAACCTCCAGAAGCAGCATGGTGTACACACCCACAAGCATATGAGTAAATGGAGAGAGAGACAGAGAAAGAGAGAGACAGAGAGGGAGAGAGAGAGGAAGAGAGAGACAGAGAGAGGGGGAGAGAGAGAGAGAGAGAGAGAGAGAGAGAGAGAGAGAGAGAGAGAGAGAGAGAGAGAGAGAGAGAAATAATTGCTAGTTCCCTTCAAGAGTAGTTTCTAGTTGGTAGGACTTTGCCCTCATGATGCAAACCATACAGAATACCCTCACCTGTTTGATAGCAGATTTTAAAAAAGATAGGCTGAGGAAACTCTGGTTTACATCTCAGGCCCACTAGTCGCAAGGACACCTCGTGACTACGTTGCTGCAGCTGAACAGAACTGCCTGCCTGGCTGACTCCTTGTGATTTGCTTTGTGACTTGCATTCCCCACTTACAGGCTTGGCTCTTCATTGCTGTGTTTGTTAGCATACCTGTGATCCAGGATCTTATCTAGGGCATGTACCTAGATAAGAAAACAAATGGCCGGAACTCAAGGTAAGGGGCAGGCAGGTCAGTTTCTCAGGCCTTGATTCCAAATACAGGGCACCGGCCTCTGACAGGGTACCAGTGACAGCTCCAAGTGTAACAGAGAGGGTTGTGTTGCCTTCAGCTGTGCTTGCTGGTCAGCCTCTTTCTTATTCTGAGAAAATTCCAGCTTCCTGTTGTCTTTCCTTTTCCATCTTTGTGTGTATGTGAAAGTGTGTGTGTGTGTGTGTGTATACAAGTGTATGTATATGTGTGAGTATGCATGTATATGTGAAAGAAAGTGTGTGTGTAGGGAGTGTGCATGTGTGTAGTGTGTGTGATAGTGTGTGTGTATGTGTGTTTGTATGTGTGAGTGTGTGTGAGAAAGTGTATGTGTGAGTGTGCATGTGAGAAAATGTGAGTGTATATGAGTGTGTATGTGTGTATATGAGATAGTGTATATGTAAGTGTGTATGTGTGAAAGTGTGTGTGCATGTGTGTGTATGTGTATGTGATAGTGTGTATGTATGTGAAAAAGTTAGTGTGTATGTTTATGAGAAAGTGTGTATGTAATAGTGTGAGTATGCATGTATGTGTGAGAATGTGTGAATGTGTGATAGAAAGTGTGTGATAGTGTGTCTGTCATAGAAAGTGAGAGTATGTGCATGAGTGTACTTGTGTGTGAAGTATATGTGTGTGGGTGTGTGTGTGTATGTGATAGTGTGCAAGTGTATGAGAAAGTATATGGAAGTGTTTGTGTGTGTGTATGTGAAAGTGTGTATGTGATAGTGTGAAAATGTGCATGTATGTGTAAGAAAGTGTGAATGTGGCTGTGAGAGAAAAGTGTGTATGTGTGTGAAATTGTATGTTAGTGTGAAAATGTGCATGTATGTGTAAGAAAGTGTGAATGTGGCTGTGAAAGTGTATATGTGTATGAAAGTATGTGTGTGTTAAAGTGTATGTATGTGAAAGTGTGTGAGTATATGAGTGTGTGTGTGAGTGATAGTGTGCATGTATTTGTGAAAATGTGTGTCTGTGTGAAAGTGTATGTGTGTGTGACAGAAAGTGTGTGAGAATGTGTGTGTGATAGTGTGTATGTAAGAGAAAGTGTGTGTGTGAGATGATGTGTGTGTGAGAAAGTGTGTATGTAAGAAAGTGTGTGTATATGACTGTGTGTGAGAATGTGTGTGATTGTGTATGTGTATGTGGAAGAATATGTGTGTGTGTGAAAATGTGTGTGTGTGTGTGTGTGTGTGTGTGTGTGTGAGAGAGAGAGAGAGAGAGAGAGAGAGAGAGAGAGAGAGAGAGAGAGAGAGAGAGAGAGAGAGAGAGAGGGAGGGAGGGAGGGAGGGAGGGAGGGAGGGAGGGAGGGAGGGAGGGAGGGAGGGAGTATATAGTGGAAGAGTTTCTGCATAGTATTAACTGGCCCTGAACCCTCTTGCCTCAGCCTCCCATATGCTAAAGTTATGACCACTGGTCAACACATCAGACTTCTGATAATTCAGTCTGTATCTTCCATAACAAACAGTTGAAGCCCAGAGTGACCACAACAGCAGAGGCACCAAGGGTCCTAACACCACACTTGGGGAATGACAAGTGCCAGGTGGCCTGTTTGCTGGCCCCAGGCTAGCCTGAGGTGCTGGAGGATGACCACATAGGTGGTTCCCAAAGATAACTTCTACATGGGGCAGGGGACAGGCATCAGATTAACACAGGAAGATCTTTCAGGTTTCAACACTGTCACTGCCACCGTAGGAGAAAGACTCATGTGAGGACGGATAGGACATTAGAAGGAAAAGACAAGGAAAGAAGGTGGTTTGGTATCCAATGCATGTTCATTTATTTTACACTTAGAAAAGAAATTGCCCTCCCCTTTGTCCCACCCCCCCTCCCAAACACACAAAGTGTCTTTTTACAAACATTTAAAAATTAAACCAAATGAAGATAGACAAGTTAATTTCAGTACAATTATTTTTTTTCAGTGTAGCTGTCATAATTAGAGTTTAAATTTCCTACAAGTGACCAATGTCCAAGTAACTTATAGGGATATCCTGATCGACCAAAAGAAACTCCATATTCCAAGTTAGCAAATTCTAGTACAAAAATAGTCCATGTGTCAGAACAGCTTTGCTTTTACACAGGCTTTGGGTCCTTCTGCTGACTGCATGACCCCTAACGCTCCCAGGCTCTTGTTCTCACAAATGGCTCATTTGTCAGAGCGGAAGCAGCACAGCACCTGCTGGGGCAGGAGCCAATGTCTACCTCAGGACTGAGCTCGAGACAGGCTCAGGAGATCGCTGCTGGCCCCAAGGCAGTGAGGCAGAGCCCCAGTCCCAGCCCCAGGTCCACAGCTGGGCCTGTGTGGAGGGACAAGCTGGCCTCTTTCAGAGTCATCCCAGGCCTGGGACATAGGGTATGTCCACCCAGGGAACTAGGCCTGTGCTGGTGCAGCACAGTACACCTTCTGCCAAGTTCTCTCTTTCCACTACACCCTGACAGGTGGGGGCTAGCCCTGGCACTTGCCAGTGGCAAGAGGGTGGCTCTGTCCTGCCGAAGCTGGGCAAGCCAGGGCAGGCTACTTGTCTCTCAGGATGTCCAGCTGTTCCTGGCACTCTGTAAAGAGACGCTGAAATCGAAGATTCTGCCCGATGACTGGCAGCAACTCCTTCAGCAGCTCTCTCTTCCGCAGACCCTGTAGACACAAGAGAAACAGCTGAGGGCAGAAACTCCATATCTGATGAACCCAGAGAGTTAAAAGGTGGAACCAGAGGAGTATGCATGAGGAAAGGGTAGCTAGAAGAGACATTGTAGCACAGGAAGGAGGAAGAACCAAGCTCTGTCCCCACCTGCCCTACATTTGCTGACAGTCCCTGCTAAGGTTGTATTCCTTGTAGAGTGGGCAAGTAGCAGACCAGGACTGAGGGTTGCTAGGCTGCCATCCAGACGGATGTTCTCCTACTCCAGGCACTGCAGGGTAACCTGGGTTAATAAGGCACTCAGGGGCAGGGGTGGCATCTGGTATTCTTCCTGTACCTTTTCCCTTGGCTCCTGCTCGACATTTGTAGCAGTCATTACTAAGTAGGCTCTCTAACGCACAGGCCAAAGAGTAAATCTAAACAGTACCAAATGGGAACAGCCAGACATTTGTCAAAGGCAGAGAAGAGAAGGCCCAGAACTTAGGCAGAAAATGGGAGCTGCCAGGAACCAGGTCACATGAGGAAGGAAACTCAGATGCAGGAACTGCCCCAGCTGATGGGGCAGAGGGAGGAGAAGCAGCATGAGTAACGGCTGAGGAAGGTGCTGTGAGTCTTTATCATTTACGATAGAAGTAACGATTAATATTCCAGGGATCAACTCCACAGAAGACCCTACTGCAAGCCATTCACCCAGCTAGACCTTCTAGGACAGAGCCCAGGGTCGCAACAGGTTCCCAGAAGCCCTAGAATGGGATAGATGCCCCTGCCCTCTGCAGAGGTCACCCAGCTACCAGTGCCCCTCAGACCAATAGACCTCAGGGTCCCAAACCATCCACATCAGGTGTGACTGTCCAGAGTCCCTTGATCATACCTAGGGCATTATCTGTCAGTGTTTCAGGACCACCTGTTACTCAATGTGGGTACATACCCCCCAAAAACAAAGACTCCTTGGAAATGAGGCTCTCACCCAGGTAAGCCTGCCTCTCAGCAAGGACTCAGACCTGTGGGGTCCTCTGGAGCTTTCTCTAGGACCCCCAAGCACCAGAGAAACCCCCATTGAACTCTTATGGTGAGGATGTGAGCCATCCCTAACCTGTTCTTAAGTGCTCAAAATGTCTCCAGCCTTCTCTGCAAGGTATTTGGGGTCGCTGAGATACCTCTCTGAATCAGTGCCAACCTCCACATACTGATACAGTGAATTTACGTCTTCCTGCTCAAGGTTTAGTTCCCATAGGGGTCTGAAGACCTTAAAGCAGTTTCCTGGGCTGTATATGGACACCAAGGATGGGATGTGGGTAGACATTACTTTAATATTCATGTTATAATTAGTCCACGTTATACATTTAGTTCATCAAAAAAAGTTTGAGAAATTTCAAATCAATACCTTAATGATGTTCCTTTAGGCCTTGGAATAACAAGGACAAACCAAAGACAAAAACAGTAAACAGAAAGAGATGATCACAGCCAGAGCTGAAATTAAGGAAACAAAACTAGTAGAAGATATAATCTACCCCCCCCCCACACACACACATACAAAGTCAACAAAAGGAAGAGTTGATTCTTTCAAAGGATTTAACAAAACTGCAAACCATTAGACAAATTTGCAACAACCATGACTGGGCAAAGGCTCTTCCATCTTCCCTCAGCTGGAACCATCTGTGGTTTAACTTGAAACTGACACCACCACCAGCACCCCTTTCTATCTCCACCACGTAAAGTCCCGTGGGAAGGCACCCAACCCTGTTCTAGAAACTGCAACTGCCAACCAGGATGTAGTTTTCCTGGGTTCTTTAAGGAGAAGATAGATACAGCTACCAATCAGTGTCCAGGATTTGTGTGAGTTGTTACAGGTCTTTCAGATGTATGAGTACATTGTGGCCACCACTAATTTGTCTCCATACTGCTGCTTGTTCCTGTTGTCTATCCTTGTTTCTTCTGGTGGGTCTGTTAGTGGTCATTGTGAACAGAAGTCCAGAAAGAGAAACTATGGGAAGTTCTGCTTTTAATCAGCTCGTTCCTTTGAACTGTTTTTAGGAAGCATACAAAATCTTCCAGAACCTCTCTGAGTTAGAGCAGGAACATAAGATAGCCAAAAGGACCAAGCAGCATGACTGATGATCACAGGAAACCCTGGCCACTCAGTTTCCTTACATAGAGGTTTGGTTAAGTCTCTTACAACAGCTTCCTCCATGGCTCAGTTCCCTTAGATTCTGGTAGCTAAGCCCTAAGAGGAAAAAACTCCAAAATTTTTATCCAGTGACCCAGAATGAAGAACTACCCTACCCTTTGTACCTGCATGAAGGGTGACCCCATCCTGGGCCTGGGCCCGGAGGCCTTTTACTCTTCTTCTTTTCCTACAGAGGGTTTTTCCCAAGTGTATATCTCCCCTGCATACTGAAGGGCTCCAATTAGGCCTGCTACCAAACTCTAGATGTCTCAAATACCATCGCTGATTCTCTGAATGCCCTGACTTGACCCAGATCCTGGCAGTTCCTGTCATTCCTCCCCTCTGGAGAACCCCTAGATTCCTTTTGAGAAGGAGCCAAGCGAGAAGCCCCCATCCCCATTTACGATATTATGTTCCTTTTTCAACCAATGATGTGTAGAACTCAAGTTCCAGAACTCCCCTTTCTCTTGAGAAACCCCAGACATTCATTTCTCTCCTAGAAGCTGGTTTCTAAACCCACTATCCCACCTAGGATGACTGTCAACAGTTACTCAGTTACTGGCCACTCTATTCACATCAGAAGAAAGGGACCACATAAGGTTGGAAGCTAAGAAAGCAGTCTTGGCTCTAGACAGGGGAGTCTCTGACTCATAGCACTTATCACATTGAGAGTATGTTCCCATCCAACTGATCCAATTGAGATGCTAACACCGACCAACATAAGAAAGCACTAGACACCTACAGCCAGACTTTCCTGGCAGGGCTCCAAACAAGGAAGCCTGCAAACCTGTCAAGGGGAAATGAGGTCATTCAGGATACCTCAAAGCAAGGACAGAGGATACTAGAAAAATGAGTGCCTAATGAGAAGAGAAAAAGTGATGGGGCCCAAGCTCCTAAGCTTTAAGCCCCTGGGAACCTAGGAAATACAGTTAAGGGTGAAGCAGTTAACCTCTAAGTACTGGGGTGACATATTTTGGTCCTTGAGAAGCCCTTAGGCCAATTAAGGGGCAATAGGAAAAACAGCCTACTACCCTGAACCACCAACAACTGTTGGTGGTTCCAACAACTTAGGAAAGAGAACAGTACATACTTGTTCTTGGTCATGCCTGACTGTCCCAGCCCCCTGTAGGGATGACACGTTTTGCATAAACCAAAAAGCACTACCATCTTCTCTGATGATGAGACCCAATTAGACTTCCAGACACCCACAGAATTTTGGTGTCTTACCTTGTCAGAAGAATATCTACTAGCTGAAAGTCCTGCCCCAATCAAAAGATTCAGTTGGACTACTTCTTAGATTTACAACAAAGAATTCTGGGAGTATTGGCAGAAACCAACCCTCCCCACCCATTGGCTCAACACCAAATTCCTATTAATTTTTCAACTAACCAGTCCAGCTACTCCTAACCAGATGAAATAATACCCAAAGACCAAGGAAGCAAAAGGGGAATTGCAGTCCATACTGACTGACTTAGAGAGACACACACCCTGCTGCCCTGCCAATCACCCTGGAATACACCCCTCTTGCCTATGAAGAAAACTGGGGCCTCTGATTATAGGCCAATCCAAGAACTGAGGGAAGTGAATTAAAAGGGTTGAGACCATCATCCAATGGTCCCAAACCCAGACACTCTCATGACTCTGATTCCTCTAGAGAAACACGTGTTCACGGTTTTGGACCTGAAAGATGCATTCTTAGGCCTCCCATTGGCAGAGGTGAGTCAACCCATCTTTGTTTTTGAATAGATAGATCCATAGGGAGGTTCCAGTGGGCAACTTAACTGGACCAGCTTGCCCAAAGCATTTAAAAACTCTCCAACCCTATTTGATGAGGCATCTCCTGCCCTTCCATTAGACTCCCAGGGCCATACTCTTACAATATGTAGGTGACCTCCTCCTAGCCTCTGAAACTGAAAGAAATTGTTTAAGGGCCACTGGGGGACCTTGGGCTAAGGAGTGGTAGGCTAAGACAGTCCAACTTTGTACATCAGAAGCTAACTCTTGGATAGTTCCTCCTATCCTTTGCCAATTGGTTCCTCTTTCAACTCACTCAAAGTCACTCTCATCCATCTTTGTCAGGCCAAAACTATGAAGATTAAAAGGAGTTCATTATCTCCTTTCCTCCCACACAACTCACCTACTTTAGGAAGGTACATGGTTCTGCTACTAAACACATACAGGATCTGTCTCCTTGCTCATCTCCATGGCCACCACACTAATCCAACTTACCATTGACTCCTGGGTCCTCAGGAAAGCTTAAAGGTCTAATTCCTGCATGTTTCTCATCATCCCACACCACCTTCTCAGCCTCCTGTGTGTCCATCAATAACCTCATGTGTACAGCAAGCCTTTACTGTCTTCCTCATTAACTCCACCACAAAGTTTGGTCCGGGTCTGCAGGCTGCTTCTCCTCATCCAAGGGTTTCATCTACAAAGCCCTTCTCTACAGTCTAGTCACTGCTCTGGGGCAATTCAGTCTCAGAGCACCTTGTTAACCTTCCTGCCTATGTGTGCTCCCTTACTAGAGACACTGGTCCTCACAAAGGGCATGAGTGATTTCCTTCCTTCCTTCCTTCCTTCCTTCCTTCCTTCCTTCCTTCCTTCCTTCCAAGTAGGTCTCATTATGTAGCTATGACTGTTCTAGCCTGAACTCTCTATTTAGATCAGGCTGGGCTTGAACTCACAGAGATCTGCATGTCTCTGCCTCTGAAGTACTGGGATCAGGGGCATGTTCCACTAGGCCTAACATATCCTGAATTATTGCCACACCAAGAGTGCTGGTAGGTCACCTCCTTCAGCACAGGTATGACTAATGCCTACTGAACTCCTGCCCAGGTGTGTAGTACCAGTATGCCAGTATCCCACTGACACCGTAGCTCTCAAAGCAATCTGTCTTATTAGCAAAATTGAACCTTCATGAAATGCAATATACTTCTTGTGGCAAGACTGAAAGATGCACCTACCACTACTGTTGATTCCCATTGGCTTCCAGTGGAGCAGTGAACTGGACCCAGCAAGTCCTTGCATATTTCTCGGAGTCGGGATTCAAACCCTAAACACAGAAAAACAAAACAAAAACAGGAACACATATTAAAGGAAATGAAAATCAAGAATACGCTAAGTTGTTGCACACACCCAAACTGAATGAACAAATATTTTATTGCCTAAGATGGGCAAAACATGTCTGTCTCTTGCTGTTTGGGGCCTAGAGACTCATGAATAGTTTCTCATTCATGCATGCATGCATGCATGCATGCATTCATTCATTCATTCATTCATTCATTCATTCATTCATTCATTCATATTCATCAGCCTTTGGACAAGATAGGTAGCATCCTCACTGTCTGCTGGGCCCAAGGAAGTAAGACACAGGCAGCTCAGGGGTGAAAAGTTGTGGGAAAACATGGGAACTGCTGGAGGGCAGTGAGTTAGCAGGAACAACTTTGGCAGCTGGTGTGAAGAGATCAGAAACAGGGAGGCAACTTAAAAAGGGAGGGTGCCAATTGGGAAGCTGACTGAAGAATGACAATTGAATATGGTGACATCAAGGATCATAAACACTACAGTGTGGGTGGTGCTACCAGAAAGTCTAGAGGCAGAGTTTTAGGTAGTGCTTAAATAGCTGAAGCCATAGGGACTAGAGAGAATGAAAAGGATGAAACCAGAATCTGAGGGACTGGAGAAATGAAGAGTGTTTCACATGGTTTACAGATGGTTCCTCCTCTCACAGCCAAGAAAACAAGAAAAAACTACTGTCCAAGAAGTAATTATCCCAGAGGAGGCAGAGCCTCCATACTATATAAGATTTCGCTCAACACTCAGGAAGGAGCAAAGCATTTCTCAGGGGTAGGGTACACAACCTAAGACGTGAGTTACATAGCCCAGGTTTAAGGACCTAGGAGGTCAACATGTTTACCATACTAAGTACACAAAGAATCAGAGAGGGAAGTAGGCTCAACAGTAATGTCTACTGTGACTAAAAGGCTTATTAACAAACATACCTTCAGATTTACTCAGATAAGCATGAGATAATAACTCTGTGAGTCATTTTTGAAGACAACTTGTACATTTTTCTATCTTTTAGAAACCAGTTTTCTTTTCTTAAAATATTTCAAAATGGGGGAAGTGATGTGGCAGCAGGAAGGTCCAGCCTTTGATGGATTGAAACTTGAACAGCCATTCAAAGGCATATTTATTGATGGTTACATAGTTTTTTTGTTTTGTTTTGTTTTTTGAGAAATAAACAAATTTCTCAAATCAAAGCCTCTGATCTAACCCATGCTTTTCTGAAAGAAAAAAAATCATCACACCCTGCCACTTATTCCTTATTGTGTACTGTTTTCAGTACCCAATAATCCAAGAGTTCCAGGTGTGCCAGGAACATCTTGTGACTAAAGCTGCTTCAGAAAAACAACTCTATAAAACACAGGGAAAAAAATCACTAATTTCCACCAAGATTTCTTCAAGGTCAGAGTACTTCCAGAAAACAACTATTCACTCTAATGTTTACCTTTGAATCAGTGAAAAACAACTATTCTGTTCTATTGCTTACCACTGATATAATGACTCTGCTAGATGCCTACAACAGACAAAGCAAAGGACAGCAAAGCTATGGAGACACTCGGAAGCAGAGCTGGGCTATGTGGGTCACAGGAGAACTTTGGAGAGGCTCGTCTGTGCCACACTCTGGCAGCCAGGGAGAGGACAGACTGATAAGATAGGATGGGATAGGAATTTGCCAAGGGATGAGAGGTGGTTGGAGGTCACTGCAAAGTCCTTTTCCAACATTGTGGGGGATGTTGCTGAGGACACGGGCACTCTGAGAGCCCTGGTAGGTGGGTGTGGACTGGAGGGCCCGGAGAGACACTGGGGGGGAGGGGGCGCTGCAGAATCTTCTAGCATAAGGGGCTTAGAGGAGGGAGAAAAATACTGTCAACAGATGCCCTTCCTTGGAGTGACCTTACCTTCATTCACAAGGTACCGAGCATAGAGGAGAAGCCAATGGCGGTACTCGTGGCTTGACTGCAGGGTAAGTGCGGCGGCAACCTGGTTCTCTAGATAGGCCAATGTAGTCTCCTGCTGTACCACATGAGGCACGGAGAAGAGCCGGGCAGCTTGCCTTCCAGAGCTGTAGAGACCAGCAAGGCAGGCACAATAAGACAAGGTGTACTACATGGGTGTCAGGAGGCTGCTCCCATGTGCCCTGGTGTACCAGAGAGGAGATGGAAGAGTACAGGGAAGGCAAATAAGCTGTCCAAGCCTGCCATCCATCAGCTAAAATCTATTAACAGGTGCCAGATTCCTGCCAGCTTCCCTATACCTCATCACAAGCTAGGCATCATGATGTTCCAGAGCGTCCTGCCCAATACCTGCTGTTTAGGTCCCTGTACCAAATGGGTATCAATGACCCTTAGGACCCTCATAGACTGTCACCTGGGCCTTTGAAGTTATGAGGGCATCTCTGAGACATACTTGACATAGTTAAAAACTAAAAACCCTTTCTGTACTGAAGAGTAGTTAGGACACAGGAAACAAGGTTTTAGACTCAGTTCACTCCCATTACATCACTGTTGCCGTGACCAAGATTCTCAGCTCACATACTTGGAGGTGCGGCCCTGAATTATGGCTAATGGTCCTGAACACAGCATGGCATCCTGGGATGGCAGGCTGTTCCTGAAGTCTGCACACTGGGCCAGTGAATCTTGCTTGTCAGAAACCAGGTTCCTGAGAAAACAAAGGAAGGAACAAAAGTCAGGAAAACAAGAAGATGAAAAGATCAGGGGAGCAGAGCAAGCCCTGCCCAACCACCCAAGCAGCACACCAGTGGAGACAGGTGTCAGTTACTGGCAACTTTTCTAGTCATGAGTCTGATAAATGTTATTTTAAGGCAAGGCTGATGAGAGGAGTCTCACAGAACATTGTATGAAATGTATTCTGAATGCCTGGCTCACACAATGCTGTAGCTGCCTATGGCCCTGTATGACCTAGCCCTGATTCATCAGCTGGGCAATATTAGGCCTCCAGCTTCAAGTGCTTGCAACCCTCCTGATAAGACAGTTCTCCCACTTTCTCAAGACCAAAACAGAAAGTTGGTATGTCTTTTCCTTCTTCTGAGTTTCTGAAAAGTCATACTTGGGATTCTCCTGTCTCATCTTCCTGAGAAAGTACTGTTACAAGCACGCACCACCATGCCTGCATGCCTGGCTTGTCTTTTCTTAAATGATCCTTTTTTTTTTTTTTTTTTTTATCACTACAATAATCATATGCAAGTATTTACAACTGAGAAAGGAGGCAGCAGGGATTTGGTTTTTGGTTTTTTTATTTTTTTACTGAAAATGAAATCTTAGAGTTGAGCATGGACTATGAACTTATGCCCCAGCTCTTAACTTATGCTACTCTTAACAGAAAAGGGGCTAGGCCTGGCAGTGGTGGCACACGCCTTTAGTTCCAACACTCTGGAGGCAGAGGCAGGCAAATCTCTGTGAGTTTGAGTCCAGCCTGGTCTACAAAACAAGTTCCCAAACAGCCAAAGCTACACAGAGAGAAACCCTGTCTCAAAAAACAAACAAAATATTGAGAAAAAAAAAACATAAATAAAACAAAAAGGGAGCTAGAAGACAGCACACTTTGGTTCAATGAGAGCCCCTGTCTCAGTAAATAAGGTGGATAGCAATAGTGGAAGACAGATATCAACCATCTGGCCTTCACATATACACGTATGCATATACCTATACACATATCCACCCTTACACAAGCGAAATACACATATACATACACACATGTACACATGCACACATACATACATTTTTTTAAATCTCCAGTAACTTTTACAAATATAGAAGGTGGCTCCAAATTCTAAACTAGCCAAAGGAGATAGAGAAGTCACAACAGCAGCCTGATCTTCTCAGTAAGTCACAAAGACCATTTGGTCCAGTTAAGCCTACAAAAGTAACTGTTAACAAAACAACCACAGAGCTGATAACCCTATTTGTTGATGATGAAGGACAGGCTAGCAAGAGCCACAAACATTTTTCAGTATCTGTTCTGATGAAACTGGCTCCAGAAAACAACACAGACTTACACACAGACTGTGAAGGGAGAGAAGCCCAGAATTCACTGTATCCTACAGAAATGGTAGGGCACATACACAGTATCAGTGAAAGTTCAAAAGAAGCAAGGCCAAGCAGGACTGACCACCAGGGACCAGAACCTGTGCCCTGGTGTCTAGTCTGGAGATGCAGTTTCTTACCATGTGGAGAGTGATGGATTAAAGCAGTAAGCTTTCCCATCAGACAAGTTCATCACTGGGATTCCATGCTGTGTTAGCAAGATCTGTGACACCGTCATATCACTTCCTGGGGGATACCACAGGGTTAAGTTCTAATCAGTAAGCATGAATGCATATTCACTACTGAAGAAATCTGAGCCCTGGCTCCCACAATCCCAACACTAAGCCTCTGGACCACTGATAGGTAATCTATATACTGCTGCTTGGTGCTTTAGCCAAGCCATTCTGATAGGGACCCATTTAATCATCTGCCCAGAAAGCATGCCTCCCTGCTATATACTTTATGTCTGTCTCACTGAAAGTGTCAGGTTGTCCCCTAAGTCTGGCTCTCTATATAATAGACTAGAGGTCAAGGTCTGTATCAGACCTGATCAGACCTGAGACTCTGCCCCCAGGGGAAGAGAAGTGCCCAGCATAGGAGTTACCTGACAAGATGGAGTGTAGAGACTCTTCTTTCACCACAACCACTTGCCTGTGAACATCCCTAAAGAGACAGGGAACAGCTTACTTTATACCCAAGTCAAAGGCACCAGAATGTCTTTGCTGCACAACACCCTGGTCCATGTATATGTTCCCAGCCCATTCTGCCCAAATCTACAAAAGAAACTTCAGGCAATAAGAGCCACTGAGGCACTCCCACACCCATAACCACACTGAGAGACACCTCTGCTAAGACACCTCATTACCAGTGAACACTAGTGCTCTTGGGCCCACTAGCCACTCTTCTGTGGGTTCCCCATCAGACCCCTGCATAGCCCCAACCTGTGCCTGTCTCTCACCAGACAGACAGTGTGGCTGCAGCAGTGAGTGCCATGACATAGGGGCCTGTGCAGTGCAAAGTAGAGATGGGAGATGGAAGGAGGATGGGAGGGAGAAGACGGCGACCACAGGTAGAGAATACCGACAACATCCTCTTTTCACAGGCAACACAGACCACATCACTGCAAGAGAAGAAGAGGGGAAGGTGTCACAGGGGCCAAGTGAATGATGCAGAGCTTTCCCTCCACCGGGACCCCAATGGGCCTAATATATTTGCACTGAGTGAGTGCTGCTACTGGAATGGTAAGGAAAAGGCTATGCAAGGATCAGGGTAGGGGAACTTCTGATTTCCCCCTCTTCACCCAAAAAGCTGCTCATGTTGATACTGAGCAATAGGCAAGGTGCTTCAGAGCTACTGCACCTGATGGTCACCCCCCCCACACACAAAAAAAGTGTGTATAATTCATCAGATAAGACCAGAGTGCCCTGGTTACAGTCTCCTGCCTACAAATAGCCAGGGGAATCCAAACAAGGGCCTGAGGACAGGCTAGGAAAAGGGTGAAAACACTAATACTACAGAGTGAGGCCTGTCAGGGCTGGGACACCAGAGGTGTGCTACTCTATGAGCAAAGAGGGCTTCACAGCAGCACCCCTGATGGAGATGTGGTCCTCAAAGAGGCCACTGCGTACTGAGTATAGCTTCTAAGGCCAGGCCATTGGTGTAGGGGTCACTACAGCTTATATCCTAGCAAAACATGAAGCCCCCTTCATTATGTCTAACCTAATGAGCCAGGGCACATGGGTGAAACATCGTATGGGCAATTTAACCCTGCATAAGAGTACTCCCAACTCTTCCATAATGAGATGTTAGGGGATTCTAAGGAGAGAAGGCAAGCCTGGCATGTTTGTTTACAACTGCCTATTTTCAAAGTATGAATACAAGAAAACTTTGAAAAGGACCCAGCAGCAGGGAGGGAGCTCTCTATCATATGACTAGATCCAACCTGATCATCTTTCATGATCGGGGCCTTCCTTTAGCTAGCTCCCAGTAATGAAGCTTCGACATAGGCTGCAGCACTGGGCAGGGCTCTTTGTAGGCTGGGCCTGCCATTGAGACAATATAGAAGGCCCAGTTTCATCAGTTATTGCTGCAGGAGAGTCTGTGTTGACATCCTTGGGCCCCTTCTGGGACATGTCACTTACCTTGGGACCAAAGTCATACAATTGGTGCCCACAGCAGTAGCAAACACACAGGAAGTCAGGACTTTAGAACTCAGTGAGCTCTGCCAAGGGAAAACCCCAGGAATAGAACTGTGGGGTTGTTCAGGACCTAATACTGAACCTCACTTGGGTGCAAGGAACTCTTAAGGCCTGACCTCAAGACAGACAGCTAGGGATCGAATTGAAAAGGTCTTCTGAGTGAGCACTGCTGTAAAGCCCTAGAAGCATCTGCTACCCTGTTTTGACCAGGTCCTGATCATGAGAGGTGATCAGACTGCACACAATCACATCAGAAAGAGAGCTCCCTCCCAGCTACTGGCTCTTGCTCTAAGTTTTCTTGTATTCAAACTTTGAAAATAGACATTTGTAAAAAAAAATAGCCTGCTAGGTGCCTGAGAAAGTGCCAGTCATCTTTTCAGAGTAAGACAAGAAGGATGGGACTCTTGTGTTGCTATAAGGCACTGGGTGACAGCACTGAGCGAAGACACCCCCATCTTCAGTGCAGTACAGGTTCTAGCCAGCAGGGCCAGGACTTGCAGCACCATCAGTCTACCGCACCCTCAGGACCTTGGATGAAAACCTGAGGTCCAGGGAAAGGCAGGCAGACCTAAGACAGAGTCTTGCAAGACAGAGTAAACACCAGACTGAAACCTGCCTTGTGAGGGTATAAGGTGATGACAATAACACTGACAGTACTGTGAGGACTGAGAAGGCCCAACTGAGGAAGCCTCTACTGGAGCCATCCTCTACTCATGCCCGTGCTGTGCTGTGCATCACGGCACTTACCAGCTGCCAGCAGCAGTGAGGACACGGCTGGTAAGCACCGTCTCCCACTCCTTCCCTTCTCGGTTGCACTTCAGGCGACTCAGCCTTATCCCCCCAACAGCAGTCACTTCATTTTCCACCTCAATATACATGGAGGGGTCAGAGCTCACCTGGATGAAGGAAAGCAAACACATGTCTTTTCAGGTAACAGTAGACCTGTTCAGGTGCTGGTCCCTGGACATGTGGGACACTCAGGAACTATATGGTAACCTGGGCTCTGAGGCAGGGCAAAGACAACAAAGAGTCTGACTAGCTGGCTGGCCAGCAGAGAAGGGTAATAGGGACTAGGGGAAGAGGGAACAGGGAAAGAATGTTACCATGTCATTTCACAAGGGTGTAACTTGCCCAAGAATATACTGTAAAGACTACAGGCACACAGAAATGAATTTAGGAATAAACTTCCTATTTGAAGGCTTACCAAAAAGAGGAAAGTATAATAAACTCCAATGTGATCTCCACCTTAACTTCCCTATGCAATATCATGGTATTACATAACACACACCATGGTCTAATTCAATGCCTGGCATGAAATGGATTCAGTCGTATACTTATCTGCAGATCTGATATATATCTAAGCTGGGTTTCTGTATGAAAACCCAGGCAAAACAGCTGACAAATTTATATAACTGGCCATACAGGTAGGTGAAGTGGAGTGGAGGGTGCTCAAAAGCAAGGAGCTACATTCTCTTTACTGACACCAGAAACAAGGATGGCTCCATGTGGTACTAAGAAGCAGCCAAGGACAGTGAGACTAGACAAACCACAAACACATGCGCCTTGGAGCTGTCAAGGGTAATAGAAGAGATGCAGAAGGCTTCTCAAAAGGAGCTGGTGGAAAGGGCTACCCTGGCAGTTGAGAATTAAAAATAAAACTAGAGAGAGGAAGAGGTATGAGGGTAGAAATAGGAAGTTAGCAACCCACCCCAGTCAACTAGTATCCCCCAGAAGGGGATGGAGAGCCACTGGAAACAAGTCCCCAAGGTGTGATAAGATAGGGTTTATTTATACTAGGGAAGAGGCAATGTGCGTACTTGTGAAGAAGTGGTAGGGTAGGTCCTCACCTGGAGGGTGAACGCTTTCTGCGGGCCTGGAATTGGCAGCTTCAGTGCAAGTGCTGGTGCAGACAGACACATGGCCTCCTTCTCCGCAGTCAGGGCAGCTGGAGACTAAAAGAGCCAGAAATAACCCTGAGCCCCGCTTCAACACTACAGGGGTAGCATTAAGGAAAGTAAGTCACCCAGAAGTAAGGACCTAAAATGAGGCCGGGCCTGCTCCCAAGGCATGTCCACCTACTCTGGAAGACAGAAAGCACAAGGGAATGCTACAAGGATCCCCACCTGACAGATGAGGGGGCTGACATCGGGGGACCAGTTGTGGTGTAGCTATTTCCTCTGAGTACCATCTCGCCATCATGGATCAGAGACTGCTGTGGTGACCTACAGAATATGTTGGCCCCACGTCATGGCAATGAAATAAGCAAAACAATACAATGATAGCTGGGTCTACAGTACTGGTAATGGAGCTGTTCACATTCCTTCCATGAAATTGGGGAAACAGTATTAATTGACCCTCACCTAATATTCCAGACACCACACCCTCCCACCACCAGGCTGCACATGGTCTTAAGAAGTGTGTTAAAGTAAGCAAGAGGCAAAAGCTTGACTGAAGGTAGAACTCCAGTAATACAGCTTATATGACATATCACCTATGGCAGGGTGGGACTTTTCAATGGATGCCCATGTCCAGCTGTACTTGGATGGAATTGTTTCTAGGACGTGTTGGCACCTATCTGAGGTAAACAGGCACTCCTTTTTTGTCTCCCATCAAGTTTTAATAGGCCTGCTCAAGGTCTAGATGAATGGCAGGCAGGTCTGAAGGAACATGGCCTACAAGGTACAATGAATGTCTAAGTACCCCACAATAATAAGATACCCCTCCGCATGCAACAGAGGCAGGGTGGGGCAGGTAAGACAGTCCATAGGCCTCACCTGGACAGACAGAGACATGGGCAAGAGACGAGAATCCTTCCGAGGGCGACCTTTCTTCTTCTTTTCCACCGTCTCTACCTCAAGCTCAAGTTTTCGCTTGGATAGTGAGGAGGGCTTGACCAAGTGGACCTTCTCATCACTGTCACTACTACTCTCCAGGAGGTCCCGGGGTCTCAGCTCTTTCACAAGGTTCTGATCTTTCAACCTGAAAACAAAGACAACTGTAATTTTGTCTACAAGGCCATTCATTCTGTAATGCTGTTTTAGATTTTGTTTATTTGTGGTTTTATGTGTATCAGTGTTTTGCCTGCATGTGTATCATTGTACCATATGTATGCCTGGTGCTCTTCAGAGATCAGAAGAGGCACTGGACCCCCTGGAACTATAGTTACAGTTGAGAGCCATTGTGTGATTGCTATATGACAACAACAAAACCCTTAACTTTGAGCCATCTTGCTAACCCACTCTTTACAAAAGTTGATAAACAATGGAGAGAATTCTGGTTCTATTCCAACAAATAACAGTAAGAGAGCTGAAAAACTGAAAAACAGCAACTCTTCCTGGACCGATCAAAGGATGAAGGTGCCAAACACATACTAGACACTGAGTGTGTGCAAGCTCAAGTTAAAATTGTTGGAAGCTAATGACAGAAGCTACAGTCATTACTTTCTCTCCCAAGGACCCTTCTAGGTTTTCAGTCAAAGATGGAAAATTCCCCATGTCTTGGGGGAAAGCAACCCTTTTGAAACGACCCTTCCATTCCCAAAACAATGCCTTGCCTGCAGGAAAACTATTCTACCAGGGCCTTGCTCACTGTGGGTGGGGCAAGCAAGTAGCCAACTACAGAAACCTCCAGCGTCCATCTAGTGCCTGTTCCCTAGGCTAAGGAAGAGGATAGGTAAACCTATGGATTGTACAACTTCAACCACAAAAGCGACAAAGTCAATCCTAAAATTGTAGTCTGGTTCACCTACTAGACACTAGGAGGCAAGGGTCAGGCAGTTCCCCTGTCAATCATAAAACTCTAGTATTGCTCTCCTACTGGACACTAGGGAACCAAGAGTCAGGCAACTCCCCAGTAAGCAGACAGGGACAAGAGGATCTAGGTACTTTCTGCTTGATCATTTCAGAAGACCAAGTTCCTGACCCTTGGTGGGCTTTTTCTTCAACACAGGGAGCTCTTTGGAGAGACTTTGAATCTTGGGGTGGGAGACATAGCTCCTATGTCCAGAAGCAATCAGCTTTCCTTTCTTTGTCTGGACTATCCAATCCCTTGAAAGAGCCCAAACCAGCCAATTCTAGGGAAGGAAGGGAACCCATCCTACCACTAAATATATAAAAAGTCTGATTTTCCAAACAAACTTGGATTCCAGCTCTATATCTCCCACTGGGGAATCTGTCTTTGTGTACTTTACTATATGAGTGTCCTTTCATTTTCAATAAAACTTGGCTAAATGTGGAGACCCTGCTTTTCCTGCTTCTGCATTTTTCTTCTTTAAAGCAGCAGAAAAGAGTCCCTTCCTGAAACCCCAGACAACTTCACCATGACAGCATCAATACACCACCACCACCAGACTGCTATAGCAGATTACAAGTAAGGGAGCTGCTTCAGGGCACATTCAAAGACAACTCAGTAGACAGAGGAAGTTGCCATACAAAATGATACTTTTAATACCTGTAGTTATAGGAAACAGAAAACACAGCTAAACTTCTAACCTATACAATAAAAAATAAAAGTCAAGATGAAAAATAAATGAAACCTAACACAAAAACAAAAATCAAAAAGACAAAAATAAATCCCAAAACAAAACATATCTTCAAAAAGAAAAAAATAATAAAATAAAGTCTAGACGTGGTAGCACACCTTTGATCCCAACATTCAGGAGGCAGAGGCAGGTAGATCTTAGTGAGTTCAAGGCCAGCCTGGGCTATATAGCAAATTCTAGGTCAACCAGAGCTACACAGAGATCCCATCTCAAAAAAGTAGAGTCAGATTTGGACATTGCAGAACTTCTAGAGCTACCCAACTAAGATTTAAAGAAATACCATTAACATACTAATGTTGTGGCAAAAAATATCAAAAAGAAAAGAAAGGGAAAAGGAAAAAAAGGGGAAGGGAGGGGAGGGGAAGGGGAAAGGGCGGGGAAATCAGTGAACTACCTTATAACTCAGACATGCCATTCTTGAACACATACTGAAAGAACCACAGAAATGCTTAACACACCCATATTTATTTCTGCTGTGTAGTTGCAAGAAAATGAGATCAAGCTAGATATTCAGCAACAGATGAACGGATAATCAAATTCTATTTCATATATACAATGGCACTTTATTCAGCCATAAAGAAAAATAAGATTATAAAATTTGGAGGAAGATGGATGGAACTAGAAAATAATGTATTAACTGAGGTAACCCAGGCTCACAGTAAATACTTCTCTCTCAAATGCAGATCCCAGCATTTAGTTTTTATATATCTGCATTCATGTGAGAATGTGAGTCTAAGAACAGGGAAAAAGACCATGAAAGGAGGGGGAAAAAAAGAAACATAAATGTAGGAGGGAAGTAGAATGCATATGGTATGGATGAGGAGGGAAGTAGAATGCATGTGATATGGATGAGGAGGAGGGAAGTGCAATGCATGTGGATGGATGAGGAAGAGGGAAGTACAATGCATGTGGTATGGATGAGGAGGGAAGTAGAATGCATATGGTATGGATGAGGAGGGAAGTAGAATGCATGTGATATGGATGAGGAGGAGGGAAGTGCAATGCATGTGGATGGATGAGGAAGAGGGAAGTACAATGCATGTGGTATGGATGAGGAGGGAAGTAGAATGCATGTGGTATGGAAGAGGAGGAGGGAAGTGCAATGCATGTGGTATGGATGAGGAGGAGGGAAGTACAATGCATGTGGTATGGATGAGGAGGAGGGAAGTGCAATGCATGTGGTATGGATGAGGAGGAGGGAAGTGCAATGCATGTGGTATGGATGAGGAGGAGGGAAGTACAATGCATGTGGATGGATGAGGAGGAGGGAAGTGCAATGCATGTGGTATGGATGAGGAGGAGGGAAGTGCAATGCATGTGGTATGGATGAGGAGGAGGGAAGTGCAATGCATGTGGTATGGATGAGGAGGAGGGAAGTGCAATGCATGTGGTATGGATGAGGAGGAGGGAAGTACAATGCGTATAGATATGGAGGGAAGTACAATGCATGTGGATGGATGAGGAGGAGGAATACCAGGAGTCAAAAGGTTAAGCAAGAGGAAAGAACAGAAAGATGGAGAACAAGAGAATACAGGACCAACCCAAACTAATAATATATGAAAAAGCTGTAAGGAAGCCTGATACTTTGTAAAGCTTTAAAAAGAAAGTAAGAATGATTGTTTCCCCCCAGGACAGGGTTTCCCTTTGTAACAGTCCTGGCTGTCCTGGCATTCACTCTGTAGACCAGGCTGGCCTCCCAAGTGCTGAAACTAAAGAGATGTGCCACCAACAACCAGCTTGGATTTTTTGTTCATTCACAGACTTTAGGTCATAGGTACTGTGAATAATGACATATTTTAGAGATCTGGATTTGCTTGCTTGTTTTGAGGCAGGGGTCCCCAGCTGGCCTAGTATTTGCTATGTAGATCAGTATAGCCTTAAACTTGCAGCAATTTTCCTGCCTCTGCCTCATAAGTGCTGATCTAGCATCTCAATGTGCTTAGTATCAAGTTTTTCAGATTTTCCTTATGGCTGGATAAAGAAATCAGTAAATAAAAAGATGACATGTGAATACAAAAATGATTAAATCCAATTGGAATATTAGACTCAACAACAACTTCATAAAGCAGCAAACCTACGCTGACCTCTGGGGACTGTTCTTCAAGAGCAAACCAAAAGTATACAAGCAGTTATTAAACAAGGAACATCTCAGAAACAGCCCACTGTAGTTTCAGACATGCCAACTATCAAGAACAGACCTCATACAAATGCCCATCTTACTGGACAGTGGCTAAGTAGCCACTGCAATAGCCTCTGACCAATGTCCCTGCACTTAACTGTAGGCAACAAAGATAAGGGTGGACTACCAGGCCCTTACTGCCCACAGAGGATATATCCACAAGTGGACAACTCTACGACTCACTGAAGGAAGCCCTGCAGTCTGTGACTAGTTCTTTTAGATTCTAAATCACAGGATAGGCAATGAGTTCCTCACTGTGGCAGGTCTAGAGGGGACCCTTCCAGGAGGCAGTCAACTCAGTGCCAATGGCAGAGACTTGTCCCAGCTACCTCAGGAGTACACAATTCCATAACTCCAAGAAATTAAAAGAAAATCACAATCTATGTATTTTGGCTGATGTCTGTTAGGAAGACAGAAGCAACAGACAAGTCATACCAAGTCTGCAGAACTTAGAGGGCCATATGTCCTACAAAGACTTCATTTAATCTCATGTCTTACTTCACCTTCTGAGCAAAAACTTGATATTAGAGCCCTCTATTTCCTCAAACACACTTATGCCCCACTTCTCCACAAACTCTGGGATCCATTCAAAGAAGAGTAGTCTCGGCAGACTAGAACACCTGGTTCTTGGACCTCTTCCATTGCTATCCTTAGGTCACGGTATCCTCCCAACAGCTCCTTCCAGCCACCTCACCACTTTTAGCAACCACTCACAAAGGCCTCTGGAGCCTTGCTCTCCTATAGGATCCAGGATGCATAGTAGATCTGGGGAAGGATAACATCTACCACCTACCTTTCAACAGCTGTTGGGATCACACTGGTCAAGGAAGGAGCACCTGGTGTGGCTTTGGACCGCTCCGTGAATCGAGAGTCAAATGCTTTCATGGGTTCAATCTTGGATGGGGTTGTTAACATAGAAGGTGACAATGCAGCAGGAGTAGAGGTAGCATTCATACTGAAGAGTAAAGACAGGAGGTTCATTAAACACAATCAACAAAGGACTTAAAGGTCTAGGACTTACATAATTTGGAGCCTAACTAAAGAAGCATAAGCATCAAACTTTGTACAAATATGAGAAATCCTCAAAATATAATCTGTTTCTATTTTTTTAATGTTCACACATTAGAATTTTGTAAGTCTACGTGAGAAGTTCAAGGGCAAATGCATTCACATCTTCCCTTTTATGTTGTTCTGACAGTTTTTGGAATTAGACTATATACTGAGTCTCCACAACTGAATATAGCATGTCTACCCCAAGTGACACAGCCACTAGCTTTGTGACTTCCACAGTGGCTCTAGGGAGGAAAGCCCTCACTAGGGGTCTGAAGTCCTAAACTAATCTTGCCCTTCAACTTTACCCTAATCCCCTTGGTCCTAAGTGGCCCCACTCATTGCTCACTGGAATAGCTTGTCCAGCTTTCCTCCTATTCAAACCTCTCCAAATTCCTGAGCAACACTACCAGGCCTTGGCTTACCTTGTGCAGATCACTCTACTTCCATCTGTCTATATCCATTCTCATACCGGATGCCTGGCCATTATCCTCGATAGTACTATTCTCCTACTCCATGATCTCTAGTTCTAACCCACAAGAACCTGCTCAGCTCTGGTGGCACCTGTCCTTCCCAGACACAGGGAATACCATGCTGCACTTCTCCTCTCTGATGTGCACTCACTGTTTCCTATGAGCAGTAACAACTGTTGCTTGATGCCATCACGCCAGAGCCCTGAAGGAGGAGGGCGCAATAACCAAAAATTTGTTCCGCTGACAGAAAAGCATTCTCCTTTATCAGATACGAGTGGTCGGTGCTGGTTAAATTTGAGCCCCACAACCTACTGGAAATATCTTCCTAAAATCCAAGTCACAAAGCCTCCCGTCTCCCCTCTGAGAAAAGCCCAGGAGTTCAAAATAGGAACCCAGCACCCCACCACCACTTCCCAATTCATCTAGGGAACTTGGGGCTCTGCATTTGCCATTGTTCTGGCTCCCAGACTTCTCTGGTTGTCTTGTATGGGTTCTGGGAGAAACACGTTCTGAAAAGTCTCAATAAAATCTGCTTGCTAAACTCCTGCAATAGACAAACAGCCTTCTCTACAAAAGGATGCTGAAAGCTACCTTGCAACCCAGTAGTTGCCTCTTCCCTATTGGTGGACAAGGACACACACATACACCTGGTCCTTATAGTATATAGCTAAGAGTAGGAATGTAGCTAATACTCAGTCTTGGCTCTTACTCATGCTCATCTAGCCCTGACTAGATAGGACTGGCAGTGAAGACATGGACTCTGAGTGAATCTGATTCTAAGTGTGATAGGTAATCTACATGCTCACAGGATCACCCTAGCCATGATGAACTGTGAAATTTATAGCACAATGGAGGCCACAGCCAGAAATACCAGGCTATCTTCAGTCTAGAGCTGCCAGAAAATGGGATCTTGTAGGCAGTGTCACACTGGCACGTCCCCAAACCCTTGCAGCTTTACTGTCAGACAGCTTCTCTGTCAAATCCACACAGTCTCAGAGACTAATTTAAAATACAAATCCTCCCATCTAAGACCCTCATTTGAAATCCAGCATTTCTTCCCTTTTTCTAATGAAGTGGCCATGAACTAGGAATACAATGGAATTCTTATCTCTAGAACCATGTACCAAACCTGAACTTTCCCCAAGGACATGACTGATCATTGATGTCTACTAACCTGTCCTTACTGACAGACTCGCCTGTAGGCCTGGCACCAGTGGCTGCCACTGGCTCTGTGCAAGGCTTTGAGGCGCCGAAGGAGGGGGTACTGGAGTCCAGTGGCAGCAGCTGCTGACTGCTAGGAGAGGAGAGCATGGTGCCTGCCAGGGAGCTGGAGAGTGGGATGCTGTTAAAGAATGCTGTGGAGAAGTCCCTGTCATTAACAAAGAAAAGTAAATCAGCACAGAAACGTCACATCTGGTATTTCATAATTTCTTTAAAAAAACAAAAAAACATTTTTCTGGGTTTTGAGGAATGGGTAATTTGGAAAGTTGTTTTTAAAATGAAGGCAGAGGCAGGCAGATCTGTGAGTTCAAAGCCAGTCTGGTCTAAAAAGAAGCCTGATTTACAAAATGAGTTCCAGGACAGCCAGAAATACACAGAGAGAAACCCAGTCTTCCCCCCCCCCTCCAAAAAAAAAGGTTAAAAGACGAAGTACTTAACATACTTTAATTGACACTAAAGTAAACTAGTAAACATATAAAACTGCAAAATGAAAGAATTCAAGAAACTAGTCAACAAAACACCAAATGACCCTATTTAAAAAATGGGGTACAGAATTGAAGAGAGAATTCTCAATAGAGGAAATCAAAAAGGCTGAAAGACACTTAAGAAAGTGCTCAATATCCTTAGCTAGCAGGGAAATGCAAATCAAAACAACTTTGAGATACCATCTTACTCTTGCCAGAATGGCTAAAATTAGAAACACCAATGACAACTTATGCTGGAGAGGATGTGGAAAAAGGGGAACACTCCTCCACTGCTGGTGGAAGTACAGCCACTTTGGAGATCAGTATGGCAGTTCCTCAGGAAAATGGGAATCAGTCTACCACAGAACCCGGCAATCCCACTCTTAGGCATATACCCAAATGATCCACATCCATGCAACAAAGACATCTGTTCAACTATGTTCATAGCAGCATTATTTGTAATAACAAGAACCTGGAAGCAACCTACATGCCCCTCAACTGAAGAATGGATAAAGAAGATGTGGCACATCTACACAATGGACTACTACTCTGCAGAAAAAAAAAATAATGGAATCTTGAAATTTGCAGGCAAGTGGATGGAACTTGAAGAAACCATCCTGAATGAGGTAACCCAATCACAAAAAGAACAACATAGCATATACTTGCTCATATATGGATTTTAGACCTAGAGCAAAGAATCACCAGCCTATAATTCACACTACCAGAGGAACTAGGATACAAGGTGTATTCTAAGAGATATGTGGTCCCTCACAAAAGGGGGAAGGGACAAGTCCCCCAGAGCACATGGGAAGGGGGGGGGCAATGAATGAAGAGAGAACTAGGAGAAAGAGAAAGGGAGGAGAGGAAAGCACGTGGGACTAGAAGATTGAGTCAGGGTAGGAATAGAAGACAGGAGAGAGCGAGAGAGCGAGAGAGCGAGAGAGCGAGAGAGCGAGAGAGAGAGAGAGAGAGAGAGAGAGAGAGAGAGAGAGAGAGAGAGAGAGAGAGAACATAAAAGAGGGAGCCATTATTGGTTTGAAGAGAAAACTAAACCTAAAGAAAGGTCTAGAGACCTACAAGACTGACTCCAACTAACAATTTGAGCATTTGAGCAAAAGTAGAAATGCCCTTCCCTGATAGTGAGATCATTAACTAAATTATCCACCATCATGGAGCCCTCATCTAGTACCTCATCTAGTTAGAAACAGAAGCAAAAAACCATAACTAAACACTGAGTCAAACTAGAATGAAGATGCAGAGAGGACAAGACCAGGTTGCAGAAACACACAGAGACAGCTGACCTGAATAAGGAGGAGCCAATTGGTCCCCAGACTGATAGCTGGGAATCCAGCATGGGACTGACTCAGACCCCCTGAATATGGGTCTCAGCTAGAAGGCCTGAGCAGTCTAAGAGACCTCAGACAATGGAACCAGGATGTATCCCTGGTGCACAAAAGGACCTTGCAGACACATCCCCCATGGAGGGATACCTAGAGACAGGAGAGAAGTCCTAGTCCCTACTTCAAATGGCTTGACAGATTTACATGACCCCCACCTGGATAGCATAGCCCTACACGTAGAATGGGGGTGGGGGGATGGGAGGGAAGGGTGGTCAAGGTGCATGTGAGGGGGTCAAGAGGGTAAGAGGGAGGGAGGGAGAGGAAAATAGGATCAATATGTAAAATTTTTAAATTATATTATTAATAAAAAAAAAATTTTAAAAAACTGCAAAAACGCCCTGCAGCGCCTACAGAGGCCTTCCTTCTATTGAATATAATTTCCTTAAAATAGCCTCTACTGAGAAGCAGGGTTACCTCCCTGCTTTTGTGACATACTGCCCCAACAAGAGGCATTAAGTGTTGAGACCGAGGGACCTAGAGCAAACTAGCTAGGGTAACTCCCTGGACAACTGCAAGCTTACACATTTGAGCACTTCAGTCAGTTCCACTGTGCCTTAAGTTCTCATCTCCAAGTACTTGGACTCTTCCTATGGGTTATGACCGGATTAAAGAATATTGTGCAGTACATATACAGAGCAGCACATAGTAGCTGCTCAAAGATAAGGAAGTACATTGCTGTGCAATGTGGGGGATACATGGGAGAAATGTAGTCAGAACAGCAAATGTAATGTTTACACATGGTTTTGATAAGCATTTCTCAAGCTTTCTCCTGAGTGGTTAAGTTACAAGCCACAAGCTAACGAGTGTTTTTGGTAGTCATGCTGGTGGTGATGACTGTGTTCATTTGTTGACTGGTTTTGTGGTACTGAGATAGAACCAGAGCCTTACACATGCAAAGCAAGTGTACTAACACTGAGCTATAATATTTAGTAGGTTAGGAAGGCTGCCAGTGAACTCACCCTGTGGCTTGGCAGGCCTCTTGAGTAGCTAGAATTACAGACCTGCCCTGCAAGGCCCCAACTCATAGTTTTATCAAACTTCTTGCTATCTGTCAATTTGATAGATACTAAGTAGTATTTTACTACGGTTTTGATCTGCAGTTATCTTGACACTACATTAAAATTTTTCCTATAATAAGATTTTGTCAGTATAAGATTTTAGTCTAGCTGAAACAATGTCATTTTGGTGTGTTTTAAAGTTTATATCATTTATGGAAGACATCTTTTACCTATGATATTGTAAAAGTATTTTTCCATGGACTCTGGTAAAGTAACACTAGCAATCATGAGGCAAAGGAAGGTGGATCTCTATGAGTCTGAAGCCAGCCTGGTCTACATGATGAGTTCTAGGCCAGCCATGGCTACATAGGGAGACCTCCCTTGAAGTGGGTAGTGAGATAACTCGGTTGGTTAACTACTTCCCACGAAATCATGAAGACCTGAGTTTAGATCTTCAACAACTATATTAAAAGCCAAACACCATGTCATGTGCCTGTAATTCCACTGCTGGGGAGGTGAAGACAAAGTATTTAGTGCTTGTTGGCCAGCCAGTCTAGCTGAATTAGCAAGCTCCAGGTCCAGGGAGAGATCCTGTCTCAAAAATACAGTAGAGAGCAACTGAGGAGAACACCCTATGACAGCTTCTACCTCCACATGTGCACAAACAATTGCACATGCACACCAACACCCACACACAAACTTCCTGAAATATTTGAGCCATTTCTGGAAATTGTATTATATTCCATTGGTCTGCCTATTCCCCTGGTTTAAAACATGCTATCTTTTATACTTTAATTTCTGGTAGAGTTAGTTTTACCTATTCATCCCTCTGGTTTTTTTTGTTTGTTTGCTCGTTTGTTTATTTGGTTGGTTAGTTTTTTTTTTTCCTTCTGAAATGTATCAATTATTACTATTTCTCCATATAACCTCAAAATAGCTTTTATAATTCTGAAAATTACAGTTATTTCTCCTTCAGATTAAATTTGTTTAGCAGTATCTTTCTAGTTTTATTTTGTTGCGTTTTCTTTAGGTCTCCCAGAATTCTGAAAGAAGTACATGTGTCTACAAATGCACATGTGGAAACCACTCTATATCCATTTCCTTTTTTAGACACTATCATTCACACTGAACCTGAAGCTGACCAGCCAGTAAGCCCCACAGATCTATCACACGCGCGTGCTGGGAATAGGATCTCAGGTCCTCAAGCTTGTGTGGCAAGTACTTAACCCACAGAGCTATCTCCCCAGCCCATTAAGTAGAATCCTTAAATTTTTCTTCACAGATTTACATTTCTTAGCTGCACCTGGTAATATACATCTATAAGCCCTGCTACTCAGGAGGGTACGTGAAAAGGTTACTTGTACCTCCAAGTTCAAGACTGGCTTGGGCAACACAGTCAGATACTGTCTTTTAAAAAAAAAAGAAAAATCACATTTGTAAATGCAATTCCTTCCTTTATATTTTCTGAAGGAACTGCTTCTAAAGGTATTACTTATCTCATTTTCTTTGTTTCTATCAAGTACTCTTCAGGACACGGCCTACTCTGTAGCTTGGATTGCCTCTCCTTCCTAAATGCTGGAAATCAGCATGCAGCAGCACAATGAGAATTAGTGCTATCTCTTCTGCTATCCACAGCATGTCCAGGGCATCCCTCGAGATCTTATAAACTTTGTATAATATGTTTCCTGTTGTCCTTTAGAGCTCAATGTTGACTAACTACAAAAAGCCTCAAGAGGAACATTAAATTATGATCAAGGGAATAAATAAAAAGTCACTTCATCCCTAAATGTGCTATGGCAGAAGACTATTTACCACTTAATGAAGTTCCTACCTACTTTCATTTAAATAAATTTAAGTCAAAAGATTGCTGAATTTTATCAAAACGTCTCTTAAAACAACTCTAGAGGTGATTATTCCATTTATTTGTTTTGATCAGCTAACAAATTATTTCCACAATATTAAAATAGTTACTTAGCTAAAATAAGCCTTATTTGATTGTTTTGTTTTTGTTTTTCTGACATAGGTATGCTGACCTGGCTGGCCTGGAAATCCCTATGCAGACAAGCCTAGCCTAAAACTCACAGATTTCTGCCTTCCTTTGCCTCTAAAGTGCTGGGGTCAAAGGTATTACACCACCACACTCAGCCCTGATATTAGCATCTCAATGCACTATCAGGTTCTCCATATTACTGTGTTATTTAAGATTTTGCACTGACATCCAGAAACTACATAGGCTTGGGCCTGAAATGTATTAAGTTCTTTGTGGTAACCAAGTCTATATTGTCCAAGTCTGAGCTCCAGTGTTCATCTTGCTTCAGTCTCCTGAACAGTTGGGACTATGTAATACACCAGTGAATCGCCATCTGTATTACATTTAGATGTAAGTTTCCTTTTTATTTGTGACTAAAATATACAACATGTTAGAATTCTCCTGTGAAGGCTTCCTAATCTGGTGGGTTTAAGGAGAGGAAACACAAGTTCTTTTCAAGCAATATTTCAATTTTTGTAATTTTATTTGTATTTATAAATATACATATATAAATTTATTTTCAGAGTTTAGCAAAGTCTCTCATCCTCTTGATTCTTTTTTGTTTTTTGGATTTTTGTTTGTTTTTCTAGACAGGGTTTTTCTATAACAGTCTGAGCTGTTCTGGTACTCACTTTATTGTCCAGGCTGGCCTCGAACTCACAGAAACTCACCTGCCTCTGCCTCCTGAATGCTAGGATTAAAGGCGTGAGCTACTACCTCCTGGTTTTTTTGGTTCATTCTTTATTTGTGATTATTTTCCACTTATAATTACCTGCAAATTTGTTTTTCTTTTTTCTTTATTAACTAATAACTTGCTACATATCTATCTGTGTTAATAGATAGATATGGAATATGGAATAGATAGATAAGAATCAGGAGGGTAAAACGCTTTAACAAAAATAATCAAGTTCTGATAGTAGAATTAAGTGTCCAGTAGTAGAAAGCTGACTCGAGGCCAGTCAGAAAGACCCTATCGTCTCTGCCTCTTCACTGTTGTAAATTTCCACATAAGGCATGGAAAGATTCACTGAATCAAGGTGCACTACCACCGCCTACCACAGGCCTGTAGTGTGTTCAAAGCACATTTCCACACTTGATTCTAATAAAAGTTAGGCAAATGGATTTACTCCTCTAAAGGGATATGGGGTAGTAAAAGGTCAAATCACCCTCTCTGAAAGGAGTCATGAAAGCAAGCCTGAAAGTTAGGGTTAGCACAATGAATGTACAAGACTACTGAATGGTCTCTGTGAAAGATGTCCTGATGCCCTGAGTGGATCACTGTGTGGGTCTTAAACTCACAGACAGCTGACAATAAGGTCTACTGCTTTCCCAAAAGACCTCGGTATCTATTCTTTGATTCAGCATTAATCATTTCCAGAGACTAATCAGTACAAACGCATGCCTGACCACACATATTCGGACAACAAATGTAAAGAGGCCTCTACAGAGCAAACCGTGTATCTCAGAGCTCTACCCTCTGTCCATCAGTTTCACTTCAGGAATTACCCAAGAGGACAGTCAAGTGTGTGTTCAAAGATTAACAGTCACAAAACTGGAAGTCTACAATTAAGAAGCTGGTTCGTTAACTCGTGGTGCATTCAAAAGACAGGAATCTGGATAATCAGCAAGTAATGCTTCAGAGGACTATTTATTTAGTGGATGAAAGGTCAAGATACAGAAACAGTGGGCAAGACTGGAAATACAGATATCAAGATGACAACAAAAGCTGCAGAATGAACTGTTTACTATCTTTCTAACTTTCCAA
This sequence comes from Cricetiscus sungorus, assembly GCA_030556225.1. Taxonomy (NCBI): domain Eukaryota; kingdom Metazoa; phylum Chordata; class Mammalia; order Rodentia; family Cricetidae; genus Cricetiscus; species Cricetiscus sungorus. The sequence continues at coordinate 40,382,861 of JANBXA010000641.1, forward strand.
TTATTTATCTTTCACAATCAGGGAGAACATGTAACTTCCTTTCTTGTCCTGAAGTATTTTGCCAACAGCAAGGCAGAGTAGATGGCCAGCAAATGGAAACATCCTGGCCTCAGGTCACTCAGTTCCTACCCTTCCACGTGTGTCCAAAGAGTATGGGGAGCTTTATGGGGACAACAGGGATTTAAGCGTGAGGCAGTTGGACCTGACTCTTACAGTCCCATGTTGGCCCCTGAGTCTTCCAAGACCCTAGCTGGCTAACTGGCAAAAGAAGAAAAGAAGACCTCCCCAGACAAGGTCACAGAAAGCTTGGTGAACAAATGAGTACCCAGTGTCCAGCTGTGCTATGCAGAGAGGTGTGATTCTCCTGCGGCCATCTGCTGTCCGTGTTTCCACTTGTTTCTTCAAAAGATTCTGGCAAAGTAGAGTCAAATAAGTGAATACAAAAGTTCCAGGTAACCACATCCAAATATCAAAAAGTTGTTTTTTCTTTTCCCTTTATAATGAAAACACTTAGCTATTTTAGGAAATAAATATGAACTATAGTATTAGTAACTGCAGTCTTCACACAGCACAGGACGGAGACATGTGCTCATGTTGTGTTCCAAGCCCCTGGCACCCACTATTCTCCTCTCTGAACCTATGTCATCAGGCAGTATTTGTGCTTCTGTCTATTTCGCTGTTAGGGTATATGCACCAAATATGGGCATGTCATGATGAAAAATAAAGGCTGTTAAGGAGATGTCTTCTAACTCTCCTTTGTAACCTTGTTGGTCAAGCAGCTCTCAAGCACAGACATGTTCTTGAGGGCATGTGCTTGGTTTTCAGCACAGTAAAGAAGCAAGAACAAAGCTCTAGATGAACTGGTTCTAAGAGCCTTCTTCCCTGTCACCAGTACCAGACATGACCACACATGACATTCAACAGCCATTGGGTACTTCAGGGACCTTAGGATTAAGGTCTAAACCTGTGAGCCACACTCATCACAAAATGGTGACTTGCAAACCAACTTTATTTATTTAAAATAAATTAAAAACAAAAAAAGTGTCACTCTGTGAACTAGAACACATTCTACAGCCCAGGCCGGGTTCAAATTTGCAGTGATCCTCCTGCCTCAGCATGCCAGGTAATAGAAATATACATATGACCCACCATGCCGGCTTCCATGCTGACTTTCTCACAGCTGCCTCCCTTTATGGAAGGCCTCTAACTGTGCTCCCCGTCACACATCCATTCTATCAGAGTGACCTGGGACTCACTGCCTGACCTCCCTAAGCTCCTGGACAGAACCTAAGTTCTCAGTAAGCTCCATGTCTCTCACACTGCCCTGTCCCATTATCCCTATCACCAGAGAAATACAGACTTCCAGAAGGGAGCTCATACAACTCTGAGGGCAAGTAATCAAATTTCTCAGCATCTACAATTGCCTACAGAGATAGTAGAGGAGGCCTTGCAATTCCTGCAATGGAAAACCTTTTCTATGGCTCCCTGGGGGTAAAAACCTCTGATGACAGTATTTCAAGCCAGCATTAGTGTGGGTCCCAGCTGGCTATGGGTCGAGCCCCACACTTGCCACATGCCCTCTTCACAACCCCTCATGCCCTGGTTCTATCTTTGTACCCTGTGCAGGCCTCCTGTGCCATGTTCCATCTATTCATTCCCTTTGCCTTGTCTCTGTGCATGTGCTAATGTCTTTCGTGTCACTGGACCATGCCCTCACCTTCCTGATATCTTCCAGACTTTCCCCATTGACCACACCCGTGACTGAGGATGCTGAGTTTGTCTCCCTAGCTGTGGCATTCTTCTGGTCCAATTGCTGCTGTTGCTGTCTCCGCTGGTACTTGAGCATTTCAGGGTTCTCAATAACAGCTGTGGAAAGCTGGGCCTCGGTCATGATTGCCAGGCTCTTGCCATAGGTAGACTGGTGAATGCGGCTCTGTAGGAAGTAGGGAGAGGTTTGACACATGGGTATGAGTATCACCATGCCACAGTTACCCACCAGCAAGTGCACTACAGTGCTGACTCTCCTGGTTCTAAGAGCAGAACAGCCCAGGAGGCCAGCTCACCATCAGTTCCCACTCAACTGCCTGTCACTGACTAGACATGTCTGTCAAAAATCTCTCGGTCTCTCACAAGACATTTACAGCCTCCTATGGACCTACAGTGAGATCCTGACAAGAAATCACCTTTTACATTGAACCCTCAGCACTCTCACAGAACCAACCTGCTCTCTCTGTTCTTGTGGATGTCAGCCACCACCGCAGGAGGTCCCCACACAAATAGCATTGTATCTCAAGAGCACAGGAGGTTTCTCAGCTCCCCCATCATGGCCTTCCAAGCAAGATCTCCTCCCAGGCCTAGGCCTTTGTTAATCCTATGCCATAAAAAGCTAGACAGGAACCTCAGGAGAGGAGGGGCAGTATCTCAGAACACTATAGCAAACAGTTTTCATAAAAACATGTCAAGAAGTGGATACATAGGAAGATATGCAGATGACAGTGCTGTATCCTGCCTGTCTAGTCACTAGGCGATAGGGACTAGAGTTAATGGGTGTCTGCCTCATACCAGATGATGTGTAGTTAGTAAGCAGCTTTCTATAACAGGAATTTTGAGACTAAGTCCTGCAGGACCTGGGTAGTCCCAGGAATCTTCCCCTCTACCTACCATCCAGTCTCCTGTCCACTCTTCCATATCCAACCTCTGAAATCTCAAGCCAAAATTTTTCTAGAGTTCCTTAAACAAAGGTTCACTGCCAATGATCTAGGAAATGGTAAGAAACAGAGGATTCTTCCATACGTTCTCACAGTGACTCTCCAAGAGGCACTGAATGAGCCAACAGTCTTTAATAACAGGGAAAAGGCAGAATGAAGATTCGGGATCACTCAGAAACTTACTCCTTTAAAAAAAACAAAAAAAAAAAAAAGTGGACAGGCTGCCCCCATTCCAGACACAGTGCATTAAGGTAGAGCTCCACCCCAGGGATTGATTTACATCTCAATTGAGGGTGGTGGCGTCGCACAGGAGATTAAGAATAGCTTACCCCCAGCAACAGCATCACTAAGAGGATAGCTGCTGACCTGCTCTGGGCTTCCACAGAGCTCCATTCAGACAAATGGATATAATACCCCATTAACGGTGGCAAAAGTCTGTCGGTAGAAAGAACAGTTTCTGTGTCTACAGCAGGTAAAGCAGAGCCTTTCCCAAAGCCCGTACAGAAGTATAGGGTGGCCCCATGCTCTGAGGAGAGAAGTAGGTGAAGGAGCCTGGCTCAAAGGCAGCAGGCCTAGTTCACACATTCACTCTTGTACTAAGGACAAAATGGTCCTGACAAAGAGCCATGCTATTTCTTAGGCTTAGTTATCTCACCAATAAAACAGATGAGGCCTGCTTTATAAACGTTATTTTTATAAAATAACTAGTCCTTTATTATGGCATCTAGGAAGAAATGGGTTGCAGAGAAACTGAGGAAGGAGGGAAAAAAATACAAACTAGGAAAAAAAGAGGGCACAAGTCAAACACAATGTTAAGAACAAACAGGTCTCCATGTAATCATTGGATTATCCCAGTTCCTACTTTTCAATAATTGGATTTGGTCTCTAGGTACAAAGAATGTCTTGGCAAGTTTTCTACCATGTTTTCAACTTTTTTTTTTTTTTTAAACTTTAAAAAAAAAAAAATGGTTGTCCCTTGGTATGCCTCAAGAATACCTTACAGACATTCTTTAAAATACCTTAAACATAAATTGCTAAAGCTGGAACTCAGTGGGTACAGCATTTGCTCACCATGTGTGAGGATCTAGACTCAATCCCCAGTGTCTATAAGACTCGCCTTGCATATTTTTTTGTTGTCTTCATTTTAAACTAGCCTCACTCATTGTATAGCCCAGGCTGGCACTGAAGTCTCTTTGGGATTAAAGATGTATGCTACTGCACCCAGCAATTGCAGCTTGAAGGATATGCAAAGCCTCTATCTGGCTCAGAGCCTGGCACAGATGCTAAGAATGGCCAGTATATACTGGTCACATAACTGCTATTATAAAACAATAGAATGAAGACAGTGACATGAACAACAACCCCACAGAAGTGACTTAAACTCTCTCCCAGAGTGGAAACCTCCTTATAGAGACTGCCTATCTCAGCTTAGGCAGAGATGCTCATTTTATTCTTTGTTCCAATACTTACTTCTGACATGAGTGTTTATTATTAATCCTTTTTTTTCCAAAAAGAATTGTATAATGTATAAAAAAAAAACATGTTAAAATACTCAATGTGTCTATATCTTCTGTAAGAAGAGAACCCAATTAAAGGGGCCTCAGAGCTACTGTGGCAGCTCCTAGGCCACAAACCTACCTTTTCCTCCTCACTCAGGGGGTCTCCAAGTTCATCCTGGGAGAAATCAAGGAATGCCACAGAGCCATCCATAGAACATACCAGGATACCCAACCCGTTCAGAGTCCTGAAAGAGAGACAGCTGTCAGCAGCCTAGGTGGGGCAATGAGCCTGAGATGGTGGTCCACCACATGACTGGACCATCAGGGTGCTCAGAGAATACTGTGAAATATGCTAGAAGCCTAAGGCTCCCTTCTGTAACCTGAGCATAGGGGCAGACAAAGAGGGGCAATAATCACAGCCTTTGGTGCCCTTTAGGGCTGAGCACCAGTGCAAAGAATTGTTTGCCTACCAAATTCTCTAAACATTTTCAATTCCTGTTTTATAAATCTTGAGAAGCATATTTGCTATAAACCTGCCAGAAACTTAGTTTGTCCAAGCAATATTGCCCTAACAAACCCTACCTGTGGTGACTCTCACAGCAGCAGGACAGAGCTGCTACTGCCTGAGTAGAGAGCAAACAGCACCTTGGGGTCTGCACTACCAGCAGAAGGTGAACAAGCTGCCTGGCCCTAATATACCCAAAAGGTCTCATGTTGTTATAGGCAATGTATGAAGTAAGAATCCATCTTACCAGGAAATATCCATGATGGATTTGTCAAACAGCTCATGAATAACAACCAGAGGCCGTTTCAAACATGTGAGCTATGGAAAGGAAAAAGTCAAAATTAATGAAGTCACTGAGAACCAGCTCACACACTCGGGTAAACCATCTTTATATGCCAGGGGTTTCAGTCACCTCTACTAACATATACAACATAATCAACTTAATCCAGACACATCTGCCAAAACCCCAAGCTAAAACCAAAGCCTAGCAGGAATTCACACACTAGAAAAGCTAAAATCTAGCGAGGGAACAGCTTTGTACACTCATTCAACAGCAAAAGCAGAGGATCTACAGAGCAGGATGAGATGGTCTCAGAAAGAACCCAGCTCACCTTCTCTGGGCACTGAGCTCTGGCCCACATTCCCCAAGGCTCCTGTAAATAGTTACACAAATCATCCAGGCTCACCCTGTGTGTCAGCTCACAAACATACACCAATATAAACTGTTCTTAGTTCAAACACAGCCAGAGTAAACTGTTAAACTTCAGTGAGGGGCTGGAGAGATGGCTTAGCAGAATCAAGAGCTTGCTGCTCTTCCAAAGGACCTGAGTTCAGTTCTAGCACCCACTTCAGGTGGCTCACAATCACCTGAAACTCCAGATCCAGGGTGTCCAACACCTTCTGGCCACAATACACATGTACTGAAACATGGACACATGAAAGCAAACACACATGAACACATGAAAGCAAACGAGAGAGAGAGAGAGAGAGAGAGAGAGAGAGAGAGAGAGAGAGAGAGAGGGAGGGAGGGAGGGAGGGAGGGAGAGAGGGAGAGAGGGAGAGAGGGAGAGAGGGAGGGAGGGAGGGAGGGAGGGAGGGAGGGAGAAGGGTAAAATGGGGAAAGGAATCTGGAGAAATAACTCAGTGATTAAAGCAAATTAATGTCTTACAACAAGCTCAGTTTCCAGCAACTACATGGAAGCTAGCAATAAACTCTAATTTAATTTCCAGAATACCATCTTCCTGGCTTCCACAGGCAACAAGGTACACACATGGCACACATACAAACATGTATTCAAAACTCATACACATAAAATAAAAATAAGTCCTTTTTTAAAAAAAACTGATAAACTTGTAAATATTTATTTTAGTCTTCAAACTAAAGTATGTGAGTGGCTATCTTTATATTCCACATACCATGAACATGTCAATGAATATCCGGTGAAAATCTTTTGCAGGTGATAATATTCAGTAGGTGTGTGCTCACCAGCTACTCATTCTAACATAACTAGTGCTATCTCTCATAACAGTGCCCGACTACTTTGAATAAAGGCCCAGAATCAGGTCCCATGGATGATGTGGTAAGGATGCATTTGTACAAGACCTAATCCATCAAAGTCCATCCATTATACTTCTGGGAAAGTCTCTAAATGTTCTTACTGACTTTGCATTTTGGCTACTGTAATTCTGCTTCTAGCTTACTGTTCTTGTTAATTGAAGTATGTCACCCCAGGAAATGTTTCTGGTGCTTAGAAGCTCACCCTGAGAAAGGTGAAGTGCTACAGAGATCATGAACACCCAGTGTAATCTCTGCTGACTGATATTGTTTTTTTAAAAAAAAGAAAAGAAAAAAAGAATGCATTTGTTCATATAATGATGGGTTTCCCTTGTGCCGTAGCAAATTGTGATTGGCTGACACCTGCAGCCTCATGTGTGGACAAGGAGGACATACAGCCATCTGAGAGCTGAAGGGAAAACTGAATCTGAGCTACCTGGATCCTATACTAAGTATCTTGGCCCACCATAATTCTGCTTCCAGAAAACAACAGCTTTGTCCATTTCCCATGGAAATCTAGAATATGTACACCTACCTGATCGCAGAATTCTATCAAACTTAAGCGAAAACCCTTTCTGGCCTGAGATAGGAGGGACACCAGAAGAGCCTGCCATGAACTGCTCACTGTGAACAAAGATCCAGAGTAGGTGTGAAGTGAATGCTACCTTCACTTCCAGCAACATATCTCTGTGCATGTAATGTATGTAGCCAGAGGGTAACTTCCAAATACATAACCTCAAATATATTCTGCTTTTGAAGAAACAGGTTTAATTTTTTTAAGTGTGTGTGTGTGTGTGTGTGTGAGAGAGAGAGAGAGAGAGAGAGAGAGAGAGAGAGAGAGAGACAGAGACAGAGACAGAGAGACAGAGAGAGATAGAGACTTTCAGGTTGCTGGTATGTACCTAGTGTCTGACCACAGTCCACAGAAAATGTGGAATTGTCTAAAGTCACAGAATGTCACCTCTGGTGATAAGAAATTTAACCTTTTAAAACCCTAACTCAATCCATCACTAAATATATGCCAAGAATCTGCACAATGGACCACACTGAGTTAGGTCCAAAAAGACTCAAATAGCACCTCCCTCCAGCACTACTGCTATTTGCTACTGCCTTTCAAGGAGAACAAGACATATAGTCTTAACCAAATGGACAAGTAAATGGAGAAGTCAATACTGGCAGGCCAGGATGGCAGGAGGAGCTCAAGGCCAATCTGGACCTAACAAAAAGGCCTCATCTCAACCAAAACAACCTTAATATTTGTCCACAGGAAAACACATGAACAGTTCATTATATGTTCATACAATTAAATCCTACACAATAAAAGGAAGAAAAAAACTATTGTTAAATATAATACACAAGAATTTCAAAACCCACTAAACTAAATGAAAGAAACAACAAAAACAGTATGCACTGAGCAAATGCATTTACATTGAATTCAAGAACAGGCCAAACTCATCCATTCATCCATTTGAAAGGCTATTAGTGAAGCTGCCTTGCTAAAGGTAGGGATAGGAAGTATTTAAGGTGGTAGTGACACTAGAATACACATACATGACAATTCACTTAACTGTCTTTCATGTGAACACACTTACATGTAGACACAAAGATCATCTTAGCAGAAAGCAAATACACCATGTGAACTATGACACTGATAACTGAAGGCAGTCTAGCTGGGACTCAGGTTGCCCTCTCTTGGCCAGGACAGTACCAGTGCCAGTACATCTCTCTAAATAACAGGATAGCCTGCATGTTTCTGAAAAGGAGCTGACCCCAGGAACAGGGTGAGGAATACACTGAGCACCATCAGAAACAGCAGGTCTCCCTTCCCCCAAAGTCGTCCAGACACATCATCTTCCCAGTGCAGTCCACAATCCCCCACCCTGGAACCAAAGCTCAGGCGCTTACCCAGACAGAAAGTGAGCGGTCCTTGCTGCCAACAGCACAGCAGCAGTATGGGCAGCTGGGCTTTGTAGAACTCCCATTCTTCTGCTTCTTTTTGAAGATTTTTGGGTTGAATTTCTACAGCCAAACAACCAAGGTTAAAATAAATAATCAAGTACCAATGCTTAAGGGTACTGGATAGTTTTGGGTTTTTTTGTTTGTTTTTGTTTTGTTTTTTTATATTTTTTGTCAACTTGACACAAACTAGACTCTTCGGGGAAAAAGAAATCTCAACTGATGGAGGAACTGCCTCCATCAGATTGACCTTTGGGTGTGTCTGTGTACATTTACTTGATTAATGATTGATGTGATATGGGAGGGCCCATCTCATGGGGAACAGTGCCACCCCTGGACAGGTGGTCCTGGGTTGTATAAGAAAGCAAGTTGAGCAAGCCACTGCACTGTCCTGACTTCCCCAATGATGGACTATAATCAGAATGTGCAATTCAAATAAATCACGTCCTGCTCAAGTAGCTGTGGGTTGCTGTCGTGTTTATTAGAGCAGGAGGAAGTAAACTAGAGGTACACCAAGCATCAGAAACACACCAAATTCCCAGCCCACATCCCAAACTTGGCACTGAGTATGCATGATTCCACCTAGAAAACTACAATAAGGTATTTTGCTAATGATGCAAATGAAAGTTCAAGGTCAAAAATAAATGCATAGAATGGCAAAATCAAGTTTTGAAGAAGCACTACCTCACACTCTATTTATGTAGCCAGCAGAGAGGTCAAGGGATTAAGAACTACTGCAACTGACCTTCTCAATTCACCCTCACCTGGCAGAGTCACCCTGGGACCTGACAAGTTGAGCTATTTTCTTTTCTTTTCTTTTTTTTTTTTTTTGGGTATGAGAATTCTGTTTGCATGTATGCTGGTGCACAACTTGTAGTGCTGTGGAGGCCAGAAGATGGTGTTTGGATCTATGGAACTGAAGTTACAGGTGGCTGTGAGCTGCCACATAGATACTAGGAACTGAACTCTTTCTCTGGAAAAACTGTCAGTGATTTTAACCACTGACCCATGTCTCCAGCCTCTCGATGTATCTCTTAAAGGGTCCTCTTAATTCCTTCTCCCCTCCATGTACTTAGACTTGATGGACAATGGCCTCCTTAATTGCCTGCTGGTCTAGAGAGCTAATGCCTTAAGAAAAAAGGGGAACACAAAGAGAAAGCTGTCCCACCTTCATGGATTAAGAATTGAATTCTTAATTCTTAGAATTGAAAAGGGTAGCTCTTGAGAGCCTGGTACCAGATGACATAAAGTGGTTTTTCCTCCTGAGGGCAGGCCAGAATGACCAGAAGAACAAATATTGGACAAGATGGAACACGGAAGGTGTGTGTCCTGGGTTTGGTTTTCTACAACCACTGATTACATTATAGGGTCTTGCCAAGTTTGTGGGTCCTGGTAAGGCGAGTGTCATTTTCTTACAGAGCTGCTGTACAGAGCTTATGTGTCACATAAGAGTGACACAGAACCACTGTACAAAATATGAATCAGTAATTTCAAACATTCATCAAGAAGGCCCTACTCTTAAAATCCAACAAGGCCTCCCAACACAAAACAAATTTAAAGGGCTGAATTCCATTTTATTCCTAAAAAAAAAAATTAAGGTATAGTATGTTACACTATTTATAATCAATTTAAAAGACATATGATCAAGCTGGGCAATGTTGGCACACAACTTTAGCCCCAGCACTCAGGAGGCAGAGGCAAGTAGATCTCTGTGAGCTCAAGGCTAGACTGATCTACAAAGCTAATTCTAAAACAGGCAGGTCTAAACAGAGAAACCCTGTCTTGAAAGAAAAATAAAAAAACAACAACAACAAAACCCATGTAATCAAAAGCCCATTGTAATCAGGTTCTGGATGATCTTTTACTGTTGTGAAACTAACCATCAATCTCTTTTATTTAGTCACTACATTAAAAAAAAAAAAAAAAAAAAAAATCCAGGTTCTAAGAGATTATTTGTAACTCCTTAATAGCCTGGCTTGAGCATTCTCAAAACATTTTAATTAAAGTCACCCAGTGTAGAAGATGTTCTCTTAAGCCTAGAAGATAAGCAATGGCTCTCTGCATGCATAGGCTTAGCCATACTCAGTGATTCAGTGATAGAGCACTTGCCAAGCATACACAAAGCATAGACTCCAACACTGAAAGCAGGAGCAAAGAATGGATGCACACCCCAGTGTTCTCAGCACAGGCAGTCAACTACGCATCCCCTGCTGCTGGGCACAGAAGAAGCATAGCATTTCAAAGGTGCCCAGAATGTTCTTTGTTCACAGGAACTGGGCAAGCGCAGACCTAAAAACAGGGCAGTGCTGAGCTACAAACTTCCTAAGACTGATCCAGAAGACATTTATCATTTTAGACTTTGGCAATATAAAACAATCTTACATACATATCCCATTTTATAAAAAATAGCCTTAAGATATTCAAGCATGCTTACAATGAACGATGCGCCATAATGTACTGCCTCTCAGAGCCCATCACTCAGTCTAAGAAGACACAGTCTTAGAGGGGAAGTTGGTACTCCCTAAGCTCGGAAGGCACATACAGATCCCTGCAGTAGACAACTCTGGATGGTACTGATGGCTGCTAGGATCTCTGAGATGAGGGACACTCACCACAACAGTCACAGCTTTCCGGTGCCCCACGAAGTCCATGTTGGTCTTCCAGCCCTCTCGTTCAATGATCTGAGCAGTGGGGCCAGAGTTATTCATGGCATGGGCAGATACCAGGTAATGGCCATCAGGTGACCAACTAAGCCGAAGTACATGTGTCGTTCCTCCACACTGTAAAGAACATCTGAGCTTAAAAGCAGCTCAAGAAACACTCTAGCCTCAAGAATAAAGTGAACTGTGATTTACAAACAAATGTTCATGGGACACACACTACATTTCTGCCTGAACTCTAGTTGTTCCATGTGGCAAAGCAGAAAGAGCTCTCTGTCAAATAAACTGTGACATCATCCAGTTGACACTTACCCACATGACTGAATATAAAACACCAGAAACAGAATCTGCAGAAAGACCATTCCTTTACTTTAAATCAACAGCTGGCCTACAGAGGGAATGTCAATAGACAAAGCAAAAGCACAACAATAACCTACCAAGAGAGCCTCCTCCACATGGCCATACTATAAAGTGACTCATGTTAATTCCCCAAGATAAGAAAGGGTTTCACCCATGAGTCAGGCACACAATGCTATAAAGACAGCTACAAAATTCTCTTTAGCTTTAAAAATCTACCAATAAGTACTCTAACAAGACAGGAAATTGCCCCAAGAATAAACCAATAGGATCAAAAAGCTTTTATACAGTAAAGGAAACTATCAGCACAGCAAAAGACAGCCTACAGAATGGGAGAAAAATCTCTGCTGCTTATTATTCAAACAGTATATAACATAATATATATTAATATCTAGAACATAAAAGAACTGCATATGGCTGCTGGAGGAAAGACAGCCATTTTTCTTCAGGAGTATAGCCACTGGTAATGTGCCCAGGAGCCAGTAAATAACTCAACAGTCATGTTCATGTAAACAACCCAAATTAAATTCAGAGGTCTATTTAAAAAAAAAAAAAAAAAAAAAAAAAAAAAGCCATGAAAATAAAGGGAGAAGTTAGAAAGAAGGATTCCAGAGAAACTGGAGGGAGACAAATAAATATGATTAAAACATACATGTGAATAAAGCTATCAAAGATAAATTTAAAAAAAAAAAGTTTTTAAAAGGAACAGCAAAAACTAAATACCAAAAAAAGTAAAACTGCTGACCAATAAATGGAATAAATAAATCAATAAAAGGAATGACCTCAAAAGAAGAATACTTTTATATACTTTAAAAGTGTCTGCTATAACCATATGGAAAACACAAATTAAAACTACTTTGAGATTCCATCTTGCACTCCCCAGTCAGAATGTCTATCATCAAGAACAGAGGCAGTAACAAATGCTGATGAGGGTGTGGGAGAAAAGAACCCTTATTCAGTGTTGATGGGGGTACAAACAGTGCAGCCATTATACAAATCAGTACAGTGGTGTCTCAAAAATTTAAAAACTTCCAGGCAGTGGTACCACATGCCTTTAATCCCAGCACTTGGGAGGCAGAGGCAAAAGGACCTCTAAGTAAGTTTGAGGCCAGCCTGGTCTATAGAGTGAGTTCCAGGACAGCCAGAACCATTACACAGAGAAACCCTGTCTTGAAAACCAAAAACATACAAAAATAAAAAATAAAATAAAAACTATAACACTATATGACCCAGCTTTATCACTCCTGGACATGTACCCAACTTTACACTCTACCACAGAGAGGCCTATACACCCATATTTATTACTGCATTACTTACTACCCAGATGTCCAGGAACAAATGTATGGATAATGAAAATATGGTAGACTTACATAAAGAGGAACTTTATTCAGCTACACAGAAAAATCAAATTCCAAAACTGGCAAAAATTGATAGATCTGGAAATTATTATAAGCAAGGTAATCTAAACTCAGACAAATATTGCATGTTCTCTCTTAGAAAGACAGTGAGGAGTATGTGTGTGCGTGTGTGTGAATATAGGTCATGAAACTAGAAAGGAGACCACAAGATGGGAAAAAGAGCTGTTAAGAAAGTAGAACACTCAACAAAACACAAAACATGGGAGTGGAAAGGAGGCTACCAGAAAAAGAAGCTTACAAGATAGAGAATGAAAATTAGGGAGGCAAGAGAAAGATCAATATATAGTATTTTTTATTCCAAAGCTGGCCATTGAACACTTTCTTAAAAAGAAAAAATTTTTAATCACCTAACTCATAAAACTAAAGCTCAGACCCCTAGACTGCATGCACTCACAGAGCCGAACCATGGCTAGATCCTTGTCTGCTCAAGATGCATAGCAGGGGCTGAGGCCAAATTTTAATAAACTGTCCCCAGTTACCTCATCAAAAGGCTTGGTGATGCTGGTCTCTAGCTGCCAGTCTAGCGTTCTCCATACCTTCAAGCTTCGATCATCAGCTTGAGAGGCAATGTATTTACCAACAGGGTCCCAAGTCAACCCTTTCACCAAGCCAGAATGACCTCTCAGAGTTGCAAGAATTTCTGTAAAGCAAAAAAAAAAAAAAAAAAAAAAAAGGAAGGAAAAAAGGAAAATAAAATAAAATATGAGCAGATATTTTTTTCTATAAGAAAAATAACACTATATAGGAAACATAAGTTGTGATGGCCCATAAAATAACCCTGAGGGGGCCTGAGTAATCTATTTTAACCAGTCCCCACCCTAAATGCAAGCAAAATAATTCCATATTTCACCTCCACTAAGGCAAAAGCAAACTGAATGGCTACAACAAGCAGGCCATCATGAGCTGACACTTATGGGGCCTGCTCCAAAAAGACAGCAATAAGGGTACCAGGTGGAGCCACAACTGCCAATTCTGACCACATATCTTATTAGCAGCAGGCACAGATATCTGTAACCTAGAAGGCCCCTCAAGCAATCTGATGTGAGCCTCCTGGACAGCCCCAGAGGCAACGGGTCTATCAGTTCAAGTGAATTATCTTTTAAGTGAGTTATAACAACTGTGCTGAAGACACAATACGTCCAAAAGCATTCAGATCAATGTTATACCACTCTAAAACTGACCCTGTTAGGGCTGAAACAAGTGTCCCCACACATACTAGTAGTAGCTTTCAGAAGGAATTAAAATGCCTTGAATTCACTCAATAGATGATTTATTTTATCCCGTGGTAAAAATGGGCTCTAGAACAATGTGGGATATGTAGCCCTGGCTGTCTTGGAAATCCCCTTGTGGACCAGGCTGACCTCAAATTGGATCTCCCCATCTCTGCCTCCTAAAAGCTGGGATTAAAGGCATTCACCACACAGCCAGCTATGACAACTACGATAAATATTTTACTACAAATACACTACAAAACTACACCAAATTGCACAACATCTCATGGTTTTAAATACAAGGAACAAGAAAAGTTACTCTCTTGCAAAACTGAGTTTGTGGTAGCCCACATGCATCTGGTGGACAGTTTCAGAGATAGTAACTGAGCTGAAGTAGAAAGTACAAACAGTATGTGGAGTGCCAGCAATCTCTCAATGCCAGTTGTCCACATGCCACCTTCATGAACTCTGAAACACTCAAGCTAGTACTCAGTTGGCTTTAGCATAACTCTCTTTTTAAACATTAAACAAATACAGTTGAAAAGGCATAGCAAAACTGGCTGACAAGACAGACAAATCCTTGACCACTTAATTTTCTGGGCTCCATTCTCCACCCCCACCTGCTTCACAGACAGACAGGCATTATTGTTAGCAACAGCCCTTTTCAGCCCTTTTCTGCTGTTAACCAGTAGGGGGGAAACCTCACACAGACCTGGGAACTTCACAGCATTCCATATGACAACAGTGTTATCCACGCTGCAGGAGGCTAGCCAGGCGTCATGGGGAGACCATGCTACATCCATCACATCTGAAAGAAGACAGAGTGCTATAGTAAGATCACTGGTATACAATTGGATGGTGGTGGGGTCTTAGCAGCAGCTTTTTTTTTTTTTGTAGGCCAGGTCAACTAACCCTGGGGTTTTCATGCATGGGAACTCTTAGCCTAAGACTCTAACTTCTTTTACTTTGCCAATCTGGAAAAAGATCCTACTTAACATTTTTCAGTGGGAACTGAATTTCATGCACTAAACTGACCACAGTGCCCCACATTGTTTACAACTTAGAACACAGCCTGTAAGGAGAACTCCTAGGTCATGTGGCTTCAAGGCCATGATATTTCCTGCTTCTGTGGCCTCAAAGCTGCTCTTTGGCTTGCTAACTTGCTTCTACTGTCATAGCTGGCTGGACCTTCTCCAGAACCTTCTCAGCACTAGATGAGACAGAATGCAGCATAACACACAATCAAATCAAGAACATGTGACTATGTGAATGTCACGAAGGCCTGTCCCACTATTAATCTACAAGGAATATTCTTTCCCTACTGAGTGCCAACAGAAACAAGTGACATTTCTTTTTGTACTTTCCTTTCGCTCTTTTCCTTCCTTCCCTTCTAGTTTGTTGAGATAAGGTCTCACATAGCTCAGGCTGGCCTAGATACATAGTCAAAGATGACATGACTTTGAATTCCTGACCATTCTACCTCCACCTCCCACGTGCTGAGATTATGAGTATGAGCTGTTGTATCCAGCTTATTAATACTCATTTCTTTGTGGCTCAGTTTTCTTACCTGTAAAATAATGATTTTGGGGTTTTTTTGTTTTGTTTTGTTTTTTTTAAATCTTACCTTCCTAAGAATGTTGTGATGATATGAAAAACTGCAATAGTATAGTACCAGGCACTTCAAAACACTGACAAGTCAGCCATGCTGGTACCAATGGACATTCTTATCTTGCCCTGGTATAAGGAATGTGTTCTCACATATTTTCCTAACACCAAAACCTGGTACAGTTAATGCCACCAAGTCCTTTCCATACAGAAATTGTTTTAAGATAGAAGAAAAATATTCCAAGTTTCTCTTGAAACTTCTAGCATTTTTAACCTTTGGTGACATCCTAATGGACTTCCCATCATTGCATTGTTTGATAGCTCATAATTCATATATACCAGCATGCTTCATTTCACAGCTTCCTTTGTTTTGCCTTATAGTCTACATAGCAATCATTCGTTACTATAAATAGATCTAAATTAATACTGAACACTAACTTCCAAAGTCGGTTTGTTTTGTTGAAATAATATATTACTTCTGTAACCCATGCTAGTCTTCAACACAATATGCTGCTAGAATGACAGATGTCTGTCACTGGTCATGGCTCTGACAGGCTACTTTTCAAAGTCCTCTATGAGCCAGGCATAGTGGGTACCAGCCTGAGCTAAATATCAAGACCCTATCTCAAGATAAACACAAAAAGACTTTTGTGCCTTTACATTTCTACACACATCTATTTCAAAACTCCCTAATTAGCAATGAAGATTTGTGACTATTTTTCCATCTAATTTATTACCCATTTTCAATATAAGCCTTATTAGATTACTAGTAAAAGGAAATCTATTTATCTAAAGTTTTAATTTGCTCATGTTTTATGATTGTCTACTGGGAAATCATTCTGAGCAGTGGATATTAACATAACTGACTTCAGTGTCTACTTGATGAAGAGAACAAGAGTGTACAGTTCTATAGGAGTAGACACATAAGCTCCACTGTTTCTCTATAACGCAAATCCATAGCAGAAAAGATGTTGTCAGGAGCCAGGCATGGTAGTATACACCCTTAACCCCAGCATTCAGAAGGCAAAGGCAGGCAGATTTCTAAGTTCAAACCCAGTCTGGTCTTAATGACGTAGTCAAATGGAACCAGAAATTAAGATACTACTATCATCTATTCAGTCCCCATACTGTAGGATCTTAATAAATTAGTCTGTCATACTACTTTATTATTATCCATCATACTTTCTTCTATTCCTGATAATCTTGAAAAATGTCCTTGGGCTAGAGATGTAATGAATACTCACTTCTTTTTCTCTTGGCTTAATTATCTACTGCTTATCTTTTACTTATTTGAGTTTATGTTTTATTTATTGAGGCTCTACATTACTATAAGATATGTGAAGAGAATCCATTCTCTTTTTGAAAAGTGAATAGTCCATGCGATATACCAAGTTCTTCAACACAGTGTAGCCTCTTCAGTGTTGTTTTATCCAAAGCTTACAAATGTGTCAACCGCTGACACTGCAAATATTCTCAGCTCTAACAGTATTTATCCACTGGCCATTCTAACATCTATGTCTAGCCTCTCAGAGAATCCACACCTGTAATAATTTTCTCTGAACTCCAGATTTGGAGCTTGTCTTTAAACTGTATATGCCATTCCTTTCCCTCTGGCTACAATCAACAAACCTATGTTTCTACCCCCAACCCCAACCCCTTATGATGGAATTTCTGGTCACTATGCCCACTATCATTTTAGCAATTCCAAGAGGATGATTCTTCCAACACACAAGGCACTAGCTTGTTTAAACTCCTCCAATCCCTTAGTTTCTACCACAACCATACCCACAGTCATGCCCACAGTCATGCCAAGAAAGCTTCCAAGGCAGATTACTCAAATACCTGTGATCTTGATTCCAAGTTTCCAAATCCAGTCATTCTCAAATCTAACAGCAATCCAGGCTGCCTTCCAACAATGCATTCCTTCTACCAGTTTACCCTGCCCTTTATCCAGTTCCCAACAGGTCAGCCTGGTTCAATCAGCTCCATTCTGTCTTTCTTGAGCACCTCCAACAGGCTATAACCCGATGCCACCAACAAAACCTACAACTGCCGAAATCCACCAATGGCTTCCCTGTTAAGTTCAAATCAACCCTTACTTTATCTCAGTAAATAGTCTGCTCACATTTTACACACACACACACACACACACACACACACACACACACACACACACACACACACACACACACACGACAAAGCATCTTTTGCAAGTTACTCTATATATGAGATTTTAAATTCTTTACCAGTAAACTTTCGGATCTGAACTTTCAGCAAAATGACAGGTTATAAAAAAAAATAAACATCCCATATCAGTAGTCTTCCTATATAACAATTACAAACATGGATTGAAATAAATCTGAAAAACAATCACATTCACAGTGCCACAAATATACAAACAACAAAACTCTGAGAACAAATTTAAAGATGGGAAGGACCTCTACAATTAAAACTTTAAAACACTGAAGAAAGATGTCCAAGAAGATACTGGAGGATGGATAACCCTTCATGATAAAGGTCTTAGAGAGATCAGGGATACAATGAATATACCTAAACATAATAAAGGCAATACACAGCAAGCCAACAGTCAGCATCAAACTATATGTAGAGAAAATCAAAGTGACTCCATTAAAATCAGGAACAAGATATGGCTGTCCACTCTTTCTTTATCTATTCAATACTGTACCTGAAGTCCTAGCTAGAGCAGTAAGACAACAAAAGGAGATCAAGGGGATACAAGTTAAAAGAAGTCAAACTTTCACTATATGCTGATGATATGATAGTATACATAAGTGATACCAAAAACTCTACCAGGGGAACACTTACAAATAATAAACACCTTCAGCAATGTGGCAGGATACAAAATTAATTCCAAAAAAAAAAAAAAAGAGTGCCCTCCTATATACAAATGATAAACTTGCTGAGAAAGAATTCAGAGAAACATCACCCTTCACAATAGCCACACAAAAAAAATAAAATATCTAGGGATAACTCTAACCAAACAAGTGAAAGACCTGTAGGACAAGAACTTTAAGGCTTTGAAGAACAAAACTGAAGAGGATATCAGAAAATGGAAAGCTCTCCCATGTTCTTGGATAGGTAGGATCAACACAGTAAAAATAGCAATCTTACCAAAAGCAATCTACATGTTCATGCAACAACCAGCAAAATTCTTCATAGATCTTGAAAGGACAATACCCAACTTCATATGGAAAAACAAAAGGCCCAGGATAGCCAAAACAATCCTGTATAATAAAGGAACTCCTGGAGGCATCACCAGACCTAACTTCAAACTCTACTATAGAGCTATAGCAGCTTGATATTAGCATAAAAACAACCAGTTGGATCAATGGAATCAAACTGAAGATCCTGATATTAATCCACACACCTATTAACACCTAATTTTTGACAAAGAAGCTAAAATTATATAGTGGAAAAAGGAAAGCATCTTCAACAAATGATGCTGCCACAACTGGATGCTGGTGTGTAGAAGACTGCAGATAGATCCATGTCTATTGCCATGCACAAAACTTAAGTCCAAATGGATCAAAGACTTCAACATAAATCCAACCACACTGAACCTCACAGAAAAGGAAGTGGGAAGTAGCTTTGAACTCATTGGCCCAAAAGACCACTTCTTAAAAACACCAGTAGCACAGACATTGAGATAGACAATTAATAAATGGAACCTCTTGAAATTGATAAGCTTTTGTAAGGCAAAGGACACTGTCAATAAGACAAAACGGCAGTTCACAGACTGGGAAAAGATCTTCACCAACCCCACATCTGATGGAGGGCTAATCTCCAAATTACAAGGAATTCAAGAAACTAGATACAAAAACATCATATAATCCAATTTTTAAAAAAATGGGGTGCAGATCTAAATAGAGAATTCACAACAGAGAAATCTCAAATGGCAAAAAGACACTTAAGGAATTGTTCCGCAGCCTTAGGCATCAGGAAAATGCAAATCAAAACAAATCAGAATGGCTAAGATCAAAAACACTGATGACAGCTTAGAGAGGATATGAAGAGGAACACTCCTCCATTGCTAGTGGGAGTGCAAACTTGTGCAGACATTTTGGACAGTAATACCATTTTGGGCATATACCCAAAGTATGCTCAATCATACCATAGTTGACATTTGCTCAACTATGTTCATAGCAGCATTATTTGTAATAGCCAGTTACAAGGAAACAACCTAGATGCCCCTTAATGGAAGAATGGGTAAGAAGAATGTGGTACATTTACACAATGGAATACTTCTCAGGGGAAAAACAGTAACATCTTGAAATGTGCAATCAAATGGATAGAACTAGAAAAAAAACATCCTGAGTGAGGTAACCCAAGCTCAGAAAGACAAATATGGTATCTACTCACTCACAAGTGGATATCAGACATAAAGCAAAGGATAACCAACCTAGGTAACAAAGAGGACCCTGGCAGAGACATAGATGGATCTGCCTAAGAAAGAGAAATACACAAGATCTAGTTAGGAGAGTAAGAAAGAGGTGGGAGGGTGGAAGCAGAGAAAGGAGAGGAGGGAAGGAAAGTGGGAAAAAGGGGAAAAAAGAGATAAAAAAATTTTATTTCCCCTAGTCTAAAGGGAACTTAAAAAAAAAAAAAATGATATGAGAATAGCCATATTACCAAGAGCAGCCTACAGATTTAATGCTGCCTGCATCAAAATTGCACTGTCATTCTTTTTGCAGGTTGGTTGGTTGGTTGGTTGGTTTTTTGAGACAGGGTTGCTCTGTGTACCCCTGGCTGTCCTGGAATTCACTCTATAGACCAGGCTGGCCTTGAACTCGAAGCATGTGTCATCACACCCAGCTGCCAATGTCACTCTTTACAGAAAAAGAATGATCATAAAATTCATATAAAATACAAAAGTCCTAAGACCACTGAATTAATCACTGCTTTTTAAAAAATTAATTAAATTAGCTTTCTATAAACAAGGCATTATGATGATTTACATTGTTAAATCATTCATAACTCCTATTATCCTGAAGGGTCATTTGAAATCTCCAAACTGATTTCCCCAATTTACATTTTTATGTTTCAATTGGGAAGCTATTATATATATGCTACCTCATTTAACTTAGAGAAATACATAAATGTGTGAGTTTAGGCATTACCATTGTAACTTAGGAGTGTGAAACTACCAGGGAAGCTCTTCCAACCACCACACAACAGATCTGCAGGGGAGCCTGAATTTGGTGTAGCACACTTTGTAATTCAAGGGGTTTAAAAATATTTGTTGATTGATGGTGGTAAGTATGTGTGCCTAAGTGTATTTATGTACACTACATGCATATTGGAACCAGCAGAGGTCAGAAGAGGGCATCAGACACCCTGGAACTGGAGTTACAGACAGCTTGTGAGTCACTATGTGGGTGCTGGGAAGTGAACCAGGGTCCCCTGGAAGAGCAATAAGCACTTTTAATCACTGGTCCAACTCTCCAGCCCTATAACACAGGTTTTTGTTTGGTTGGGTTTTTTTGTTTGTTTGTTTGTTGTTTGTTAAGCCAACATTCAAGCTTTACTCTGAAGTGGTGCTATCTCTAATGACAAAGGAAAATGCGTAATGGATGGCTATTATAATGATTCAAATGAATTTATTATTTTAAGATAGTCAAGAAGTAAGGAATGGTTAGAGAAGACTAAAGGGAGGACAATCAACTAACATTAGAGGCAGCGTAGGGTTAGCAATGTTTTAATGAACATTTGAAAATCTCAATGTGTTGCCCTCCTTTACTAGGAAAGGTTCAGACTCACAGAAATGCACGCACACACTTTCTTAACTCATCCTCTTTTGATGGTTCCATACCTTCATTCTGTCTCTTACTTGTGTTCAGAACTCCTATTTCCAAATTCTCATCCACAACTAGTCTCTGAAACCTTCCTCCTCACAAACAGACATCTTTGAATTCTGGAAAGGATATATAGAATATGGACACCCTCTCCGTGTTCGGTATAACATGATCTCTGAATTCTTCCAAATATCTCAGAATTTGTGTTAGATACACCAGGAACTCCTCCTCTGATCACTTCCAAGTAAGGACCCAGCACTGTCTTTCACCTATCAGCCCCCTTTGAAGATCTCCCCAGGGTCACCTTTATCCTGGCCATGAGAGAATGCCACAGGCTTCAGATTCTCACTGCAAAACCTCCTGACCTTGCTCTTTCAAAACACTCAGACAAAAGCTCTCAAAATGATCTCAAAGTCCCAACCCCGGAAGCTACAACTTTGATCCCTCAAACACCACTAGTGGCTCCCTGAATACCCCAAGCACAAGTTCACACCCCATGATATTTGCTCTAGCTATTCTCTCCATCTAGATGGCCTGTGTTTGTTCTTTCACGTCTCCCTTCAGAAGTCACCAAACTCAGTAACTGAGAGATGCTCACAAAAGCATCTTCCCCTCCTCACTGGTTTCTAGTACTTGCCCACTGTTCCCATGGTTCTGTCCCTGGTGTTCATCACATTTCTTACTACATCACTAGCTTACTGTCCCCTCCTTTTTAGCCTTCTTTCTGCATGACAATTAAACCTCATAACCAGTGAGCTATATTCCTAGCACTCTTTTGATTTTGAGATGGGATCTCACTAAATTACCCAAGCTGGACTTGAAAATTTGACCCTCCTGCCTCAGCCTCCTAAGGAGCAGATTACAGATCCATGCTGCTAAGTCTACCTAAAAACACCCTTTTTATCAGCAGTCCTTGAGGGAAGCACAGAACCTAGAACACAACATGTGATCAATTAACTGTTACATGGATAAGTAATCACATTGAAAATAATGTATTTTATTTAGTTTGTTTATAAATTATGCATCTCTCAAAAAAAGACTGTGAAGCCAAGCAGAGTGGTTCAAACCTATAATCCCAATATTCAAGAAGCTGAGGCAGGAGGCTTATTGGAGATAAGGCCAGCCTTGGAGATATAGCAAGTTCCAGATAGCACTGGTGAGAGTTTGCCTCATTCTTAAAAGAAAGTTTGTGATGATAGTGTACACCTGTTATCCTACTCAACTATTTAGGAAGCTAAATTAGGACTACTTGAGCCTAGGAGATCAGGGCAAGCCTCAATTTCATTTAAAAAAAAAAAAAAAAAAAAAAAAAGAAGAGACAAAAAGAAAGAGGAACACGTGGAGTTATAGTTCAGGGGTGAGTACCTGTCTAATATGCAAAACTCTGGAATCAATGCCCAGCACTAAAACACTTTTTAAAATAAATCTATAGTTTAAATCAGAGATATCAAAAATTTCTCAGTAATATTATTCCTGGTTATACACAATTTTCTTATCTTATTGGGCATGAGGCATTTCTTTTAAATCATGATATATTCTACTTGGCACATTTTCACATGAGGAAACTGAATGACTTTGTTTAGCAGCTCTAAGAGGTTTTGGTGCTGGGTATGACATGATACTTCACTTCCTTCTGTTTTTCTAGCATGCCTGCCCTCTTCTGATTTCTATGTACCTATACTGCTAGCCTCCATAACAAAATACACAGCTAACCTCATCCTATCTATTCTTAAAATAATAGGGAATTAGACTTAACTGTGAACTGTAATACTTGCCTATTTGTTGTCTCTTTTTTTTTTTTTTTTTAAGGTAGGGTCTCACTATGAAGCTCTGGCTGTTCTGGAACTCACTACACAGACCAGGCTAGCCTCCAACTCCCAGAGACATTCATGCTGGCCTCTGGCTCCAGAAAGCCAGGTGAGGTTAAAGGTCAGCAACACCACACCTGGCTTTCTGCTTTTTTTTTTTTTTTTTAAAAAAAGATAGAATCTGTCTATGCTCTGCCAGCTGACCTCAAACTCACAACCTTCATGCTGCAGTGTCCTGAATGCTGGGAATAACAGGGTGTGTCACTGAACTCAGTTTGCCAATAGTTTTAAAGACACAGGATTTTTTTCATGTTAAAGGAAAAGCACTCTGTGAGCACCTTTTTAAAGGCATAATTATTAGAGACTAATGACTAATTAGCTAATATTCTTGTTAGAATACCTATGGTGACAATGTAGCATAAGTCATTTAAATCTACTAGTACGTTATAAAAGATTTTCATCTACTCAAAATACTTCTACATGGATCAAATTTAATTGTTATAAGTAATTTTTTGAATATTGTATTCTTTAGTATTGCTATTGATGTTTCTATTTTTAGTTGTGTTACTTTTGTTTCACTAGTATTTTCTATTATATTTTGGAAATCAAGTATTCTATCTTCCTTTGAAGAATAAATATTTCTAAGTTCTGTACAATGTTTCTCAAAAACTTGAAATAATGTATCAATAAGTAATTTAGAACTGAGACTACTAGGCAGGCCAATAATCCCAGCAACTTGAGAGACTAAGGCAGAAGGACAGTATGCTCAAGGCTGGCCTGAATTTAGTGAGTTCAAGCCCAGCTTGGGTATGAGGGAGTATGCAGGAAGCCCTAGGTCAGCAACCACTGAAGTAAGTCAGAGACAGAACCATCTTGAGGTTCATTGGTTTCCAACTTTCTCACAGAGAACCAATTTTAAAAATGAAATTGGTTTCTGTTTTTGGTTTGTTTGTTTGTTTGTTTGGGGGGAGGGGCATTTGTTTCTGAGACAGGGTCCTGGAACTTACTCTGTAGTTCAGGCTGGCCTCAAAGCCTCCCAAGTAGTGGGATTAAAGTCACACCACTGCCCAGCCTAATTCTGTCCTTTTTTTAAAACCTTGTTAAACGTGTCAAGTATATATATTCAGCTTTTGCTTTTCAAAGACCCAGTGCCTTCTTTCTCATTTATCTCTGTTTTTTACTAGCATTCCTTCTTGGACAGTTCTGCCCAGAGCTGCCAAGAACCAGTGAACATAAGTATGAAATCTGCCAACTTGAAGGCAGCCAACCTACTTACCTAGTAACAAACACCCAAGGGTGGTGGTACAGGTGAAATGCTCACATTACAGCTCAGCCTGAGTCTCAGGTTAAGGCCCCATGACAATCCTCACATGACACCCTACTTAATCTTAAACACCCTTTTAGGTACTTGTAACCAAGCTCCAGTGAGGCCCAACTAGACTCCCTATAAGACACTATGAAGTGGCATTTTTGTTATCCAACTAATACACACTACTTTAGCTCTCATGGTTGTGCAGTTACTAAGGTTCAACCTTTGGCTGTTAAGAGAAAAAGATGAATTTAGCTAGCATGGTGGTGCCACATGCCTTTAATCCCAGCACCCAGGAGGCAGAGGCCAAAACAAATGAGTGTGAGGCCCACCAATCTACACAGTAAATTCTGGGACAACCAGAGCTATATAATGAAGCCCTGTCTCAAAAGAAAATAAACCAAAAAGAATGATTTGTTTCCCACTTTTTGGAGGCTACTGAGATGACTTAAGAGTTAGGAGCATATAAAACTCTTGTAGAGGACCCAAGTTCAGTTCCCAGTACCACATAGGGCAATTCAAACTGCCTATAAGTCCAGATTCTGGGGATCTGATGCCTCTGACCTCCAAGGCACCTGGGCTCACATGTGCACACCCAACAATTACACATTATTTTGTTTGTTTTTATGTTTAGTTGGTTGGTTGGTGGGTGGAAGTCTGTTTATTTGGTTGGTTTGATTTGGTTTGATTTTTCTGAGAGTGGGTCTCACCGTGTAGCCTTGGCTAGCCTGGAATTCATTATGTACATCAAGCTAGCCTTGAATTCATAACGATCTTCTCGCCTCTGTCTCCTGAGTACTAAGATTAAAGGCACACACCACCATGCCTGGCCTGAATAATAAATTAATATCTTTTAGAGAGGGGTCAGGGCTGGCTAGAGAAATAGGTCAGTAGTTAAGAACACTGGCTACAACTCCAAAGGACCCAGGTTCAACTCCCAGCACCCACATTGTGACTTATCAGTCATCTCTAATTCTAGTTCCAGAGGATCTAACATTCCTCTTCTGGCTTCCACAGCCACTGCACAAACATAGTGCACAGATAAACATGTCACAAAACATCCATACACCCAGGATGAAAATAAATATAATATCTAAACATATTTTGAAGAAATGAGTTTACAAGGATTTGCTGAGCATATATTGCTAGTGAAGGCTCAATCCTAACAGTTTGGTTTGGTTCGGTTTTGTTGTTTGTTCCCCAACCCTTCAAATCCATCCATCATTCCACACTAAACCTATACTCACTTTCGTAAGTATCATAAGCCTGTTATCTTATGGTCTCAGCAGAGAACACCACAGACTGTGAAGCACCTAGTCAGGATACACACACCCTCCTACATTTTTTGCAAACTGGTTTCCTATTCTTTACTCCACTTCATAGTGACACAAACCCTTGCAGCTTTAATTTGAATCATTGACACAAGCTCTTCCCACAGAGCTATCAGATAAATCTCTCTCATGTTTCAATGCTCTTAACAACTTGAATCTTTCACAACTCATTTGTGTTGCTCCCTGTTGTACCTGTGAAGACCAGCTATGGTTTTAAAACCAAAATAAAAGACCTCCACGTTGATACTCACACCCACGCCAGCGTTGTCTTTTCTGTGGCCCACAGTGCCTGCTGGGCTGGACCACAGCCCTCTTCAAAGAAGTCTAGATTATGTAGATGTGGATCATGCCATTTGGCACCTAAAGTGCACAGGCTTTATACTGCTGCCAATCTGCTGATTGAAGACCAATCTTCCTCCTCTTCAGCTTAACTACGTAAAATGTGACTCTTTCCAAACTAAACCTATCTAGACCATTTTATAAACATATTCAAAGTCAAGTTAACAAAGTTCCACAGAGAAACCCTGTCTCAAAAAAAAAAAAAAAAGTAAGTTTCCAATAGGACCAGTGAGATGGCTCAATGGGTGAAGTTATTTGCTATCAAGCCTGACAATCTAACTTTGATCTCCAAGACCAACACTGTAAAACAAGAAAACAAGTCATGCAAACTCACCTCCACATGTTTACAATGGTATATGAGTTCACACACACAAACTTATGAGTGTCATGTATGTATGTAAAAAGAAAGAAACCTTCCAATGAGCACCTACAGTCTTGTTTCTCAGGAATAAATAAAATATGTTTATGGACTTAGTGATCCAAGAGTAAAAGTACTCCCACAGAATAAACAACAGAGGATGGGAACAGATGTTAAACACATATACTTATATGCTATGAGGTAATTAAATGCATGTGGAGGCATGCGGTAGAGCCAGGCACTGTATAAATCTTAACTGGTGGTAAGGAAATCCCAGATAGAATATTAAGGACCAACAGTAGTACCAAAGGGACATAGAGGTGCTAATGGTTACCTCAGGCAACTCCCAGGGACTCACTCACCCCAATCAGTAGCTACTTACCACCTGAATGACTCCGAAGGATGGAGACACACCGCCATTGCTCCACATTGGCAAGCTTCCCACTGGAGCCAAACACAGTGCTTGGCCCAATGTACCTGTGTGAAAAAGGCATGAGACATGCACTCATGGAGTGTTCCAGATGCTGTTCAGGGATGTTCCCTGTAGCACAGCTTATCACAGCAAACAGAAAAAGCAAAACCATATAGTAGCTAAAAAGCACTAGGTTATTATACAAAAGTTGTGGCACAGGTGGTAACATGATCAATCGTGTACTTGAAAAATGCTACTCAGCCATTACAAATCTTGAACAGGAAATATTTCAAGACAGACTAAGTGAAAAAAGCAGACCACGGGACATCATCTACACAGAGTAAAAAATACATGTAACATACATTCTACACATGGAATAGAGCAAAGGAATATACACTAGAAAAATAAAACCTTAACCATGTCTTTCTTTAGGTGGTGAAACTACAAGAGATTTTTATCTTTTACATTTCAAAATTGTGTACAAAATGCTATTTATGTTGGCTATTTAAGACAGGATATCATTCATTCATAAATAAATAAATAAATAAATAAATAAATAAATGCTCGGGCATGGTGATGCATACCGGTAATCTCAGCACTCAGGAGGTAGAGAAAATTCCCTCGGGTGATCCTTGGCTAACTTTGGGTGCAGAGCAGGAGGTGCCACAAGGCAAGGTTACCACAAACTGAGGCAAAGAAAGTAGGCTCTGAATTCCCAGCCTCAATTCCACCACACTTTAGCTGTGTATGTGTGGGTCCCATATCAAATTTGATTTGAATAAGAAGGTAAGAGGAAGCCAGATGTCAACATCTTTGTAAAAATTAACCCTTCCTTCTCAGCTACATCTTGTGTTCCTACAAGAGAGCAGCTGACCAGGCCCACAGACAGAATGGAAGCCTTTCTGATTCACTCATCAGGCTTCATCCACTTCTGACCTAAGGGAACTCCTGGCTACTTATGATGTTGGGACTTCTATGCCAGGATGGGAAAGATGACTTTGATAAAGACCAGCAAAGAAGCTTCTAAAACTTAAATGTGAAAAAGGAAAATGATGCTTACGTAGCCCGCTTCCACACCATTATCAGTTTGTCATCTCCCCCAGAAGCTAAATACATCCCACTGTTTGACCACCGCACACAGTTCACACATGCTGGGAAGAAAAAAAAATGAGATGATGAAAATCCAATAGGCATGCACATTTGCATTACACAGAATCTGCAAGAAGTAAAAGGCTTATAAAACTGCCTACTCTATTTATGGCATCTACTGTTTAAGAGTCCCAGAGAAACAATTCAGTTAACACTACTAATCTTGTGTTATAACAAATGACCAGAATAGTCTAAAGGGGAAATATACACATACTCTGAGAACTGTGCAAAATGAAACAGACAGCAAGAGGCTTATTTCTATGAACAGCAATAAATTTCATATTTCCAAAGGGTTGTTTATTGATGAGATGAATTTCAATAGGGATTATTCTCAAAATCAAAAATGTACTATGGAAGGCCAAGATGCCTTCTCCAGAACTTTCCAAGAAGCTGCTGGGTAGAACATACAGCTCTGAATAACCTCAATTATTCAGCACCAGACCTTTTAAATTTGGATTTCCCAAACTTGTCAGCACAGGCAACTGAATGACTCTGTGTATTTAAGTACAACAGAAATCTCCCCAGACTTCTGCTACGTTAGCGCCTCTAGAAGCGCTCAATCTTCAGGAGATATGAAATATGATGGGACCTACAAAAGTTGAAGCCAATACATGGTCTGTGAGCAACTTATGCTCTAGATCCAGGGACTCTGAGAGGTTTGTTGGAAGGGTGAGAGCACACAACACAGAAAAAGGAACTAATATTGAAACATAGTAACTGTCAATGGGACTACATTGAATACAACAAGGAAAGAAAACATGAAATTGTTCCAGTCTAAAGGGTCCAGGCAGAGAGACTCTTACTGACACAGCACCAATCTGAGACATCTGGTGAGCTGTCTCTTATGTCCCTTCCCCAAAATTCTACTGTGTCCAGTCGCTGGCCCCAAAGCCCCATGGAATCAGGCAGTAACGACTCATGAGCAGGAAATCACCAGAGGTACCTGCAGACTGTCCAAAGATGGTTCTGTGGGCGGGCCGAGTCTTCTGCTGAATAACTCACCCAGGTGTGCAGCCAACATCTGTGCCTTCAGACAGCAGGCCGAGGGGAGTTAACGCCGCCGCACGCACGGGGCCTTATCTTTCTAATTACAAACACATGTGCTAACCTTGGGCACTCTGCCAACACGCAAAGCCTGCAAAGGGCCATTCTGTAATACCTAAGTGATTGTCCATCTGGCAAAGCATCTTGGGAATATTTTCATCCTTCTCGTCATCCTCCTGGAGGACTGGAGACATATTCCAGATCACAACCTTCCCAGAATCCTGCCCTGGAATGAAGGAGCAAAAAAAAAGCTCAATATGCAAAGAGTGGAAATTTGATATTGATAACATTAACTATAGAAAATGCTCATTTAGTTTCTATAAATCATATTTGACTAGATCTAAGCAGACTTATCTTGAATTATTAATGTAAATGACACAAAAGGTGAAGGAAAAAAAACAAGGACCTACAGGGACCCAAAAGCGAGGGGACTTAATAGTAGCTGAGGCCAGCCTGAAAAGAATACTGACTAAACTACAAATTAGGAGGGGACAGAACCCCTGTCTGGCCTCTGAGGTTCTCATTCCTATCCAGAACACACAGACTCCTCATCTACAAAACAAAGAGGAAGAAAAGTCACTATCCAGGCCCTTTCAGGTCTGTGCATGTGCACTGAGGAAAAGGAGAAAAGCGCAGTCCCTACCAGGGTCTCCCTCCCCTTCAAGGTGCTGCCTGGATCCGATGGCTGTTTCCAGAATTGACTGGACGCTTTGAGACCCAAATTTGAAATGTGCCCTGAACACAGGAAAAAGGGCTCATTACCTTCTTATCTGCCCTTTGCAGTCACCTATAGATGGAGATCAACCAAAAGAGGGAATTTAGGAGGGTCATAAGTTGATGTCAGCTGTCCTGAAAAAACTATCTATACATTTTACTAATTATTTTTTTTTGTTCTCTATATAACACAAATCATGAAAGAAAAAAAAAAAAAATGAGTGTCTGGAATGGATATTCCAAAGTGATTACAAAATGCTTGAAACCTCCTCTCTGCAAATATGTAAAAATTTGCCTAAATATTTCTCCTAGACAAGAGAAAAAAGCTGCCTTAACCATAACCTCCTTGCACCTATCTCTGGGCAAAACAGCCTACTATGAATCCACCCTGAAGGTGCAGGGGGGGGGGGTCCTGAGCAAATACTACTTCTGACCACTATAAATAAAAGCTTGGTTTCCTGGCATAAAATAGTATTTTCTATCTTTCCAAACAGAGCCATGTTACCTCAGTATTACAACAGACGCTGAATAAAACACTATGGATGGCATTTCTAAATGTTCTGGGCACTCTTTCTTTTTCAGTAACACAGTGACACAGTCAAATCCCTATGTCTAAAAAACAGGCACAGTTTAGCATCCACTCCTCATTTCTACTGAATACAACACTGACAGAATCTGTGCCTCCGTAGCTGGTCTTTGTCTTGAGGGCCTCCTGCAAATTTATAACTAATAACCCTGGATGCAGTGACACAAATTCATTCCAGTTTTAACTTAAGAAAAAAATAGTAATGCCAAGCAGTGGTGGCACACACCTTTGATCCCAGCACTTGGGAGGCAGAGGCAGGTGGATCTCTGTAAGTTCAAGGCCAGCCTGGTCTACAAAGCAAGTTCTGGGCCTGGCTTCTTAGCTACTGAGAAACACTGTCTGGAAAAAAAGAAGAGAGAGAGAGAGAGAGAGAGAGGGGGAGGGAGGGAGGGAGGGAGGGAGGGAGGGAGGGAGGGGGGGAGGGAGGGAGGGGGAGGGAGGGAGAGAGGGAGAGAGGGAGAGAGGGAGAGAGGGAGGGGGAGGGAGGGAGGGAGGGAGGGAGGGAGGGAGGGAGGGAGAGAGGGAGAGAGGGAGAGAGGGAGAGAGGGAGGGGAGGGAGGGAAGGAGGGAGGGAGGGAGAGAGGGAGAGAGGGAGGGAGGGAGGGAGGGAGGGAGGGAGGGAGGGAGGGAGGGAGGGAGAGAGGGCGAGAGGGAGGGAGGGAGGGAGGGAGGGAGGGAGGGAGGGAGGGAGGGAGGGAGAGAGGGAGGGAGGGAGAGAGGGAGGGAGGGAGAGAGGGAGGGAGGGAGGGAGGAAGGGAGGGGAGAGAGAGACAAAGTAATTAGAATGATAAGCCAGCTTCACAATATTTACAAGATCAGAGACCCCAAAAAGTGTTCACCTTCAAGTAGTGCTTCACTTTGTAGTCTAGGCTGGCCTACAATTCATATCTTCCTGTCTTCCAAGTACTGAGATCACAGGCCTGTGCCACCATATCCAGCTCAAAAAAAAAAGTGTGTGATTTAACCTGTTCAAATTGTGCATTTTAAACTAAGTCACAGCCATATTGCAAGACAACAAATTGCCTCTTCACAGCTAACCATGGATCACCAGGAGAAGCAGAGCATAACATGGAAGTGATGTTCACTCTACAAACTTACCTTGTCCTCCAGTTGCAAACTTGGTCCCATCAGGGTGAATATCAACTGAAAATATTGGCTTGCCTGGAAACAAAGAAAAACACATCTATTCTGGCTTTTATTCACTGGAAAATAACAACAAAGTCTCATTTAAAAAAAAAAAATATGGATTACTCAAGTAACATCTCTAATTTTTACACCTAGGACAAAACAACAGGCTACAGATACAACTACCTATGGGTAAAAATGGAGAGATCTAACCATTTAGTCAAACTGCTAGAGATTCACTAAGCAACATTAGACAGATGAAATCCAACAGTGATGACTAAGCATGTCATCACTGAGAAACCTTAATATATAAAGGCTATAAACTGTGCAATAAGCTCAAGTCAAAAGTTCCTGTCACCTAAGGACATCTCCCTATCACATGGGACTCTACTTGGCTGACAGTTTCGAAAGAAGGGCACTCTCCATCCATTCTGACTGAGCAGCTGTCATGAGCAGGCCCAATGGCTCATTAAGCCTAGGGCCCTCCCTTACCTTTTGTTTCCTCAGTGGTCCTATAAGTCTATACTACACACATGGTATGTAGCAATTCCCTCTGAGATAAAGCACTCAATCTTGGAGAGAAGCGCTTAAGACTCAGAATGTTCTGATGGGAGATGAAACATTCCATACCAAAGTGAAGTTTCTTAAAACTTACAAAGTAAATAAAAAATTTTTAGGAAATTCCTGAACCTAAGAAACACACTGTCCCCCTTCCTCCACAAGTTTATATAAGCAGTAAGGCCTACTGACAGACTTTCAGACTAAATGCCTAGAAGAGGCTTAGGCCAACTGAGGATCTTGGAAAACTCTCCCCGAGTCAAGCTCCCTGCAGACTGTGTAGTACACTCCAGGTTCCCAGCTTTCATGAGCTGTCACCCATGCCGGGTAGGCTTTTGGAGATGTAGCTGTCTTTGAGTCTTGTATGCAACCCTCATCCATACTCCTGTAAAGTAACCCCCCCCCACCAAAAAAAAAAAAGTCACTAGTTTACCAAGTTGGACTTTGATGATATCCTTACTTTGGATGGTCATTGGTTCCCTATATGGAATAAGTAGACATTTGGTCACATCCCCTCAAGAGTAGTGTCATACAACAACACAAAGAGACCACCTTCTCAGCATTTCCATCTGGAAATGTATACCCTCTATTAAACTGTATACACTGTTAAATGGTATGTTCAGTTCCTGAGGATAAAAGGTTAAATAAAGTAGGTTCTCAGAAACCACAAATGGCCCCTCTGTACCCAAGCCTGGCTGAGGAACTTATGGCTTGCAGGGTAGACCAAGTAAGGCAAAGAAACCAAAACCAAGTAGTCTGTGGAAAGTAATCTATGTCCATCTCCCTGGTGTGCTTCCAAGGCCAAAAGTACAGAAGCTTCATGAGACATAGCAGTTGCTATTGAGTTCATACTACATCCTCAGACAGTCAACTGAGCATCAGCAACTACTGTTATAGACAAGGGATGAAAAGTCATCAGCTCTAGGTGAGTCATCAAGTGAGTAAGGTGGAAGCCCACAGTGTACACCTGAGGGACCCCATGTCAGTGTGGGAAAATACCATGTGGTACCCAAAGGTAGTATCAAATACGGGTCCTTGATGATGCCCCTTGGCACCACCTTCCAGAGTCTAATCTGTGCAATCAAATCAAGCATGAACTCCCACAACACAACACAGGGGTAGTGGGAAAAACAGCTGTGCAAAACCAATACAGAACAGGTGTACCAAATACAAACAGAAATCTTTGGAAAGTTTGGGAATCACACTATGTGCTCTATGATCTCTAATGCTGAATTCCAAATTAACAAAAGCTAACACAATAGACCCCCATCACCATACTGACAGCCCTTGTCTGGCCCCCAAGTCCCCTTAGTGATCTCCAGGCTAATTAAGAGCCATAACTCTACCAAAATTGGCCACGTCTAGACAAGCAACAGCTTGGTACCTTTCTTAATTGTTAAAAAAAAAAAAAAAAAAAAAAAGAACTATCTTGAACACTGGACACACAGCAGATTCAGTATTCATTTTCTCTGACACCCTTTCATTCCTGAGCTTCATGAGATAAGCCTCCACACAGCTCACACTCTAGATAGCTCTTAAAGAACAGACACGGCAGTGGGCGCACTTAGAGGTGGAAGGTGAGATGCAAGTCAGCCTTCCCCAGATTCCAGACACAGCAGATCTTAATTAGTTTTGCCTTACTCTTCAAGAAAAGAACCCATGAACTGGCAAGATGGCCCATGTCAATCCAAGCCTGATAACCTGAGTTCAATTCCAAGAACTCACATAGTGGGAGAACCAACTCAAGAAAGTTGTACACGTATACACGTGTACACATGTACACATGTACACACACACACACACACACACACACGTACATGAGAGCATACAAACACTGATACATACATAGACACACAAATGTGCACACACACACAAGTAAAAAAGTTAAGAAAAAGAAAAGGATACAGAAAACTACCCGATGGCATAAAAAAGGTTCATCCTGAAAGCAAGATGAGGAAGAGTGGAAGGGCTCCACCTGGTGCTTTTGTCAATGAACCTGCACAGGGCACACTGGCATGGCCATGTTCTTCTTTGGCATCACACTTACCCAAAGGCTAAAGAGAAGGGACTTCAAGGCAGTAGATTTCTTGCCTACCCAATCTAAGAAGAGTGCCTCAAGGCTTGAAAAATCAGAAAAGACATTTGGAGCTGTGGGTTTAATCTCAATTCATGCAGGTACTTTTTTCCAGTGGCCAAGGCAGTGAGTCCTGCCAGATACCAAGGCAAATTAGCACCAAGAAGGCCTGTGGCATTCAGAACAGGCTACTGTTCCAAGTATGGAAAGGGCAGCAACAGCCACCTCTACTGGGGGCTTCCTGGGATATAAAGAGCCAGGGCCATGCTGGATGCACCTGGTGAATGCTGCCTCTCCAAGGCTACACTTAACCCTCACTAGCAGAGCATGCTTTTGCACATCTGATCTGCTTCTAACACTCTGTGATGGGGGGGGGGGAAGGGGAGCCTTCAACCACAGGCATTTTCTAAATTTTATACCACTTTCTGGGATAAATTCTCATTTTACATTATGAAGAAACAATTTGCCCAGAGCCACACATCATCCAGCTCTAAAGCTTGAGGCTTTGATATGGTACTTAGCTAAGCAGCACCACTACTGTGAACAGGAAGGAAGCAAAGAAGGGCAGGAGAGTGGGCCAGAATACAAGTGTGTCCTCATGACACAATGTAAGCCTTAGACCTGCTGTGTGGACACACCACTTCAGGCCCTTGGGCACTTGTGACTGCCCCCATGCTAAGCTGAACCTTAGAAAGGTCTAGTATCTCAGCTTTTGCTGTCTGGAGAAATCTGGTTCCTAGTTCAACTACCACACTTTGAAGAGACCTCAGCTGTCCAAAGAGAGAAGACTGATGATTACACACAACAGTGAGAATCAAGACCCTGAGTTCAGACAAGTTGAGGCATTCTAGCTACAAACTGCAGCTGCCATCCAGCAGACTCAATAAATCTGCAGTAATGTCAACCTGGTGAGCCTTGTCAACTTGTGGAATCCTAAGCAAATCATTAAAATGGCTATTCTAAGTCAATAAGGCTAAAAATGGCTGTTGTAAGTCAATAAGCCTAGAGGGCAATATGTCACACAAGAAATAACCCAAAATGCCAATTCATCTACCTTTTAGCTTCAGACAACTTAAGGTAGGCATTTGTAATTTTAACTTAAAAAAAAAAAAATCTACCTGTTTTAATAGGCATAGGGAAGAATGGTTTTGTCCTGCAAGTCTGTATATTACAAATTGGCCTTCTTAGGAAACTTGTCAGAGTACTTAATTGCATGCCACAAACCATTCTTGTTACCTGTAGTGAGATAGTCACCTTGTCCGCACCTGTGGCTTAGACCACGCCCATTGGGGGGGTGAAGACAGGGCCTGACTTGACCTGGGGGAAAAGGCTGAGGAAGGGTTGGAGCCTCTCTCTTGCTGGTGGATGCTGGAAGGCTTAGGATCCTATGGAACCCGCCGCGTTCACCTGCCTATGTTGTGAATTATTTCTCCCTGAATAAACATCTATTCGGCCTAATTGTTTATCCTGATCCTTATTAAACCGCAATAGTTACCAACTGCACAGACACCAGTTATAGTCATGTCCTTTAGAACACGTATATTAAAGCATCACCTAGACAATTTTCCACCAATCCACACTTATAAACATCTACACTGTTCCTATATAAAAAAACATAGTATGATAGCCCTTATCTATAGGAAGCTCCCAGAATTAAAGGTAACCATACAAACCTAAATAGAAGATGTACAGTGATAGCTACACAGTTTAAAAACAAAAAAACAAAAACAAAAACAAAACAAAACAAAACAAAAAACCACTTAACCTAGCCTGGGGCTTCCTTCAGAAGTAAGAATTAAGTCCCAATGATGAGGGGAAGTCAGTCAGAAGGGTGGGATCAGTCAGAGGACATATAGCATTGAATCAAGAAGCAGCCTGATATACTGCCCCAGAGTTCTTGAGCTTAGACCCTATTTAAAAGGTCCATTTTAATGGAGCAATGCCAAGGTCACATTCACATCCTGGCTCAATAAATGCTATGTGGAAGGGGGAGAAGGGACGCTCAAGGCTCCAGAGGAAGATGGAAATAAAGACTAGGAACGGGTTTCGATTTTAACGTTGGCCTCTCTGGACTAACTCTTCAGTCCTGCCTCCTATCCATTATACAACTTTAATTGTTTAATTCTCCCAAACAACAGTTTCCTAATCTGTAGAAGAGGCAAGGATATGCTCAGTTTACAAATACCTGTTCCTTGTGGGCAAATCAAGATATTGTATCACAATGCTTCTAAGATGCATCTACTTCGGAATTTAAAATTTCTCAGACTGGGATACACTTTAGTGAAAGATATGACTGGTTTCCTAACACCCCTTTTTCTTCCTTACTGACACCTGTATCTATCACAGGTTAGATGAAATAGAGAAGTGGCCCTGCCAGTGAAATGCTGGCTCCCAACTCCACAGAGCTCAGGCCTCTCAGTCCCAGGGAAGCAGTCACTACACCTTGTCAATGAGAAGGACCTTAATGAAAGTCTCTTTGAGCTATGGAAAAGTATCTTAGCCAGCTTGGCTGGCTAAAGAACTTTTCTTTTGGCACAGCAAGATAATGATAAGTTCCCAAATACCTCCAATGTCAGGCCTCTTTGCACAGACACAGACAAAGGATAAATTAGCATAAACCCTGAACTCTAACAATGTTGGGCAGTGTGGTAGTTTAAATGCATTTCTTAAGGTAATAAGAAATGGAACTATTAGGAAGTGTGGCCTTTTTTTCTTTTCTTTTCTTTTTTGAGACAGGGTTTCCCTGTATTGCTTTGGAGCCTGTCCTAAACTAGGTCTGTAGACCAGGCTGGCCTAGAACTCACAAAGATCCGCCTGCCTCTGCCTCATGAGTGCTGGGATTAAAGGTATGCACCACCTAAGGAGTAACACTTGGCTAAGAGCTGCCATGTTATGGTCTCTTGACAGCAAATGGAAACCCTAACTAAGATAGCAGTATCTTTTCTTCAAGTCAACCTGAACTGAGCATTCCTGTATTCCCATCACAGGCCATTTCTTCTCCAAGAGTTTGCTTCCAAGTCATCCCTCTTCAGCCCACACAAAACCCTACTGAATAGCCATGCACAGATTCACACGCCTTTAATCCCAGAATTTGGGAGGCAGGCAGGTAGATCTCTATGGGTTCAAGGTCAGCTGGTAAGCATCAGGAGTTCAGGGTTGTGATGTTCTGTGTACAATCTCTAGTGCCAACAAAAACAAATTTTAATAAATCAATTGACCATATTCAACCAGGCAGCCCAGTCTATTCCACTGTTCTATTGTTTTGATTACTATAGTTTTGCCTTATTTCCATCACAAAGTATAAGATCCACAACTTGATTCTTTTAAGGTTATTTTGGTTATTAAGAAATCATTACTGCTGGGTGGTGGCAGTGAACTCCTTTAATCTTGGCACTTAGGGAGGCAGAGGCAGGTGGATCTCTGAATTCAAGGCCAGAGTGAGTTCCAGGACAGCCAAGGCTACACATAGAAACCCTGTCTCGAAAAACAAAACAAGGAGGGAAGGAAAAAAGAAATCCTTAAGCTGGGCATTGATGGCACACGCCTTTAGTCCCAGCACTTGGGAGGCTGAGGCAGATGGATCTCTGTGAGTTCAAGGCCAGCCTGGTGTATAAGACCTAGTTCCAGGACAGGCTCCAAAGCTCTATTGGGCAATTCCTAGGACAGAATGCAATAAGTGAAGTCCTTAAACTTACCCAGACTCCAGTTCCCAGAACATTCACAGCATGTTTCAGGCTAATATGCCCAGTGACAGAGCTACAGTCCTGACAAGGTCATTTGATGGGGAGAGGGCTATGTGTTCTAAAGATAAAACTCCTTGAAAGTCAGGAAGGAAAAAAGTCCCTGAAACTGACCAGTTAAGAACTGCTGGTTATTCAGACACTGAGCTACCTACAAGCCCTACAGTAAGTTAACTCCTGGGTTTCAGCTTTCAAGAGCTGTCCTCTCACTAGCATGAGCTTTTGGAAATTCAGCTATCTTTCAGTCATTCCTCCTCCGGGAAACAATCCTTCATCTATGCCCCTTTAAATAGCACCAATAAACTCACTGTTTTACCAAGATGGACTTTGTTGGTATCTTCACTTTAGTCTATCGTTGATTCCTTTGCTAGGCTGAGTAAAAATTTGTTCACATCTCCCCAGGAATAGTGCCACATAACACACTTGTGTTATGAGAACTGATCTCATAAGCTGTCCTCTGACCTTCAGTGCACACAAAAATATAATAAAAATAATAAAAATAAAGCTAATACACAAAAACAACAAATTGGACCTTGTTAAAAATTAATGAATGTACATCAAGGAAATACTACCAATAGAATGGTAGTATGTATGATAAAAATACCCATACATATAAAATAAAAATAATTTTTAAAGTTTATTTAAAACAAAAAATACAACAATGTACATTATTAAAACTACAAATAAAAAGAAATTTATCTATGGTAGATTACTTGCCTTGCATGAAGTCCTGCATTCAACATTCAGGACTGGAAGGATACGGTGTGTGTGTGTGTGTGTGTGTGTGTGTGTGTGTGTGTGTGTGTGTGTGTGTGTGTGTGTACATATATTGAGAATTAGAATTCTTGGGGAAAAGCCAACTGATTATTAGAGAACTGGAGTATTAAAAGTTGGGAACCAGTTATCTTAGACTATATTTAGAACCCTTAATAGCCATATATTTCCCATCTATATATGACCTAATATCCTTGTGACTATTCAGTAAAGAATTCTGAACTATACAGACCCCCCCCCAGTTTATACCAAATATCTGAGGCCTACAACAGAAACTTCCCATGCTTTGCTGTAACCACCTCCTTAATGTTTCTACCAATGTATTTGAAAAGTGTCTTGATTTATAACTTTCTCTTCTCTGTTACTATACAACTTCTGCCCCACTGGAACACAGTATTTAGGGTAACCTAAATCCATTTCCTAGGCTGTGGTCATTCAGAATAGACTCTTTTATTCTCTTGAAAGCTGTGTTTTTGCCTTAAAAGTACAGACACACTGTATATGATAGGTTATACTGACTCTTAGTTATGTAATATTATGTACTATTCAGATGTAAACATTATATAAAATGAATGGCATATAATACAAGTAAAATATTCCTTTTCTGAAAGGCTTGTGACTGTTTCAGATTCTAAGAACTCACTATACAGACCAGGCTGTCTACTCATAGAGATCTGACTGCCTCTGCCTGCCTTCTGAGTGCTTGGAATATAGGTATATACCACCACGCCCCACTAGAGTCTAACTTTATATGTATAGTAAGTTCTCTTGGGAATTAGATCCAAGTTAAAATAGGAGATTCTTTTTTACTTCACATACACAGTATCTTAAACCATGTCTCATGGTATGGAATTTGTACATTGTAACATCACAGTGGCACTGGAAAAGCTTTGAATTTTGGAGCATCCTGCATTTGGGATTATATATGTATATATACCTCTCTATATGTATATACATACCCACATGAAATAATCTGTGACTACAAGATTATCAACTCATTCAGATATAATATATCCTGCCTGGATTATCATACAGCTTCCTGGGAGTCTCCAGCTCCCTCTTCCTCCTGTTAGGGTACAGCTACTCCCTCTGGGTATAACATGACCATGACCATCAGGATGCAGAGGTTTCAGTGATGACTACAGAATACCCTGGCCCTAAGGTATTCTGTAGAAATAAGAATATTTCTTATTCTTATTAGAAATAAGCAAAAATATGCAGGAATGACCAAGTCAGTCATAGCCAGGTCAGAGATAGGAAATCAATGATGGCTAGGTCTATGATTAGCAGCAATGGAGCTATTATAATTCCCTCACAAAAAGAAAAGGTAGAGTCACAGGATCCTAACCGGGGCTGTGTGAAAGGCACTTGAGTATATAGGAAGTAGCAAGCTGACTGAGGATGGGACAACAGTGTCCCTTTGCTCCTATAACCAACCACAATAAATTCATTGTTTCACCAACCTGGACTTGTATAAAATTGATTCTCTGGTCTGTCAGTGCCCCCACCTGAGGTAAACAGATGAATGCCCTAGAAACCTCACACACTCCCAGGCTAACCTCAACACCCCTCCAAGACCCTAGTCAAATCACCCCAGATGCAGTCCCACTGTTCACTCTCTGCCCTCGCCTCTTGTGGTTCTTGGCCTTGCCATTGTTCATACCACAATGCCATCAGTACTTTCTTCAAAATCCAGGCAGTTCTGGTAGATCTAACTAGACTGTGATTCCCTCATAGGGCACTTTCCACTCTCACAAGCCTGTAAGAGATGCAGCCTCTTCCCTTTAGGAATAGGCACACTCTAAAATATGAAAGTAGCACCAAGATAGCCTCCAGCAGTCCTTACTTGGATAGGTGCTGTCCTCAGCAAGATCCACCCCATTCAGCAACTGTGCACACAAGAGTACAAAGGCCTTGACCCCTCAGTCTGATTTGGGACAGTTCAGCTCCATACATACCCACATAAAACCACCTGTGACTATCAGGATCATTACCACTTCAATCAAATATAATCATCTCTTGCCTGGACCATCAGCTTCCCAAAAGTCTCTAGGCTCCCACTTCCTCCTGTTGTGGTATAGTGTCTTCCTCCCCACAGTGGCTCTCACTCTGCCACCCCTCCAGCTAACCATCTGTTCAAACACTCTTCAAATTCACACTTGTGTGACTCCCAAGAATGCTCTCCAATAATCCTCCCATATACAGTACTCTCAGACAGACAATTCTTATTCAGGCTTTTCCCAAAACATTATTTACAATTTCCTACTCCAGGTGGTTACCCACATATATGTAGTCCCAGAAATGTGGGAGGCAGGAGGATCTCTTGAACTTAAAGCTTTAATTCTCTTAATGCCCATCTCTCCCTAGTGTTGCTTTTGTCTCTGTTTGTTGTTACTCTCCACTCTGACCTACCTGCTCCCTGTTGATGGCTCCTGCTCAGGACATCTCTCTCTGGCCTTACCTGCAATGCTGTTGTCCTTGCCATTTGCACATGACAACATACTTATTATCAACAAACTTGCCAGGCAGACACTGATGGTTTTCCATCCTCCTAGTACACCGTAGCTATCACTTGCTAAGGGACTACTCTGGAAGCTCTCTCCCTATACTACCTCTTTCCTGTGAACAAGATACCCATCCCAGGCTCTCTGGATGGACCTCAGGCTCTCTAGATGGATGGCTTCAGTCTGGGATACTGTTTAATTTCCTATTGTGTCTAGTTCTTAGTCCACTCCCCAGCACACAGTTAGCCCTTAGTATTTGTCAAATGGACAGATTTATTCTCTGTAGGATGATCTTTGAAAAGTGCAATAGGCCAGATGTCAGCTCCAACAAACAACTATCCTTAGTCCTCAAGGGAAACGTGCTGCCCCTTTAGTCTATTCCTCACTACCATGTTTTCCAGAGCAATCTCCCTATAAGCTTAGTCTATCTTATATTGGTTAATGCACCAGGCAGATGTTAGTTTTAGGAACAAGTTTTGACCTAAATAGGTTTTCTTTTTGCCAGGGGAGGAGTGATTGTCAGTCGTTTGCTATCTGTTCTATTTACTCATTTCCCTTATTAAAATAGAAAACTATAGAATATGACCCAGATTCAAAGTTCTTGAACTGTAGGTCAGAATCCCATATGCGAGAGCCACAAAAAGTTTCTAATAGCACAATGACCAAAAACTCAAAATTAAACCTGTAATGGTTCTGAGTATTTCTAGCAGTTCCCTGTATTGCCCTGTACAAAGGCACTGCAGTCTCAATTCCAAACATGCAATATACACACTTTTCACTGCACATGCAATCACACAAAATAGCAGCTCAGAGTCAAAATTATTCTGTTATGAACCTTTTTTTTTTTCTTACTGTGCAGTGTTTTCAGCTTATAGAAAGATACTAGTTTGGACTGTGTCATATTAGAATGTCTGACTTTCAAGTTGCTATTTGAGTTATTAATTTCAGTTCCACAAGAAACCATTTAATGAGTTTGGGCTTAGCATCAGAATAGTACTCCCAACAACTCCTAAAATATCCCTAAAGATACTTCAGCTGTTTAGCATTAGAAGTAGTTTTCAGCATTGGCAATTGTAAAATCAAAATAACAACTCAGAAAGGTGTCTAAGATTCTTTATATCACATAGTATCAACTATTCAGCTGATTCAATTCTTCATGTAAAAATAAACATATCTATCTCAGTAGATGTAATTTGGTTGTCTTCAATATGATAAAATTATGTATCAAAGAATTGTTTTAAAATAAAACATATCATTAATCAGTAAATGTTTGACTTGTATACCTATTTTATATACTTATATAGCCAAAATCACATAAAAAAAATTTGGTGAAAAGTGGTCAAGAGTGAGAAAGTTGCTATGCGTGGTAGCACACTCCTTTAATTCCAGCACTTGGGAGGCAAAGATAGGTGAATCTCTTAAGTTCAGGGCCAGCCTGGTCTACAGATCAAGTTCAAGGACATCCAGAATTATACAGTAAAACCTGTCCTTAAATAAATAAAACAATTTGAAAAAAAAAAAATGGAATAGTTTAAACCCTAATAGGGCTGGCAAGATGGCTCATGGCTCAGTGGGTAAAGACACGGACCTGAGTTTGAACCTTGGTTCCCACAAGGTAACAAGAGAGTTGACTCTTTTAAAGAGTTTTCCTTATTTCCATTCTCTCTCTCTCTCTCTCTCTCTCTCTCTCTCTCTCTCTGTGTGTGTGTGTGTGTGTGTGTGAGAGAGAGAGAGAGAGAGAGAGAGAGACATAAAATTGAGAGAGAGAGAGAGAGAGAGAGAGAGAGAGAGAGAGATACATAAAATTTAAGAAGCCCTGACATAAACGAATTCCTTAGGCAGAAGCTTAGACAAAACATTTCCTTATCACTGGAGGCCCCAGGAGATTCCACCAGGAAACCTGTTCTATAAGAAGACACAGCTAGGCCTGGCGGTGATGGAACACACCTTTAATCCCAGCACTCGGGAGGCAGAAGCAGGTGGATCTCTGTGAGTTCAAGGCCATCCTGGTCTAGTTCCAGGACAGCTTCCAAAAGCCACAGAGAAATCCTCGAGAGAAACAAAAAGACACAGCTAGGACAAACAAGAAACAAGTCAAGGGTGGTGGCCACCCAGCCACCATCCCCTTCTTCCAGGATCTCCACACGTGTTTACTAATACTGTAGTATATACATGCCACAGTGCTTCTCCATCTTTCTCATCTCACTACCCCTGACTTTTCCCCCCTCTCCCTCTCAAACTTAGACCACGTTCTAAGTCCTACAAGGACTTAAGACACAGGCTAGGTGTCAAACCCTCAGAAACTTCAACACTCCTCTCCCCAATATGATAATGCATGCCTTT
Organism: Cricetiscus sungorus; assembly: GCA_030556225.1. Lineage (NCBI taxonomy): Eukaryota > Metazoa > Chordata > Mammalia > Rodentia > Cricetidae > Cricetiscus > Cricetiscus sungorus. The sequence goes on from JANBXA010000641.1 coordinate 40,426,316, forward strand.
AATATTAAAAGACAGAGACAGGAAGATCTCTGAATTCTAGGACAGCCAGGGTTACCTTGTCTCAATAAATAAAATATAGTCAGCAGGATTAATCTCAAAACTGTATGTGTATAAAGTGTACTGCATCAATATAAACAATGGATACTAATTGTTATTTTGCATTGTACTTTAGGGCAATCATTTATATTGAGTACAAGGTGATGAGATATGTCTTTTTTACATGATTTTACCAAGGTTGAGACTTAGTAAAGCCAAGACTCCTTAACTAGTAAATGCTGTTACCTTGAATTCAGTTTAAATCCACATGCAGGGCAAATTTCATTGCAAAATTACAATGTCAAGATTTACCAACATGCTGATGACCACAGACCAGAACATCTCAAGTGGAAGTGATTTGGGCTAACAAGTGAACATCAGCAATGTCACAGATACGTTTGGTTCAGGTAAATGAGCAGTTATGGTGGTAGGTGCTGCTAACATCTTAAGGGTCACATAACATACAAGACAGGCCTTGAAACAGTTGTGTGACTGCCTAGGTGGAAGAATCCTATGTGAGAGGTTTCTTTAGTACTGGGGCAGAAAGATGAAGACCAACAAGCACTTCTCTCTCTGCCTTTAACCTCTTCTAGCTACCTTGTCTAAGTGGATCCCCTGTGGTCTTTGGAAAAACCTTCCACTCTGTTTTTCCCCCATCTCTCAACTCCCAAAAAGTATGTTCATGCTGTATAAGGAAACACAACTGCTGAGTGAAAATCTCAGGAAATACAATCATGCATCCCTCCAATGCAGTAGGGCTGTTCATTCACACAAAAGGAGACTTGTTTTTACTAGCTACTACCATTCAATGTCTGACCAGCAAGCAACTTCCACTACTCACTGCCATCTTTAAAGCCCTGCTTAGTAATGACTCAACAGCATCCTCTCCAAAACAGACCCAATTTAGAGAGGGAGGTTGCCTTTAGATTAAAAAAAAAAAAAAAAAAAAAAGTTGCTTAAGTCTCAAAATCTTTTATCATTATAAACATTGTCAATTCAGTATTTTTAATTTAAAAAAAATTCATACAATGTATTTTGATCATATTCTTTCCCCTCCCCATCACTTACTTAGGTTTATTTTTAACACACTTTCTGGGCTGAGAACTTTAATGTTTCTGTGCTTAGCTTAACTTCACAATGATACCGTAAAGAGCAGAGAGCAGATATCCACACCACTCTCCTTGCTTGTGACAAAAAAGGAAAAATAAAAAAAAAATACGCAGATGTTTGGCTGTAGGAGTAATAAGCTTCCCGGACCAAATACAAAATGAAAAGGCCACGTGGATTTTTAAAAAGGAAAAATGCATTCACTCGTCTTGCTTTACAAAAAGAATAAATAAAATAACTGTAGCTCCCTCTAGATGTATTACAAAGTAGAAACGAAGAACAAGACAGTATCAGGGAGACTCTTCTCTCTTTGGTCAGAGGGTGATGGCTTCCCACTGCAGCCTTAGGGTACTTCCAGAGACTCAAGTACTAACAGCTGGAGGAGGGCTCCAGGCAAGTAGCTCTCCACAAAACTGGATGTCACCGGCTGCTCTGCATCAGCGTTCTCCGCCAGGATGTGTGTCTGTTTGAAATCACTACCACACATCCAAAGTCGCTCTTCTAAAACAACCTGTGCACTATTGGTCCCGATCTTAGTCACGCTGAAGCCCCGGCCCTGCGTTAAATGTGGTTCCTTCGTGGCCCTCCAAAGGACCCTGCACCCAGGGCCTTCCCAGGGCCGCAACAGCCCGAGTGGGGGCACTGTCAGCAGCTCCAGGCCTCAGAAGCGGCAGTACATTCAGTCAGTCTCTCGTGCAGATTCTAGGTCTCCACCGAGCCACTGAAAGGCCACAAGGGGGATGTCGCCCCAGTTTCATACTCACCTCAACCATCTGAGCACGTATTGGACGGTGAAGCCGGGTGGCAGCACCAGGCCGGCTCACAGAAGCCAGGCGTCCGGCGCTCCAGACTAGGGGTGGGCGGCGCAGGATTCAGCGCCATTGCCTGGAGCGAAGGCGGACTTCGCTGCAACCAGCCCGAAGCACGTGCCCAGGCTCGCCGGTATCCCGGAGCCGAGGACAAAGTCTGCTCCCGCCCGCTCTGCAGCTCCAGCACCCGGCACCGGCGTCTGGGCAAGGCGGGCAGGGCTTGAGCGCGCCAAAGGCCAACTCCAGACCCCACCCCGAAGCAGGCTCGGCCGCCCACGACTCCTGCGCGCACTCACCATTGTGGTTGACCCAAGTTGGCTTCAAGAGCTTCATTGTTCGGCCGACGCCGGGCTGAGGCCAGAGCCGTGTCCCTCAGCGCGCCTGAGCCATGGAGCCGCTGCCGCTTCCTCCAGCGCCGCCCGCCCACTCTTGCCCTCAGCGCCGCCGCGCCATCTCCGGCCCGCGCCCCCAGCCGCCGCCACAGCCGCCTCCTGCGCTCGGCCGCCACCGCAGCCGCCACAGCCGCATCCCCTGCGCCGCTCCTCCTCCGGCGGCTCCGGGGCAACGCCGGAAGTCACGGCGCGCACCTGCCAAATCGCCCCGGCGGGAAACCGCTCCCTACGCGGACGGGGCCGCCTCGGCTCTTTGGCTGGCAGGGGGAGTGCGAGGCTACTCCGCTTTGGGTCCGGCACCGGCGCGTCTCTTGTGAGGCTCTATGTGGACGGGCTGGCAGAGATCGAGAGTCCGCTCGGCGACGCGGAGCCAGGGTAGTGTCCAAGTCTTAGCTCTGCGTCCACGGCTTCGAGTCCAGCTTAGTAACTAGCTTCCGTCACCCGCTCTATTGGGCATCTCGTGAGCGCCATCCCGGCCGGCCCCAGCATGCAGCTAGCGGCAGAATGCAACAGCCCTGGGCTCGAATGGGTGCCGAAAAGAGCTAACCTGGTGGAGAGGTAGAGGGGGTTAGACGGGCGCATTTATTGGAAGAGCGGGCGTTTGCATAGACGTGAATACATAGGCCAGGCGAAGCAGAGAGCGGCCACACCAGCACAGGAGACACTTGGGCAAGGGCTGCAGGCCTACACCGCAGCATCAACAGGAGGCGGAACGCCAGCCACAGGGCGCTACGAAGCGGGGCGGGGCTGCGTCAGGGGCGGGGCCAGGGCGGGCCCGCCTCTCCGAGTCCCGGACCGGAGAGTTCCGGGCTGCGGCCTGCCTGACCCTACTCGGTACCGCAGGTCGGACGGCCCAGGGGCGCGCTCCCGGAAGCTGCCCACCTGCGGGTGGCGTGAAAAGCTATGACTACCGCTGCGATGCTGTGTGTTGCGCGGGCTCTGCGGTCGCTGAACTGGTGAGTGCCGCCGCGGGTGACGAAATGGGCAGGGCGCGTGCGCGGCCTCTAGCTGCTCTGGCGCTCGCAGATTATTTCTGCGTGTAACTCAGTAAAACAGACTACTCGCCTACCGAGTCTGGAGCCTAAGGCTCCATCCCAGTGTCACAAGAGAAAAAAAAAAATTGGGCATGGCGGCGCACGCCTGTAGTCCCCGGATTTTGGAGGTAGAAGTTAGATCAGAAATTCAAGGTCATCAACTGCTAGGTAAAACGTGTAAAACCTAGGCTATGTTACACTCTATTTAAAAGAAAAACAAAAATCCTGCTGGGCTAAGTAGAGGCCCTACCCAAGTCGGAAATGGAGTTTTGAAAAAACACTCACTTTGACTTTGCTAGCCTAATACAATTGAACTAGGCATGGTGGGTCAGCCCTAGGCAAGAGAATTGCTTTAAGTTCCAGAATAGCCAGAATTACAGAGACCTTTGTCTGAAAAAATCAAAATAGATACTTTCAAACGTCCTCCAGGATTTGGGGATCCCTGTAGTTAAATGCATATTCTTTCTGGATCTTTATACGTAACCCTTCTCTCCTTCAGGATCCCTGGAATCTGCCAGACACAGGCCAGACACACCCACCAGAGAGCTTCCTTGCTGTCCTTCTGGGAGCTCATCCCCATGAGGTAAAATTAAATATGCATTTAACCAAACAAAGCAAGACTGCCCAACCTTTGGTTAGCACAGATGGGCCTATCAAGTTAATTAAATGTAGGTAGATGCCTCTCTCTTGGCTTTCCTGGAACTCTGTATTTCTGGGGGGTTTTTTGTTTGTTTTTTTTGGGGGGAGGTTTTCGTTTTGTTTTCCAGACCAGGTTTCTCTGTGTAACAGCCCTAGCTGTCCTGGAACTAGCTCTGTAGACCAGACTGACCTCAAACTCACAGAGATCTTCATGTCTCTTCCTCCTGAGTGCTGGGATTAAAAGCATGTGTCACCATTGTCCAGCAAGTTTTGGGTTTTTTGTTTTGTTTTTATGTATATGTGCCTGTCATATGTATACACATATGTTTTCAGGTGCCCTCAGAAGCCAGACAGGGGTTACAGATCCCCTAGAGTTATAGAAATCCATGAGGCTCTGATGTTGGTGCTGGGAACCAAACTCCAGTCTTCAAAAGTAGTAAGGACTCTTAACTACTGAGCCATCTCTCCAGCCCCAGATCGCATATTCCTAATGGTAAATTATGTCTGGGAGATGTGTTCCTTAAAGCAAACTAGAAAATTCCTAAAGCAATTAGGACATGAAATTTTTTTTTAATGCATTATATCTGCATGTATGGGTGTACAGTGCTTGCCTGATGCCCACAGAGGCCAGAGCAGGGTGCCAGTTCCCTTGGAACTGAAATTAATGATGGTTGTGAGTCACCATGTGAGTTCTGGAAACCAAACACAGGTCCTCTGCAAGAGCAACAAGTGTTCTTAACCACTGAGCCATCTCAACACTCCAGAAATTGGTAACAAATTCTGAGAAGTAAATGAAGACATGGCCAGTCACTTTTACTATTCTGTCTCTTTTATGCTTAAAACATTTTTTTAAAACACAAATTCTTTTAAAATGTGAATGAGTTTTTAATCCATTGCAGTAAGTTGATTTTAGTTCAGTAAGTTCACTTCTCAAGGCAGTTTCAGGGTACCATTGAATCACAGACTTCTAAGAGCTGGCCATGGTGGTGCACACCTTTAGTCCCAGCACTCGGGCAGAGGCAGGCAAATCTCTCTGAGTTCAAGGCCAGCCTGGTCTACAGAGTGAGTACTCAGAGAAACCCTGCCTTAAAAGAGAGAGAGAGAGAGAGAGAGAGAGAGAGAGAGAGAGAGAGAGAGAGAGAGAGAGAGAGAGAGAAGCTCGATTTATTAAGTCCTTGACTAGCATGCACAAAACCTTTGGTTTAGCCCCCAGCACTGTAAAACAAGGACTGGTAGAAAATTACGGGACAATCCTGGCAGTCAGGATGGAGACAGTAGGATCAGAGTTCCAGGACATGACTACATAGCTAGTTCAAGGCAAGCCAAGGTTATGAGAATGTGTCTTAAAATAAAAAAATTAACACTTCCCCTTAGTAAATACCTATAGTTTTGTGCTGCTTCCTAGAGTTAACTGTCACTGAGCTCATAGAGTCAGGACTGCAGACAACTCTTTCTTGTAGGCACTTCATTTAGCATCATGTCTGTCCTGAGGTTGAAGTAGAAGCATTGACTGTTTGTTTCTTATCCACTAGAGCAGAACCTCTACGGAAGAAGAAGAAGGTAGATCCTAGAAAGGATCAAGCGGCAAAGGATCGCTTAAAAAGGAGGATCCGAAAACTGGAAAAAGCCACCCAAGAACTAATTCCTATTGAGGATTTTATTACCCCTGTGAGGTTCTTGGATAAGTCAAGGTAAAGGCTCTCCTGGGTTGACATCCTCGAGTAGTTCTGATTGCAGTTCATGTCTCGTGGGAACAAGTGAGTGGGGTGGACTCCCCTGGTCTAAGTCTTTTTCACCTTGATTGTGATTTGGGGGTTTGGAGAAAGACATTCAGGAGTTTGGATCAGCTTTGCTCCAAGGGTCATGTGTTCATGTCCATGAGTGTTGATAGTAACTATGACTTACATCTTGGCTCCACGGCTCTCACCCTCTCACCACTGTAGAAAACTCTCAGCCCCTCCTACAAATGTTCATAGTTGGTGTATGTTACAGTTGTGCTGTGTGTAAATTTAGCAGCTAGCTCATGCTCTTCTGGAAGAATGAACAGTTTATAAAGCCCTGCAAGTTGGGAAGCACTGGTACTTTTTGATGTTCTTTAAACAAGCCAAGACAGACTAGCCAGGCTCTTGTCTCTTGAGATTTTGGTGTTTGTTTCTTCTATTCCCCTCTAACCAAAAGGAGGCTTTGTATGGGGCAAAAACAGTGGTGCCATAGTTCTCTCAGAGTGTTCTCTTTTCTGCTGGTGGACAGCAACTGCTGCCATGTTCTACACTGTGTTCCTTTTTTCTTCCTTCTTTTAAGATTTCTTTTTATAGGGGCTAGAGAGATGGCTCAGAGATCAAGAACATTGGCTGCTTTTCCAGAGGTCCCAAGTTAAATTCCCAGCAACCACATGGTGGCTCACAACCATCTATAATGAGATCTGGTGCCCTCTTCTGGCCTGAGGAATACATGCATAATACATCTTTTAAAAAAAAATTTTTTTTTTTTTATTTATGTGTTCTTGTGTGTGTTGTATGTTCGTGTGATTGCAGATTCTCTAGAGCTACAGATAGCTGTGAGCCAATTTAATATGGTACAAAAGAAATTCTGGTCTCTAAAAACAGTAAATGCTCTTAACCTCCAAGTCATCTCTCCAGCCCTTTATTTACTCCCAAGTTTACTATTTCCCTGAGCCCTGGTGCCTAACACTGAGCAGTGATGTCGTGTACAGTCGGTCACAAGGGTCCCTCTGCAGCACAGTCAGTACTCCTCCAGGTCACAGCTTTGACTTGTGTGTTCACAGACAACGACCTCAGGAGGAGCATTCTTTCGAGGAGAGTGAGCAAAGAGCTCTTCTGCTGAAGAAGTGGGCACTATACAAGCAGCAGGAACATGAAGCAGAGAGGGACGTCATCAGAGCCATGCTGGAAGCCCAGCAAGAAGCACTTCAGGAACTGAAGCTTGAGTCTCCAGAGCTCTACTCAGAGGCCATAAAGCGGGACCCCAGCCTATTCCCCTTTGAGAAAGAAGGGCCACACCACACGCCACCAATCTCTAACTACCAGGCCCCTGAAGGAAGGTACAATGACATCACCAAGGTGTACACACAAATAGAATTCAAAAGGTAGAACTGAAAACTGCTATCCTTGGAAGATGCTGGCCCTGTCTACTTTCCACAAATGAGATACACTCAAAGTAAAATCAAAAGTGCCTCTGTCCATTATTTCATCCTAAATGAATCCACCTAAGTTTGGGTGGGGTTTTCACACACTGGTGAAACAGTGACAAAAAGACGTTGACCTTCCAGTGGAGAAATTATGGCTTAAAAATAAAACTTTAGTTGCAATCTAAACTATTTGCAGAAGGCACAAAATAAGCCAGAGCACTGGGGCTGGAAATTATTCAGGGTTTGCTGGTTGGGCAAGTGTACCAACAGTTGGACCTTACTGTGGGATAACTGCAGTTTCTCTTGAGTTTAAGGTGAGGAAGTTAACTTTAAAAAGTAGAAGAAGCCAGGAACATGTTAGTGATCTAGCTGAGACTGTTGCACTTCCTACTGTTCATCTGTAGTGATCCCTGTAATCCCAGCACTGGGATCACTGAAGCAGAAAGACAGCCAGGGTGTGCAGGTATCCTAAGATACAGGGTGAGACCCTGTCTCCTAAGCAAAAACAAAACTTAGAACTAGTGAATGTAGTATTCTGTCCCAGCTGCCGCAACAAAATACCATAGCATGGGCAGTGTACACATTGGAAACGTTGAGGTCTTATGCTTGATCTCTCCTGGGGCCACCCCTTTGATGTACAGGTGGCCTCCTTGTGTTCACGGACCTTTTTCAGACTTCATTTTATTCATGTTGCCATACAGCAGACCTAATGGTCTTGTATCCCAATTGTCTCCCTAAACACGGTGCTTCCGCATCTGAGGTTCCAGGGTCTAGTGGCAGAATAGTGCCACTTTTCCTAGTGACTGGCTTCTTTAGAACTGTACTGCAAATAAGCCAGTGGAAATCTTTGTTTGAATATGAACTTAGATTATTGAGGGCTGGCAATACAATTTAGTGGTACTTTGTATGCCATATCTGAGGCTGTGGCTTTGGTTCCTAGCATCACATGCGCCCCCCCCCAAAAAAAAAAAGTTTGTTTATTGTGGCAAAAGACAAGATTAACTCTCTTGACCAGTTCTAGCTACTTCAGTGGTGTTCAGTGGTGTATGTGTGTGTAGAGTATGATCTATTGAGAGTATATTCATAATACTGTCTGTATTTCTAGGATGTTACATTATGAAATGGAAAACTGTACCTTTTAAAGAACCCCCCACCAACTATGGCACATAACTGTAGTTCTAGCTACTTGGGAGACTGAGGCAAATGGATATCAAATTTGGGGCTGACCTGGGCTATAATGTAGCACAAATTCTAATTGGTAATAATAAAAAACCCTGAGTCAGGTACTATGTGAGGGGAAATCTGGAAGATGAAAGAAGCCAAGTGCCAGCCACTAGAGAATTCTTACCTCTATCAGTGCTCAGACCAAAGGGTCTATCCTGTCTTCAGACTGCATCCTTAGACTGCCCCCTCACACAGACTGCCTAGACTGCACTGAGCTCCTGTCTCACCCCATCTTATCCTCTCTGGAACTAGCCATATCACTTCTGTCTCCACCTCCCTAGTGCTTGGATTAAAGGCATGGGATCCCAAGTGCCAAGTGTTGGAAACTGCCATTCTGCTGACCCCGCCCCCAAACAATGGGTGGGACACACATGCCCAGTGTGGCCACGTCATGGCTATCACGAGTTGGGGGACAGGTAGTTTCATAAGGACTCAGTATGCATGTGCAAGCTTCCCCTTTTAAGCAAATGCCCCCCCCCTCACGTCTCTTTACCTATTTTCTCTTCCCTTGCCCCTCACTCCCCTTTCTAATAAAACTTCTGGCATGTTATCCCTCTGCCTCAGTCAACCCCCTCCAGCTTTATGGTCCCCTGATGTGGGACCCCCTCCCCCTTTTCCAGCTTTACCCTATAACTGAAACAAAAGAACAACACCAAGATCACCTTTTGTGTGAGCTCTGTTTCTCTTTTACACAGATTCAATCTCGTGTAGCCCAGAGTGACCTTGAAGTAACAGAGATCCCTCTGCCTCTGTCTCCCAAGTCCTGGGATTAAAGGTATGTGCCACTACTCCCTGGCTTCTAGTGGCTTAGCTCTGCACTCTGATCTTCAGGAAAGCTTTATTTGTTAAAACACAAAATATAACTACATTTCTCCTTTTTTGTCTAAAATAATGAAGGCTATAACTGGTATAAGAAAAAACTATATGGGGCTGGAGAGGTAGCTCAGAGGTTAAGAGTAATTACTGGCTACAGCCGGGCAGTGGAGGCACATGCATTCAATCCCAGCCCTCAGGAAGCAGAGGCAGGAAGATCTCTGTGAGTTCGAGACCAGCCTGGTCTACAAGAGCAAATTCCAGGACAGTCTCCAAAGCCATAGAGAACACTGTCTCGAAAAAACAACAAACAAACAAACAAACAAACAAAAGAGTACTGGCTACTCTTCCAGAGGTCATGAGTTCAATTCCCAGCAACCACATGGTGGCTAACAACCATCTATAATGAGATAATGGTACCATCTTCTGGTATGTAGGCATACCTGGAGGCAGAACACAATATACATAATAAATAAATCTTTTTTAAAAAAACAATGAAATAAGTACAATAACTATATACAATATGTACAGGCAATAAGTACATCAACAATGTCTAGTCCATTTGCAGAGAAAATGCTCCATTATATCCTAACTTGGTAAGTCCAAAGTCTGTACCTAATTTACTTTCTATCATAACTTGAATCACCATCCAAAAATACCTTTTGATATCTCTAAACTTTTCTGGTAAACAAGGAAAATTATAACTGTAACTATTTAGTCTCCTTCAGAGACCCAAGAAGGAAATAATATTAACTGAGAAAACAGGAAATACAAGCAAGCGACTTCCAAAAAAATGTGAGAAATGACAAAACAGCTAGCTGCCTGGACAGTCACCCAAGGTTCCTCTGCAACATTGGGGCATTTATTTTTGGCCTAAAGGCCTAGAATATTCGACAGACTTTTCTATGAACAGGAATTTTGAAAGGCTGTCCTACCTTGTCTTGGCAAAGTTCGGCAGTCCTTTCTTTTGTGTCCCCCTGGTCCAATTTGAACAGTATACTGTCAGAAATTGTGGCAAGGGCACTTTCTTACCCAGTGGCTTACTTTTGCCACAAAAAAAGTAAACTCCGTGTCCTTGAATTTATTTCCTGCTGTCTGGGGGGGGGGGGGTGACAGCATCTTTAGGGGATCCTGAAAAGAAAACATTGGGTTAATTGTCAAGTCCTGGGAGAGGTAGCTGTATCATTTGTTGTCCAGTCTCTTCGTAATGGGAAGGTACAGGGCTCATCTCAAGTTTGTGAGACTGGATCATCTCAGCTAGCTACCTCCAAATTGTTCTGAGACATTTGTTGTCCAAAGCAGATCTTTAGATGGTATTTTTCAGCTTAGGGGTGTTGTCACGGTCCTGGTGGAATTTTTGTAGGATGTCATACTTTTGGAGACTTCAGAAATCAAATTATGTCACATTATTCCTTTTCTTGGTAAATTTTTCCCAGTAGTTCTCCCTTCTTCAGATACTTATTTTTTCAACAGTCTTTAAATTCCTCAAGATGGTTGCTTTTATTTTCCTGAAAAGATAAAAATAAAACCCTCCCCACCCCTAACTTTGGGGAGTTTCCCTTTTGGCAATGAAAAGCATTTTTTAGTTTTATATGTTAGTTTAAATAGAATGGTCACACTGTCACACTGTTTGATGAACTATCACCTCTTCTAACCAAGAGGTCTCTCTTGTTCAAATCTAATCTTTATCAATTTTGATGGTATCCACAGCATTTCTTCTCCTGTGGAAACAAAAGCAAAACCCCTTCCCCAATGTAACACATAATCTCATTTCCATTCTGAGGTCAACACATCTGTAAAGTATACAAGATGATTTAATTTCATAGTCATTTTTTTCTATTATCCAATGTTTCTCAACAACTGTCATTCCTTCCTCATTAGCATTTAGAAAATTCAAAGTTAATAAAGCATTATGCAATCTATTTCTGGGGGACTCTATTGCCCCTTTCTGCTTATTTAACATATCCTTTAGGGTTCAATTTGATCTTTCTATAAGTGCTTGCTCTGTGGGATTGTGTGGTATACCTGTAATGTGCTTTATATTATGATAAGCAAAAAACTGTTTGTGGTGATATTTTGTTTATGATACACCAAATAAGATCAGATAGACCTGAAGATATGAGTGCAAAGCTGCTACACTAGTTAACCATAGAGGCCAGGCAATGGTGGTACACATCATTAATTCCAGGTCTCAAGAGACAGAGGCAGATGGATCTCTGTTGATATAAGGCCACCCCAAACTACACAAAATTGATCCAGGCTAAAAGAGAAACAGAGATTCACAGAGGTGATCTCAGCCCTTGGGATCCCACACCTTTAATCCTAGCACTAAAGAGGAATATAAGACAGGAGGAGACAAGAGAGAGGCAGTCTAGGCAGAAGGCAGTTTGAGATTTGGTGGAGATCATTGCAGTCTGAGGTTCAGTGGATTGCCCCTTCAGTCTGAGCATTGGTAGAGGTGAGAACTTTTCTAGTGGCTGGATGCTTTGCTTCTCTGATCTCCAGCTTTAATCCCAATATCTGTAGCTGAGTTTTTAGTTTGTGCTTTACTGTTTCATTTTACGAGAGACATATGCTGGTACATTGTCAGTCTTAATTTGTACAGGTATTCCCAGGATGACCATAACTTCTAACAAATATGTGATTAAAGAATCCACCTTTTCAAAACTCAAAGCAGTTGGCTATATATAGTTTTCCAAATCCTACCAAATGAAACACATCCATCTTCCATATTACATTCCTTTAAGTACCCGTTGGGTTAGTCCCTGCAGGTAGTGGTGTTTGGTTGTATAAAGAACAAGTCGAACATTTCCTTATAATTTCCTTGGCTTATGCCAAGTAATGAAAAAGTTTTTTTTTTAAATCTTTGCTATTGACATAATGTTTTTTTTTTATGAGAGTCTGAGGCCTCCAACACATTTCTAATCAATAGCTGATCAATTTCTTCATTGACTTGCGCCTGAGGACCTGGTAAAATCATATGGGGTCAATGTGTGTTTTATATATGGGGATGATTCCTATTCCTGATTATTTCTTGTAACTGAATAAATAATAAAGTCAATTCTGTATCATCTGGTATAAATTCAGCAGTTTCAATATGCAAAACAGCTCTGCATATTGTCAATCAGTAACTATGTTGAGAGGTTCCATAAAATTCATTAATACCATGAGAATAGCATATAATACTGACTTTTGAACAGAATTATAAGGACTTAGATCCACTTTATTTAAATTTTCTGATTTGTAACCTGCCTTTCCTGATTTACTTGCTTCAGTATCGAATGTAGGGGCTCCAAATATCAGTGTTTCCCATACAATGTGAGGAAGGATCTAGTTAGTTCTCTTTATAGGTTGAATTCTCTTGCTTTCAAGATATTTGTTATTAATCTCTCCAAAAAAAATACTGCAGGCTCTTTGCCAAGTTTCACTTTCTGCCCATAATTTGTCAATTTCATCATTATTAAAAGATACTATCATTCCTTCTGGGTTTATTCCTACTAGTAGATGAAGTCTCAATTTTCCTTTTAGGATTAAATCAGAAACCTTTTCCACTTAAGTTTTTAATTTTTTACTTTGTTTTTGTGGTTAAAAGATCAATTCTAAGGTAATATCTTCCCTCTGCATTAAAATTCCTGTAGGGAATACTTAAAGTATAATATGACCAGAATGCAGGTATGCTTCAGATCCACACAATCCACTTGTACAACTGTAATTCCTCTTCCAAAAAGCCAGTTCTCTCTCAGCTTCAGCTGATGACTCCTGGGAATTATGTAAGTCCTTGTCACCATCTAAGATTTTGTTTAAATTAATCAGTTCATCAGGTTTGATCCCAGTAGTGGGTTATAGATGGGAAATGTCTCCAAAGAATCTTTGAAAGTCATTAAGAATCTGCAATCAAATTCTCTTAATTTGTACCTTTTGGGGTCTAATTTTTTGTAAACCTATTTTATAGCTTCAACAATTAATAAAATCTCCTCTTTGTATTTTTTCAGAAGAAATTTGTAACCTTCAACAAGGCAAAATTTTCTTTACTTCTTCAAACATTCTTTCTAAATTATCTACATTTGAATCAGATAGTAAAATGTTATCCATGTACAGATTGAGGAAATTGCTTACATATCATTTTCAATGACTTATATACAAAATATTAGCACAGGGTGGAGCTATTTAACATTCCCTGTGGGAGACTCTGCCATTGATATCTCTTAACAGGCTGAGAATTAGTATAAGCAGGCACTATGAACTGTGAAGGCAAATTTTTCTGTCTTTTTCTTGTAAAGTTATAGTGAAGAAACAGTCTTTTAAATCAATTACTATAAGAGAGCATCCTTTAGGTAATAGAGAAGGCAAAGAAATTCCAGACTGTAAAGAGCCCATTGGCTGTATCACCTTATTAACAGTTCTTAGATCTGCTACCATTCTCTATTTTCCTGATTTATTTTTAATAACAAATACAAGAGAATTCCAAGGATTGGTTTGATTCCTCAGTATGCTGAGCATTTAGTTGCCCCTGTTCTAGTTGTTTTAAGGCTTGCCATTTCTCTGTTGTTAAAGGCCTTGGCTCAACCCATACAGGTTTGTGTGCCAACCATTTTAAAGGTAGGGCTGTTAGTGTCTTTGACAGATCAGCACCTGTTTTGCCCTATTCTTGTACAATCTGAATGGTTGGTGACTGTTCTTTATAATATATTGTAATAGTTTTCCCAGAAACATATGTCAATTTATAATTTGTTTCTAAGATTAGGGGAATATTAATCTGAGTATTCCATTGTTGTAATGAATGACATCCCCCACAAATTCATTGCTATGTTAGCCACATATGTCTTCAATTTTCCTCTCTATCTTTCTGGTCCTGTACACTCCACCCATCTTGTGTTCTGTTCTATCTGAGATAAAGTTCCTCCTGAAGAGGCCAATTTGGATGCCAAGTTTCTGGTGAAATTATGGGTTTTTTTTTCCTTCTATATTTTTTTAATTTAAATGAGTAACAATCTTGTTTTACATGTCAATCCCAGGTCTCTCTCCCTCCCTCCTCCCCTGCCCCCCACCAATTCCCTATCCCATCCCCTTTTTGCTCGCCAGGGAGGGTGAGGCCTTCCATGGTGGATCTTCCATAGAGGATCACATCATTTGGAGCAGAGCCTAGGCCCCTGTGTGTCTAGGCTAAGAGAGTATCGCTCTATGTGGAATGGGCTCCCCAAGTCCATTTGTACACTAGGGATAAATACTGATCCACTACCAGAGGTCCCTTGGACTGCTCAGGCCTCCTAACTGACACCCATGTTCAGGGGGGTCTGGGTTGGTCCTATGCTGTTTTCCCAGGATGGTAAAATTATTGTTACACCCACACCAGTTTCTAACATACCTTCAATGATAATGTCAATTTTTGACAATATTTTTAATTTCGGTCTTTGCTCATTTATATATTTGCCAAAATAATCACTTGATGATTTTTCCTGAATTTTTTGTTCTCTCTTTTATAGCTGTTTTAGCATCCAGAGCAGTATCAATTTCTTACAATAGGAATTAAGCTCTTCAATTGCTCTAGGGAGGAATTTCCTCCACAATAACAGGAAATGACCGAACCAAATCTGGCATGGAGGCCTGCAAGGAGTTTTCCAGCAACAAAGGGTTACCTTAAATGTCCAGTGCCTGCCTTTGCCATACCTTCTCCATAATCTAGAAAGGAGGGGTGTTCTGTGTGGATTATGCTTAGAAAAAATTATTGTTTCTAGAAAGGCTTATTTACAATCCATTTTAAGGTGAACTTGTTTGCCACAATTGAAACTCGACATTTCCATTTTTCTTCAAACCTCTGGAAATTAACTCTCTTATCCAAGCATCATTATGGTCATGGGATTCAATCTTGATTTCATCTCAGATCCATTCCTCCAAAGGTACTGACCTTACCTTTAAAGGCCCAATTATCCTTTTGCATTGAGAATTAGCATTTTCAAAAGCCAAAGATTCAATTATTATTTGTCTAGCTTCTAAATTTGGTATCATTCTACTTACTGCTGATGTCAATTTTTGTAAGAAATTAATAAAGATTTCTTTCAGGTCCTGTAAGACTTTAATAAATGACTCAATCTTCTTTCCTATTCTTCAAATCTGTTCCAAGCATGCAAAAGGGCTGCATGGCATAAAGCTAGGGTGTGGCCATCATATACGGATTGCTTCTCTATAGCAACATAATCTTCTTCTAAGAAGTTGATCTTGGGAGATTTCTATACGAATAGATCTACACCATGATTCAATAGTCTTAGCTGAACCAGGCCCTCCATTATAATTGTGGACCAGGTCTAGAAGAACATTACCCAAGTCTTTCTAGTCTTTAGGGATAAATTACAAGTTGGCCACAAGTTTAACATCTGCTTCACAAAAGGGAATGCATGCCATATGAGACTATCACTTCCTTGAATCTCCTTAAATCTAATATTGCCACAGGAGTACAATCAGCTCTTACAGAGCTTCTATCATTTAACAATTCCTAAAGGCTACTGAATATATTAATGTTGGTTATTTGAAAACCTTAGGCTGTTCCTCTCTAACCTTATAATGCAATGTTGAGATTGGTTCTTCTTTAAATTCCTCTCTTTGGACTCGAATATCACTATGATTTAATTTATTAAGTTTTTCTAAGGCCTGTCACTTGGCTTTCATACCAAACAACTTTTTAAGAGATAAACCAAGAATTACCAAAACAACAAGGATTATCAAAATGATAATTAACAGTATGCCAATCCCAGTTAAGTTGATTATCCCTTCATTTAATTGTTCCAATTTTAAACCATCCATTGTGTGATCATACAGAGACCTAGCTTTCTCCATTATAATAGTGTTTCCCATTTTTTTTTGTTGGGGGGGGTTGTTTCGAAGCAGGGTTTCTCTGTATTGCTTTGGAACCTGTCCTGGAACTAGCTCTGCAGACCAGGCTGGACTCAAACTCACAGAGATCCACCTGCCTCTGCCTCTGCTTCCCAAATGCTGGGATTAAAGGCATGTAATACCAATGCCTGGCTGTGTTTTCCATTTTTTAACATGGAAAAAATTCTCTCTTTTAACTATCTCCTCCCTTTAAGAATTCCCAATTTTCTCAAAAAATCTGTCAGTGATGATGATGAAGATGTGAGGCTGACTGCTCTCTAGTAGAACAGTATAAGCCTGACTGGATTTCAAGGTATCTACCTACTATGCCAGCAGCTCAAGGAGGGGGTCCAGGGAAAGCCCAGCAGGAGAGAAGAAAGGAAAACCTAGCCAGTGAGCAGTGAGTGACTCCAACCACAGGTAGTTCCAGGCTACTCCCAAAGCTGGGTGCCAGATGTAGTATGAGTTCTAATAAGTCTTAATAATAAAAACCCAGAGTCAGATATTGGGGGGGGTGTAAGCTTAAAGATCAGAGAAGCAAATCAGCCAGCCACTAGCTCTTACCCCTATCTCAGACCAAATGGGTGATCCTGTCTCCAGAAAATCTTCATACTGCATCCTCAAACTGACTGCCTAGACTGAATCTGTCTCTATGAATCCTCAGACCACATCTCTTACTGTGTCCTCCAGTCTTACATTCTTCTCTGCCCATCCATATCACATCCTGCCTCCACCTCCTTAGTGCTGGGATTAAAGGAGTGTCACTCCAAGTGCTAGGATCACCTTTGTGTGAGCTCTGTTTATCTTTTACACTGGATCAATTTTATGTAGCCCAGGATGGCCTTGAATTAACAAAGATTTGTCTGCCTCCCTCTGTCTCCTGAATGCTGGGAATAAAGGTGTGTACGACCACTGCTTGGCCTCTATGGCTAACTAGTGTGGTTAGCTTTGCACTTTGATCTTCAGGCAAGCTTTATCTGGTATATCATAAACAAAATATTGCCACACCAGGCTAGTCTCAGACTCAGAGATGGACCTGCTCCCACCTCCCTAATGCTGAGCTTAAAGGCATATGCCACTATGTCCATTTTCAAACCACAAAAAAAAAATGTAATCAATAGAAACATATAAAATTGAAATGGCCAAATGTAATCACTGGTGTCTAGCTCTCTGAATAATTTCCCTACTTCTTGGTTCTTGTTGCAAGAACGTTCCCAAGTTCAAGGTCATGGGTATCTTTGAAGCTCTTGTTGAAATGAAAACTTTCTTTATCCCAGGATCTGCAAGAGCACTGGGGATGTGGTTTCAAAAGCTGCAAAATCCCAATTAGAGAAAAAGTTAGCTTAAAACCTTACAAAAAGGGTTGATGTTAAAAGTCTGTGAAGCCTCCAGCTTGGCCCTGCAGTCTGGGAAGCCTGGGAAGCCCCCCCCCCCACCCTACAAACCCTGAAGCTCAGAGAGTCTCTGAACAAAGAAAGGCACAAAAGGCCCAGCAGCTTCCACCCTTAATGCCACCAGCCACCCAAGTGCCCACTTACACACTTAGTTTTTCCCATAGCTAGCACAAATTCAGCTTATAGCAAACATGTCATCACCCCTTGCTTCAATTTATAAAATCTCCTTGCCTTAGCTTGGGTGCGCAACTTCTCTGGCCTTGTTCTTAGAGGCCAGTAAACACACCTGAGAGTTGCTTTGCTCAATATACCTGTTGTTATAATTTTTTTCAATTTAGTTTGATCTGATTTACAGCACTGGTAGAGAAACTTATTATTGGGGGCAGAAATCCTTTAAATCTTAATTTTCTACAGTATGCCATGTAAAATAACTTGAATTCAACTCTTGTTTAGGAAAATAGAAATAAACAGTAAATAGGTTTAAGAAGAAAAATGTTTGAACAGATGTAAAATATATTATGTTTTTTAAGTGGGTATAAAAGTCATATTTAATCTGTGAGATGTGTGGACACCACAGGGAGTTATGCTGAAGGGAGTTGGGCTCACCTTGAACAAAAAGTAAGTATGTGGCTTGCTCATCTTTGCTGATGACCTCATCAGGATGGAACCTGTAGCACCCGCACTACAATCTGTTCTGCTAATCAGGTGAAGGCCTAAAGATTAAGAGACATTTGTGCAACAGGAGTGCTGGATTGCCATTTATTGAGGGGGAAGGATCAGCCTTATATACTGACTCACAGTATAAATTTTCAGGCTTAGTTCCTCCCCAGCAGATGTGTGTTAGTAAAACAGAAAGAGTACCAATAACAACTCTGGGACAAGAAAGCAGAAAGAATACCAATAACAATTCCTGCAGAAGGCAAGATATTCCAGCCAACAGCTTCAGGCTTGCTCAAAGTGCCTCGGGAGTGCATGCGGGACCCTACAGAAGCAACCATGTGACAAGGCCATACTATCTTTGCTAATGTTATAAACAAGACAAATGCCATGTTACTTTACCCCAATCTTGGTAAATGTAATCATATGCATAAAGCAATTATGGTGGTACCCATAAAACCTCCTAGTTTTACTGATCCCCCTGTTTATCATTGCATCTCTCTTTTTAAATTGTTATTTTTATTAGACTAAGGATGCAATACCAGGCATGGTGCTTTGAAAGAAAATGGCCCCCAAAGGGAATGGCCTTGTTGGAGGAAGTGTGTTACCATGGAGACAGGCTTTGAGGTCTCTTTTCCCTCAGTGTGGCTGATGCTTTCTGGTCAAGATGTAGCCAGCATCATATCTGCCTTAGTGCTAACACATTTCCCATCATGATGATAATGGGAACCTCTGAAACCGAAAGCAAGATACCTCAATTAAGTATTTTCTTTATAAGAATTGCCATGGCCATGGTGTCTATTCACAGTAATGAAAACCCTAAATAAGATACTAGGCCGCTGAGATTTTGTTTTCTTTTATTTTCCTTAGACAAAGGAGGCAACACTATTACACCCTCCCCCCGCCCCCTGCCCCCCCCTTGTTTCATTTTCTTTCCCTTAATATCATTCTTTGCTTTAATTTTGAGCCTTTCAGTTACAGTAACAGAAGTTAACAGAAAGAAACAACTTCACATTGTCACTGTCAGGTCCAAAGAAAAGTCCATTTCCTCATATTCTGGAGGTAGAGAAAAAGCCAGCATTCCTCAAGAACTTGTGAATCTAGTTCCCCTTTACCAAAAGGAGCCATTTTCCTTTTCACTGGCAGAAGGGACAAATGGCTACTACCTATGGTGCCTATTTGCATACCAAACTGTGCAGACTGCAGTCTCCCTCAGTATCACAAGTATCTGTTACACATTTCAAAGCCCACACTAGCATCTTAGCTCTTCTTACCCCCTTGCCTACCCTAAACTTGCCCAGCTCCAGGCTCCCTTCCCCAGCTACTCCAGCTCCTTATAGCCCTGCTGTTTTGGCTATGCTCCCTCTTTGGGCTACTCTTTGTCTTCATCTCTTGCTTTCCCCGGTTTTCTCTCCTCCCCTCTCTTCTCTGCTCCTGCTCCTCTCATGGTCGGGTCCAGTTTCCTGACCATTTTCAATCTATTTCTTTCTTTCTACTCTGGACTCTTCCAGATACCTCTGGCTGTTCTCTCTCTCTCATATCTACAATGAAAACCTTCCCCTTAACTATACCATGGAACACTCATGTCATCACCTTATACAATCACCTTCAAAGTGCTTCTCAACTTTTTGTTGTGGTTGTTGTTCTGCATTGTTCTCTAAATTTACTACCCTCTAGATTGCAGGGACTTAAACCCAATTTACATGTGATAAATCATGAAAAGGATCTAATTTAAATAGTTCTCTCTTTTCAATAGAAAGAAAATCACCATGAGTGCTTTCAGAGAGTCCAGCTGTAGTAGACTTAGGTACTTCTAATCAAGGTTTATTTTAGAGTGTTTAGTTTCTACTCAAGCTTTACCTAAACATTGTACATTAGCAAAAAAACAAAAACAAAACAAAACAAAAACAAAAATCCTACCAAACTGTTGCAGCTAACCCACTGGGTGTTCAATAGCCATGCTTGGAGGCCTACACTGATGTGGTCAGAGGAACTATTTTCCCCTTGTCACCCAAGGTCAGCTACATTCCAGAAAACAGTGAGGCATCTCTCAAAATGTCCTGTAACTATGGAAAGCCACCTTTCTCTTGCTCAGGGAGGCATGGAGACACCACTGAGTAAACTCTAATCAGTGTGCAGTCTGCAAGGATGACAGTTAACAAAGAAGAAAATTCTTCCACATTTACAAATGAAACAGTAGCCAAGGAAGGCCTGGATTTAGTCTCACATAGATGGACTAACTAGCAAAGGACAGACTAGAAGACCCAAAGCCTCCTCCCAAGCCCAACTGACCCTGGCAGTAAAAAGAAAGTGATTGAGTTGGCCAACTACATGGTCTTAAACACCCAGAAGAAAAGTATAGCCAGGATTAAAATTATCAATATATATGTATGTATGTATGTATGTATGTATGTATGTATGTATTCCTTTAATAGTCCTCAGCCATTTCTTAACCATATATGGCATTATTTGAACAATTATTTCTCACTAATGATTTTCTTCCTGGTAACAATATCCTGTTCTAGAAGAGCACGTCTCATAGTTTTATAATAATGACATCATGTATCCCAACCACACATGTTCCCTGATTAAAGGAGGCTGTCAAATACTCTGTAATAAAACTCACAGCTTTGGAAAGTTAATAAGTCTCCAAGGGGTGTCTTTTGAAACTTCGCTAGACATTCCTATACAAATGACTCACTGGGATTCCATTTCTCTTTTAAATTGTCAGTTAGATGCTGACTTTAACTGACTTCTTTTGAAAAGCTTCCAGGAGCTTGTTCCATATGCAGGAGTCTGATATAACAAACAGCTGCTGATTACAGTTACCTTACCCTTCTACAGACCTCTGATACATGGTCCAGCCAGTTGTACAAGAGCATTTAACCTTATGTTAATTTTACAAATTTACTTACACTAATGCACACAAATCTCAATGTAAAATTTCTTCATACAGGGTGGTGGTGGTGCACACCTTTAGTCCCAGCACTTGGGAGGAAGAGGCAGGTAGATCTCCGTGAGTTTGAGGCCTGCCTGACCTACAAAGTGAGTTCCAGGACAGACAGGATTGTTACACAGAGAAACCCTATCTTAAAAAGCCACAAGTTTTTTTTTCCCCCTCATGAGTTTTGTTTCTTAATGTTCCCCACAAAGTTGTACAGTTACTACTTCCTGACTTATGCTCTGGATGTTTGCTATCTGTTAAGTTTCACTGTAAACCCTTAAATGACCCTCCGCTTGAGGCACATTGTCAGCTTGAAGCAGTTAAAGAGAGACTGGTGCCCTCAAATCCCTGAAAGCAGTTCGGATGGCCTGTGAAAGGGGACTAATGGGCCATGGGCCATCCAACTCATTCCTTCTCTTGCCACTCTAGGCATTGTTTTCAGGACTCAGAGCAGATGAACCTTGTTAACCTCTCTGCCTCACTACTGTTCAAAAACCTTACAGAACATTTGGATCAGCTTAGCATCCTTCAGGACCAGCTCAGCTGACTGCTGCAGTGCTCCAAGCCCACTTGTAACTCCTGCTAATAAAGGGACCTACACTTCTTCCAGGAACAATGCTGCTTCCACACCAATAAACTAACTGGTTTGAGATGGGACCCAAAAACACAGGGACAAGAAAACACTCAGCCACAAGCCTTCTCCTATGCATGGGCTTCTGGTTCCCTCCTGCTCCAGCTCTTGCTCTCCAGTACTTCTCTCTTATTAACCCCACACTTGTGTTTACTGATTGAACTTTCCCCTTTACCCAAACAAAACGTTCTGCTCCCACCCTACAACTCCATTCCTGATGTATCTCTGGGGAGAAACTCTGGCAGCAAGGGACCTTCACTTTCACCCAAGCTAGGTACGAATTGTTAAGCTACTCCAGTGTTTGTTCCTGCTCCCTTCCTTTGAAGCTCTGTAGCTCCCTGCTGCTTCTGCTGTCTCCCTTTGGTGCAGCGTCCTAATAGTGGGACTGTTGGGAAATTTAAGAACTTGTTCCTTACAGCTCTCTTCTCCCCCACTCAGAACTTCCATGCAAACAAGGTTGTTTTCAGAACTTTCCTGTGTGCAGTGCCCGTGCCTTGACCCCAGGTGTGGGTGGTGCATGACTTCCTCCTATGCTTAGCCCATTCCCTAGCTTGGGTATATAAGCCCATTACTCTCTGTAATAAATGGCAGCAGCTTCTTCTTCACTTCTCGTGGTGGTCTGTTAAGTGCTTCAATACCAACATCCTCCGCCAAGCTCGGTACTCTGGCTGTGCAGGTGCATGGAACCAGTCACCATCACCCTCAGTCAACTCTATACTCACTTCCTCTCACAGACTCACTCTCTCTCTCCTGCCTCTTCTCCTCCCCTTACCTCAGCTTGGAACCAACTAAAGTCATTTGAGAGGAGGGAACCTCAATAAATAAAATTCCTCTATAAGACTGGGATGTAGGTGAACCTGTAGGGCATTTTCTTAATTAGTGATTGATGGGGGAGGGCCCAGCCCATTATGGATGGTGCCATCCCTGGGCTAGTGGTCCTGGATTCTAAAAGAAAGCAGACTGAGCAAACCGTGGGAACAAGCCAGTAAGTAGCTCCCCTCCATGGCCTCTGCATCAGCTCCTGCCTCCAGGTCCCAGCCGTTTGAGTTCCTGTCCTGACTTCCTTCACTGATGAACAGCAACATGGAAGTGTAAGCCAAATAAACCCTTTCCTCCACAACTTGCTTTTGGCCTAGTGTTTTATCACAGCAATAGTAAGCAACCCTAACTAAGACAGCCTGCTCCCTGCCCTCTATTTTGCACAAATCTCTCCAGGAATGTAGGGCATTAATAGCATGATCCAGTCAAGGTAGAACTCTCCTCCAGCTAAGTGGACAGAGGACCCCCCTCTTCAGCAGAAAGCCTTGGAAGCACATACTTCACTCTTTAGCAGGAAATGGCTAAGAAAGGAGCCCATTTTTCTATACCCCTTTAGGGTTTGGAATAATAGAATGCTTCTTCTATAAAAACAGGCTTCCTACAAGGCTACAGATAATTCTTTTCAACTTTGTTCAGTGGTCTTAAAAAATAATGTCTGTGGGGACGCCCTTCTTTCCTTGGGCAAACAACTTAAGAGAGAAGAGACTGCAGGTGAGTAAGTATGGGCTACATGGCTACATGCTACAACCATTTCTGCATCCCTAAGAGCCTCACACCACCACCCCATAAAGGGCCATGGCCATCTTTTTTCCTCTGGCAGACCACTCAGTTTCCCATAGGTTGTCTCAATAACCACAGTTGTGTCTGCTGAGAGTCAGGCTGCTGGTTTTTTTCTGCACCCCGTCCCCCTTAAATTGCCTCAGAGATCTAACATTGACCTTTTGTTGTTCAAAACCACTTATGTAAGCAAGTACCAGCTAGCTGGCCCACAAGCTGTTTCCCATCTCACTTTAGGAACACTGAGATTACAGATGTGTGCTAACGTGTCAAGTTTCTTGTGGGTTCTGGAGATCCAAATTCAAGTCATCACACTTGCACAGCCAGCACTTTATCCCCTGAGGCATGTCACCAGCATCATCCACCATCCCTTTACCCAACTGAATGGTCTTTTGTCAAAGACAGGCAGGATGAGGAGAAACTCAATGGTGGGTACCTACCCAGAATTCATAAATGGTCCTGGGCTCCTGCCCTAGTACCACCACTACACTACTGGCCACAGATGCAAAGGTTTCTTTCTGAGCTATTATTGTGTGGTTTGCTGGTAAAATGTAGCATAAGGGTTCTGAGTCTTTGGCTCTCCCTCAAAGTATAAACTACATGCAACCATTTCCCTGACCCTCTCAGCCATATCTATGTCCAAGCCATTGTCACCTTTTACCTGACCTACTCTAGCAGCTAGTTCTATCCACAAAGAATGTCCATTCCAGTTTCTCCTCTGTGGAATAGACAGATATTTCTGTAAAATGAAAGTCTAGGGCTTCATTTTCCCACCAACCTAAAAATCCTACCTAGATCCTAAGTAGGTGGTAATAGCTACATCTTCAATCCCAGCACTCAGGAGGCAGCGGCAGGTGGATCTCTGTGAGTTCAAGGCCAACTTAGTCTACAGAGCAAGTTCTAGGACATCTGAGAGCCAGGGCTACACACAGAAAGCCTGGAAAAACAAAAATAAAATCTGAACACTAAGAAAATAAATGACCCAATTTAAAAATGAGGTACAGAACTAAGCAGAGGGCTCTCAAAGGAGGAAACACAAATGGCTAAGAAATACTTTTAAAATGTTCAACATCTTTAACCACCAAAAAAAAAAAAAAAAAAAATACAAATTTAAACTGTTTTGAGGTTCCATCTTATCCCATTCAGAATAGCCATGATAATAAAACAAATGTTGGTGAGGATGTGAGAAAGCAGGAACATTTATTCATTGCTGGTGAGAATACAAACTTGTACAGCCAGTATGACCATTCCTCAGATGGCTTGGAAAAGATCTACCTCAATAGATCTACACTGGATTGAACTGCCTTCCATCACAAAGCTTCCAGGTGCTTTCTCCATATGCAGGAGTCTGATGCAACAATTAGGTTACACAGTCACCTTAGCCTTCTACAGTACACGGTTCAGCCAGTTTGCTATTACATTTCACCTTACTGAACAAAACTTATGTTAAAAGATTTTTGTCATTAACTTTGTCTCAAAGTTTCCCACAAAGTTGTAATAACCAATACTAAATTCATGCTAGCCAAAGAAAAATGTCAAATTCTCCTCCACCAAGCAATGGCCATACATCTGGTGATGAACAACGGTGGAATCATCACCTATGACAAGCCTGCTATTTAAAAAATGGCTTTCTTGCCTGTTCTCTTCCTCTAATAAGGGCAAACCTTCCCAAATGTTTTTATTAACTGCACTCTCAGTGAGAATGTAATAACACTAAGTCTCAACTTTTGATGTTACAGATGCTGAGTCACTCACATAACACACTCCAAGGATACACGACGTCATCATGGGGTGTCTGATATTCTGGATCTTTGCCATCTGTTAAGTTTTATCACTGCCCTTTAGATGGACCCTCCTCTAAAGACTCCATTCTACGTCACCTTCTGCCAGCTGTGAAACAGAGAAGTCTTTGCCCTTGTCTCAGATTGACTGATTTAAAGAGACACTATGACCACAACTCTTAGAAAAGCATTTATTTGGGGCTTGCTTACAGTTTCAAAGGTTTAGTCCATTACTATCATGGTGGGGAGCATGGTGCTGAGAGTTCTACATCTGAATCTGAAGTGGGCAGGAGAGAAAGACACAGGGCCTGGCTTGGGCTTTTGAAGCCTCAAATCTCCCCCCCCCCCCCAGTGACATATTTCCTTCAATAAGGTCACAGTACCTCCAAATCCCTTCCAAGTAGCGTCACTCTCTAATGACTAAGCATTCAAATATGTAAGTCTATGGGTCCATTCTTATTCAAACCACCACAGAAAGGTGCATGGAAATCTAAAAGCACCCAGCTTGTCTGCCTGCAGTGTTGAAGAGATCTCAAGGAGAATGAGAATTTTCAAGGAAGTAGCTAATTTAGTCATATTAGGCTGGCTGAACCCCATCAGTCAATCTCAGAAGCAGGGGTCCTATGTCCCAAAAGGTCTTCTCCAGCACTAATTCTTTTTTTCCTTCTCTCTTTAAAAAACCCAGCTTAATTCTACTTTAACTGCTATCACAAGGAAAGAGTACAATTTTCCATTTTGCCTTCTCTATCAGTTTTCGGCAAGGGGAATTCTTTGCCTCCTGTATCTTATCAGTATGCAGAACCACTACATTAAGTGCCTTACTTAAACAAGTTAGAACCAACACATCATTGAGACAAGTTTGTAAACTTTCATCTCTGGGCACACCAGGAATGCATAATTCCTGGGTGGCCTCCTTGTCCCAGGCCACATCTTCACTAGACAGTTCAGCAGCCCTGTAGCAGGCTGCTACAGCGAGGCAGGCCCCCACCAGCTCCTCACCTGAGGATGCCTGGCCATTCCATCCTCAGCAAAAAGGGCTATTCTCACCTTAAAAACATCCTGGCTTTGGAATAACTTTGGATGCAAAGTTTGAACAAATTACTTGTTGATCATACAAATCTGAGAACTTTCAAGGGAAGTTTAATTACCTGGGTCTCTTCAATAACAAAACTTCAAACGTGGGGCTCAGTTCCCTGCTCAGTGGTTAATAGACAATGGAACCTCCCAACAGGCTTGGACTCTACCACAGGGGCTTAAAGTAAATAAATAAGCAAGTAAGTAAATGTCTTAAGGTATACTCAGAATCTTCTTCTATTAACAGACAAAAACCTGCTAAGACCTTTACAGACTTCTCAACTGTTCTATAAGCTACAAAACAACAGATAGTAAAGAGATTGCTTCTGCCATTCTGACTAGACATCTTAATGTTTCACATGTAACAAGCAGGCCTTGGCAGGAACTAACAGCCTTCCTCCTGAGACAGGGAAACTCACAAACAAGGCTCAGTGGGAAAAACAAACTCA
Organism: Cricetiscus sungorus; assembly: GCA_030556225.1. Lineage (NCBI taxonomy): Eukaryota > Metazoa > Chordata > Mammalia > Rodentia > Cricetidae > Cricetiscus > Cricetiscus sungorus. Next base: position 40,452,911 of record JANBXA010000641.1, read on the forward strand.
ACTACCACACTGTTGTGGTTGGTTTTTGTTGTTGTTCCTTCCTTCCTCTTTTTTTCTTTCACTTTTTTCTTTCTTCCTTTCTTTTTTTTGTTGTTTTGTTTTTTGAGACAAGGTTTCTCTTTGTAGCCCAGACTGTCCTTCCTAGAACTCACTCTGTAGACCAGGCTGGCCTGGAACTCACAGATATACACCGCCTCTGCCTCCTGAATGCTGGGATTATAGGCGAGACCCTGCTACCCTGATGCTGCTGACTTTTAAAAACGCCTTTTAGTGCCAGGCGTTGGTTGTGCATGCCTTTAATCCCAGCACTCAGAAGGCAGAGACAGGCATATCTCTGAGTTTGAGGCCAGCCTGGTTTACAGAGCTAGTTCCAGCGCAGGCTCCAAAACAATACAGAGAAACCCTGTCTCAAAAAAAAAACAAAACAAAATGTCTTTTACTAGTCCTTTATGCTCGAATTTTAAAAAAGGGTGGGGGCTTGTCTTCTCAGTGACTACTCTCAATAAATAAGCACCTATTCTCATGATATTGAGACGGGAAAATAGTAAATCTTTTAAAAAGGCTAAATGGATGGAAAGATGGAAAGATTCTAGTACAGAAGGATTTATGTATGAATGTTAAAATTGGTGGATATGTCCAGGTAAAAGAAAGGTAAAAGGTTTATGTAGAAAAAAAGGATCATCCAAAGAAACACACCCTGACCAGAGCCAAAGAAACACAGTTTGGCCCTGTAACCAGAGCCAAAGAAATGCACTCCGACCCAGAAACAACCTTGTAACAAAAGAGGGACACTTTCCTGAATTTCAATTGCATGTAAACCGCCTGTCACTTCTAATTCTACTCCATTTACTCAGTTTCCTCTCATCACATTGTAATTTTGTCTCTGGGCTTTAATTCTTAAGACAGAATCATGCCTGGATTCCTGTTAACCTGACTCATCCTTGCCATGGCAAATCTTCTCTAAGGCAACTTAGTTTTGCCTTGGAATGTTTTTTAATTTTTTAAGATGAATTGGATGACTCTGGCAGCTATGACAGCTGCCGGTGTTATCACTGCCATGGCAGCAGTAGCTTTAACCCAAACCACAGCCACTGCAGAGTCCTATCTTTAACTAAACTGATAACTAAAGGGCTAAATACTTGTAGTTGGCTTTCAGGATTAAATCTTAAGATGTGGTCTTTTACAGGAATAGCCATTCTGTTTGTCTGCCTCCCCCTCAAAGTCCTATCATGCCTCTGTCAGCTTTTCAAAGGGACCACCTGGAATGAGTGGCAGGAATTTGGCCTGCCCCCAGAGTACACCATAATTTAGACAACTCATCAGTGACCACCTCCATGGTCATGCTTCATTAATTAAAAAGAAAAAAAAAAAAAAGGAGAAACTGTGGTGATGCAATATTGTGAAGACCTCTTACTTCCTCAGAGACCAGAACTTTTTCTGGACTTCATAGCCAAAGTTAATATATCCTGAGCTTACTAAGACTTAAGACTGCTATCCTGTTTGGGTAACCTGCCTTTCCGAGAACAATGTAATGATCAACTTTACTTGCCTTAGATTTCCCATGTAATCAACTTTTACAACCTAAACTAATGTCCAGCTGTAATCTTAGCTACTCTTCCATACCCTTGACCAGAGTAATGCATATGTGTCCTTTGCTGAAACCAGCAAAAAGTTGAAAACAGTCTTATAAAATGAATAGCTACCATAGATGTTGCACACAGCATGTAAGGGTAACACTGAACACATTTGGATATTGACTGATAAACAGTGACTTTTGTAATTCTTACTGTTATCTGGGTCACTTAATCCCCTGTTAAATACTTCTGTAAAGTGTCCCTCATTCTGTCGCCACAAGATGCTTTTTGTGTGGTTCAATAACAGAACAAAAACCTTTGTTAGAAACAGACACATAGAAACGACAGACATAGGAACAGACTCATACAGAAGACAGAAGACAGATAGAGGCACAGGGAACAGAAAGTAGACAATTCAAATATGAACTTGTTCTTGGTTAAACATCTCTAAGGGTAAGTTCTTTTTTTTTCCCCCTTAATGGGACACTGATACACTCACTAATGTGTTTAAACAACACACTGAAGAACAGTGTTAGGATCCAGAAACATCTCAATTTCCTCAGTTATATCAGCATTCATCTATGTGTGTGTGCATCTGGCTGTACACATTTCATCACGTAGTCCTAGAGAATCACCAATCTACCACACCTGTGGATTTTTCACCATGGGTCTGCCCTGACTGGCCTCTCTCTTCCCATAGCTCTGCCTCGTGACTCCTTTATATATCCTTTAAAGATGTGTTCCTTTTTTTAAATACTAGATTATAATCTTTATCATATTTCTACAGCTTTTATTTTACGAATGAATGTTTTGCCTGCATGCATGTGTGTGCATTACTTGTGTGCCTGGTGCCTGCAGAGGTCAGAAGGCAGAACTGGATCCCTGGAATTGCAGTTACAGATGGTTATGGCCCACAATGTGGGTGATGGGAACTGAACCCAGGTCGTCTGGAAAAGCAGCTCAGCTCTTAATGGCTGAGCTATCTTTTCAGACCCCTAAGATTTTTTTTTTTTTTTAACCAGGGTACTTTCTTTGGATTTTATCCAAGTTGCTGTTATGTGCAATCAGCTTCATGAAAATAGCAATATGTTCTCCACTGTTTAGATAAGAACCCATGTGATAGCCAAGCAAAGTGGCACATACCATTAGTCCCAGAACTTGGGAGACAGAGGTAGGCAGATCTCTGTGAGTTCAAGGCCAGCCTGGTCTACATAGTGAGATCCAGAACAGCCAAAGCTACATAGTGAGACCCTGTCTCAAAAAACAGAACAAAAACCTATGTGAAGCTTTTGCAATGGTAATATGCACTTGTAACTATGAAGTCTTGTTCAAAGAGTTTGAGACACGGCTCTATCTTACACTTGTGTGCACTTTTGTTGTAATATTTATCATCACAGTATGGCACACCATCACACAGGGCTTTAACTCTTGCTTTTTATTGCAGTGCTTGGAAATCCAACTTCAGTCCTTGTGCTAGCAAGGCAAGTTATGTAGCTCTGAGTCACACCCCAGCCAGAGACTCTATTGATGTTTATGTCTTTCCCTTAAAGTACCACAGGACTTTGAAAGTCAGCCTGGCAGTTTCAAAGCTGTGATTGTGTTTGGCATTGCTCAGTGGAAGAGTAAGCATCTAGCATATACAATGTGAAGGGCCCTCTGACAGGCCTAAATATTACAAACACGGTTACAGCAGGTCTTATCCTTTCCCCTTCCTTGTCTCTTGCTAAAGCATTGGGTTACATTCTTAAAGCTAATCACAAGATCTATTATTCCCTTACCTGGCTACTTCCTTCTGCCTGACAAAAACTCCAAGGTCCAGCTATCAAAACACCAAAGTCCAGCAATCAAAATTAATTTTTTTTTTTGCTATACTGGCTAACCTGTTCAATCAGTACTTACCAACTCACCCCAGCATAGACTTCCTCTTTTCTCCTTAAAAACACTTCTGCAAGCCGGGTGGTCGTGGCACAGGTGGAGGCGGAGGCAGAGGCAGATAGATCTCTGTGAGTTGGAAGCCAGCCTGATCTACAAGAGTGAGTTCCAGGACAGGATCCAAGGCTACAAAGAGAAACCTTGTCTCAAAAAACCTAAAAAACCAAAGACAAAACAAAACAAAAAAACACCTGCTGTCTGTCTTTGTCCAATAGAGGCAGCCCTCCTCACCTGCCCTCCCCCATCCCTCCAGGAGGATAAATCTTCTTTGTCCTGAGAATTTGGAGTCTGGGTGATTCCAAGGACCCTTTACACAATGTCCTGGCTTTGTTTCTCTGCACTGAAAAAGGAACAAAAAATGAACACAGGGTAAATACAGGCAAATTCTACCAAGTTCTGTTGTGCCTACTGGGTTTCCTCAACCTCCAAGGAAGTGACTCCTGACTGCAAAAGCAAAAGGTTTTTATTGCTAAGAACCACTCTGTCAGAAGAGCAAGGTGCCTGCTTACAACTGTGAATTGTTTTTAAAGGGAAAGGGAGGTTTGAGACTGTTGGCTCAGCCCATAAGGTTTCCAAGGTTACAGAGATTTCATAGAGCACACAGTTTTTACAAGGCGGGATTGTTTAACACACCTGCAAGGTTAGGGGGTTTTCTTTCTTTCTCAGTGGCCTTGTCCTTAAGATAATGGGGGGCAGGGAGAATACACTCTCCAGTCAGGGAGTTATCTATATCTATTGGCAGAAGCACTTGTTCTTTCTGGTTTTCCCTTCTTGCCATGAGTCCTGTATCTTAGTTATTAATTTTCCCTCACAGTTCTATGTTGGTGTGGGATTTCCAGCCTGGAACAAAAAAGCAGGTGACAGGAACTGTGGCTGCAGGAGGACTCACTTCCTCATGAACTGGTACAGGAACTGGCTTAATAAGGTAACAGCTGCCCTTCCAGATAGCACATGCAGACTGCCACTCTCTAGCACCTTCTCTGCCCCCACCCACTACCAGGACTAAGCCGAAGACTCCCCACCTTGAAGTGACAAACCCCTGGAAATGGCAAACCCTGCTTTCTCGTTCCTGTGAGTGTCTAAGTGCCATCATTTATAACAGTGTAGAAACTCAATAGGGACATTTTATTCTACAGTGTATCCTTTTTGAAGACATCCATAATTCTCAGATGCCTCAGAGATGGTCACCCTATTGCTTATGCCAGAAAGGGCATGCAGCTGGACCAGATTGGCCCTAGCATCTCACATAAGGCCTCAGTGCAGCTACAAGATATTTGACCATCTTAGTAATAAAGAGACCTCTATGAGAGCTAGTGTTTGTGTGTGTACCTGTGCACAAGTATGAGTGCATGTGTCTATGTGTATGTATATGCATGTGTGTGTGTGCCTGTGAGTGTGCATGTGTACTTGAATGTATGCAGACAAGTGTGTACATGCTTATGAATGTGTGTGATGTGTGTACATTATGTGTATGCATACTTGTTCATTTTCACATGTGTGGCAGATAGATGCATGCATGTGTGTGGGTGTATGTTCAAGCATAGATGCACCTGTATGCATGTTGACACACATGTGTATATTTAAGTAAATATTTAAAACACTACAAAAGAACAAAATACTAATCTGGGTATAGCATTGTTGGGCACTGTGCTGGCTATTTTTATATCAACTTGACATAAGCTAGTAGAGGTTCTAGACTTGTGAGTTGAGACCCCTTTGGAGGTCAAACAACCCTTTCACAGGAATTGCCTATCATATATCCTGCATATCAGATATTTACCTTACGGTTTATAACAGTAGCAAAATTAACAATTATGAAGTAATTTTATGGTTGGGGTCACCACAATATGAGGAACTGCATTAAATGGTCACAGCTTTAGGAAGGTTAAGAATCACTGAGCTAGAGTTATATGAAAGAAGGGAACCTCAATTAAGAAAATGCCTCCATAAGTTACAGCTGTAAGGCAACCGTTTTTATTTTTTTTAAAGATGTATTAATTATGTACACAGTGTTCTACGTACATGTATGCCTACATGCCAGAAGAGGGCACCAGATCTCACCATAGATGGTGGAGCCACCATGTGGTTGCTGGGAATTGAACCCAGGGCCTTTGGAACTCTTAACTTCTAAGTCATCTTCCCAGACCCTATTTGTTTTGTTTTTTGAAAAAAGATTTCTCTATGTAGCGCAGGCTGTCCTGAAACTCACTATACAGACCAGACTGGCCTCAAACTGGGATCCATTGGCCTCTGCCTCCCAAGGGCTAGGATTAAAGGTGTGCCACCACCACCCAGTTTTTAAATGCGTGATTAATGGGCGAGGGCCCAGCCCACTGTGGGTGGGGCCATCCCTGGGCTGGTGGTCCTGGGTTCTATAAAAAAGCAGGCTGAGCAGCCATGATGAGCAAGCCAGTAAGCAGCACTCCTCCATGGTCTCTGCATCAGCTCCTGCCTCCAGGTTCTTGCCCTATGTGAGTTCCTATCCTGACTCTCTGATGACGGACTACAATGCAGAAGTGTAAGCCTTTCCTCCCCAATTTGCTTTTGGTCACGGTGTTTTGTCACAGCAATAGATACATATCCTAACTAGGTCAGGTACAAAGCATAACAAATGTGGCTTTAATTTTCAGGTTGCTTTTGGAATTGAACATCTAAAATGGCTTTTAAGACATTAACAACAAGGAGAAATTAGGAGGTCTAAATCCCATATTCCTTGGATTTGAACTCCGACTCTCTGCTTGGATTTCTTGACCCCAGATTCTGTAGTTCCTGCAAAGCTGTGTGCATTTCTTCTTAAAGGTCCGCAAAACCAGTAAAAGGGGCTGGTGCAGAGGGGCAAATTGCTCTGCCCGCTGAGCATGTTCTACTGTATATCAGGGGAGCTGAGCAAGTCTGAGCTCCAAGCTTGGATAACACAGTAATCACTAAACCCAAAACACCGAGGCCCATTTTTCATGGTCAAGGAGAACCACTTGCAGCAGAACCATTTAGCAACCTTATTCTGCCTACTGTGCCATGATCCACACAGGTCAGGGCTGCCACTGTGCACTTAAGGTTCTCACACGTGAGGACTGCCACCTCTGGTGTACTTGTTCTCAGGGGAGATGGCACGGACAAGATGGACCAGAGTATCACAGTGGTGAGATGCCCCAATGCAGATGGGCAATAGGCAGTTAGAGCTGGAAATGTCTTCTGTGTTCCAGGTCAAGGGCAGGATTGCAGTTGTTTGTCACTTTATCACTTGTCCTCCTGTGGTAGAGGGAGGTTCCAGTCTGGAGGGGGCCCCTGCCTCAAGGCCCATACCAGGGTGTGCTTCCGTGCAGCCTGGACTCGTGCCTGCTCACTCTCGCAGAGGGATCGCTGTACAAATGAGACTCTTGTCACTTATGCTTCACAGCTGAGACCAGTACCCCTAGAACTGTCACACAGCGCCTATCCCACCCTCTCACTCAGAACTTTTCTGGGGAGAGAAACAAAAGGGAATATGTGGTACATAGAGCTCCATAGTTCAACTGCTTCTCCATAACATACCTTGACAATTGGTCCATTTTTAGCACATACACTTCTAGGCCATGCTTTCTCTGCAGCACAGGTCATCCTAACTTATCATCTTAAACAGCAATTTTATTGAGTTCTATGGTTTTTCAGACAGTGTCTCAAGTGACCCAGGCTGGCTGGCCTCATGATCAGTGTGTATGACCTTCAGTTTTTGATATTGCTGCCTCCACCTCCTGAGGGCACAACCATGTCAGGTCTGACTTCAGCCATGTGAAAATATCTCCCAGGCTTCAGCTACAGCTGACCTGGAGAGTTTGGAGCAAGCCTGAGAGTGAGGACATGGAGTGAGGAACTGACAGAAGTGTGAAGTTAAGTTACTGTTGTACTCTACAAGGTGTGTGTAAAAGGTCCCCCTCATTATGATATATATTATACTATATATATATAGTTACTATATACATATATATATATAACATATATATGGTTAGTTATAGTTCATATATAGTTACAGACAGTAAGTTTCCAGTTTCTTGCCACATGAACAAGCTTTCTGCTAAGTTTTTACTTTTTCTTATTAGGGGTTGCCAAACTTGTATTTTCCGCATTTCTTTCTTTCTTTTTTCTTTTTTTCTTGTTTTGGTTTTTTGAGACAGGGTTTCTCTGTATTGTTTTGGATGCTGTCCTGAAACTTGATCTGTAGACCAGGCTGACCCAGAACTCACAGAGATCCGCCTGCCTGTCCCTCTCAAGTGCTGGTATTAGAGGCGTGTGCCACCAATGCCCAGCTATTTTCCGAATTTCTTAAAAATTTTATTTACTTTTATTGTATGTGTTGGGTTTCCTGGAACTGAAATTACAGAGTTTTGAACTGCCATGTGGGTGCTAGGAATTGAATCCCTGGTCTTCTGAAAGAGCAGTCAGTACTCTTAACCACTGAGACGTGTCTCTAGCTCTGTTTTCTGCATTTTAAAAAAGAGTTTCAGCAGCTTGTTTTCCACACTGGTTGGTTTGTCTGCTTCAGAATGTTTCTGAATGCTTCCCACACCTTCACCTCCTATGCCGGCTGTGTTCTTATGTTTTTGCTCCCCTCTCCCCCATCACACTGCCCATGAAAGCAGTATTCTTCAGACTGGAGTGTGTCCAGGAAGGCAGGGTTCCCTTTTCACCCTGTATCAGAGATCACCCAAGAAGACAGCTATTTGTTTAATGAATGGCTGCTGGAGCCACCTGTGTCTTGGTTGTTTCCTAGGCTTTAAGTCACTCTCACCTGGAGGTAGGAAGGAGGCTCACGACTCAGGAAGCACATGGAATTTAGGAACAAGAAGCCCAGAAAGTTAAAAATTCACCACAATTCTACCCAAAACTAGGTAGGTAGGTAGGTAGGTAGGGTGTGTGTGTGTGTGTGTGTGTGTGTGTGTGTGTGTGTGTGTGTGTGTGTGTGTGTGTGTTTGCAGGGAGGGTGGGCTCCAAGGATCACGTAAGTGGAAGCTTTTCTTTGGTTATCTTTCCACATGCTACTCAGAGTACAGATTTCTTCACACCTCCTAGAGAAGGTCCAGCCTCCCGTACTAGTCTCTGTCCCCTACAGTACTCTCCAGGCTGGCCTTCCAAAGATAACTGCAATCACACGTGCTTGAACATTTTTAGGTACTCTCAGGTTCATTCTTATGTCTTCTGTGTTCACTCTCACCTTTACAGCTCACCCTTAGGCTCCGGGCACCTTGGCTCTTTTCTTTTTTCAGTTCTGTCCCCAAGGGCCCGCTGATGACCCTAACCCTGGGCGGTTGTCCTCCTCTCCCCAAGCCTCTCTGTACTCCCTTCTTTCTGCCTCCCTCCTTGTACTTGACGCAGTTTGGGGGTACTCCTCGGGAGGGAAGCACGAGGGGGATGTCCGCGAGGGATCTGTGCACACACCCACACCCTGCGCGCACCTGGGCCTCGGGGCTGCGGCTCTCCTCCCACTCGCGGCAGCTGGCCAGGTCGCGCAGCCACTGCCTGCAGTCCGGCCGCTCGCCGTGGACGTAGTAATGGTGGAGCATGTGCCTGACGCTGCGGCAGAGCTCCCACTCAGCGCGGTAGACCTCGCAGGGCCGGGGAGGCTGCAGGCAGAGACAGCGTGAACGCGGGCAGACCCGGCGCCTAACCCCACCCAGCCCAGCTAGGCCAGCAGACTCACCTGCCAGTTGCCGGCGACCGCCATGTCCAGGCCTGTTGTGACTGACAGAGAGATGAACCAATGAACTCCAAGTAAATTCGCAGCTAAACAGGACGTCTTCACTGAGTGGTCGATGTCAGAGACCTCACCAACTGGTGTCTGACCGGTAACTTGGCTTCAAAGTCTTGTAATTGACAGTCCGAAACCCGGCAGTTCCGGCCGGCTCTCCCGGGTTCTGTTTTTCAAATCTCGATGTGGCTCAGCTTTGCAAGTGACGAGTTTGAACTCAAAAAACCCACCAAGCAGTCAGTCTGACACTAGAGGGATCTGGCCTGAGTACACACTAAGGGTGTCCATGAGCTTTATTCGGTGTGTAGAAAGGAGGGAGCAGGTGCGGGGTAGCTAAGGATGAAAGGAATTCTAGAGGCAACCGGCTCTCCGGTGCACACCTTTAATCCCAACACTTGGGAGAGGCAAAAGCATGGTTATCTCTGTGAATTCAAGGCCAGCCAGGGATATACCGTCAGACCCTGTCCCCCTCCCCCCACAAAAAAGCTAAGGTTAACACTGACTGGCCTTGACCTTGATTCCCAGCACTCATGTGGCAGCACACCCCTGAGAGAGAACTGGAGGCTAACATCAGTCATGAGAAGGCTCATCTCTTAAGAGGCACTTGGGAACAGAACCAAGGACCTGAGTTTGATGCCTGTATCCCTCAAGGTGGCAGAAGACTGTACTCCGATGCAAACATGCAGTCACACATTCTTATGTATGCACCATGTGTACACACATCTCTGGAACTGGAATTACAGAAGGTTGTGGACCACCATGTGGGTGCTTTGGAACCAAACCTAGATCACCTGCAAGAAGTGTTGTTTAACTACTGAGCCATCTTCCCAGCTGAACAAAATTTATAGTGGCCAACAGAATCCCATAAATGAAGGCTTCCTTGCTGCTAGTGAAACTTCGACATCCCCATGACAGGTCTTGTAGGTACCACGGCATTTATACCTTCCAAAGCCATGTTTGGCCAGTGATGATGAATGTGCCAGATAGAATCCACTTACCATGCTGTTTCTGGACATTTCTCACTAAGAGCAAATGGATACCTAGAGCCATCAACCCATAGAGAAACTACACACTCCATGGGGACCTTGTTAGGTGTGACTATCCCCACGGCAAGTGTCAGGAAGTGTCACTTGTCCCTGCCATCTCTTAAGTCTCAAGAGGTGCGATCTTGTAATGACATTATGCAGTGTGGGCTGCTCTAAGTGGGCATTCCTGTGACTATTGGCTGGTGACCCAAACTACAAATCCATGCCTTTATCAAACAGCTAGAGGCAAGTTTTAAATCAGTTTATTTAATTTTTCAATAAGAATTATTCTCAAGGAACAAATTTTAAATAATGATCAGCATGTCAAAAGATTGTACATCCATCATACAAAGTGCAGATCTGAGGACAATAGAACAGTAAGAAAATGAGGTGGGGGTGAACCTCAGTGGCAGAGAATGTGGCATGCTTAATATTCATGAAGTTTCAGTTCAGTCCTAGTACCTGAAAAACAATCAGAACTTTGGGTGATAAATAAAATTGCATGGGGGGCATACTTCAGCAGTTATTCATTCTGACTTCCATATTTGGTTTCAAGCATGGAATTCATCTGGATGAGTGAATTCGTCTGGATGAGATTCCTTCTGAAGAAGTCACTGTAAATAAAAGCAGAGGCCATCTTGGCCAAGGACTCAGCACAAGGCCTGAGTAGCTATAATTTGCTGAAAACAATGCCCTGTACAGACCTGGGAGGGAAGAGCAAGGCAAGGAGGGGATCAGCCCTGTGAGGTCTGGGAGAGCCCTGGAGCAGAATGCATGAAGCAGAGGACGCAGCCACCCACAGGACCTGAGAGCAATGTTTCTTCCCCAGGTTAAGCACACAAGCTCCAATTCTGTTTTGCACCTACAACAAGTCCTTAGGTAACTAAACAAACCATAAATTAGAGAGCATTCTCTGAACTTGTCAGAGCCAGTAACCATAAGCCAGTGTGTTGCAAATGCATCTTTATTTCCCAGTCAGCCAACAGTTTTGGACTTAGGGCTTTCTTCCCTTCTTCCGTAGCGACTGCCCTTCTCCGGAGAAAGCAACGAATCTGCCCCCAGCTTCATCCTAGGTGTGAAAACAGGATTTTATTTTCAGAAACTTCTCAAACTTTACATAAAGATTGCTTTATTCTATGGACCTGTGTGTCCCCTACTTTATTATTCATAGTATGAAATGCCTCTGGAGGAGCTGGAGAGATGGGTCAGTGATGTGTTGCTCTTTCAGAGGACCCAGATTCAGTTCCCAGGATCCATGCTGGGCAGCTCACAGTTGCCTATAACTCCAATGGATTTGACTCTCTCTTCTGGACTCCCAGGGTGCGCACGCACGCACACCAAACGTCTCTTGAGTTTTATGGCATTGAGAAAGCTACAAATCACAGGTTGAGTCTACTATCACTTTTGTTATTAGATTTACTGCACAACCTCCTCAACTTAGGGAGGGAATAAGCTATTTTCAGCTGAAGTTATTAAAGTGAAAAGGCATTTCCAAACACACCAGCTCAACTATACACCACACCAGCGTTCTGGTGGTGCTCCCTTGTGCCCATGTGGAGGGAAGGGAACCTGTGGCTCCTTGCTGTCACCCAGCACTCAGAAGGATCACACCGCTTATTAGCTCAGGAAATGGTCAAAATTCAAAACTTTAAGTACATATCACTAGAGCTGAAAAATTCTAAATTGAACCATGATAGTTTGGGAACCTTTTACACAGTAATCATTCTGTATTTAAAATATTTTATGTGTAGGGGAGTTTCGCCTACATATATCTCTGTGTAAAATGTGCATGTGGTGCCCACAATGGCCAGGAAAGGGCACAAGATTCCCTCTAGGACTGGAGGTACAGGTGGTTTTGAGTTACCACATAGTACCACATGGGTGTTGGAAACTGAACCCAGGTCCTCTGTGCCAGTGCTCTCTCTCCAGCCCCACAACAATAATTTTCAATGTAAAGAGTGTAATACTCCAAGAGAAAAATCACCCTCCACTCACCAACCCAAATTTTATTTCCAGTCACTTTTCTGCACCTGTTTACTTAATCCCCAAATCTCAGATCCATGAGTTTCTAATCTAAATCCTCTTACTTCCAGGGTGGCAATGCACTAAACTACTGAAATAAGTGGCTTAGTCTTTGCACACAGCATTGGTTTTTTTGTTTTGTTTTTCTCCTAGAAGGGAATTCTGGATTAAAAGATGCTTTTTATATATTGACCAACCAACCATAAAAAACACTACCAATCAATTATTCTTTTATAAACAGCAAGGTTTTTTCTTCAACACAGCAAAAATAGCAGTCTCCCCCTCCCCCACATGCTTTTAACTGTTGGAGAGCTGAGGCATTATCTCCTTTCCTATGGCAGAGGAATCTGCAATTCCCAAAACACATCTTCACACCCACTGTGTGACCCACTGCACCTCTAAGGCAGATCAAAGTTTACATGATGACAGCCATGCAAGTGCAGAGCCATGTGAACAACAGATGCAGTCCTCTGCCACACAGCCTCCTGTTGGCTGACTTCTCTCTCTGCCCATCTGATCACAGCAAGACTCTACCCATTTATCCATTTCAAGCTAGGACTTGCCATTTTCTTGCTCTACAGCCCAGACTGGCCTATGACTTTAGATCTGCCTCAGCCTTGTAAGTGCTAGAGTTACAGGTGTGAACCGCCACTGGCTCCAGCTGTTTCTACTTCCTTTATGCGATGAAGTACATCCCAAAGTATAGTCCCCAGAAAGGCTTCTCAAAGGTATCTTTTGTGAGGTCTAACATGTCAGAAAATACTTTTATTCTGAACCTGGTGTCTCAATGGTATGAGTCAGGTAGTGGACCAGTCTGGTAGAGCTGCCACATCATAGACTTGGTGGCTAGAAAAACCACATTAATCTGTGAGCATTCTGGATGGCAAAAACACTAGTCATTACTAATAAATAAAACTGATGACCAATGAAATAAACTCACCTCTTCAACCTTTTTGACCAATGGGCGTGAATTTCTGATGAAAGTGATCTTACCAAGCTTAAATTCGTAATTAGGAATCCCTCTGTGAAGGTGATCGACAAGGAGAAAGGTTAGTTCCAAGAAGGACTAAGATTTACTTCTGACAATGAAGAGAAAGGTAGGGAGAGATGAGGCAGCAAGTGCCTTCTTGGCAATTATCTGGTATACACTGCTCTACCCACTCTACTAGGAGGTGACCAAAAGAAAAACACTGGTTATGAGATAGGGGAACTAGGCTTTGGGCCCAGCCTCAGACTTCCTCTCAAAGTGCTACACTGGAACCCACCCCAGCGTTCTCTTCGTGCACAAATAGTAGACAGCTAGCACATTCCTATCCCTGACTTGGGAGCCACCAGAAGAGGGTTCATCATGAATCCCTAGACCAACACTGCCATGTTCTACCACTGTCGAGGAGAGTAAGGGGTTGAACCTACCCAGTAGCCTGCTGGTCTGTTTCCAGTATTGGAATGTGGCACTCCTGTGTCATGAGTTTGATACAAAGGTCTGTGTCAGACCTTTCTCAGAAAATGGCAATCACTCAGCAGGGACACACTAGGACAGGCCTACCTTTTAATGTCTCCAGGCTTGATGGGGGAGGGACTGGGCTCAACCCCTTTCTTCTTTCCATCCAGTCTATTCCCAGAACCAGAGAAGGCCTAAACAGCGAAGTCAAGAGGGTGTTTGCTAAACCTCAAGAATGATCAATATGTGCTTTCTACTCAGAGACCTCAGAATAGGTGTGAGCTAGTGGCAATGCCCAGAGCCCCTTGAGAGCTGCCAGCCAAGATATTTCCACCAGCTCCAGGGAGCTGAAGAAAGCCCCAAGAGCTGAATCAAAGAGGTGGCAGCAGTGATGGTGGACCTCTGCTGCAAACACCTGCCAGGCTGCTCCTTCCCACAGGTCTACCCAGCACCTCAGCGCCTGCACATGAGCCATTTTTGCCTGTTTACCAGGGAGCCTGGCTAGCAAACATGCACCTAACTTGCAAATAATGCAGGTAAATAAAAGCAGGATGTGTTTTCAGAGGTAAAAGCAAATGTACTAACAACTTGATGAATGAAAAGGAAGGGCTGTATTATTATACTAATTTGACTTTTGGTAGACACCCCGCCAAAACACACACACACACACACACACACACACACACACACACACACACACACACACACCTACCTACCTACCTAAGGACCATTCCCAAGTCCTGTGTTTTGAAAGGGACAAGAGAAGTTGGAAGCCTTTCAGGGTTGTCAAGGTGTTCCAGAGAAAGCACATATTGAAAGGTTTGGTAATTGAGCAAGTGCCTGATTTGTTTGCTCATATGGGTACCCAGAGCTCACGTCCTGCTAATGTTCACAAAGCATCAGTGAGAACAGTTCCTGGTGTCAGGATGCAGAGAGACATACACTGCCTGGTACTTACACGGAAGCCCACCTCTCCAGCATAGCCACTGTGGTCAGCTTCGCCCTCCTGACAGGAGAACAGAAAAACAGGAGGTGAGCTTCTTAAAGTGGATGGTCAGTTTTGCCCAGAGCCTCCTGTTTCCACTGCTGCTCCAGTGTCCATCAGCTAGAAAACACTGTCCTCCTAGGAGGCAAGGCTGAAAAGCAGCAAGGACCATGACCCAGCCAGCCACTGCAGAGTCCACTCACAAACATAGGAATGAGCCTGCAAGTTGACTCACCAGGTGAAAATGTTTGCCATCAAGCCCGAAGACTTGAGTTCAATCCTTCGTACTCACATGGTGGAAGGAGAACCAACTCTCAAAAGTTGTCCTGACCTCCAAATACATGCTATGCACACAAACCCCAACATAACGTATTTAAATGTAATTAAAACAAACAAAAGAAGCATGGGCATAAATATCCCACACATGATTAATCAGGAAGAACTCAAGAAAATCACTTACTATTGACTCCTCATGCTGCACTGGTCTTTCTGGTTCTTTGTAGCCCAAGGGAGCATCAAAATCTACCTGTTTTAAAATAAAAGGTGAAATTATGAGACACATTCAGCCTCCTTAACTAACTCAGATCACAGTAGCTTGAGAGTTCTAAGCAAGGGTACTGAATGTGCATTCCACCCAGTTTTCTCACCAGCGGCACTTTATCAGTTCAGCATCACCACAAGGACATCAACATTATAAACATTGTTGTTTGGGGAGCTGTGTATGTGATTAAATATAACTGTCATCATGGGAAAGGTACTAAATAGTACTACAACTATGTTCCTAGTAACTGCTAATCTGTCTTCCATTTCTAAAGCCTGACAACTTCGGATTTCAGGTAAATGAAAGGAGACAGTTTAATTTTTTTTGGGGGGGGCAGTTTTGTCAATAATATGTTCCCACTTAACTCCTAATATTCAAACATTCACTCCTTCGCAGACCTGATGGTAGATAACTGACAGCCACTCCCATTCCCTAAGGATTACTAGGTAAATGGCCTCCTCCTAATCCTCTTGACAGCATCTTCTCTTCCCCTTGTGTAACACCCTCCTGGGGGCCTGACCTCACTAAAATCTGAAAAAGTCACTCACATTCATGTCACATTCAATAATGGATACAGCCTTATCAGGTTTGGTCTCCATCACCCGTAGTTCATAGATCTGCAGAAAGAACAGAATGAAGTTTTGAGGTAGTAATAGGGCCAAGCAACATCTCTGTTGCTGTGGCTCACAGCCTAGCTTCTGCAGACAGGAGCTTCACGATATCATTACACCTTCCAGCACTGACAATGCTGCTTTGAGTTCAGATCAAAAGGTACCGGTTTCCACACATGGGTTTAATTCCACAAGCTAGTTAGCATCATATTGCAAAAGATTATTCCTGACCTAGAAATTCACATCTAGGCATTTATTCTAAGAGAAGAATTAACTAAGTGTTTAAAAAGACGAGTGTAAGAATGCTCACACCAGTAATGCTAAGTCTATCCTTCCAAAATGCCTATCAGTAGATAAATGAATTGTATTGCATATATATATAAAAAAAGGGAGAATGGAAAGCAGGCCAGCTAGGCGTGGTGGCACACATCTTTAATCCCAGAACTCAAGAGGCAGCGGCAGGCATATTTCTGTGAGTGTAAGGTCACTATGGTCTACAAAGTTCTAAGACAGTCAGGGCTGTTTACACAAAGAAACCCTGTCTTGGGTGGGTGGAGAATTACTCTTTAACCCCAGCACTTGGGAGGAAGAGGCAGGTGGATCTCTGTGAGTTTGAGGCCAGCCTGGTCTACAAAGCTACACAGAGAAACCCTGTCTTGAAAAACCGAAAAGAGGGAGGGAGGGAAAAAAAATCGGGCCAAGGGGGTATAGAGCTGTTGTTTCACACAGATACCCAAAATGTAGATGAACATGCATCTGCAGCAGTTAACAGGTGGAGGTCAGAGTACACACGTCAAGGGTTGGTCCTCCCCTCCTACCACATGGGCTCCAGGGATCAAATTCAGATCACCAGGCTCAAGGAACCAGTATCTTTACTTGCATCGCCCCATCCTGCAGCTTGGCTGTACAGCATTTGTACAGTATGTGCCAGGCCCTAGGCCCAATCCCTAGCACTGCAAAAGCAAATGAATAAAATTAAATAATAGGGGATGAAGAACTGGCTCACTCAGTAAAACAGTGGCTGTCTACCTGAGTTTGGATCCACAGAATCTACATAAAGTCTGGATACAGTGATACAAATACTCTCAGCATGCCCCTACAGAAAAATGGCTGGACAATACATTGCTTTGACAAGATATCTGACAAAAGTAACTAAGGAAACAGTCTATTTTGGCTCAGAGTTCAAGCAGGAGCTCAAGGTAGTTGGTCACACTGTAGCCACAGTCAGAAATGGATGCTGGTGCTCAGTTTGCATTGATTTTATTCAGTCTAGGACCCCAATGCAAGGAACAGTGCTACCTATGATTAGATAGGTCTTCCCATCTCAACCTTATTTACTAAATCCTTCCTTCATGGACATGCTTAAAGGTTTGATCCCATGGTGTTTCTAAATTCTATTAAGCAGCAATCAAAATTAACCACCATTGGGGGCTAAGGGGGGTTGCCCAATGATTTACTTTTAGAGATAAACACACACGCATACATGCACACATCTTTAAAAAAAAAATTAACCATCACACCGAGTGAATTAGGGCTCCAAATGTAAACCCAGGTTAATTTCTAAAAATCAAAGAACAGGCAGCAACCAGATGATAAAAAAAAAAAAATTTGTAGAAAAAAGCCTAATTCAATACCAGAGTGGACAATGATGGACTCATTCTCTTGTGAAGTGGGGAGTCTTGTGAAACCTTGAACCTACAATCATCCTACGTGATCAGATTACTAGCATACACCACCAGGCTCAGTCAGCAAGGATTTTTAAACAAATTTTTAAAGAAGGAGTTGGGTGGGGTGGGGTGGGGCGTTGGTGGCACACACCTTTAATCCCAACTCTTAAGAGGCAGAGGCAGAGGCAGGAGGATCTCTGAGTTCGAGGCCAGCCTGGTCTACAGAGCTAGTTCCAGGACAGGTTCCAAATCAATACAGAGAAACCCTGTCTCAATAAACAAACAAACAAACAAAAAACAAAAACAAAAGGCTGGGGGAGGGTGTGTGTGTATGTGTTGTGTGGTGTGGGTGTGATGGTATTTGTTTCTATTTTAAGTTTCTGAATGTTTTGCCCGCATGTATGTATGTGCACCACAGGCATGCCTGATGCCCATCAAGACCAGACTCAAGAACCTCCCCTCCCACACCCCTAAGTAGCTGCCTGTAAACTAACTGCTCAGCAAATTCCATTGATGCACTTCCCTAAGTCACACCCCAGCTCACCTATGCTCCTGTATCTCACCCCAATAAACTTTTTGGATCATCAAAATAGATTTAGATGGAATCAATCCTTTGGCCTGTTGTTTCCCTCTGGGATATACAGGCACAGTAACATAACATTCTTTTAGGAGTAATGTAGCAGGCTCACCTACCTTCTCATTATAGTTGATAGCAATCACATCTCCAGTGGTCAGACAGGCAAAGTTTCTCAATGCATTTTCTAAGCTGCATACATGCTGTCAAGGCATCATGACAAGGTGCAAACCTTCAATCGGAAACAAGTGTCTGTGGGAGGTTGCCATGGCTACTCATCTCAGGCAGACAGTACCATGAATCACCACACAGCTTTAACACAATGGATGACTATCCCCCAGGATCCTCTATGGCACACTATTCCCTAGACTGACCTCCAGGAGCAAGACTGGCTCCTAGAATTACGCTGGTAGGCCCTGGCAAATGGACAGCTCCCCATTCTCTGATGTACACTATCTAAGTTCCTTTTCTCAACAGGAAGCAATTTCGGGAAGAATTTATTTAGGTTTGGAGTTTGCTCTCAAGAAAATTCATCATGGAGGGGAAGAGCACGCTGGCAGGAGAGGCTTGTAGCTGTGGAGGTAGGTGGGTGTCTATCCACATCTGGGTGGATCAGAACAGAAAAGGACATGATGGCACTCAACTGGCTTACTCCCTCTCCCTTTGTATTCAGTCTGGGACCCAGCCCATTCGATGGGGCTCCCCACATCCAAGGGGTCTTCCCACCTCAGTTAAATCTCTTTTGAAATACTCACAAACATGCCTACTATGTGATTTAAGCATTCAAGCTAAAATGAAAACTATTACATATACCAAAATTGCCTTTACCCTATCAGTCATACCCTGGGATAGCAGTTAACCAACGTGACACTCTCTCCTGACAAGGAGAAAAAGCCTCCAAGACCAGAGAGATGACTCAGCCGTTAAGTGGGTATAGCTCTTGCAGAAAACCCAAAATCGGTTCCCAGCACCCATCCTGGACAGCTTATAATCACCTATAACTACAGCTCCAAGGTATCTGAAACCCTCTTTTAGCCTTCAAAGGCACACACATACCTGCATCCATACACATAATTAAAAGATAAAATAGAGGCTGGAGACAATGGCTCAGTAGTTAACAACACTACTCCTTCAGAGGACCAAAGTTTGGTTCCCAGCAACCACATTAAATGGTTCACTATCACCTACAACCCAAGCTCCAGGGGCTCTAATGCCCTTTTCTGGACTCCTTGAGTCTCTGCATGCACATACTTCCACACAGACATACCCGAAAGAAATGTATTTAATCTTTAAAAAGCCCCTGAAAGCAATCTCACAAGTCTATATTATAACATGGGAAAACTCAAGGATCCTAAAAGAGATATAGTGAAGACCCATCCTGCACTGACAGCAAAACATTCATACGTCATTTTGAAGGATAAATTAAGTAGCTCTTTCTACAAATGTCCATGACAGGACACTTCTACCACTGTCTGTACTATGGAGACAAGTATCCAACATGTCCCTTTGTCTAGGACTCAGCCAGTCTAGGTCTAAAGCCATCCTGTCTAGGACCTATTCAGACAATGGCCCACTGGCATCCAGGAATGGACCCTTTGCACAACACCTGCTGCTAACAATGAGTGGAGAGCTAATGGGTGGGGAGGGAAGGAAGAGCAGTTTCTGCCTGTGTGTTTGTTTTTAAGCATTCTACATGTTATGTTGTTGTTTGAGATTTTTGTTGTTTGCCTTTAGACATAATCTTGTTATGCATATCTGACACAAAGTATGTCCCTAATTTATAGTGCTCACATTTAATTTTTAAATACATATACCCAGCTTAAGTTGAGGTGAACATAAAAGAACAAATCACAACAACAAACTTTCACTTCCTGCTTGCTAAAACACAGAAAATGTACTCAGCCAATCTTTATGGCCTTGAAGTGAATGGGCCCTAACTCTGAGCACAAAGTGGGCTTGATTACCCAGTTCATGCTGAACCTGGGCCACAGGCTCCACAGTGATTTGCTGGTTGAAGGCAGATGAGCCACTCTGCCTTTCTACTGGGTATACTCTGTATCTTGGTCTTTGTCCTAGGTAGCCATAAAACTAAAAGAAAGCTCTGCTTTGGAGTCTAGGAAGTGCCTGCAAAGTGACTGCAGAAGGCTAAAGAGCACTTATGTGCTTGTTGTCAGGACCAAGAGGATGTGCTAGCTGAATGCTGTTATTATCAATTACAACTTCAATTAGAAACAATATGTGGTTCCCCATGCTGTTCAGTGATACCCAGGAATTCTCCTTTACAGAGGAAGTCTTATGTCAAAAGGATACACTGCTTTAGGGTTGGTGATATCCAGGAAGTCCGGACTCTGAGGCTGGAACTTAGAGTAGGTAGCCACTTGAAGGTTGACACTCTCCACCTGAACCAGGCCCCCTTCTTCCAACAGCAAATTCTGCATCATCTAAAAAGGAAAAATCTCCATTAAGAAGCCTCTATGGCTAACATCTGCCAGTCAGTACACTGAGCAGGTCAAATCTTATTTGGGGGTCAAAAAGCCCAGGACAAAGATTTGGAACAAGCATTTAATTGTGATACAATGTCACAGAAAAAAAATCAAGTGAGGGACATACAGGGAAAGCAGACCAAATAAGGGATTCCCTTGAAGCTACATCATCAAACATTGTGATCTGTCTGTGCCAAAGCCATCTATATGCAGCTTCCTATATACAATATCCCCAGCTCCAAAGCTGTCCCACAAGCAGTGTTCAAGGTCCCAAAGCAATCAGGACCACACTTATGATAGAATGGCCACACAAGGAAAGGCTGGTCATAGAAGGCCCCAGAGATGTCTGCTATAGAGGGTCATAAAAGACACTAATAGACATGCATTGCTCAACTACCCAGTAAGAAGGATAATGATTGAGGATGGGAACAGGAAGTCATGAACGAAGGGTGTAAGAATCTGACATGTAGGAAACTAGGGCAATGTGATACCACCAAGTTTTAAGTCAGAGGCAGGGAGGCATAGTCGGGGCAGAGGGATAGGCTGCAGATTCCAGAATGGATTTTTGTTAATTTTAAATAGATGGATGAGTAGAAAGAACTGTAAAGTGAATTTCCACTAGCCTCCCCTAATACCCCAACAGTAATCAAGACAGGGCTATCTCCTTTTATCTTTAGGGGCCCCAGTGCTGGCCCCTCCCATGAAAGGCTGACTGGAGCAAGTCTATAGAGATGCAAATCCTGTTGAAAATATTCCAGAGGAGGAAACAGGGGCCAAGGGCTTGGTGCAAGTAAGGAGGCACTCGTCTAAGAATGGGGCTGGCTAACACACAGCCCCAGGTCAAGACTGCAGACTCCAGCACACTGTGCTAAAGGGGTGGACATGACAGAAATGGAGGGTAGCCACTCCTCCAAATGCCACAGGCAGCCACAACAGGCTGGTAAGGCAGCTGGCTTAAACTAAGGGTTCTGTGACCCTATGGACAGGTGTCCTAATGTCCAGAGACAGCCCGGTATAGGTCAAAACAGTACAATACAAAGTTATCATTAAGGAAGGAGGCAGCTGTAACTGTGGCATGAAGCCCTGGAGCAAAGAACAATAGGGCACCTGCAGGCTGAAGGGAAGCCTACAGCTCCCCCAGGCAGAAGCACGACATAGCCACAAACATCACGGAGCAGGAAAAAGGGTCGGACCAAGTCCTGCAGAACAAACAGACTTCTGAAATGACTTCAGGACAACAAGGAAGCAAAAAGATCTCTGCCTGGTCCATTAGTGGGCGATTTGGTGCAGACAGCATGGCAGACCCTGGCCTGATGTCTCCTCAATGCTGGCAGGCAAACTAATAATAAGTATGATTAACAGACGAGGGTCCAGCAGCTAGGAAGACAGGCTAGCAATTGTTGCAGCCTGGTTCTCCCTGAAACTTGGCAGCTCCAGGTAAGATCAAGTCCACTGACCAGCGAAGTGAAATCACCCATGCACATACCCCCTTGTCACCTGAACTAGAAGCTGGAAGGCAGTAGGCAAATGTCTGTCCATGTCATGAACTGGAAGGCCAGCCTACAAAGGAAAAACAGACCCATCCCCCACAGGCTTCCTAGGTGTCATATGGCATCTCAGAGAACGGAATTCAGATAGCTTCCTGGGCTAAAGTTATCAAAGAATTTAGACAAGTAGCCATCCAAGTTGTAAGCTCCAGACGTAAGGGAGGATCTTCAGAGCACAGTGCTCTCACTTCCTCTCACTAGGTGAGCCACAGGGGCCCCCACAGGAAGAGAAGGACTGAAAGAATCACTACCCTGCACTTCACCCATCTAGTGCAGCTTCGGAGACCAGGCCTGCTACAACAGGACACTGCTTTGTGCCCTGTGCAAGGGCAGTAAGTGATAAGCAGGTCAGATCTAGGCTTTAGCACAAGTGCCACAGTAAGTCTAGGCACTAACACAGACAGCACAGGAAAGGCCTGGAAGTAGGAGTTACAAATCCTGGCAGGGCTCCAGTTGGGGAGAGCATGGCCACAACTCATCAAGCACCCTGGGGACCAGCTGGAAAAGGGCGGCATGGACAAGAAATGATCTTTACAACTTGAAAAAGAAATGATCTTTACAACTTGAATCATATGGAACTATGAAAAAGAAAAGCTCTGGAATGTGACAGAGCAAGCAAGTGGTGGAGGAAGTGTCAGAGCACTGTTCTGGTGGTGGTAGAGCTGCCCAGTATAGCAAAGCACTTCTGTGTCCTCAGCCCCATCCACAGCCTATCCAGGGGCTTTTGGGTCATCTGACACCATTAAGGCACAAAGAAAAGGATACAGGCTTCACCGGGAAGGCTTCCCAAAGCTGAGCTTGTCAAATGGGCAAAGGACATAAGGGAGAGATGGAAGGGAAGAAGGGTTGTGTGCCATCTCACAACCACGCTACAGAATGCTTGCCACCTCAGGGTCCTCCCCCAGTGCTAGGTAGTTCTGCTAGCCTCTCTGAGGTGCCCTGATGGGGGATGTCATTCTGTAAATATGTTTCTCGTATTGGTTAATGAATAAAGCACTGTTGGCCGATAGGAAAGCAAGATAGGTGGAACTAGGAGACAAGGAGGATGCCAGGAGTAGGGAGGAGTCAGCATGTAGAGACTGGAGAGAACAGAGGTCTGGGCCTTTTCTTTGGTAAGATGAGGCCTCGTGGAAATACTTAGATTAATAGAAATGGGTTAATATTTAAAATAGAGCTAGCTGATAAGAAATAAGTAATTGGCCAACAGTTTTATATCTAATAGTGTCTCAGTGTGTTATTTGGGCTGGCAAGGCTCTGGGACCAGGCTGGCAGGAAAGCTCTGGAGCTGCTCTTGCCCTTGATGAAGCACCCAGCTCTACAATGACATCCTTCACATCAGCTTGACCTGTGTCTACACAGTCAAGCATATTGTTTTAAACAGCATACTGCTGAAAATGTCCTCCTCTTACTGGGCCTTTGTACTTGGAAGGACTCTCAGGCATGCACATGCATGCAAAAGTGTGTCTCTACTTATGAGGCCCTGAAGGGAAAGACTCTACAGACTCAAGCAGCCCAACTTACCCAGTGGGGGAGGTAACAGATGCCTTCATCAGCAACAAATTCCAGTACACCACAGTGTGTCATTCGGTCTGAGTTCTTATTGGTCAATTTAAACAGCATAGGATAGGTAATGTTGAGCCGGCCTAAGAACAAAGAGGTTATAAGACACAATCAGGTACCCCACCTACCACCAGTTCCTGTGAAGGAAACCTTACTCACCCAATGCCCTGTCCTGTGGCCTTGACCACTAAGCTTCAGTGCCTGCTCCCACATTCCCATACTGCTCAGTCAAAAGGGTATCACTGTCTATAAGAACACACCATGTGGCCCTAGAGAAGCCTGGTGACTTAGGTCATGCAGCATCAGCACAGACATGATTTTCTAAAATCATGGTTCATAAGGGTAGCATGTTCATTTATTCATCAATGTTTTAAGTACCTACCAACCACATGTTCCTTTAAAGTTTTTTATTTAGATAGGTGAGACTGTGAACTGACATGCACTACACGAACAGATACTGCAGGAACCCAGGAAGACTGGACAGAAAGACCAAGGTATGAACAGGCTTCCCAACCCCAAAGACCAGTATTTCCAGGTCAGCCACCAGACACACAACCAGGAAAGGGGCTGAGCAAAGAAATGGAGGGAAGAACTTAGCCAGTTCAAGGAATGACCAGCAATTAGGCAAGATGGCTGGGGTCAGGTGTGAGAATGAGTCACAGAAGGGAGAGACTATGATGAAAACACATAGAACAGATACTTGTATCTAGGCCCAGTGGGTAGCCCTAGCTTAGCAAGGTCACACACAGTATGTCTCCATATTCTGGTGGTCTAAGTGTTAAGTTAGGGCTGCACAAAGGGTAGGAGACAGAAGACAGGACTGACTCAAAAGCCACATGGGCACAGAAAGGAGAGCCTGGCCATAAGAACAGGAAAATCCTGGGGCACTGAGAGAGTACCAACATGTCCTAGGCATTTGTTCAATCTTCTAAGAATAATCAAGAAGGTACTATCATCTCTCCCCTTTTGTTTTTTAAAGATTTATTTATTATGTTTACAGGGTTCTGTCTGCATGTATCCCTGAAGGCCAGAAGAGAGCACAGATGGTTGTGAGCAATCGTGGTTGCTGGAAATTGAACTCAGGACCTCTGGGAGACTAGCCAGTGTTCTTAGCCACTGAGATATCTCTCCAGCCCCAACTCTCCCTTTTAAAATTAACAGGAAAAACTGAGACATGTGGTTAAAATCACATCACCCTGCTCAGGACGTTAGGATCCAGAACAAAACTGCTTAAGTCTGGGAATTCTGCCACTGAAGTGGACTGCAGCTTGTCAGGTTAAGCATACATACCAGGACTTCCTCCACTGCCCTGGATAGCCTTCAGCTCAGAGGCCTGCCCCTGCCTCCCCAGTGTTGAGACTACAATTGTACACCACCACACCCAGCAAAAGAAGACCACTTAGCATCCAGAAGTAATGGAGACTTCTGGCCTCCCTCTAAATGTTGAATGAATGAGGTCAATCAGGGAAGGGCTTGGGGAGGAAACTCCAAAGCAGCTTCACTAAGATGGCCTTGCTAGCATAAAGGTGACTGAGACAAGTGGCCCAGGGCCAAGGAGGTAGGCTCTCTATCACTAAAACACCCCCAGGCATGGAAGCTACAAGTTGACCCCTAGATGTTCTTGAGTGCCCCAGGCCAGGCTCCAGCTAAAGATTCCCAACTCCCCAGGCCTCTATGACACTTCCTAAAGCCAGAGACATAACCTGCATTTCACAAATCAGGACTCCCTTGGTCTACTTGGAAAGAAAGGGGTTCTTCTATCACTTAAGAAGTATTAACACTAGAGCACTGTGGCACATACCTGTAACCCAGACACTCACAAAGTCAAGACAGGAAGACTTTAAGTTCAAGGCTCAGTTTCAAAGAAGAAAACCTTCTACAGGGCTGAGGGAATAACTCAGTAAATACACACTCACCTAGCTTGTCTGAATCCCTGGTACACTAAAAGCAAACAAACAAACAAAAACCCTGAACATTGATCTAATCTGGTCAACTCACCCCCAAAGCAAGACCAAGGACCCATCCCCACTTGTCACTAGAACCAGAAGGGCAGCTCCAATGAACAGGCACTGATGGTGTCCCTGCTTAATGGAGACACTGAAAACCAAAGAAGCTAAGTAGGGCAAAGTGCAAAGCCCAAACACAGCAAAGTGGCACCTGGACTCGGTGAGTCACCACTACATCCCATAACCAGTCTCCACAGGGTGAATTCAAAGTAGCAACATCAAGTTCCAAAAGCCAAGACTGCATCCATAACTAAGGCTGTCACAACCTAAAAAGGAAGCATGTGGCTCTTCTCACAAGGGGCCGGACCTGGCACAGGAAGAAAGTGATGGCTCAGCCTCTAGTTTCCTTGGGATGCAATGTCACATTGGAGGTGAAAAATTCTGGCCTGGAGTGCAGGAGAGCTATCTAGAAAGGAGGTGAAGAAGCACTTCCCATGGTCCTCTAGTAAATCAACCATTTTTTCTCTAGGGGACAACCTAGTGAGCCCATATCACACTATGAACTGCTCAAGCACTTTCACATTGCACCTTTGTATCTAGACAAGAGCGTGAGGCGTGGCGGACAATGGGATCAGGGGCTGGATGGATGATTCCTTTATTTAAGGGCCCTTACAGTAGCAAGCAATGGCAACACAACCACACCTTGCCTCAGCTAAGGTACTGTGGTGGCCTTGGTCCTTCTAACCCAACATAACCTTCAAAGAGGATTCTAACCACATCCTGACCCATGTTACCCGGATCTGAACACAATGAAAAATCTAGGCTCACATCGGACATCCACTTATATTACCTAAATTGTTAAGTCACTTAGAAATACTTACTGAGTTGATCGAGGGCTGAGGGCGGCATAATTACTGTGAAAAAGAACATTTCAGGAATATTAAGTAAATTAAAATGAAGGGATAGAACAAACTAAACACAAGATGTATACTTTCTGATGCATCTTTTAAAAGCTTTAAACAGTGATTTTATGGTATCCAGAATTTCATAATGACTTTTCATAAAGAATCTTACTTGAAGTTATTTACTTTTGTGCTCTGAATGGCACTCAGTCATCAAACATAATTAGCACCCTACTCCCACCACCCATGCCCTAGGATGAGTGACATTTTTAATATAGCTAGTGTTTGATGCCCACATGCAAAATAAGAGCTATGGAAGGCTACAAGACTCATTCATAGACTTTAAAGCAGGAAAGGTTACTATTCAAAATAAAAACAAGCACATACTCTTCCCTCCTTTCTCCACATCTGACCTGTCATTAGGCCCTGCTAGCATAGACACAGAGAAGCAGCGGTACTGTGTGGAGAAGCGGTTCTGGAAGACCCGGGGAATTGGGTGGTCAAACATGTTGAAAGAGAACTAGAAGAAGAAAGAAATGGTATTATTATCAAAACAAACAAAGCTACTTAGAAAAAATACAAAAATAAAAAAGATGAGGACTCCTTTTGTTGCCCAGGCTAGTCCTGAACTCAAGAGATTGTGACTTAGCCTCCCACATAACTGGGGCTTCCAAGTGCAGCCACTGTATCTAGCTCAAAGGCATATTTCTTCAGACCAAAGACTACACATGTCGGTCATCCATGCTGATAAATGTAGCCAAAGAATGTAATTAAAATCTCATTATCCAACGTGTTCTGTTAGCACATAAACCTCAAATCCTTTTCTCTCCCCACCTTATCCCTCAGGTCCAGTTTCCATTATCTGTAGACACTGCAACTTCACTAAAGTAAAACTTAGTCATACAGGCCTTCCCCTCCCATCTTTCTGCTACTATTCCCTATTCTCAGATCAAGGCGGGACCTTACATACACCTCACAGAAACTCATTACTGACCACCCACCATCTTCTGACTTGGCACATTCCTTTCTGGGCTTGTAACTATCTGGAGACTTTTCCCCTCCACCCTTAACTTAGAATACCACCTCTTTTTCTGAGTGCCTACTATTTGCTCAGCTCTGATGGTGGCTTTAAGAAACATCACTTTAGTAATGTTTGGATACCAAGAACTCAGATCCCACCTCTGCCCTGGTGAATTCCATGCTAAAGACAAGGAGGATAACAACAGAACATGAATGTCTGGGGTTTTAAGGACAAGAAGCAGGTATGGGGGCAGAAAACACCTGAGAATGCTGTTAAGCAAGTGTTCAAGAGGAGATCCTTATTAGAGACCTACATGTCACAGGAAAACAAAAAGGCATTCCAGGTGCTGGGAAAGCGGTTTACCAATTTATGCTCGTTGTATGCCTGGCCTCATCTGGCTCTTCACAGCAATCCCTTTCTTTCTCCAGCAAGCCTCCCTTGCTTGGCCATGAGTCAAGGTAAGTGCTTCTCTGGGATGCTCTCAGCACAGAACAGACACGCACACTTGTCAAGACATGAGGGATTGCACCCAAGGTAGTCTGCTGACCCCTCATGCACAGATATAGACTCATAACACCCCTTCCTCTATTGCATAAGCATACATGCACACACACACATCCCCACCAAAAAATCTTAAAGGATGGTTCTTCAGTTACTAGCACAGATATTTTTAATCTTTTCTCCTAAGCAACAGAATTGTTTGACTCTGTCTTAGGTGAATAACCCACAAAACCCCTTTTGAATGAAGGGGTAAAGTGGGAGGTGCAGCACATCAAAAGCTCCTTCCCTACGCCACTGCTGATTCTCTCTGAAACATAAAAAGCATACATGGAGTATGCAGCACCCAAGCAATATCCCTCCAACTCATCCACCCATGAACATGGCCTTCTGCTCCTCCTCTACTGCTCCTATTGTTCATGTTTAAAACTTTGATGCCTAACACATAAGTACTCAGTGCTGGTTATATAAATGAACTTAGGAATTTGATTTAGCCAGGCGATGGTGGCACACGCCTTTAATCCCAGCAATCTGGAGGCAGAAGCAGGCGGATGGATCTCTGTTACTTGGAGGCCAGCCTGGTCTACAGAATGAATTCCAGGATAGCCTCCAAAGCTACAGAGAAACCCTATCTCGAAAAACAAACAAACAAAAGATTTAACAGTGACATCCTAAGTAAAATCTAATAACTCTAATAACCACTTCTTGTTTTTAAGACATGTGACATGGAGTCAACACGATATACAGTAGCAATGAAACATCACTGTAGTCAGACGGGGGTGTGACTTCAAATCTCAGTGTCTCACTTTCATGATTACTACCTCTGTAAGTTTTAGCTCTCTCAGTTCCTATAATTACCTACGTTCCCAGAGGACTGCAGGAATTAAATAAGGGCGTGCTGACGGAAAAAAAAGCGCCCAAAATATTACCTACTGTCGTTATCACAACGTGACATATATCCTAAGACATTATCTCTACTGTATAAAAGGAAACAGAAATTAGGCAAAGCTTAAAGTCCTTCGAACTTTCCTCCCTCGCCCCACTCCCCCGAACTCTCTCCAGTTAACTTTGAGTTCAAGGAAACCTGTTGCATGTAGAGATCTTAAGAGAACTATGGACACAAAGTAGCAGATTCCTTTCTACCCTCCAGGGCTACAGTCCCTCCAGGAAGCCTACGAGCCATGGCTCCGACAAGCTAAGACGCAAAGGGGTGGGCTCGTAACTAGGGATGCCACTCTGGACAGAAGCGCTTGGGATAGTGGAGCGGGCCGGAGGCAGGCCCGGGTGACTCGGCACCTCCGCCGCCAGGTCCAGGCCCTCCCCTCCGAGCGCCGAAGGCAGCACTGGTTTCACTTGGCTCCCGATCCCCAACCAGCTTACCATGACTGACTGAATTCGGTGACTCCGCTTCTCTTCGTGAACCTTACAATAGAAACCCAGAGCTTCCTCTACACAACCGCGGCCGCCGCTCTAAAACCCAGAACCCGCGAGAGGCTCGCCGGAAGTGACGGAAGGGAAACCACAGGGAGAGTCCCGAGGCCTGGCGTCGGCAGAGAAAAGCAGAAAGTAGCGGAGATGCCTGAACTTTGAAAAGTATTCAAAGAAAATACTAAACCACTTGATAACTTATTTCACAGGACAGCGACTATTCGTAATGTTCATATAGTATCCCCTTCAAAAACAAATTTGGTAGGCTCCATTCTCGTTATTGACTACAATACCCAGAATGCAGGTAGAGCTTCCGGTTTGGGCTTCAGCCATTATGGACTCGGGCGGAAGTACGCGCTATAGTGCATTGTAAACGTAATTGCCGTTCTCAAACGATATGTAACTGAATTTACTATGTCTAGGAGTATATTTTTCCTGAGTATTCCAGGATGAGATGATAGGCTTTCCTTCCCAAAGTAAAGGTGTCCGCCGAGCGTAGGGGTTTTGGGTAACTGGAAATCAAAGCGAGTAACAAGGTTCGAGCCACACTCCAGATGATGCTTCTTTGGGGGGTGGGGACGGGGGCGGGACTTCTCCGCTGCGAATAGCAGAGCTTTGTTGGCTGTCCCCAATAGGACCCAATCAGAAAGGAGGGAAGGCTAAGAACTATTGGCTGCTGGCGTGGGCCAATTGGAAGAGCCGTGATTTGGCGGGAGTATTGACCACCTCCCCAGCTACCGGTGTCTCAGCAACAGCTGTGGGTATTCGGCTGCAGTGGCTATGTTCGTGTCCGATTTCCGCAAGGAGTTCTACGAGCTGGTCCACAACCAGGTGACTCCCATTCCACGATCCTGGTCCAAACCTTATCTGAGGGGAAGGGATGAGGGCGAGTGTTCCTGAATGAGGCAGCAGGTCCGGGTGTTGCCACAGAGTTTGAAGTCCCTGTGCTCAATTCACCTGTCCGCATTTCCTTCTACAGAGGGTCCTTCTCTTTGTGGCCTCGGATGTGGATGCCTTGTGTGCTTGCAAGATCCTTCAGGTGAGCTTTGAATACCTTGGGGACATAGGGCAGCGGCAAGACGTGAAGGAACAGGGTTGGCCCCAGCAAGAGGTGGGCGGCAGACAGGAAGGGACCAAGGGAAGCTGGCAGGAACCAGAGAGAGCTGGGAGCTGGTGACCCAAAAAGACTCAACAGTCCCTCTCTGAACTATGCTGGGACTAGAGAAGTATGGGGTAATCGGTGAGACAAGCAGTGGTTTTATTTGGTTTTGTTTGTTTTCAAAAACCCAATTGAAAATGGCTTCACTTCTGAAATCTTTGAACCTATAAATGGCCCATCAAAGATAGAATTTGAGAGAGGACTGTAATAGCTGGGATTTTATCAGAGTGAGTCCTGGAAATATAGGAGCTCCTAGTCTATTAGAGAGGATCATTAGTGAAGGCTTTAACTATACTATGGTTTTTACCATAAGTGGAGGTCAGGAACTTTTCAGAACATCTGTAATTAAAGTTACTTTTTCCCTTACTGTTTGACTTTGGCAAAATCTGACAGATGTGGCAGAACTGTACATGGAACACACATCCCTGCCACCTAGCTTCTACTGATCTTTGTTTGTTTTTTGATTTTGACAGGGTTTCTCTATGTAGTCCTGGCTGTCCTGGAACTGGCTCTGTAGACCAGGCTGGCCTCAAACTCACAGAGATCTGCCTGCCTCTCCTCTCAAGTGCTGGGACTAAAGGTGTGCGCCACCACTGCCCAGTTCCTACTATTGTTTTACCAAACAGCATGGTACATAGACCTTCATCTCCCAGCTTAGCTAATTTGTTTGTTTGTGGTGATTCAAGGTAAGTTATCCTAAATGACAGGGTTCTGACAGTTTGTTCTCTCTCCAGGCCCTATTTCAGTGTGACCACGTGCAGTATACGCTGGTTCCAGTTTCTGGGTGGCAAGAACTTGAAACTGCATTTCTTGAACATAAAGAGCAGGTATGAAATAATGAATTTTAGAATAATTAGGCTGCTCTACTCAGTCACACAGTTTCCTAATTCTAAAGTACAATAAGTGTGTTTTGAAGTTTCAATTTCATTACGCTTCAAGTTATGATGGCAGAGTCAAGATTTGCAAAAAAAAAAAAAAAAAAACAAAAAACACAAAATGAGCAATTTGAGGCAAGTCTAAAATACATATAGCAAGATTGAGGCCAGCCTTGGCTATATAACAAGATCCCTGTCTCAAAAATAAAAAAAGGTATTGATGTGAACAGCATGTATTCTGACCTCACTCATTTTCCTAGGATACACCACTGCTTTCTGTTATCTCCCCAAGAAAATACACTCTGGTTTCCAAAAACATGTTTTTCCTTTGGAATTAAATGGCAGAATCAAGACTCCTTACCTCAACCTGGGGTCAGATGAGAAATGGGACATTGTAGGCCCCATAGGGAGTAGGTGGGGCTTGGTAGAGGGTTTCTGGAGTCCCTGACCACTTCCAGAATGATTTGGAAGAGATTTATTTATAACATGAAGTACCGTACCCATGTACTGATTTGAGTTTTCTCCTCCATGTTGTGAGACAAGATCTTACTTGACAGCCCAGGCTGACCTTGAACTCTTGGGCAGTGCCTCTTAAAGTGTTAACATTGAGCCTAGCAATTGAGTGTTATTGTAGGTTGTTCTGTAGTGGGTAGTTTGATAAAGGACTTAATATTTAGGAGACCATAAAGTATGGACTGCCCAAGATTTACTGCAAACCTTCCCCACTTAATACTTTTAATATGGTAAGGCAGCAGGACAGAATAGTTAGGCAATATCAAGAGAGACTTTGGTATGTGTGTGGAGTCATGGTCTGTTCATTAGCTGTTTGAGTCTGTACACAAGTATTGAGTTTGCTAAGCCTCTGCATGCTCTTCAGGAAGCAGAAGAGCCCCAGAGCCTACTTTACAGTGTCATCTTGGAAAGGCAGTAACCAAGCCAGCTGTGGGCAGTTGCCAGGCCACTTGCCATAATGTTCTCAGCAGAGGAGGAGGGGCCTCTTTGGCGCAGTTCCTTCACTGTCTGTCTCCTTTCAGTTCTGCTATTTCATCCTCATAAACTGTGGAGCCAATGTAGACCTACTGGATATCCTCCAACCTGATGAAGACAGTGTATTTTTTGTGTGTGATACCCACAGGCCAGTCAACGTTGTGAACGTGTACAATGACACTCAGGTACTAGCCCTTTCAGGGCCTTCCCTTATGTGTGGTCTCCCTTTAATAAGTCTGTACCTTTCTATGCTGTGGGGCAGCATTACACATATTTTTGCAAAGTATATCCCACCTCTCCAGTTAGGGATTATCTTTAGTGCAAGAACCTCATCTTATCTATCTCGTGGGCATTTACACAACACATTTATGGATCTTGCATCATTTGGGATGTGGAGGAGCAGAATATTTTAGCTCAAAATGTATCTACTATACAAATTCTGAACCTCTATGTGTTAAATATGCAGCCTAGCACAGACCAGCTGTCTAAGCATTTTGTGACTCTGAAATCCTCATAGAAGGAACCTCTTCAACAGAAATTAGTCTAGAATTGCTATTAGAGACAAGAATTGTATTGGCTTAGGGGTTCACATCTGTCTTGACCCATTTGTATCTGTATAAGAAAATATCTGAGACTGGGTACCTTATAGATAAAGGTTACAGTTAACTTACTGCCCTGGATATTCAAGAGCATGGTGCAAACATCTCCTGTGTTCTTGTGAGACCACTATGGAGAATGGTTTTCCAAAACAGGGAGTGTAGGACATTGAGAAAGAGTCCATGGTGAGACAGGAA
The DNA here is from genome assembly GCA_030556225.1 of Cricetiscus sungorus. Lineage (NCBI taxonomy): Eukaryota > Metazoa > Chordata > Mammalia > Rodentia > Cricetidae > Cricetiscus > Cricetiscus sungorus. The sequence continues at coordinate 40,486,205 of JANBXA010000641.1, forward strand.
GCAGCAGAGCAAGCTGAGGAAGTTTTATAACCACTTGCAAGTGGAAACTAAGCCTTTACAAGGTCTGAAACACTTCTGAGAGATGTTGTTACTGTATAAATAAGGAGAGAGCCCCGACTGACCTAACACTTTCCAAGCTCTACCTTTAAATGGCTCTACTCCCTCGACACTATACACAGGCAGCAAGCTTCTGTCTTAGTGGACCCTTTGGGAGATAGTCATATCCAAATATCTAACCATGGCAACATTTTCATATCCTCTGTCAAAGCCAACTGGTGAAACCTTTATTTTTGTTTTTTAATGTATGCATAAAAAAGAAATGTTGCTCAGACTTAAAGTGGACTGGAAATGCTTTTCAAACTTAGTTTCATAATTTCTGCATGACATGTGAGACAGCTCTGGTGCCTTACTGAGTGATGCTACAAAGCTTGGAGCTCTTCTTATATAGTTGCTATTTGTTTGTACAGAGAACTTAGGAGCCAGCTGATTAAGTAAGATCCTACCTAAGCATCCTGAGAAATGGCTTCCTATCAGGGAGAGAAGAAAAATTTGATTGCTTTTCATTTTATAACATAGATCAAATTGCTTATCAAACAAGAGGATGACCTTGAAGTTCCTGCCTATGATGACATCTTTAGGGATGAAGCAGAGGATGAAGATCTTTCAGGAAGTGACAGTGATGGCTCAGAGCCTTCTGAGAAGCGTACACGGTTAGAAGAGGTATGTTTGGGCTGAGTGGGCAATTTGGAGGAAATGAAACTAGGAGAGATATGTGTGAGCCAGATGTGGCATTCTGAGCTTAGGCACAGCTGCGGGTACCAGGCAGTAGGAAGTGGAGTCGTTATTAGGTATAGGTACCAACTCTGCCTTCTAGTTCCTATCCTTGTGGCCTCAGGCACATTTCTGAAGTTATTTGAGCTGTACCTTATCTCACAGGAGGATCCTGGAAGACAGAATGGAATTTAGGACAGTTTAGCCTTATGTAAGAAAAGGTAGCAAACATTAAAAAAAGAAAAAAACCTACTATGGAGAAACATTAAACATCTGATCCCCCCACAGTATTGCTTGTTGCAGTTACCACAAAGGCACTGTGTGTGTGTGTGACCCCTCGGCCAGCCCTGTGTAAACACTCTAAGGAAGTTGTTTTTTGTGATCTGAGTTGGAGGGGTCTGTGCAACATAAGCTTCCACTAGCTAAAGCATAGCAGGTAGATGGTGGCTGTCCCTCTAGTGTGGACAGCTACATTTTGTTCTGTTCAGTATCACTGTTGAAGAAGTCTGTGGCTCCTGATCTTTGTGGCATAATTGGAATTTGCTTCTGGAATATCTTAGGGTTTTCCTTTCAGACTCGGCTGGGTGTTTCCAAGGATGTGCTTTAATGGAACATTTTCTGGCCATATTTGTGACATTGAAGACATGGACAGTCTGAGCAGGACAGAGTTCTTCCAAGCTAAGGGGCCTGCTGTCTCCAACCTCCTCACTCTTGTCTTCCTTTCACAAGAGCTTTCAGCAGTCTTAGGATGTCCTCTTAGACCCTCTCTTCCATTGTTCCTCTAGTTATCCACCTCTTTATTTTATTTGTTTACTTTCTGGCAGGCTTGGCTGGTTTTTATCTTATGAAAGCACAACTTTCCCCCAACTTAGGTTTTATTTTTGAGACAGGGTCTTGCAGTATAATCCAGTTAGCTTCATCGCACTTTGATTCCCATCCTTTAGCCTCCTGAATGCAGACCCTGCAGGTCTATGCCTCCATGGTTTCTGATGAGACTTCTAGTCATGTGTTCTGCTTTCCCGTACACATACGGGATTGTTGTGTATGAGTTTTTGTTACTGCCTTTTTGTTTTTCTTTCTTTGCTTTAATACTCAGAAGTTTGGGTTTATTTTATGTGAACTTCCTTTGTCTTTTTATGGGGATTTTTGGTTTTTGGGTGGTTCTTTTGAGACAGGTTCTCACTATATAACCCTGCCTGACCCCCCTTGATAAGGCAGCTTTTGTTGGGGATTTTGTTCTCCTGTTGGTGTGCCCAGATTGGCAGCTTCTTGGCCTTCAAGTCTGTGCGAACCACAAAAGGAAACTAGGCCACATAGAGGTCCCTAACTGTCCTGCCTGTGCCCACATCTTTGGAATCACATTTAGTTTCTATAGTGTCTAAGGGTTTTAGATGTTTGGATTTCCCTAACTCATGTACCTATGCTTACACCTTTGGAATCAAGCTTGGTTTCTATAATGTCCAAGTATTTTAGTTATGTCTAGCAGGCACTGGGGACATCACAGCCCCATCTTCCTGACTATAATATCTCGGTGTTCTAGATACTGGACAGCCAGAGTGGCCAGATGTTGAGTGTAGTATTGAGCACATCAAGGAAAGCCTAGGCTGTTCAGTATTTGGATGGTGTCTGACAAGTTCTGGAGGCCGAATGACCCAGTCATCCCCTTAGCTCTTCAGGTTCCCAGATATAGGCTGGACTTGGAGCATAGACAAAACTCACATTCTCCCTCAGGGGTCTATGCTTAGGGGCTTCTTTCAAAGTGTTTTGTCAGGCTTAATCTTTTGTCTTAGATTCTTTTCTTTTGCAAAGCACCATGACCAAGGCAATGTATAAGAGAAAACATTTTATTTTTATTTTTTGTTTTCTTTTATTTGTTTGGTTTTTCAAGACAGGGTTTCTCTGTATAGCTTTGGAGCCTGTCCTGGAACTCACTCTGTAGACCAGCCTGGCCTTGAACTCACAGAGATCCACCTGCCTCTGCCTCCCGAGTGCTGGGACTAAAGGTGTGTGCCACCAACGCCCCACTAAGAGAAAACATTTTATTTAGAGCTCACGATTGCAGAGGGTTTATGCAGGGAGCATGGCAGCAGGCAGGCATCCCCCTGGAGCAGTAGCTGAGAATTTACATTCTTACCTGCAAGTAGGAGGCAGAAAGAGCACACTGGGAATGGAAAGCCCACACTGGTGGCACACCGCTTCTAAGGCCACACCTCCTATCTTTCCCAAATAGTTCCATCAACTGGGAAACAAGTATTCAAACTTACGAGCCTGTGGGGGGGGGGCATTCTTATTCAAACCACTACATTTTTCTTTTGTTTGTCCTATTTCAGGAGATTGTGGCACGAACTACAAAGAGGAGGCAGCGAAGAGAGTGGGAGGCCCGGAGGTGAGTCTCATGAAGCAGCTCTGCTGCACAGAGGGCCTCGGTACCTGTAGTGCTCCCTGGATACCACATTCCCTCAGTCAGGACGGTGGTGACACCTGCCTTTAACCCCAGAACTTGGGATGGGGCAGAAGCAGGCAGATTTCTGTGAGTTCGAGGCCAGCCTGGTCTACAGAGTGAGTCCAGGACAGCCAGGACTACATAGTGAAATCCTGTCTCAACACACACACACACACACACATACACACAAAGAAGAATCTTGGGGCCAGCCACCACTTTGGAGTAAGTATGTGGCCATTGCCTTGAAAATCACCTTGAATCACCCTGTGTGCTGTCCTTGGGTTCCTAAAATGACAGGATGGTCTCCAAATTCAGACCCTTCTTATGGGGATGGTGCTTTCACCAGATGTTTTTTCTTCAGATGTAGATGCTTTTTCATTTCTAAAAAAAAAAAAAAAAAACATTATAAAAGAGCAGATACCTGACAATTGTATAAAACTTCATGGAAAGAAATATAAGCAGAAAGTAAGTTACTCATAATTTCTCTGAGGCGCTTTGAGATGAAAATGCTAGAATTTTTCTAGCTTGAAGTAAACATATGGCTGTGTGTTTGAATGGGCACAGGAGGAACTGTCTTGCTAAAGATCTTAGCTATGTCCTCTGGTCCAGCTAAAGGTCCTACCCACTAACCATGGGAAAGAAGACTGCCCCTCCTATACAGACAATGTCAGGCCTTTTCTGGAAGTGACCACAGTTCAAGGTGTTTGGATTTCTTATCAGAATTATTCTCTGAAACGTTCTGAATTTCTCTCTTGTCTTATCCATATTTGTGCATATTTTATTTTTAAGCTACAAATCTAAGTTGTTACATTTTCTACTTAAAATAGTTGGGGCAAGGTGTCACTGTATAGCCCAGGCTGGCCTTGACGTTCAGGCATGTGCCACTATCCCTTGCTCTAATCATTTTTTATACTTCTGAGACTAGGGTCTCCTGTAGCCCAGGCTGGCCTCAAACTCACTGTGTAGCCAAGGATGACCTTTAATTTTTGATCCTTCTATTTCTACCTCACTAGTGATGGGATTGCAGGGAATTACAGGTATGTATTACCATGCCTGATTTATATGGTCCTGGGCTTGTGCTCTTTTATCAGAGTCATGTCCTCAGGTCACAGATCTTTATACTTCTGAACAGTCTTTTAAAAACTGCTTAGTTGCTGGGTGGTGGTGGTGCCAGTGGCACAGACCTTTAATCCCAGGATTTGGGATGCTGAGGCAGGCGGATCTCTGTGAGTTCAAAGCCAACCTGGTCTACAAAGCGAGTTTCAGAACAGCCAGGACTGTTATACAGAGAAACGCTGTCTCGAATCCCCCACCCAAAATAAATAAATAAAATAAAAATAAAAACTTCTTAATGTTTAAGGCTGGGTGTGGTGATGTACCCATTTAATCATAGCCCTTGAGAGGCAGACGCAGGTGGTTCTCTGCAAGTTCCAAGCCAGCTATGGCCACCTAGCCATACCCTAACTCAGAAAACTCAAAAAACAAGAGGCTGGAGATATAGCTCAGTGATTAAGAGTACTTGTTGCTCTTGCAGAGGACCTGGGTTTGATTCTCAGCACCCACATGGTGGCTCACAAGCATCTATAACTTCTAGGTATTCACAGGTACATATCTATACTCATAAAATAAATATTAAAAAAATAAAGAACCCAGAAGTAGCTTAGTATTTAATTATTTCTTTGTTTTGGTCTTTGGTGTTTTTATTAACATATTAATTATACATATTAGTAGGGTCTAGTGTGATATTCCCATATGTGAATACAATCCTCTGGGTTAAGTCCATAGCACTGAAAAAAAAGATTTTTCACTCATCTTTTTAAAATTTAATTTTTAACAATTTTTAAATTTGTTTGTTTGGGTATGGTGTGGAGGTCAGTGTAGCAATACTTCTCATCGGGACCTACAGCTCACAAAAACCATCTGGCCCTGAACTTTTTTTTTCTTTTGGTTAGGAGACTTTTAATGACTGCTTGTATTCAAATTGTTTTTCTGACCTTGATTTAACTTTGGCAAGTTGTATCTATTAAGAAAATTATCCATTTTTTTTTTTTTTTTTTTTAGATTTTCCAGTTTTATGGGGTGCTGGCTTTTAAAGAATGACCTAATGATTCTTTGGATTTCCTTGGTGCCTGGTATTATGGCCCCTTTTCATTTATGTTTTGTTAATTTCAGTATTGTCTCTCTTGGTTAGTTTGGATAAGGGTTTGTCCTGTTGATTTTCTCAAAGAACCAACTCTTTGTTTCATTGATTAATTTGTATTGTTCTTTGCTTCTAAATTGATTTCAGCCCTCAGTTTGTTTCCTCCCATCTACTTCTCTTGAGTGTGCTCATTTCTTTCTGCTCAAGAGCTTTTAGCTGTGCTCTTAAGTTGCTAGTATGAGATCTCTCCAATTTCTTTATGTAGGCATTTAGTGCTATGAACTTTCCTCTTAGCACTGCTTTCATTGTATCCCAAATAGTTTGGGTATGCTGTCCATTCATTTTCATTGAATTCTAGAAAGTCTTTTAATTTCTTTATTTCTGCCTTGGCCAGTGGTAACTCAGTATAGAGAGTTGTTCAGTTTCCATGAGTTTGTAGGCTTTCTATTGTTGAAATCCAGCTTTAATCAGTGGTGGTCTGATATGATGCATGGCGTTATTTCTGTTCTCTTGTATCTGTTCAGACTTGCTTTGTTACTGGGTATGTGGTCAGTTTTGGAGAATGTTCCATGAGGTGCTGAGAAGGTATATTCTTTTGTGTTTGAGTGGAATGTTCTGTAAATTTATTTAGTTCATGGTATCTGTTAGCTCCAGTATTTTTCTGTTTAGTTTTTGTCTGGATGACCTGTTTGCTGGTTAAGAGTGGGGTATTGAAGTCTTCCACTATCAATGTGTGAGGGTCTATATGTGATTTAAGCTTTAGTAGTTATCTTAGTTTGGGTTTTTATTGCTGTGAAGAGACACCATGACTACAGCAAGTCTTGTAAGGAAAACATTTAATTGAGGGTGCTCCTTTACGGTTTCAGAGGTTCAATCCATTATGATGGGGAGCATGGCAGTGTGCAGGCTGACATGGTGCTGGAGCTTAGACTGCTACATCTTGTAGGCAATAGGGAGTTGACTGATTGTCACACTAAAGGAAGCTTGAGAAAAAGACTTCAAAACCTGCCCCCAAGGTGACACACTTCCTCCAGCAAGGCTACACACCTCCTAGTAGTGCCATTCCCTTTTGGGACCATTTCTTTTAGATCACCATAGTAGTGTCTCCCTTACAGATGTGGGGGTACCCTTTTATTTAGGGCATAGATGTTACACTTGAAAGATTGTCTTGGATTTTCCCTTTGATGAGCACGAAGTGTCCTTCCCCTTCTCTTTTGATTAATTTTGGTTTGAAGTCTATTTTGTTAGATATTACAATGACTACACCAGCTTGTTTCTTAAGTGTATTTGCTTGGAAAATCTTTTTTCAGACTTTTACTCTGAGGTAATGTTTATTTGATGTTGAGTTGTGAATCCTGTTTTTCCATCTACCCTATTAGTCTGTGTCTTCTTATTAGGGAATTGAGTCCACTGAAAAATATCAGTGACCAATGATTGTTGTTATTGGTGGTGATACAGTGTGTGTGTGTGTGTGTGTGTGTGTGTGTGTGTGTGTGTGTGTGTGTGTGTGTGTTCGCATGCATCCCTTTAGTTTGCCTGGTGTGAGATTATTTCCTGTGTTTTCATGGGTGTAGTTAACCTCCATGGGCTGGAGTTTTCCTTTTAGGACTTTCTGATAGATATTTTTTAAATTTGACTTGAGATTCTGCAGGACATCTGTCCTTTTAGAGTCTCCATTGAGTTCCAGGACATCTAGGACTGTTACATAAATAAACTATGTCTTGGGGGAAAAAAAAATTCTGGGCTTTTGAGCTGGGATATTTCTCCTTCTATTCTTGTTACTCTGATATTTGGTCTTTTCATAGTCTACCAGGTTTCCTGGATGTTTGAGTTAGGAATTTTTAAGATTTAAAATTTTCTTTAATCCACGTATCTATTTCCTCTATTGTATCCAGCGTCTGAGATTCTCTTCGTCCATGGCTTGTATTCTGTTGGTGATGCTTGCATCTGTCGTTCCTGTTCTCATTCCCAGATTTTCCATTTCCATAATTCCTTCAGTTTGCATTTTCTTTGTTGCTTCTGTTTCCATTTCTGGGTCTTGAACCATTTTATTTGTGTTCTTCAACTGTTTGTTTTTTCTTGATTTTTAAAAAGGGATTTATTCATTTCTTCTTTAAGGACCTCTATCATTTTCATAAAGTTGGTTTTAAAGTTGTTTCCTTATGCTTTGGCTGTGCAGGAATATTCAGGGCTTGCTGTAGTAGGAGAGCTGGGCTCTGTGGTGACATTGCTCTGACTGTTGTTGATTGTGTTCTTAAACTGGCATTTAAGCACCTGGGTTTGGGGTGATTATAGGTCTAGGTGCGTGTTTCTGAGTTTGTCTTTGTTGGATAGGTGTTTTGTTCCTTGGTTTCTGTCTCCTCTCTATTCTTCTGGCCAGAGTGGCCTGTGGTTAAGTAGAAGGTCTCCACCTAAGTTGGGGACTGGACTTCTGGTGGCAGGGGTGGCCTCTGATGAAGCAGGGGATTCTCTGGAGGAGTTCAAGGTGGGGAGGGGATGGTGATTGGGCATATGCTGGGCAGGCACAGTGACAAGGAGGGAAGGGGAGGCTTGGCGTTAGGGTGGGCAGGAACTGAGAGTGTTGATGGTCTGTGGGCAGGGTGGGGGTGGGGCAAGGGGTCTCTGCTGGAGTTGTGATTGGGATGTGTTCAGGGTTTCACTTTACTTTTTAAAGAAAAGATCTCCCCCTGAGCTTGGAGCTCTTCAGTTTGGCTAGATTGACTGGCCTGTGAGCTTTGGGGATCACCTGTCTCTGCCCCCCCCCACCTCAGTATACACAACACTTACCTTTTTATGTGGGTGCTGGGGACCCACACTCAGCTCCTCGTGCTCACATAGTAAGTATCCTTTATCAGTTGAGCTATCCTCAGCCTTTTTACTAAGAGAGCTTTCCTTACTATGTAGCCCAGGCTGGCTTCAATTGTTCAGTCTCCCGTCTCAGCCTCCTGAGCACTGGGATTACAGGTGTGTACCACTGTATCTGGCCTTTTTCTCCATTTTCGAATTACAGGTTACTTCTAGTACTTTACTACTGCATATAAGTCTGTAGTTAATAACTTTGTGTATACAGTGTTAGGTCTCAAACTTGGAACAGATGGCTGAGTTGCCTCTTTTACATATCAAAGTGAACCTGGCTGCCAGGTTCTCCCAGCATCCCTCAGTCCCTACCTGTAGCAGGGAATGACTGGCATACCCAGCCCTCTGCCCTAAACTCTCCAGCCAAGGGGCTAGGCTGCCCTTCCCTATACAATCCAATCATTTTGGTTATGTGTGGCCCCTTTCGTCTACCCTTTACCCTTCTGGTCTCCTGGCTCTCCCTTCCCTTCCTCCTCATATGGCCCAGTTCAGTGTGGAGTCTCCCAGATGTCCCTGCCTATGCTTTCCCTTTTATCTACAATAGGCCTTCTTTTCCACCATACCTAGGAACAGTCATGCCCTCCTTTTTCTATCCCTTTTCTTCATTGACACAATAGTGTGTCTTTCTTGTCCTTTTGAATTGCTTTGAGGTAATTTCTCAAAGAATCAGTAAGTGAAAACAAATGGTACCATGATTTAATTTGCTTTTTTTTTTTAAACTAAAGTTTTAGCCTTTTTAAAGGCCTTCCTGTCCTGCTGCTTGTAGTCAATGACACCATTTTGTGTTGTTACAGGAGGGACATCCTCTTTGATTACGAGCAGTATGAATATTATGGGACATCGGTAAGTATGAGATCTGACACACTGCAAAGTTCTGACTCTAGGGGTCAGTGTCCTAGACTGTAAGAGAGCAAAGGTTTTACAGCCAGAAAAACCTGGCTTGAGTCAGAGTTGCATCTCCCCAGCTTGTGCCATTGAGTGGATGGTACTGCTTCTCTGAGCTGTCCACTGCTGCTCCTCTGGAAACTGAATAGAATGGATGCTTCCCAGTTTCCCAGTGGAGTCTGATGGTTTGCCTGAAGGATGTTTTGTTTTGTTTTTTTTAACTTTGGAGGTACAGAAGTATACATAATCAGTAGAAATCAGATTTTTTAGTTAAGGACATCTTATACAGCCCTGGTAGCCCTGAGCTTCTGGCTTCAAATGGTTCCGCCTTCCTCCACCTGAGTAGCTGGGTATACACTACTGTACCTACCAAGATTAAAGACCGTAACAGAACTCTCTCTACTTTTCATATCAGCCTTGATATGAGCTGTTCTACTTTACCATGTCCTTCCCACTGTGGTGACTGAAACTGCAATCCCCTTTGTAAATAATAATTATTATAATTATAATTTGATTTTTTTTTCTTTTTAGTTTTTGTAGTGCTAGGGATCAAACCTAGCACTCAAATGTGCTCACCAGCGAGCCACCCCCAACTCTTGCTGAATATTCTTTAATTCTAGAATTAAGTAAAGCTTTATTTCATAAAGTAAAGCCAGGTGTGGTGGTGAACACCTTTAATCCCAGCACTCTGTAGGCAGAAGTAGGTGGATCTCTGATTTCAAGGCCAGTCTGGTCTACAGAACAAGTTCCAGTACAGCCAGGACTGTTATACAGAGAAACCCTGTCTCAAAGACAGAATGTTCTCTATGCTTGATATTCTGAAATTTGAAGTTTTCTGGGCTACTCTCTGTGCCTCACAGCCATAGAGGTCTAAAGCATCTAGTCAGCCAGAAGGTCCAGAGGAACCAAACATGCTGGACAGCTTAGCTAGCATGTTGGGCAAGCTGGCTGTACTGGATGCTGCTTACGTCATCATGTTTTTGCAGTGTTGGCTGTACAACCTATAAGTTGAGAGCACCTCTACTCCTTTCAGAGGCGGTCATTGGGGTAGTCTGCCCTGGTGCCATGTAGCTGCCAGCAGCTATTCTGTATGCTCACCATCAAAAATACAGAGTAATGGACCTAGGGAGATGAGTCCGCTGTTAAGAACAGCAAGTGCTCTTACAGAGGACCTAGGGTTGGCTACCAGCACCTACATGGTAGCTAGCTCACAGCTGTCCATGGATCCAGGTCCAGAGTACCTGCCTCCTTCCTGTGGCCTCTGTGATATCAGGCACACAGGTGGTGCACAGACACCTGCAGGCAAAACACTCATATATAAAATTAAAAAAATCTTTAGGTACACAGATTAAGTTGGGTATGGTGGCTGTTTTAGTTAGAGTTACTGTTGCTATGATGAAACACCATGGCCAAAGAAACTTGGGGAGGAAGGATTTGTTTGGTTTGTTTCATCTTGCACATCCCTCACTTCATCACTGTGGGAAGTCAGGACACGAGCTCAAAACAGGGAGAAACTTGGAGGCTGCGGTGTTGCAGAGGCCATGGAGGAGTGCTGCTTACTGCCTTGCTTTTCATGATTTGCTCAGCCTGCTTTCTTAGAGAATACCAGACCAGGGATGACCCAACCACAATGGGCTGGGCTCTCTACCATCAATCCCTAATTAAGAAAATGCCCTACAGGCTTGTGGGTCTTATGGGGACATTTTCTCAATTGAGACTTCCTTTCTTTCGGAGGACTTCAGTTTGTGCTAAGCTGACATGAAACTCAGTAGCACAGTGACACACGCCCTTAATGGCACTCAGGAATTAGAAGCAGGCAGGTCTTTGAGTTCAAGGCCTGACTGGTTTACCTAACAAGTTCCAGGCAATCTTAGGGCTTTATAATGAGGTTCTTAACTCAAAATAAGTAAATAAATAAATCTTTGTGCAAGAAGATTAAACTGTAGAATTACAGTGGAACACCTGATTTTTTAACTAGAATTTAGTGTATAGAAAGCCTGTTGCTAGACACTGTCAATGTTGACCAGAATACAGGGCCTTCAGTAGCTCTAGAAAATATATGATTAAAATTTTTTTGTTTACTTTATGATGGTACAAAACTGATGTATGTTCAGTACAAATCAAATTTGTTTTCCATTAAAACACGGAATTCAGTCTCAAATTTGGCTCTTAGACCTTGGACCCTTGATATTGTATTTCCCTTGTCTGATCTGTAGTCAGGATTTGCCATCCTTTAGCTCTCTGCTCAGCTCTGGGATAGTGGGTAGGGAGGGAACTGATGCTCTCAGAAATGATAGCTGACTTTCTCCAGATAAGGGGACAATTCCCCCTTGAAAATTTTCTTCCTGCAGGAAGCCAGCATCTCACACTGTGTTGGTCAGACATCTATTATCTTCACACCACTCAGGTTGCTTACCTTTTCAGTGCCTGAAAGACCTTCAGGGGGAGTCCAGAAGCCCCTCCCACTTTAATATTCTGGGGACCAGAACCTGAACCTCCTGGACACAAATCTGAGGCTGCCTCCAAGTAGGAAGAATGTAAATGTATGGTGGACAGTCAGACAGCAGGGCCCCCTGACCTATGTTCTCATTTCTAGCCTTACATATCACCAGAAGTAGAGGTCTTTGCACACTGCTATGCCTGGCCTTCCCGCTGGGTGGCACTTTCTTTCCATTCTTCATGATTAAAAATGCAGATGCAAGTGACTTTAGATAGCAGAGACTAACGTTTGAGTCAATGGAATTACCCTGTCACCCTTCCTTCACTCTGATGGGGACTCTTCTCACACTGGAAACAAGCCTGAACACCCTGATGTGCAGGCCTTGGATGGGCTGCTTGGCTTAAAGCTGGTGCTATTGTGTTGCCCTTTCTGTGAACTCAGTGGCTTTTGCCTTCAGTCTTTTCTGCTTCCTTGCAGTCAGCCATGGTGATGTTTGACCTGGCGTGGATGATGTCCAAGGACCTGAATGACATGCTGTGGTATGTAGCACACACATTCCTGCACACCCTGAAGCATCCATGTTGGTAGTCCTGCCACCAGCCAATGTCAGTGTCACATAACAGCTCCCTGCTTCCACCAAGCATGTTAGGTTCAGCCCCTCCCTGGGATGATTTATAGTCTCCCTGGGTTTAAGTGTGAAGCTAGGGGGTCTCCTTATAGAGGGCAGTGGGGCTCCTGTCTCCACCCTAATGCTTAGCCTTATGCCCTGTAATTACACTAATTTGAGGTTTGAGTGATATAGCCCTTACTAGGCATTCTTGCAGCCCTGGCACTGGTACAATCTAATGCAGAATTGTCCCTTCTGCATCTTCTCTGTGCAGATTGCAACTAGGGCCTTGAACACACAAACCAGTGGGCCTGCCAGTCACTGGCAGCTTGGTTGATGTAGAAATAAAATCTGCTCCTTATGAATGAGAAGCATGTAAAACTTGGCCCCTTGTTTGTGGTCCTTGGTCTACCAAAGCCCTTCAGCTCTGATCATCACAGTGATAGTTACATTGGTTTGCACAGAATCAGGACAGGCTAGGATTTTGCAGGGCCCCCTCTAAACCTATTCTCCTGTTGTGAGGATAGTGAGCTGCTGGCCTCTGTCAGTTCTCAGCTCTCATTCTTATACTGTGTGCCATTACTTGGCAGCTTTCCTACCAGCTGCCCCAACCAGGTTGTTTAGTGCTGAATGCTGAGTTGGAGCCTAACATGAAAGATCCTACAGTCAGGTGAGGCCGTGATGGGTACCTGCTGGCCACGTGGCTTTGGTATTCAAGCTAAATTAGTTTCTTACTAGGGCCAGTAGCAACCAATCTTGACAGGCACTGGAGAGAGCTGGGCCTGGGTATGTGCAGTGTACCTTTCATAGGGCACGTCTTTTCCTGGAAGCATGGCTTAATGTCTTCATGTCTGACCTGCAATGGGTCCTTTATTTTAGGGCACTTGTTTACACTGGTGGCTTCTGTCTGACCCATTTATAGTTTATGTCTACTCAAGCTTTGCCCTGCAACTGGAAGCCTGACCTTGTGTTTGTCCTAGTATCTAGAAAAAACCTTGCCTAAGATGTCCCGTTTTTTAAGACAGAAGGCACAATTTCAAAATGTCAATATTTCAAAATCACAGTAGAAAAGAAGCCCCAAGATTATTTACAAATCCTGGGCTGGGCACATTGAGTTGGGAGGCCATGCTAACAGGACACTCCTGGGAATGTTGAGCCTGGGCTGTCCATCATGTCAGTTGGCTCCATGGCACATAGCCTACCAAGCCCAAACAGCTTGTAGCTGACTCCATCATCTTATGCTTTCCTTCCAGGTGGGCCATTGTGGGACTGACGGACCAGTGGGTGCATGACAAGATCACTCAGTAAGGAAAATGCCCTCAATTCGGGGAGGGGGGGGGACAGCCCTTTGCTATGTGCAGCCCCTGGGTTTACCACAAGGAGATAAGAGGCAGTGTCATAGAAAAGCCTATGGAGAAGGAGGAAAAGGGTGACTCTTCTCTTTGCCTGGGCTCTTGGGCTCAGTACCAGTCCTCTGTCTTTGCTTATGGCCTAGTTTGGCCTCTATCTCCCATAGAAGTCCACTGGGTGGAGTCCACAGTGGGAGGAAGGGCTTGGTTTGACTTCTTCATTCTGTGGCCGAGAGGCAGGCAGTAAGATGCAGCCCATGCATGTCAGGGTTAGGATATATGTAGGGAGTAAGGAAAGAGAAAGCAAAGGCCTAGAGGTCCTGTCAGGAAGTGTGGATTTGATCTCAAAAGGTAAGCAGGGGACTTTAAGGAGAGTTGGTACCAAGCGGAGTGTGGCAGGCTCCCCTTCTGGTAGACTCTATGAACTTGGGAAAGTAGCATCTCGGTGCCTCCCTTAGGCAGTTCAGCCTCCTCTAGATATCAAGTGGGACATGTAAGAGAGTTAACAGTCCAAGCCTGGGGCTCTAATTCTCTTCAGGAGCCCCCACGACTGTTCCTAAGCATTACCTTCAGTTGTTCACCTTCCTTGTACAGTTTGTTGGGAACCTGCTTTCTCCAGACCCTGTTGGGCAATGCCCAACCCCCCACCTTTTTAATAACAATAAGAGATGGGAATGTTGGGACTCAGCAGTCTGTGAACCCCGCCTCTGTGGCCATGTCATCACTATGTCAGGCTTTACCTAGCTGTTCAAGCCTTTACTTGGCTGTGCAGAGGACCCAGTTACACACGCGCAAGCCCCCCTTTTAAAGCAAGCGTGCCAAGCGCACCTCTCTCTTGCTCTTGCTCTTGCTCTTCCTCTCTTGTTCTCTCTCTCTCTCTCTCTCTCTCTCTCTCTCTCTCTCTCTCTCTCTCTCTCTCTCTCCCTCCCTCTCTCTCTCTCTGTCTCTCTCTCCCTCTCTCTCTCTCTCTCTGTCTGTCTCTGTCTCTCTCTCTCTCTGTCTCTGTCTCTGTCTCCCTCCCCGTTTTTGGTTGAAAGAACAACACAGTTTGTAGAACCCACTGTGTATTAGGCCTTCTAGACAGCCCAGGAAGTTTAAGAAACTCAAGCTTTGGTCAGAGTTCTGTTGCATCTGTTGCCCGTTTGAGCTGGCCTTTGGCCTTGCTATGCCTCGGTCCTTCCTTATTAAGGATTGTGTGGGGTGTTGGAAAGATGGTTTGGCAGTAAAAGCATGGAGGACTTGAGTTCAGTTCTCAGCATAACACCCATGTTGGGAGGCCTGACAGGTCTGAATGCACCTGTCAGGATGTCCCTGGTGGGCATAACTCCAGGCCCTGGGGTTCTGACACCTGACCTCCACAGGCATCCCCACCAAGGCACATTAAAAATAAATAATTTTTTTGTTTAAAAAAGGATGGCATAGGGCAAGCATGTGAGTGGCATAGAATCCAGAAACAGTAGTGCATGCAGTATTAGGAACTTCCCCTTGGCCTCAGATAAGACCTTCTTGCCAATATCCTGGTTGCCTATCCCGGTGGGGTCTGCCTACCCCATCTGCACTTGTTATCGATATATGTGCTAGTCTACTTTCTGTATGGACTGTTGTTATGGGGTCTAATTGATTATATGGCTGGGCAGCCAGCCAGCCCCTCCTCCCCATGCTGCTCACAAATGGTGCCATCCTACCCTGCTCTCTGTTGTCAGTCCCTGACTGCCCAGTTTATACCTAAACAAGCTTCCTCAGCCCTCATTCAGGAACAGCTGCTGGATGGAAAGACCCCTGAGCTGGAGAAGGAGCTGGTTGAGCCTGCTGTGCTTTCTTCCAGAATGAAGTATGTGACTGATGTTGGCATCCTGCAGCGACATGTGACCCGGCATAACCACCGGAATGAAGCAGAGGAGAACATGCTATCTGTAGACTGCACTCGAATCTCCTTTGAGTATGAGTATCTTTGCAGCTCAGTGCCTTGAGGTTTAGACAGCATACACTCAACAACTGCCCTTAGCATGTTGTTCAGCAGGCGCTTTCTGCTTCGTCGCTATGGTGATAGAGCTGCCCCTGTCCTACAAGCAGTGTGCTTATGGTAAATTTTCTGGCCACAGACCATGTCTGGGTCATGTGGGAGGCTGCTGAGAGCTGAAGCAAAGTGGACAGCAGTCCTTGGGCTCAGGAGTTGAGGAGGGGCACTGATGAGAACAAGAAACACCAAGTGTCCAGTGGAGCAGTGGCAAGGCACCAGCAGGACGGCAGAGTGAAACTGATCCCTGTAGAGGAGAGCCTATGATTGGGACCATGTGTACTCAAGGGGCGAGCGGTCGGCAGTGAAGGGCAAGTTCAAGAAGGGATGGAAGAACTTTAAGAATAGGGAGGGGTAGGCTGGGCTAAGCAGACAAGGGCAACAGACCAAAGTCATAGCCTGAGCCGCTCACTCTGTTTCTCATGGTATATGGGGCTGTGTCCACAGTAGCTCACTGTCAAGCTCTGTATCTTGGTCAATGAAAGAGAAAATGGTGTGTGGTGCAAAGGGAGGAAACAGTTCAACTTCAGATGCTCCCTGCATCAGTCAGAGATCCCTGAGATCTGCTGTCCCCAGCATAGATGTGCAGGTGGGCCCTAACAAAGGGGCCCCACACCAACCCAGGAACAGCTCCAAGCAGATAGTGGGTACTGGGCACCACATGTGCTCCTTGACCTTGGACCCAGCCTTCGCCTGGCGCTGTACCAGCACTGGTCCCTCCATGAAAGCCTGTACAACACCAGCTACACTGCAGCCAGGTTCAAGCTGTGGTCTGTACATGGACAGAAGCGACTCCAGGAATTCCTTGCGGACATGGGGTGAGTAACTGCCCTGGCCTGTAGCCTCCTACACTATCCCCACCCTGTTGTGATTTGCTTGGATGTAAAGTACAGTTCCTCCTCCATGTCCTAGTGTGTGGTCTGAATGCATCTGTCAGGATGTTCCTGGTGGGCATGCACAGTGACCCCATGGCAAGTGTCTTTTCCCTGCCGTCTGTGTCTGAGGTTCATTCACACAGCTTGCTCCTCCTTCCAGGCTTCCCCTGAAGCAAGTGAAACAGAAGTTTCAATCCATGGACGTCTCCTTGAAGGAGAATTTGCGGGAAATGATTGAAGAATCTGCAAATAAATTTGGGTGAATACTTTTCTGGATTACACCTCTTAAAGATAGGGCTTCTAATTTAACCTATACTGATGCAAAAAATAAGAACCCCAAGAATGTACAGACTATTATGACTTATTCAACTTTGACTGTTTCTGAAAAATTTTTTTTTCTTGGATTAAAAATATACCAGGCATTGGTGGCACGTGCCTTTAATCGCAACACTCGGGAGGCAGAGGCAGGAGGATCTCTGTGAGGCCAACCTGGTCTACAGAGGGAGTTCCAGGACGGGCTCCAAAACAATACAGAGAAAAGAGAAACCCTGTCTCAAAAAAAAAAAAAAAAAAAAAAAAGAAAAAAAAAAAAAAGTACCTTCTTGGGCTGGAAAGATGGAAGATGGGTCAACAGTTAAGAATGCATACTGTGGGCTGGAGAGATGACTCAGTGGTTAAGAGCACTGGTTGCTCTTCCAGGGCGTCAGATTCAATTTCCAGTACTTACATGGACACTCATAACTGTCTGTAACTGTAGTTCCAGCGTATCTGACACTTCCACATGCAGGCAAAATACATACAATTTTTAAAAAAAAAAATCTTTTTTTTTTTAAAGTACATACAGCTCTTCCAGAGGACCTGAGTTCAATTCCCAACATCGTGTCCAGGGACTAATAACTACAGCTCCAGTGGATCCTGTATCCTCTTCTGGCCTCTTTGGGCATATGTATCTATAGACATACACATTCACATAATAAATTTGCAAAAATGATTTTAAGAAATAAACATTCTTAAATTGCCCATAGTGTTTAGAGTTTTTCTTCTTTTTCTTTTATTTTTTCCTTTTTTTGAGACAGAATCTCCACATAGTCCTATATATCTTAAAACTCATTTGTAGATTAGTCTGGCCTGGAACTCACAGAGATCCACCTGCCTCTGCCTCTGCCTCTGCCTCCTGAGTGCTGATTAGTGTGCACCCTCACACCTGGCATGTTTAGGGTCTTTCTATCCTGAGACTGTGATGTAGACAGAAATAAGGCACCAGGCCAGGTACAGGCGTGCTCCACCCTACCAAGTCTTCAGGCACCGCTGAGGCCCTGTGCTCCTGCCTCACCAACTGACATTAGGACACAGATGAGAATCTGCCCATACCTCAGGCCTACTGGGTATGTGCTTCTCATCCCTAGGCCAGACAAACAACTGAGGTCAGGATTATTGGCTGCAAGGGCTGGGTGTTTTAGGTCCTCATCCTCTAAGCATTGGTCACTGAGCATTGTTGGGGACCTGTGAGGAACTTTGGGGTATCTGATGGTGTGGTCTGGGTATAAGAGCTTTCTCACAAGTTAAGTGACAGTCACATTGTTTCCTTCCTTGTCAGGATGAAGGACATGCGTGTGCAGACTTTCAGCATTCATTTTGGGTTCAAACACAAATTCCTGGCCAGTGATGTGGTCTTTGCCACCATGTCTCTGATGGAGAGTCCTGAGAAGGACGCCTCAGGGACAGACCACTTCATCCAGGCTCTCGATAGCCTCTCCAGGTAATGGGGATGATCGGGGCAGCCATACTGTGGCCTCAGTGTCACTCAGCTCAGGGAGACCAATCACAGGGATGCCCTGGGCATGAGAATGGCTGTGCTATAGCTGCTCCTAAGCTGCTGGCCCTGCTCCAGGGCTCACTTCTTCTTGAGTTAGTTTTGTATTTTCTTTGTGATAAGTAAGGTCTCTGTAGCTCAGGCTGGCCTCACATTTAGTGCATAGCTCAAGCTGGCCTCAAATTAGTGATCCTTTTGCCCCAGCTTCCCAAGTGCTGGGATTGGTGATATGTACACATCACCAGCATCCTTGAACTTTTTTTATTCCCTTTGTGATTGTCTCCTTTTTTTCCTCTGCCTTCTGAATCTATTAACACGTTGCTATTCACTCTTGTTTTTCTTCTAATTGTTCATTTTTTAAATTCTTTTATTTCTAATTCCCCCTTACGTTTTTTAATGTATCATAAAGTAGTACATTCTAGTTTGGGTGTTTTGGTTGGAGTTGTGACTTCTGGTACACTTGTATGTCAAAGGTGATCTTACTCTGTTCCTCATTTTATTATTTGTTGATTTTGTTTGTTTAGTTTGCTTGCTTGCTTGCTTGCTTATTTGTTTTGAGTGTCTTACTATGTAGCCCAGATTGGTCTGGAATTAGCTACGTAGGTCATGCTGGCCTCAAAGTCACAGACATTTCCTTGTTTCAGACTCCCAAGTTCTGGGATTAAAGGCATGCATCACCATGTCTGTTTTTAATAATGATTCCATGGAGCCTGAACCTCAATACTCTTATAAATACTATGGATTTAATTCCATAGGTTTTTATAAAAAGGCTAGGTCAGATTGCTTTTCTAACATAACTGAACTACTATTTCTGTTGATTTTTGTACAAGGACCAAAAAAAAAAAAAAAAAGATCATAGGACTCTGCCTTCTGGGTTTCCCCAGTTCCTTTCCCCTCCCCCACTTTCTTTCTCTCAATAAGTAGTTTTATTAAGATATGGTTCTTGTGCTGTCAGAAATTTTCCCATTTAAAGTATATGATGCAACCATAAGCAGTGGTGTCTACCTGCAATCCCAGTACTCAGGTGGAGGCAGGAGCCTCAAAAGTTGAAAAATAGCCAATTTGGCCAATATAGTGAGATCCTATCCTAAAGACGCAAAACAGCATACCCCAAAGAAAAGTGTGTACAACAGCCAGCACTGTGCAGTTTCCAAGCTTGTTCATTGCTGCAGAAGAAGCTCTGCACCCCTTAGCCATCTCCACCCAACTCTCCTAGCCCTGAACAACTGCTTCTGCAGATTGCTCTCCTGAGTGTTTGTACAAACGATGTGCAATGTGTGGTTCTTTGCATCAGGCTTCTTTCCTTTAGTGTAGTGATTATAATGTCTATGCTGTAACTTATATGCAGACTTCCCTTATAAATCTTATTCCACTGGATGAGTAGACCACATTTTATGTGCCATTTCATTAGCTGATAGGCATGGGTTTTTTTACCTTCTGACGATCTTCTATAATCATGTACAAGTTTTTGTGTAGTTGTACTTTCACATCTTTTGCTAGAGTGGAATTGTGGGGTCATATTGCACTCTTGGTTTAACCTGAGGAACTGCTGGGCTGTTTTCTGTGATAGTTGTTCCAGTTTCCACCAGCAGTGTATGAGGGATGCAGTGTTTCCATGGCTTTACCAACATTTGTGGGCTGTGTTTTGAAGTAAGAAGTGGTAGCTGTGCATTTGTGTTGTATCTCACAGAGGCTATGCTGTAGTGCCCCTTCCATGTGCTGATAGGCCATTTGTGCAGCTTGTGAGAAGCCCTGCCTATTCAGATTTCCCATTCATAAGTTAGGTATTAATTTTGATGGGGTCCAGATCATCTGATTGACCATTTGCTTCTTGTGCTTTGGGTGCCATTTTTAAGAAACCACTGCTAAGTCCAAATCACAAAGCTTTCACATGTTCTGTTTTGTTTTTTTTCCTGTTAAGCACGTTCTGGTGTTAGCTCTTATACTTGGGTGTATGATTCTTTGGAGGTTAATTTTTGTGGTTAGTACAAGAAGGCATACAACAGCATTGTTCTTTTTAAAACTTTATTACTACATTTATTTATTGAATGTGCACATGGGTGTCACAGTATGTGTGCCTGGGGTCAGAGGTCAACTTGTAGGATTTGGTTCTTTCCTTCCACTATATGGGTTCCACGATTGGACTTAGGTCATCAGGCTTTACTTAGTAAGCTATCTCACTGACCTCCAACTTTATTTTATTTGTTTTATTAATGTGGACACCTACTTGTCCTAGGCTACTTGTTTTAATTTTTTTTTTCTGCCATTGAATTAACACTCTTGTTAAAAAATCAGTTAGCCATAAGCATAAAGATGCACTTTAGATTATTGGTTCTCTTTCATCCATCTAGATGATAACCTTATGCCAGCACCACACTGTTATGGTTACTGTAGCTTTGTAGCAAGTTTGAAACTAGAAAACATGAGTCTTCCAGGTTTTTTTTTTTTTTTTAGGGTGATTTGTGCTATTCTAGGTAACTTGAATTTAGTCTTGTGATCAGCAGCTCACCAGTTCCTGAAGAAGTCTTCCATTGCTATTTTCCATCCCTGTTTTCAGGCTGTACATCAATCAGTTTGGAGAGCATGTGAAGCCCAGGCCTTGAACTTAAAATGTAGCCAAGGATGACCTTGATGTTCTGCCTCCCAAGCACTGGCAGGCACTGCTTCCCTTGGCTGAATGTTGATTGCCTGATTAACAGAGTATAAACTTCACTTTGTTAAGAATTTAAAATATTATTATGTATATGCAAGCACACATGTGCTTGATGGGGTGGAGACATGAGTGGGGATTGAGCTCAGGTTGCCAGGTTGGTGAGCTCTTTACCGCCTGAGTCATCTCTCCAGCCCCTCTTGTTAATTTCAACATTAACTCTTCGAATTTCTCATAGAGATACAAGCTGTTTTCCATTTTCATCTGTTTACCATGTACCCTGTGCCTGCAGCATTGCTGACTTTCTTGTGGACAGTTTTGGACAGGAAAGATCGATCACACAGTCTGCCTTTGCAGTCTGGGTTTCTTGTGGTGAATGTCTTTGCTTAACTGTGCAGGTCAGTCTTCCAAGACAACAGTGTAATCCTGGTTCGTGCTAGCTGCATGTGCCTTTTTGCTCTTGTCTTTGCTGCTGGGTTACACTTAGGGTCTTGCCCACACTGTGGGCACTCACCCTGTGCACGCTCACCCTCACTCCTGCATTTTCTTACATCCTCTGCTGCTCTC
Organism: Cricetiscus sungorus; assembly: GCA_030556225.1. Lineage (NCBI taxonomy): Eukaryota > Metazoa > Chordata > Mammalia > Rodentia > Cricetidae > Cricetiscus > Cricetiscus sungorus. The sequence goes on from JANBXA010000641.1 coordinate 40,507,618, forward strand.
TTGTCCCACCATCAACAGCTTCTTCCCTGTAAGGGCAATGTAGACAGAAGCTCTGGGTAGACTTGGAACTACACTTCTGGCTCCTCAATCTTTACCAGGTTCTCCTGCATTGTACCATAGTTTACTTTGACCTATTACAAATTACATGTTGTTGAATAGGGCAAAACTCCCCTCGGTTTTGGCAGCTAACACCCAGTTTTCATTACTTGACTCCAAGCACCCTTGCTGATGCTGACAGTGGGACAGATTGATGTCACTGTTTTGTATCTTGGAGTTTGTGGTGGTCCCTTGTTCTTGTTTTCTGGCAAGTTTAGAACCTCAGTGTTTGCTTTTATAATCTAGTTGCTCTGTTTTGTTGTTCGGTTTGATATATTTTTTCTAGGTTTAAAAAATTTTTATTTTACATGTATGAGTGTTTTGCCTGCATGTCTGTATGTGTACTACATGCATGCCTGGTACCTGTGAAGGTTAGAAGAGAGGGTAAGATCACCTAGAGCCACCACGTACATAGGTTCTGGGAGTCAAACTCGGGTTCTTTGCAAGAGTAGATAGCACTCAAAACCAATGAGCCAGCTCTCCAGCTCCTTTTGAAGGTTTAATTTAATTGCTTCCTTTCTTCAGGTCCATTTCCTGTCCCTCCTTCTTCCCCCAGTCCTCTCAACAAGTAGTCTTATTGTGTGTGTACATATATGTATGCACATGTGGAGGCCAGAGGGTAGTGTTGGGTATCTTCTTCATTAACTTCTCCACCTTACATTTGGAGACAGGGTCTCTCCCTGAACCTGGAACTCACCAATTCAGCCAGCTGGTTGGCCAGGACCTATTGCCTCTGCCTCCCCTGCTAGATTACAGGCATGTGCCCTCTGTTCCTGGCCCCCACATGTCATCTCTTAATCCCTCTTTCCAGGAGAACCTGCCCCCTGTCTTCCTACTGGGGTTTAGACCTGCAGCCGCTGAGGCCAGCTGCCTGCTGTTACCACAGTTGTGTATTCCTAGAGCACAATTCTCAGATAACCTTCAGAGAAAGGGGGCACATGTAGCAGTCATCCTGTGTCCTCTGTGTCACACAATGCCCTTCTCTACCCTCAGATGCTCTGTGTTCCTAGAGTTCAAGGTGAAGGTAGTTCCTGTTGACTGTAGATTCCATTGAGCCCTGACCAACGCTGCTAATAAAAGTGGGAGTCCTTTTGATTCTTGGTTCTTGCTTTCGATTTTATTTATTTATTTTTCTGTATATACTCAGGCTGCACTCAAGTTTATGATCCTCCTGGCTCAGCCACCCAAGTGCTAAGGCTGCTGTGTGTGCCTTCACGCCCGTTTGATTGTTGTATCTTTATAGTGCCCAGCCCTGCTCCACTAACAGATGCTTCTTTTCTACCCCCCCCCCCCCATGCTCAGTTTGCAGTCGCTTGGGCTCCTGGACTCTGGCTCTGAGTCCACAGCTGCTCTTTTGCAGTTTCTTCACCCTCCAGCAGTAATACTTCTTCCTGGTGTTTCTGTCATTCTACAAGGAGGACCTGTTTTGTCTTTGCTCTGTATTTCCATGGATCTTGGGTAGCTTTCCTTGACTTTGTCCTCTAGCATCTGATTAAATATTTTATTTCTTTCCAAAGTGTTAATTTCTGCCAACACTTTCTGGTTTCTAACCATTGTACATAGTATCTGTTCTTGTTATGGGAATGTTTGGTCATCCAAATCTCTCAGAACATAAATGGAGTCATTTAAGTCTCATTTGTTCTCTAACCATCTGTTTCCTTTGGGATAATTTTCTTTTCAGGCCATAAGTATTTCTCGAATACTCTGGTATGTTGTGTATCTTGGAAGGGAGCTGTGGAACCTTGGCTGAGTCCTGGGTGTTTGGGCATAGCTTGTTGGACATGGAGACTTTGCTTGAAGGCCAGCCCTACTTCTGTAAAGGGCGCATTTAAACTATTCAGAGGGGAATGTTCTCTTCGGGAGGAAGAATAAAAGCCCATCTGTTGGGTGGGTGTGCAATCTTTATGCTTCCTCCGCTGCTTGCCTAAGCCTACACTACTACATCCCACCAGGTACCTTCTTGTGGGATCTGTAGATTCCTATGTTGCTTTGTAGCCGGGTTGACCTCAGAGTCACAGTTTTCCCAAATGCTGGGATTAGAAGTGTGCCCCGCAACCATGCCTATTAGTCTTTTCTCTTGAATCAGGACTCAAGTTACTTATTGATGACTTTGGCATTTTAGCAACAGTACTGAACAAGCAGCATGTAAGCCCAGTGTCTGCCCTATTTCAGGAGTAACCTGGACAAGCTGTACCTTGGTCTAGAGCTCGCCAAGAAGCACCTGCAAGCCACCCAGCAGACCATCGCCAGCTGCCTCTGCACCAACCTCGTCACCTCCCAGGGCCCCTTTCTCTATTGCTCACTCATGGAGGTTAGGCTCCCCTACTCTTGCAGGGCCAGGCAACACGTCCTAGTGACTTTCTCTAACCATCTCTCTCCCCTTCCAGGGCACTCCAGATGTTATACTGTTCTCCAAGCCAGCATCCTTGAGTCTGCTCAGCAGACATTTGCTCAAGTCCTTTGTGTATTCGGTGAGGAGTTGGATGGAGTAGGGATGAAGTGGCAATAGCATAGATACAAGAGGGCAGGTATATATGCTAAGCAAGGTGTTAGATGATGACCTGGTGTTAGCCATACTGTTCACCGGTTGTGGGGAGTGGGCAGAAACCAAGACAGTTAGGTGGTCACTTTGATGGTGTCGTGAGAGTTTTGGGTGTGTCACTGAGGGAGACCTCATCACCTTCACCCTAACTGTATGCAGGAGGGAACCATGAGAGGTGAGTCCATGAATGAGTTTCAAATAGAGAACACTGAGAAGAAAGCAGTGTTGTTCGGAGGTGCTCCTAGAGACCTGGGGAGGTGATCAGAGGAAAGCAAGGGCAGACTGGGCCCCCTGCAAGGCCTAGCTAGGGTGCTAAGAGGTTGGGCCAGTAGATAACTGGGAAGCTAAGATCTCAGATGTCCAGTTGGGGTTGTAGCATATCATCTGGTGATATCCTACCCCCTGTAGTCTTTAGGGGATAGTCTGATGCTATCAGAGTCTTTAGGTACTAGGCATTGTGCTCCACCCTGCAGTGCAGAGGATGACTGTGCTGGGACTAAGAGTGTCCCTGTCCCCATAGACAAAGAATCGACGCTGCAAGCTGCTGCCCCTGGTGATGGCTGCCCCCTTGAGCATAGAGCAGGGCACGGTAACCGTGGTGGGCATCCCCCCAGAGACTGATGGCTCAGACAGAAAGAAGTGAGTATCGTCTACTTGCCCTGGGACAGAAAGGCTGAATGAAGGCTTTGGGTGTGTCAGCACATTGGCCCACCAGCTCTGCTGAGCCTGAGTGTCTTTTGCTCTTTGGCGTTTATCACAGGGACAGGATTGGGAAGGGTCTATTGTCTGTGGTCTTTCTCCCAACATGTCTGTCTTGTTCCTACAGCTTTTTTGGTCGGGCATTTGAGAAGGCAGCAGAAAGCACCAACTCTCGGACTCTGCACAACCACTTTGACCTCTCTGGTGAGTGTCTGCCCCAGGGCTACACTTCCACCTTCACACCCTCCAAACCAGCACTGGCCCTGGAATTAGGCAAGCTAGTAATGAAGATACCTAGCCAGCAGCTTTCTTGTCCTACCCAAACAGTCCTGGGCAAAGCTGCATCCACAGAACACTGGCTTGGAAACCACAAAGCTGGACACAGCCTTACTACTCTGCCCTGCAAAAGGGCAGACAGTATTGACTCTAGAGGCCACACCTCACTGTGTCAGGCCAATCTCAGTCCCAATCTCAGTCTGTGGCAACCCAAGGCTGGCAACATTGAAGAGCCCTACCGGAGGCTACAGCACCATACTTGTGAGACAGTTTAACAACAGGTGTCAGGTGTATATTAGTCAGAGACTGAAAGGCCCAGTGACCCACTTCACCACAACCTACTTCACCACATAGCAGCACAAAGCAGTTTGATCTTTTTTTTTTTTTTTTTTTTTTTTTTTAAAAGATTTTACTTATTTATTAGTGTTCTGCCTGCATGTATCCCTGCTGGCCAGAAGAGGGCACCAGACTTCATTACAGGTGTCTATGAGCCACCACCGTGTGGTTGCTGGGAATTGAACTCAGGACCTCTGGAAGAACAGGCAGCACTCTTAACCCCTGAGCCATCTCTCCAGCCCCTCTGTGCTGGGATTAAAGGTGTATGCCACCATCGCCTGGCTCTTTTTTTTTTTTTTTAATTTTGAGTCTGCCAGGTAAACAGCACCCTGCTTTTGTTTGTTTGTTTTTTGAGACAGGGTCTTGATATATAGTCTAAGCTGACCTTGTTGTTATAATTTTCCTGCCTTAGCCTTCCAAGTGCTGAGATTACAAACATGGGCCATCAAACTGCTGTCTTTTATTGGTTTAGTTGGCTGGTTCTGTTGTCTTGGATTTGGTTTATTTGTTTGGGTTTTGGGTTTTTTTTTTTGTTGTTGTTGTTTGTTTTTGTTTTGTTATGTGAGACAAGAGTCTACACAGCTCTGGCTGTCCTCGAGCTCAGTACATAGACAGGGCTGGCCTTGAACTCAGCCTTGGTCCACCTGTCTCTACCTGAGTGCTGGAATTGATTTAAAGGTGTACACCACTGTGCCTAGCTTGTTGCCTTATTTTTGAGACAGGATCTCACTGTGTAGAAGAAGCTGGCCTCGAACTCAGAGACTCTCCTGCCTCTGCCTGCCAAGTGCTGGGATCAAAGGGGTGCGCCACCACACCTCATTGCATCTTCTTACTGGCAATATTTTTAGATTTATTTATATTACTTTATATGCATGAGTGGTTTGCCTTCATGCCTGAATCCTCTGCATGTGGATTTAACTGCTCAACCATCTCTCCAGCCTTTTGTTAACACATTTTAAAGTAAAACAGTGTCTTACCAACACACTACTGCCACTAGTTCACTAGGCTGCAGAATACTATAGTCTTGTTAGCTTGCATCAGCTAATTCCTCTCAGCGCCATGCCTGGCACCTCAAGTCAAAGTGTCAGCGTGACTGGTGGCCTCTGTCCTTGGCTACGAGGCTGTTCTCTTTCTGAAGCCCCTCTGTGTGTGTCTGACCTCTTCTTAGAAGGACATTAGTCATGCTGGGTTAGGACCCACCCTGAGCAGCTTATTTACATCTTTGAAGGTCCTGTCCCCAAGTGTTGTATTCTGAGATCTTGGAACTTGGGGAACACAGCTCACTCCATTACACCTCCCAGTTTGTTTTTAGGTTTTGTTTTTTATTTGTTGTGGGACAAAGTCTTCGTAATGTAGCTCTGGCTAGAATTCACTTTGTAGACCAGGCTGTCCTCAGACTCACAGAGATCTGTCTGCCTCTACCTCCCAAGTGCTGAAATTAAAGACGTGCTCTACCACCACCTTGCTACCTTAGTATTTTATCCGAATCTCTCGGAAAGGACATTTGCTTACATTACCGCTCTGATTTCCTAACACTAACCTGTGTTCGGGTTGCCTACACTGTCTCAGGCAGGCTTCTTTGTGCCAGGCAGCCGTGGCTGTGGCACTGTAGGGTTGGTCCACCTTGAACAGCAGTTCCTGCTTCCTGCTTGTGATATAGATAGGTTGACCACAGCCCACCTTTGTTACACAGGAAGGGTTTGGGCTGGAAGATCCCTAGCTTCCCGTGAGGGTTGGAGAGCCAGCGGTAGGAAGTGTGGAAGTGACTGTGGTCAGTACCTGCCCAGTGGGCAAGGCTTTGTATTCCTGGGGAGTTGGCCAATGGCCTGGAGTATCCTGATCCCAAGCCAGGCTCTGGTATCATCATGCCTGCTTGAGCCTGGCTGCCCTTCAAAACACAAGTAGATTATATTATGTCCTCTCCAGAAGAGGACACTGAAGCTGAGGCACAAGACAAAGCACCACTATGAGGATAGGCATTTATGCCAATCCCTGTCTGTATCAAAGTTGTCACACGCCTTGGTCCTCTCTGCTGGCTGACATTGCTGACCCTCGTATGCCCTGGGAGTCCTAGCAGGACAAGGAAGGCTCTGGCCTCTCTACAATGCAGCCAGCAGGTCTGAAGTGGGAGTATAGTGAGAAAGTGATGAACTTAAATACTGCAGGACGTTCCAGGCAGGCCTGGCAGGAGACTGCAGTGTGGAATGCGATGGAGAGTTGTCGGCCTGAGGGAGGAGGGGGAGTTCGTGTATGCAGCCTTGTTTCTCACTCCTCCCCACTCACAAGATGTTTTCCTTTCATTACTTCAGTAATTGAGCTGAAAGCTGAGGACCGGAGCAAGTTCCTGGATGCTCTCGTGTCTCTGCTGTCCTGAGGGTAAGCTGGGGGTGGGAGCAGGGGAGTCCTTGGGCCTCAAGCCCGACTCCTGCTTTGTCTCCTTAAACAGAGACTTTTCCTTGTGTTTCAGATCAGAGCAGGGTCTGGAGATTTTTCCCAGGAATGTCTGTCCTAAGAATTCCAGCAAGGCCACAATGGAGTGCTTCTGAGAAAGCTTGATTTCATTAAGCACCTTTGACCCTCAGAACAACCTCAGATTTTCTCTTTAGTGCCCACACTATGGGGCATAATGTGTGACATACAGATTATTCAGTGCTAGCCCCAGGGGCCACCCAGAGTTTCTTACAACCATAGCCACAAGCCCCCGACTGGAGCCCACACAAGTGGCACTCTGGGCTTCTCTGGGCTTTTATAAGACAGCAAGCTGTTGGCAACTGTCCAGCTACAGATGACAAGATGTTGGCTGTGCATGAGCCTTCCGCTGTAGACAGCTATCCTGAGAGGCCTGCTATATGTCATCTCCTGAATAAAGCCCTTGCTGTTCTCACATATGATTCTACTTTTTGAGGGCTATGTGGGACATGGAGTAGGGCTTTCCCCCCATGCCTGGTAACCTGTTTGGCCAGGCAGCCTTTCCAAGGCTCTGACACAGGAACATCTCAGTCTGGGGCTGCCCTATCCTTGTTAAACCCTAAGCTGTAGGACCAGAATGGTCTAATAGGTCTCAGGAACTCCATTCAGTCAGGATAGCCTAAGCATTCAGGGCCATATTAAGGAAGATGTTTAGACTGGACCAGGAAATCCTTGGTCAGAGTAGCAGTGACCTTGGACTATGTAATTAATCTGATTCCAAAAAAGGAGCCAACAGCACCCTTAGCCCACAGGTGGCAAGTGTGTACTTGGCTTTGGGGAACAGTGTGTGCCAGGGCTGACTGGAGGCAGATCTCTCTCCTGCACTGTGTCAGCAGCACTGCTGTATGTATGTGGTCATCCAGCAGGGGTGTAATTGGCAGGGGAAGGGCAAGATGCTGCTGCATGATGGGAGAAGCAGTGGAGACTAGCCAGGCAGGGTAAGTGGCTAGGCAAGGTCTACCAGGTGAGAAGGGTTTCGGTACTTTCATGGGGTCAGTTGAGACTCTGTAGGGGGCATGGGAAGACAGTGATTACCTCAGCAGTTCTGGGTGGCCTTCTACTCCACACTCACCTTCACCCTCGTGTGAAGGCCGATTGAAAGCAGCAGCCTCACACACAGTGTTAGGGCCTTGTTTCAGTCTGTTTGATGCTTGGGAAGAAAGGATTAATTGTGTGAAACCTTTTTTCTTCTTCTTCCAGAATTTGATTTCTCCAGAAGTGACCTCCTTTTCCTTATTTATATCACCTGGCCTCTATTAGATTGCAAGATACATTTGAAGTGTGGGACTATGTGGTTTTTAATAAAATGTTTGTCTGGGGTTTCATCCCATTTGTGCCTATGATCTTCGGTCAGTACTTGCAAGTATTCTGAGCCTTCTTGGGATCCAGGGTTCCTGTGTGCCGGCATTCTCTATGCCAGACAGAAAGTCAGAGAGTTCTCTACTCAGCCCCTAGAACAAGGGCTCCCCTATCTGATCTCCTGGCCTCCTGATGGCCATGGGCAGAGGCTGGGCTGGCCCTTCAGTACCACGTGTCTTCACAACCAGTACTGCAGTAGTTGTGGAAGGACTGGACCCTGCCTACCGGACTGTAGTTGTGTCACCCTCTTGGACACCCCTCCATCATGGCCTTCAGCTTACCATACAGGGCCTGCTCAGATGCCTTGTCCCTGCAGGCATGCAGGGTCACACTGCTTTGCAAATAGGAAACTATCAGAGGGAAGGCCTCAGATCAAGGATGGCTAACTGCTGAGTGGTACCAGGCACATTGCACACACCTTCTTAGAATGGTAGAGCCAACTGTTGGAGTTCCTGGAGAGACTGGAAGGTGAAGAGGAGCTGGTTTCCGCCTGGGGACATAGGTCCTGGAGAAGCAGACAGGTAAGAAGAGATATCCACTTGTGAGCAGGCGTCTGAGCTGCTAAGGAAGGCAGCTTGGCACACAGTCCTAGAAGGAGGAGTTGTTTAGGCAGGTTTCTCTCAACTTTTTGTTTTCAGTTTTGATTTTGAGATAGGATCTCACTATGAAGCCTAAGTCATCTACCTCTTATTCCAAGTACTGATGGTAATTTTAAATCAATGGCCAGAAGCACACAAAGTGGCCTAGAAGAGGGGCCCCAAGTGGTTAGGCTGCTCTTAGGGGAGTGAGGGAATACAATGGGTGTGAGTTTGATGGGGACTCTCCTGACCACTGGTAGTGCCACCAGATACTTTCACATAGCTGCCCTGGCCATTTGAAAACCTCAGGTGGGGCAGCTCCCGTCCCATACTGTGTCCTGGGTAAAGACCACTGCTGGAAGAGTACACCACCAGCCAAGTATGCCAGCTAGGGCACAGGGCTAGCTCTAGGATGGCATGTCCCCAAGCTTGGGGCTGCCCTTGACCCCTCCTGCACATGCACTGTTAGGCTAAGTTCAGCTTGGTGCAGTGAGGTTTCCACTGTTGTCTCATGGGGGCAAGGGGCACTGGAAAGCCAGCCTCCCCATAAGTCTTACTTTTGCCTTCTCTGTTCCCAATTCCAGAACTTTTCTGAGCTCATATCCTTAGGATTAACCCCTTCCTCCCTTCGAGGAACCTAGCCAAGCCCAAAAGACTTAGTAATGGATGTGGCCAAACCGTTTCTGAACAAACCAGAACAGAAACCAAGCCTGCCTGCTGTTGGGCTTTGTGTGCCTCATTGCAGCCTCTCCATCTCCTACTCCTGGTCTTTTAGTAAAAGGAAAAATTGTTCAAGTAGGCAGAAACAAGCTCTGTGGCTGATGGCTTTACTTGCCTTTCCCTCCTAGGGTCTTTTACCAAACCCTGGTCCTTTACCCTCTTCCCTCTCCGCCCCCCCCATAGTCACACCCCAGGTTCCCTGTAGTTGTCAACACAGTTCCATTACCAATAGCATGGACACAGCCTAGACCCTGTGTAGAGCCACACTAACCAGAGGAGCGAGGACAAAGAGCAGGAGTGGGACCCAGGTTATCTGAGCAAGTAAGTGCTCTCCTGTTCAACGGTTATGCACTACAGTCAGAGCGGAGGACCTGTGACATCCTTATTCACCCTGGCTCCCACACAAGGGAAGCGCCTGGTCTGACTGTTCAATTGTCTGTGGTGGCTTCATGGTACTTGCTGGACAAACACTGGGAGGAAATGCTTTAGGGACTTAATGGGAGAAGCTAGCAGCCTAGCTATGTATCCTCACAATTCCCACTACCCAAGCCCATCCCCATGAAGTGAAATTCCAGCTGGGCCCTCTCCTGAACTCAGCTTCTGCTCATATATCCCAGCCTTACTCCAGCTAGGATTTTTCTGACCACCATCTTGACTTCATGCAAGTGTAAATGCATCTTCCAGTTGAAGCCTGGAGAAATTCCTGTGGGAGACTTAGAGGAGGTTGGTAGATGATTGGATGAATAGCGGTACTGGGCACAGGGAGTGGCTAGCTGGACAGAGGACAGGACACGGAGAGTGTTCAAACCATTTACTAAGCAAATAATTGCCCGGCCCACCCCACCCCCAAGCTCCGAGGAGGGCAGCCCCTCTAAGGCTCTGGTACTCACAGCCCCCCACCGCTACCAGTGGGGGAGTGCCGGAGTGAGAGGAGGTCCAGGCCAGCCAAGTCCTCTGGTCCACTGGGCTCTCCACTAAAAAGGAAAATGCCCTTTATAACACATCCCTCTGGTAGCTCAGGCTGCGAGCCTGGGGTACTCCAGCTGCTCTTTCAGGTTAGCAGGAGCAACTGGACATTAAGGCAGCATCCAGAACTCCCCAGAGTTTCAATAGGAACTGTCAGCTGCAGTTTGGTGCCTGCTTCACCGATTAAATCCAAGAGCCCCATCTACGCCACGGCCAACTGCGCATAGAAAAGGAGGTCGGTCAAGTCCTCACAAATGCCTGTAGTCTGTTCTGAGCCGGGCCTGGCTGGTGACGGTCAGAGGACCCTCTGTGGGCACGGAAAAGTCTGGCCGGAATCCAGCCTGACTTGCCCCGGAGTCTGCGCTGCGCAATCCAGCGGCGGTTGCCATCCACGTGCGGCTTCCCACGTCGGTCCTTCCGATCACCGGCTTGACTGCGGGAAGGGCCCCGCCGTGCCTCCCGCCCTTAGACATAGTTCTTCTTGTCGTATTCGCCGTTGGCCGTGGGCCGCCGGGGCGCCGAGTACTTGACCGGGAAGCTGAACTCCGGGCGGCCGGAGCAGACCCAGGCGCCGCAGCACACGAGGCCACCACCGCACATGAGCAGAGCGGAGGCCGCCCAGCCGATGTACAGTGCCGCGCCCAGCTCGTACTTCTGAGACACCGGCACTGCCGGATCGTAGAACTCGCGCACCACGATGTTGGCGAACCAGCAGAGCGGCACGAGCGCCAGCAGCCCGCACAGCGCGAAAAGCGCTCCGCCCGTGAGGGCCACGCGCGCCTTCACTGGACCCGGGGCCACGCAGGTGGTGCACTGCGCGCCGGTCAAGGTAACAAAGAGTGCCACCAGCGCCAGCAGTACAGCGCCCACGGTGAGCGCCCGAGCTGCCTGCACCTCGGCACTCAGCGCCAGCACAGACTCATACACCTTGCACTGCATGTGCCCCGTGCTCTGCACCACGCACGACATCCACAGCCCCTTCCAAGTCGTCTGCGCCGTCACGATGTTGTGGTCCAGGAAGGCAGTCACCTGCCACATAGGCAACCCACACGCCAGAATCAAGCCCACCCAACCTACCAGGCACAGCACCAGACCCAGAATTTCCAACGCTGCGGACCCCATGGCTAAAGACCGAATGCACGCCCGACAGCCCTTGGGGCCTCCCGGTGCGCTCGGCGCAGCTTGTGCTGTGCGCTCCACTAGTTCTGGTGCCTCTGCTCCGGACCTTTCTGAAATGGGCCAGAAAGGAGGACCAACACCACCAACTCAGTTCTCCAGGGCCTGTTGGGGATTTCTTATTTAAAGTCTCGGGGGGGGGGGGGCGGACTCTGCCCCCAGGGCACAGCCCCAGAGCTAGGCCAGCCAATCCACGAGCAGACTTTCGGCCTGTACCCAATCGCAGACCCCCTGGCAATTACAGTTAAAGAAACCACAACCACAGGACTAGTCCTGCTTGCCCCTACTGCTCCCAGCACCGCAGAAGTCTAAGACCCTACCAGTTTCTGTCCAAGTCCGGGCTGACCTGCGTGCTGGGTCCCTCAACTTTAGCTGCATGACCTCTAGCCTACACCGACCAATTCCACCGGCCACATCCCGTTTCATTACAACCCCTCCATGCAAAGGCTTGGCATGGAGGTTTACGGAGCCCCTGTGCACAGGTGAAACAAACCTCTATTCTGTTTGTCCCTCGGCACACCAAGCAGAGATGCTAGACAAACCTGTGTTGGTCATACCCTTCACTATAACTTCATCCAAGACCCTGCTCAACCACCGCCTACACTCCTTCCCTAGGAACTCTGGCCTGACACAAAGTGGGTGATGAAAGGGCCTAGCTATCTTCTGTGATGATGCCTCCATCATTTATGGTCCAGTGTGTCAGGCAGCACACTCAGTCCCCAGTCTCCACTACGACAGAGACTGTGATCCCAGCACAGCAGAGACATAGAGGGCCATAAAGAGGCTGTGTCTTGGAGTCCTACAAGCAGTCCTGGTGCTTTGCCACCCCAGCCCCCAGGCCACCCTCCGGAAGCCAACTTGGAGTTTCCTGACCAGGAGGAAGAGCCCCATCCTCGCTGGAGGAGGGAGCCGCGGGATTTCCTGGCATTCTTCTGCACAATGGCCAGCCATTTCTTGAAAGGTCCACTGTATTGGACACTCAGGGTCCCTGAGGCTCAGGTGGGGGCACCCGGCCCCACAGCCCACACCCCAACTAGGGTACCAGCCTCTTTGCAGCATTTGCCTCCCCATTCCCTTTGTTTCCAGTTATCCCTAGACTCCGGATGGGCTCGTTTGTCATTGTTGTGTTTGGGGTTTTGTTTTGTTGTTTTCCTCTGTTCGAAAGAACTTGGGGCGTCTATAGAAAAAGGACGACATTGTTGAGACTAGCCACAGACGTGGGGATTTTTGGGTAAATCTCTCCCTTCTGGGCCCCAGCTTCCTTCTGGAGATGCCTCTGAGTAAGAGGTCAATGGGGCCAGAGCAGTACTTGCTTCACCCTCCATGGAAAGGTACTTAGAACAAGGTGCCAGGACACCCTTCCTGTCCCCAAGCAACTCTCCTGATATGTAGGAACAGCTCCTTCCAGACCATATAGTCTGCTGCCTTCCACCTTCTAAAAACCATTCCCTGCCTTTCTGTGTACCCTCTCCACTGCCCATTGAGTGTGAACTCCAAGACTCACCTCTTGATCCCACTCCTCTACTCCAGGCCAGGGAAATGCGTTTTGCCAGTCCCCTCCCTTCAAGTTCCATGCCATCTTCCTGGAGCAACTGCGGAAGCCTCTTCAGACTACCCAGCAAGGCAGCTTCTGCAGTCCCTCATGTATATTCCTGTGTGGCTCTCATTGCCCATTGACAAAGATGTGGACCCTGGGAGCAGCCTAGACTTAGGTGGCTGTCAGTGGTTGGGAATAGCAATGTGGCCAGGAGCATATGCTATACACATTGACCAGATATACCTTCCTCTGGGTCTTAGTCTTCCTGCTGCTGGTGGCTTCTCTGTCTGTCTGTCTGTCTGTTCTGCAAGGTTGCACTAATGGACATGTTTGAGTACACCTGCTTATATCCAGGCTCCAGAAGGTTCAAGCCAGGATAGCTTTTTGCCTTTCAGCTTTTTTACCAGTGAGTCTCAACAAAGTGATCATTGCTAATCCTTTGTTCCAGAAAGCAAGAAGCAGCTTGCTGCTTTCAGCTAGCTGGGGGATGCAAACAGCAGGGCATTCTCCCCTCCCTCCTGCCAGCCTTCCTCTCCACCATTTTAGTAGTGTACCCAGACCGGCACCCAGGGTGGTATCAACAAGTTCACATACCTTTTGTAACAGCCTCACAGTATCTCTAGGAGTTGGCAGTGGAACCTCAGATATCAGATTCCCCAGCATGCAACAAGGCCAGTACAACTCCAGAAAAGTGCAGCTAGGGCTCGCATTGCTTCTTCAAACCTCCTCCAAGACTGAAGGTGGTCCAAGCAACCCATCCCAGACCCAAGAAAAAGTGCTGCATTGGTCACGACCAGTGTCTCGACCAGAGCACATAGCACAGGGCGCTTTATAAGCCACCAATAAAGCTCTGGTAGGAAGGAAAGCAACAAAGGGCTCCTGAAGAGGAGCCATCTCAGCAGGATTCCTGGAAGAATCTTCCAGGGAGCAGATGCAAAGGTCCTGGTGTACATGTGCATTTGGTGCTAGGCAAGGTAGTTCAGGGATAAAGCACTTGCTTAGCAAGTTTCACCACTAACCAAATACAATAAAACTAAATAAATTGTCCTAGAGGTGGGACAAGGCTCTGAATAAATCTGATCCTAGAGCAGGCAAAAGTCAGTATGAAGTACAGCAGGGAGCCAGGGCCAAGGCCAGAGAGTCTGGGACTGTGTGGGGACATGAATCCCAGTCTCTGGTAGGGGGATTGCCAGGCGGGCCACCTGTTCCTGCATCGCTATTGTTCTGCTTTCCCAAGGGAAGTGGCACAGGATCCCATTAATTGTGTGAGAGAAAGGTCTGAGTCTGCAGAAAAGCAAAGTTTATCTTCAGCAGCTGCTGGCTGACCCTGCCCTGAGGGGATCCGTTGACCTTCCATGGGCAATCTAAATTTAGGCTCCAGGTTCCTGGGGTTTGGATTTGAGAAGCAAACAGGCTTCATTTCAAAGGGAGTGAAAAGCCAGCCTTTCTTCTATCTTTCAGCTTTCTGGTGCAGGATGTTTCCTCCTAGTCCAGCAGATGTTTACAGAACCGCTAAATTCTTGTCCAGAACCATTTCTTGGTGGAAGCCAAGAGCCTGGGCTCTCACTGGCCCAAAGGCAGCAACTTGAGACCTCCCATGTCACTAGCCATTGGGCTGGGAATCCAGGGTGGCCTGGGTAGGCGAGCAGGGGCCCCTCCTGCCCACCCTCAATTGTTGGCATGGGTGTCTTCTGTGGCCCAGAGCAGGCCTGGAGTTAGATTCACCCCTAGATTTTGAACTACTGCCTTGGTTTCTCTGTGCCTCCTTTTCTCCAATCACAGTGCAGCCACTGCCTCAGGTTACAGACTTGCAGAAGAGGCTAATCATTTTCTGGAGGCCCCAGGGCTATTTTGGGAGCCTGAGAGGCTCTTGAAGTCACTCACTGGTTCAGTTGACCTTCAAAGTTCATTGAACCTCGGGCCCAGATAGGTGCCAACTAGCCATCAACATCAGAGGTCACTGCGGTTTAAGCATCTTAATGAGCAGGAGGGTTTTGTGAGGGTGGGTAGGGAGCTTCATATGGCAGAGCTCTGGGGTCTGTAGACTCATTGTCCCTTCAAGGCCCATGCTGGATGTAGTCTCTATGCAGTCCAGCCTGACCGCTCCCTAAACCCCAGGACAGCAGTGAGGCTCTAGGATGCAGACTCACCATTTCCTCCCTCTGCCCCTCACCCACTTCAGCTCTCCAGCATCTAGCACCTCCATGTTCTTTCCTCTGCCATGCACACCACTACACAACTTTATACCCTTGTCTATTTAAAATCACAGAGTCATTCTGGGGTCCCCTTTGTCACTAGGCATCAGATTGGAAACACTGCCCACTTTGTTAAAAATGCCCATATGATTAGGGTTGTTTGTGGTGTCCCCAACACGTGCAGGTGGAGTATGAATGTGGAAAACTCTTCTGAAGTTCTGAGAGTCACAGATGATAATGGCCATGACCCCAAAGTGTGTGGAGATTAGTGGAACTCACATCCTGGTTCAGAGGGATATTGAATTAGTGTTAGGATATCACCTAGGGACTCATTCCCCAGACCCACAGATTCCCAGAGCTGGTGTATAAATAGTATGATCTTTAGTCTACAGACATTAATCATCTCTAGGTTACTTAAAATATTTAAAACATTGCAAATGATGTATGAATAGCTAGTGTACTACTTTGTTCAGAGAATCATAACCATACAGAAGTGTTTAGCACAGACAGAAACAACTTATCTTGTATATAATATGCAAATATACATTATCTCATGTAATATAGATATGTATATATTTCACATGCCAATTTTTTTTTTCTTGTTGAAGACAGAATCTCACTATATAGACCTGGCTGTCCAGTAACTTGCTATGTTGCCTAGGCTGGCCTTGAGATCCACCTGCCTCTGCTTCCCAATGCTGGGATTAAAGGTATATGCTACCACACCAGGCTTCACATACTTTCATCCACAGTTGGTTATAGAGCCAGAGGGCTGACTGCAATCAGTCAGTTACATAGCCATCCCTCCATGCATCTATTGATAAGTGATTGTGGTTTTTGCCTTTGAAAAGCAATCTACGCTGAGCTACATACCCAGCCTCTGCAAGCGATACATTTCTATTATAAACAATACTATTGTCAGTGTCCTTACTCATTAATTCTTTGTATTTAGGAGATTATATTACTGATACTGTTATCTGAGGCTACCTTTTCATAAACCAAGTTTCCAAAGTTTGTTACTTCACTGTGGGTGCTGGTGCACACTCTTAAACCCAACACTCAGGAGACTGAAGCAGGAGGATTACATGGGAGAAGCCAGCCTGGATTTTATAGTGAGAGCCTGGGTCAAACAAACAAAAACCAAAAACCTGACATAGTTTGCAAAAGATGGGATTAGTGAACATACAATCATAAACACACAAGGAACAACTGCCAGGGAGAGGACAAAGCTGAGCCCCAGGCACCTCAGACAGAGTAATGGATATGTAGAGCCTCTAAAAATGGCAAGGAAGATGACAAATGTATGCTTGAAGAAACACTAATTGAAAATTTGCAGGTTTGTTGAACCTGCAACCATATATTCATGATTTTCCTGCCAGTGAGAGCGACTAGAACTATCTGACTTGAGGGAGGAGGGTACATTTGGCTCATACTTTCAGAGGACACGGCCCATCGTGATGGAAAAACATGGCTGTTGGGTGCATGGAAGCTGCTTCTAGGCTGCCACTCTCAAGCCTCTCCCCAGGGACTCACTTCCTCCAGCTAGGTGGCCTCACCTCCTATGTTCCAAAACCTCCAGAAACAGCGCCACCATCTGGGGGCTGAGTGTAACACATGAACATTAAGGGTTCATTTAATGCCAAAACAGCCAGATATCCTAGGACGTTAAGAAGTAGCAAGTACAAGAAACATGAAGCATCATTAAAGGGCATCATTACAATCTGCTTAAAATAAGTGTTAAAAAGGTAAAAAATGTGAACCCCAATACTTTGTATGCTAACCTAGAAAATTAATTTTAAAAGATTTTACTGTTAGTAATCCCCAAATACAGAAAATGGACAGTTGTGGGTTGTTTTAATTTATTTTTTTATTTTTTAAATTTGCTCATTTTTGTTTTATAAGTGTAGGTGTTTTCCTGCTTTATGTCTGTGCACTGTGTGAATGCGTGGCACCTGAGGAGGCCAAAAGAGGGTGTGGGGTCCCTTGGAACTGGAGTTATAGACGTTTCTGAAATAGCATTAAGCACTCTTACCACGCAGCCATCTCTCCAGCCTCAACAAGTATGTCTTGAATATGTTAACTATGTACTTGCTTATATAATAAATTTTTCAGACATTTTCACATCAGATATTAGGAGGAAAGAATGTGAGAAGCAAATTATTGGTAGATACAACAGACTTTCCTCTCCTTTCATTTTCTAAACTCTGCTTCATAAGTGAAGCAAAAATACGACAGTAGAGTTGTGGCTGTCATTCACAAAGAGGAGACAACACCTAAGCATAGTGACATCAGGAAGGGAGACAGAAGACACCTGAACATAGTAATGTCTGAAAGTGGGGGTGATAGCAGACAGCTGAGCATAGTGACATCAGGAAGACAGATGGAAGACAGCCGAACATGATGAAGACATCAGGACAGAAAGGTAGAGGACACCTGAACATGAAGCCATTACCAGGAAGTGGGGGATAGCAGATATCTGAACATAGTGATGTCAGGGATGAGGAAAAAGGGAGATAAAATCTTTCTCATTCTACCTGCCAACTGTTGCCACAAAGAGACTTTGTTGAGTTAAACACACAACCCTATTCTACAGCAACCCCTAGAAGCCAGAGAAAGAGATATGAACCATTACCTATAGAAAACTCAAAATGGAACTTGAGAAAATCTTCAGGTAAACTTCAGGAAGACAGGGAAAACTAAGTAGGAACAGGGTTGGAGAGACAAACAAAGCAAAGAAAAAAAAAACAGACTGAAGTCTGTACATCATACATCAGTAATTGCATTAAATATAAATGGTCCACAAACAGCAATTAATGACAGAGACTGAATGAGTAAACGAAATAACCCAACCCAAATATATTGTACGTAGATTTAAAGTAAAAGAATGAAGAGACATGCCATCATTAGCTGAATGTATACAAGGGTTCATATTTATAGCAAATAGAATTCATTATCAAGTTTTACAGGCTCAAAGAAAAATGTTACTTATTAATAAAGAGGCTGACCAACTAAGATGCTTAATTATTCTAAACATTATCACTGGTAATCTACTAATCTCTCTATTACTCCCCAGTCCCCCATCCTGGCAATGGTCCTGTTTTGCTTTCCTGGTTTCTGTAGTTACTACAGGCTGTGTTACTCACATCTGAAGATTTGGAGCTAGGAGCCTTCCCTCCAATAAGAGAGAACATGTGATGTTTATCTTTATGTCTGGGTTACAACACTCAATAGGCTCTTTTCCAGTTTCATCCATTTACCTGCAAAGTGCATGAAGAGGTGCACTGGATAGATGCATAGTATTCCACAGAGCCTACGTATCACATTTTCATTATCCATTTGTCAGTTGTAGGACACTCTTTTCATTTCCTAGCTATTGTGAGTTGAGTAGCAATGAACATGGCTGAGCAAGTATTTGTGTAGCAGGGTGCTGAGTCCTCTGGGCACATTCGAAGGAGTGGTGTAGTTGGGTCATAGAATTGTTTTTAAATTCTTATGACTCCTGCACATAGATTTCCATGGTATCCCCTCTAACATTTGTTGTGGGTTGTTCCTTTGATCTTTGCCATTCTGACTCAGGTGAAATCTCAAAGTTGTTTGTATTTCTAATTTTCCTAATTGCTAGGGAAGATGAACTTTCATTTTGTTTTGTCTTGTTTTTAGGTATTTCGTAGCCATTCTTTTTTCTTCTTTTAAGAATTCTCTATTCAAGTCTCAGGCCTATTTCTTTCTTTGTCTGTTTTTTGAGCTCTCTGTGTGTTCTAGATATTATCCTCTATCAGATATCTGACAGAGATTCTCCCATTCTGTTTGCTTCCTCTTCACTTGGTTGTTTCTTTGTTTTCATTTTCTTTTTTTTTTTTTCTTGAGCCAAATTTGAAGCAAGCTTTAATTAAATACTGACCAGGATGGACTCTGATCAGATCCACTATGAGATCTTGGAACTGGCCTGGTTGATTTCTTTAATTGTGCAGACAGACACTTTTTAGTTTCATGAGATCCTACTAGTCAGTTTTTGGCCTTATTTCTCAGGCAAGTGGAGTCCTATCTAGGAAGTAATTTCCTGCACCTGTATCATGCAGGCTACTGCCTATGTTTTCTTCTAGCAATTTCAGTGTTTCGGGTTTAGGTACTTAATTCATTTGAAGTTAGTTTTTGTGCAGGGTGATAGATACGGGTCTGAATTCTTCTGCATGGGGACATCCAGTATTTCCAGAATCATTTCTCTCTCTCTCTCTCTCTCTCTCTCTCTCTCTCTCTCTCTCTCTCTCTCTCTCTCTCTCTCTCTCTCTCTCTCTCTCTCTCGGCAAGGTTTCTTTGTATTGTTTTGGAGCCTGTCCTGGAACTGGCTCTGTAGACCAGGCTGGCCTGGCCTAGAATTTGCAGAGATCTGCCTGCCTCTGCCTTCTGAGTGCTGGGATTAAAGGCATGCTTACCAACACCCTGCAAGATGCTTTCTTTTTTCCAGTGAAATATATTTGGCATCACTTGTCAAACATTAAGTGGCCAAATTACATGTACTGATTTTTGGGTCTTTGATTTTCTCCATTGATCTACATGTCTGTTTTTGTGCCAATACCTTATTGATTTTATTACTTTGTCTCTGCAATATATTTTAAGATATAAAATGTTAATCTCTGCAGCATTTTGGGGGAGGTCTTAGGATTGTTTTGGCTGTCTTTGGTCTTTTGTTATTTCATATGAATTTTAGAATAATTTTTTTTCTATTTCTGAGAAGAATGAGATAGGGTTTTGATTGAGATTTCATTGAATCTGTAAATAGCTTTTGCTAGAGTGGAGTGATCATTTTCACAATGTTAAGCCTACCAATCCATGATCAGGAGATGCCTTTCCATTTTCTTTCTCTACCTTTGTCTCCAGAGGTTTAAAGTTTTCATTGCAGAGGACCCTCACTTCTTTGGTTAGGTTTATCCCTGGATATTTTTTTGAGGCTATTGTGAATAGGAGTGTGCCCACAATCTCCTTCTTTGTATGTTTGATATTGATGCATAGAAAACTATTGATATTTGCAAGTGGGTTCTCCATCTGGCATATTGCATTTAATTATTTCTAGAAGTTTTCTGGTAGGAATTTTGGGATCTCTAATAGAAAGTATCATATTATCTGCAAATGAGGATAGTGTGATTTCTTCTTTCCCTGTTTGTCTTCCTTTAATTTTTTTCTCTGGCCTAATTGCTCCAGCTTCTACTTCAAACACAGAATTGGAAAGGAGTCGAGACAGTGCACATCCCTGCCTCATCCTGACTTTTGTAGAATTGCTTCAAGCTTTTCTCAATTTATGATGTTATTGTCTGTGGGTTTCTCATAGGTTGTTTTTATTGTGTTGCCCTCTCTAGCCCTACATTCTCTAAGTCCTTTTTCATTCTGTTTTTGTCTATTAAGACAGGGTTTTTCTGTGTAACCCTGGCTGTCCTGGAACTTGCTTTGTTGACCAGGATGGCCTCAAACTTATTGAGATCCACCTGCCTCTGCCTCCCAAGTGCTGGGATTAAAGGAGTGCACCACCACCACCCAGCTTCTGAGACTTTTGAACATGAAGGAATGTTGGGATTTGTCATAGGCTTTTTTTTCTGCAGCTATTGAAATGATCATGTGATTATTGCCTTTAAATTCTTTTGTGTAGTTTATTACATTTATTCACTTGTATATGTTGAACCATCCCTGCATTTCAAGAATAAAGCAAACTTGGTCATGTTGTATAAGATTTTTGATGTATGTCTGTATTTGTTTAAGTATTTTGTTGAGTATTTTTGAGTTTCCTTTTCTTGTTATTGTGTCTTTGCCTAGTTTGGGTATTAGTATGATAAGGAGTTTGGGAGAGCTCCTTCTGTTTCTGGTCCCTGCCCCCACCACCAGCTTTAGGAAAAATTGACTATAGCTCTTTGAATGTCTGCTAGGATTATGCTGTGACTTGTGAATCCATTCAATACCCCAATTTTTCCAACAGATAGGTCACCTCTGTAGGGTAAAAGGGTCAGCCAAAGAAACCCACTTTGACCAACTGACACCAGAGCCAACTCTGCCCCTGACCAACTGAAACACAGAGCCAACCAATCCCTGAGCAGGAAACCAACCAATCCCTGACTCTTAACCCAAGCCAGTGAAAGAAACACTTATCCCTGAGCCCAGAACCAAAGAAAAACACCTTAACTTTTTGAAACCAGTGCCAAAGAAACTTGTCCCTAGAATCAGAGCCAGTGAAGGAAATAAGCCCTGGCCCTAAAACTTGAGCCAAAAGGCTAAAAACGACCAGGAAAACAAACAATGTTTGCCCTGAAATTAGAACCATCTCTACCCCTAACCAATAAACTAACCAATCCCTGAGCAGAAAAACCTCTCCCTGAGAAAATTTCACCCCCAAGAAGCCCTATAGAAGCCCCCCTCCCCGGCCTGTTCAGTTGTGGGCTGTCCTTTCCCAGCTGGGCAGAGTCAGCCACTCACCTGGACTCCTCCCAAAGTGTCCACCCTGGACACTCTTTCTCAAAAGTGTCTTGGGTGAAGATCTTCATTCTCAGACTTTGGCTTTGCTGGCACAGAATAGAAAAGCTTGTGAGACATTCCCTTAGGGGGCTGAGCAAGTCTGTAGCAGAAAAGTAACAACTTTTTGAAGGAGCTGGAGGAGATTTCTACATTTCTGTAGGGGCTTCCCCTTTAGGAGTCAGTCGTGGGACAGTCCTGCAGCATAGCAGACAGGAATGTGGGGGCAGACAGGAGTAGGGCAGTCCTGAAGTACCTCGGACAGGTTAGGAGTGCTGGGGTAGACAGGGGTGGGACAGTCCTATAGTACAGCAGACAGGTTACGACTGTGAGAATAGACAGGGGTGGCAGACAGGTGGGAAGGATGGTGGCCCAAAACTAGAGTTTCTCTGCACTGAAGGTAGGGAAGGAGGACATGGAATGTCCGTGTCCAGAGTGGGGGGGGTAGAGGCAACATCTCTACCTTGTTTTGGAATTTGGTCTTTGCTGTTTTCTTCTCTCTGTGCCAAGCTAGCTGGCTTATGAGCTTTCTGGAGTTCCATTGTCTCCACCACGCTCTCATTATCCCATAGTAGCACTGGGACTACAGTTGTTCACAATGTGTCTGTCTGGTTGGTTTGTTTGGTTGGCTTTGGTTTTCTGCGACAGGGTTCCTCTGTGTAACCCTGGCTGTCCTGGAACTCGTTCTGTAGACTAGACTAGCAGAGATCTGCCTTCTTCTCCCTCCAGAGTTCTGGGATGAAAATCATGCATCACCATACTGGCATGTCTCTTCCTTTCTTCCTTCCTTCCTTCCTTCCTTCCTTCCTTTCTTTCTTTTTGTTTTTTGTTTTGTTTACATAAGTGCTGGGGATTCTAACTCAAGTCCTCACCCTTGCACAGAAAGCACCTTTACCACTGAGCCACCCCCAGCCCACAATACCATATTTTTAAGCTTACACAGAGATCGTGTAATATTGTGGAGTAATGGATGCATGTGTTCAGTGAAACAAAGACCCAAGAACTAGGCCCACACAAGTTTAGCCAACTGACATTTTTACAAGCATTCAAAGCAGCTCATCGCCACAAGAGCTGAAATCAGTGACTGTCATGAACATGTGTTCACCACTGTTTGCAGCAATCCAAGTATCTTTTAGATGAGAACAGAAGCAAATGGGGGGGGCACAAAGACCTGCAAAAGTATGCTCAATAAAAGAAAAAAATGACAAAATTAATGTTCATAAAAATTAACGTTTGATTTGTGAAAGTCCTGATTAACAGGTAAAAGGGCACACAGACAGAAAAGTTTGCACTACCACAGTCAGCGAGGGACTCTTGCTCAGAATGCACAAACATGCCCCAAATTCAACATTTTTAAACCAAAGTCACCTAAGTGGATTTCAACAAAAGACATGAAGAAACTTCTCTCCAGAGAAAATGGACCATGAGCAGGTGAAAGGAGAGAGTGCTGTACTTTGATGGGAAAGTGAAATGCCATGGGCACCCATGGAATCAGTTCATTAGCTTCCTCCAAAGCTAAATGTGGGTGTCTGGGGAGTGAAAAAGCACTGGCTGCTCTTACACAGGTTCTGGGCTCAGTTCCCAGGACCCACGAGGCAGCTTATATAAGTATCCCTTACTCCAATATTCAGATATTCAGGGGTCCAACTCACTCTCTCTGACCTCTTTGGGCATCAGGCATACATGTGGCACACAAACATACATGAAGCCAAACATTCATAATACATAAAATAATAATCTAAAAAAATTAAGCTGAATGTATATTGTCACACAATCCATCAACTGGACATTTGGGAATTTATCTCAGAAAAAAATGAAAACCATGTCCCCACAAAAACTTGTACATGATTGTTCATAATAGCTTTGGTTACTAATTTGTAAAAACCCTCCCTTCAGATGCATGCACACATGTGCATTGGGAAAAAAAAAAAGTTACTGTTGGTTTTCTTTCTCATTCTCTTCCATTTTCTTTTTGATGGGGTCTCTCACTGAGTCTCATCATTTTAGCTAGACGGGCTGGCCAGTGGCCACAGAGACGCCCCCCATGCAGTCCTGAGGTTATAGACACATTTGCCATGCTCAGCTTGTATGTGGGCTCTTGGGCTCTGAGTTGGTCCTCATGCTTATGCAGCAAGCACTTTACCAACACTGAGTCTTGCCCCCAGCCCTCAGGGAAGGGATTAAGTGTCATGCTACAGTCACAGCACAAAATACAACTCTAGGAGCCCACATCTTTAGTCCAGCCCTCAAGAGATAGAGACAGGCAGATAGATCTCTGTAAGTTTCAGGCCATCCAGAGATAAGTAGTGAGACTTTGTCTCAAAAAACAAAAAAACTGGCCAACTAGGGTCACACAACTAGGATAGATCACAGGACATTGCACTGAGAAAAGCCAGCCTCATTTGCTTGCTGCTTTGAAGTTCCATATTCCAAGAATATTGATTGGAATCTCTACACCCTCAGCAAGAATAAACCCACCCTTCTTTAAGTTGCTTATGGGGTGTGTTTTTCAGGAATAGAACTTGGTGATAGAAAGCATTTACACTGGATTTCCTATCTCCCAAGTACTCTCTTCATTCTTTCTTAATAGATTCCTCTTTTCATTGTTGATTTATTCAGTATGAATGACTATTGAATTTCCCGGGTGCTTTTCAGCATCTACTCAAATATTCGTGTAGTTTTTCTCTTTTGTTTTGTTGATGCAGAAATTCAAACATACATGTATACATACATGACAACATACTTATGTATATATATATACATATATGTGTGTGTATGTATGAATATATACTTTCTTATTCATTTTATTATAAGTGTGGGTGTTTTGCCTGCACTTGGTGACCTTAGAAGTCAGAAGAGGGAGACAGATCCTCTGGAACTAGAGGTATAGCTGTGAACCAGAGTGTGGGTACTGGGATAAAACCCAGGTCCTCTGCAAGAGCAACAAGTGCTCTTAACCCCTGAGCATCTATCTCTCCAGCCTCCACACCCGCTTTCTGAGATACTGTCTCTTGTTCTGGAACTCGACCTCAAACTCACAGAAATCTACATGCCTCTGCCTCCTGAGTGCTGCAATTAAAGGGGTGCACCACCACACCCAGCCCAACCTCACAATAGCAGTGAAGAACTGTCTTTTTTTGTGCATATTAGATTCAGCTATCATTTTTGTTTGTGAGCTGAATTTAGCATCAATTTGTCTTCTGTCCCTTTCTTCTGTAGTTTGCATACCAAGCTTAGATTAGCTTTTCAAAATGAAACAAAAATGATCCCTTACTTCTCTAGTCTCTGAAACAAGTTGGTGCATGACTGGAATTAGTGGTTTCTTGAAAGTCAGAATTTGCTTGTGAAGCTATTTAAACAATGTGGAGGGCTACACACAAGGATTTGCAATCACAACTGTGACATATGTACAATTTTGTAAGACCACAATTTGAAATTTTTCCTTTAGTTTCATTCTGTTCTGGAAAACTATGTTTTCCCAAGGAATCCAGTCTATCTGTCTCCACATTTGCTGGCAAAAGTTGACACAAAAGTTGGGGTGATGCTGCAGTCCTGCGGCAGCCTGGGTGCAGGTCCTGAGACAAGGATGGAGTGTTGGCTTGAACTGTTCAGCTACCAGGTGAGTTTCATACAGTGTCCAGCCCCAAATAGTTACAGCTGTCTTTATTTAGACATCAAAAACAAGCATGGTTTTCCACACTAACAAGCATGGTTTTCCACACTAACAAGCATTTTTTCCCCACACTAACAAGTATATTTTTCCACACTAACAAGCCTGTTTTTCCCACCCTCCAGCATTAGCCTCCGGCAAAAACAAATATGTCAAGTATGTTTTTTTCCCAACTTTTACATCAAAACATCTTAAACCAAAAGCAACACTTATCATTTTGAAGCTTGGCCAAATATCGAGCCAGGTACATCCTGTGTTTACAAAACTAAAAGGCAATAAACATAGGCACATATTTTTTTAAGAACAGCAATCTCTTTCAAAACATATTTACAGAAATAGGGGTGATTGGCCTCTGTCAGCACTGAGTTAGAACAGCCCCTGATACCTGCAGTGACAGCCAGCATCCCCAGACAAAAAATCTGAGAAGCATCAGCACCCAAAGAATTTTAGGGGGAGATATTCAAGAAAAAATGGGGTTTCCAGAAATGACATCTGCCCCATGCATAATTGACAAAATGATACTAAAAAACACCAAAAGAATCATCAATATTATGAGAGAGAAGAAAATGTGCAGGCCATGTAATCCCAGAAGTATTCTGCACTGACCCAAAGTCCTCTAGTCCTTGCTGAGCACGACTGTCCCCATGGGCCTCATATACTGATCCAAAACTAGGCCACACAGCTCCCAACAGGGTTAGGTGTTTGATTTGCAAGCATGAAACCTGAGTTCAACTCCCACAATCCACATGAAAAATACACTGTGGTCTCAATGTTGGAAAGGCAGAGGCAAATGATCTGTGGGGCTTGCTAGTCAGTCAGCCTTATTGGCTCGAGCCAATGATAGACCCTGCCTCGAAAGCAAGGAGGACAGCTCCCAAGGCTTGATATCCAAGACTAACCTCCAGCTGCCACATATATGCATATATGTGCCCCTGCCCCTCCCCCAACACACACACAAAGGCTGACTCTCAGGGCCCAGAGAGATGGCTCAGTAGTTACAAGTGCTTGTTTCTTTGGCAGAAGACTGGAACTTGATTTCCAGCACATACATTGCTTATCACAACCATCCATTACTCCAACTCCAGAGGATCCCATGCCCTCTTCTGACCTTGGAGGCCACTAAGTACATACTCACACATGTGCAGACAAAACACTTATCCATAAAATAAAATGAATAAAATTAATTTTAAAATGCCCACTGACTCCCTAAATCAACATAGACATGTGCCTATGGTACCAGCAACTTCTCAGGTAGAGGAAAGAGAATCACTTTATCCCAAGAGCTGAAAGCCAACCTGAGCAACAGAGAAGATCTAACTCAGACAGAAAACCCCTTTCTTTCCTCGTGTTCTCATCTGTGCCTACTCTCTATCTCTCAGTAGAATTCCTGGGAACTTGATTTGCTGTTGGAATCTCTCACACCCAAGTCCTCTTTGCCTGTGTTTTCATCTGACACAGCTGGTGTGTTTTTGTGGTATGTTTTTCTGTGCTCTGCCCTTCAAAGTCTTAGTGCCTTAGGAAGGCCTTTTGTGTACTGTGGTTTGAACACGCCGAAGCTCCTGTTGAGTCTTCATGCACCAGAGGGTTGAGAGGTGGATCCAGCCAGAAGTCTTCAGGGCACCAACCCGGCCTTTGTGGAGGCTTTCAAAGAAGCACCTTCTCATTCCTGGGACTGTACAAGACTGTTCCTGTACTTCCTTTTTAAATTCATGTTTTCACATGCTCTTTCTCTTCCCACCACAACCTGAAGCCACATGAGGTCTTTACCAGAGGCTGATGGGTATGTTTCTCTTATTGGTTGATGAATAAAACACTGATTGGCCAGTAGCCAGGCAGGAAGTATAGGTGGGGCTACCAGATGAGGAGAATTCTGGAAAGAGGGCAAAGAGAAAGGTTGTAAGAGAGATGCCATGTAGCTATGGGAAGATAGAATATGGCATTCTCTGGTAAGATAAGGCCATGTAGAATAATAGTTATGGGCTAATAATTAAGAGAGAGCTAGCCAGTAAGAAGCCTAAGACATCAGCCAAACAGTTTATAGTTAATATAAGTCTTTGTGTGTTTATTTGGGGCCGAAGGGCAGCAGGACAATGTGGAACAGAAACTGTCAACGAGAGGCCAAGCACATTCCACACTCATGCTTTGGCCTTCTCAAATTTTGAGAAAAAAAGTCTGGGTAAATTAACCGGTCTCAGCCATTTTGTTTTTTAAATCAGCATAAAATAAAATAGGACATTGCTTTTTCCTTACCTGGAGTACTTGACCTTTCATGTCTTTTGTAATTACAGCTGCATTTCAAGTTATTTGTAATTCCCCATGTGTCATCCCTTCATGATCCTTTCCATCTCCTTTTCTTGAGACAGGACCATGTAGCCCCGGTTGACACAGAGCTCCCTATGTAGACCAGGCTAGCCTCAAACTCATAGAGATCTGTCTACCTGAGTGTTAGGATTAAAGGCAGGCCAACTTTATCCTCTTTTAAATTAATGTGTGTGCGTGCGTGCGTGCGTGCGTGCGTGCGTGCGTGCGTGTGTGTGTGCAGTGTAGTGTTCCGTTTCTTAGTCTCCATTTTCTGTCTGTCTTCTTGTCTGTCTCACATAAATAACATAGGAAGTTAGTACCCTTGGTCCCTTCTCACCCAACACCAGAAACTTAGGTTTTTTAACCCCACTACACACTGTTGCTTCCCACCGCTCTGTGCCTGGTGTTAGAATCCATGAGGAGGGTTGAGAGAGGATGTTGTCCCCCCACCCCCTACCCTTAGACTGTGACCACGCCCAACATGCCAGACAGAGATGCCAGGAGCAGGAAATCAGTATAAGAACAGGGCGGGCACCCTCATAGTTCCCAGGAGCTGGACTTCAGATCCTATCTGCTCTCCCTGCCTTTGTCTAGCTCTCAGGACTTGGCACCCAGATCTGGCCTGGGTCAGCATTGCCCAAACAAGGCAGAAGCCAAAGCTGGGCATTCAGGGCCAGGCCATACTGTGCCAGAAACATAAGGCCTCTCTCTCCAGCTTGCAACCCTCACCAGGATCTCTCATCTTGGAAGCCAGGGCACCCTGGGATGTGGTGCATGTCCCTTCTACCGTCAGCTGTGGGGAGGCTAGCAGGGCCTGGACATGGACACCTGTGTTCTTCCATGCCATTGTTCTTCATATTATGCCAAAATACCCAAAATGAAGACTCTAGATCGTGAGTGTTCCTGGCCAGGTTCGCCTGCAGCACATTCTGTGGGAGAAGCCTCAAGTTACTAGGAAGCTGCCACAGCTCACTGCTTTGCTTGCTTGTTCTCATTCTAGCCTCAAGTATACCAAGTCAGGCGTAGGGGAGGCTCACTGCCTAAAGCGACAGGGAACAGGGCTACCCACCTAGGGAGCTGAGGAGTCACCAAAAGAAATCAGCAGTTATCAACCACCTGGCCAGGGAGGTAGAGACAGGCAGGGGAGCCATTGGGCACAAGTAGTCTCATAAGCAGCGTGGGAGCTAATGCAGTAGAACAAAAGCCCACGGGGCCAAAGCCAAAGAGACTGCCAGGTACGTAAGCCACTTGGAGATGAAGGAAAGGGGAAACAAAGTCAGTGAGAGTCTGTGTACTATGAGATGGTCCGACTCAGAGCCCGGTGACAGAGGACAGATGGTTCAGTGGGACCATCAAGAAGCTGGGCCTGGTGGAAGCTGGTCAGAACAGTGGGAACTCTCACCTTTGAAAGGCGGGGAGTGGCTACCATGGGAACCTGAGAGCAATACCAAAGAGAGGCCTTCTGCACCTTGAGGCTATGCTAATGCTCACCAAAAGTTATATAATCTTGACCATTGTCACTGCTTTGGTAAGTTATGAAACCAGGAGTGAACCTTTCAACATGGTTATTTTCATAACTGTTTTGGTTGCTTTCTATAGGTTTTATTTTTCTGCTTTGTGGTGTTGGTGAGGGGCAAGTGCTGGACCACAGTTCTGTATCTACAGCTCTTTTTTATTTTGTTATAGGGTCTCATAAAGTTGCCCAGGCTGACCTCAAACTCACTCTGCAACCCCAGAACTCCTTGAGTTTATGGTTTTCCTGCCTTAGCTTGAATATCTGGGATTATAGGTCCTGTCCAATTCCATTTGAAAAAAGAGGCATATGGGATGCGACTAGGGATTGCATTTAATCTGAAGATCTTAATAGTCAGTTGTCTAGTCCTGGTCCTCAGACACCCGGCATCTTTCCTTTCGTGCTTTACCGCCATTTATTTCTATGTATTTACAAAGTACTAGGTTTGGTGCTAATGTTATGGGGTCTATGAGTGTGATAATTATATTCTCAACAGGACCTTGAAAACTCAAAACCCACCGAAGTCACTCTGAGCCAGTGACTTCCTGGTTCTTGAATAACTGGATCCCTTAGGTGTCCCTCCCTCCTCCGGGGATGGAGTGGCAGACAGTGAAGACTACATATGGGGAGGTGCTTTATTATCCACCATAAATAAGATAAAGCAAACAACTTTAAACAGATTGACATGTGGGGATTGACAATTCAGAAAAACAAACAAACAAATAAACAAACAGGTTTGAGTTCTTCATAGCAATAGCTCTGAAAAGTGTTACAGCTTCCCTGGGTCTCCCAAACAGCCAGCTGTTAGCTGTGGACTTTGCTAGATGCCCTTACCAGACTGAGAATGCTCTCTTCTGTTTCTAGTTGGTTGCGTGTTTTAACATTAAAGGATATTTTTATTTTGTCAAATGTTTCTGTATCAGTTTTTTCCAGATTTGTATAGATGATTTTATGGTTCCTTTTTAAAAGACCCTATCTTAGACAGGGTCTTACTGTTTAACTTTGGCTGGCCTAGAACCAGCAGTCCTTGTACCAACAGAGATCCACTTGCCTTTGCCTCCAAAGGACCAAAGGCCTGCACCACAAACGCCAACTGTGCTAGACACTGTGTTGCCTTTTGTTTTCACGCGTATTTATTTACTAGTGTGAACACACACATGCCATCATGCCCGTTTGGAAGTCAGAACAATTTACAGGGCTCCAACAATCAAATCATCAGGCTTGGCAGCAAGCACCTTTGTCTTCTGAGAATCTTGATATTCCATAGGGAAAAAGGTAAAGGATTTCTTATTTTAAAGTATGTGTACAGGGTTTTGCAGGTGAGTGCTGGTTCCTGCACAGACTAGGGATTCCAAAATCCCCAGAGCTGGAGTTCAGGTGGTACCTGACACGGGAATGGAACCTGGCTCCTCTGAAAATGGTAAAGCATTCTTAGCTATTGAGCCCTCTCCCTAGCCCCTCTAGAAAGTTTTTACCAGCACCTCAAAACATATGAAATTCAGAAATGAGTTCATTTTATCGAGGATCAGCCATCTTTCTTGAACATTTCCCCTAGTTTTCCTCAAGACCTTAATTTAGTTTCCAGAGTGAGTTTCTTAATTGCTCTTATGAAGGCTGGAGTTTAGAGTTCTATTTCCATTGAGTTTGTGGTAGAACAGACAAGACTTCCCCAACTGAGCCAAGTAGGATGTCAAAAGGACAGAGGGCGGAGGGAAGAAGGTGGCACCTGCTCCTGATGTTGTAAAGCAGTAGAAAGTCAAAGAGATGGTGAGAATCTTGACATTCAGCTCAGAAGAGACCTCACTGGGCTCTGTCAAGAAGCTAGCTGTGCTGGGTGGTGGTGATGCACGGTTTTTTGTTTTTTTTTTATCCCAGCATGGGAGGCAGAGGAAGGAGGATCTCTGTGGTCTATAGAGCTAGTTCCAGGACAGGCTCCAAAGCTACACAGAGAAACCCTGTCTCAAAAAACAAAACAAAACAAACAAACAAAAGCTACTAGCTTCAGGGACAAAGTGTCACCCTCTCTCCCAAAGTGGCTGAAGGAACCTCCTGCCATTACCAGTCCCCTCTCCCCAGACTGTCACACAGCACATACCTGCTTAGCCTTCCCACAGCTACAGGCCAGAGACAAAATAGATGAAGCAGAGGACATTAGCTCCTGCTTAGAAGAAAGCTCTCGGCAAAGCAGATGCCCCCACTAAGAGGCCTACCCAAAGAGCAGAGTGCAGGGACACCATTTCAAGAAAATTGAAGCTGAATGTGGAGGCTGGGGGATTGTCATGAGTTCAAGGTTAGAGTACCTAGTGAGTGCCAGGATAACCTGGGTTACACAGTGAGGCTGTACCTCCAAGAAAAAAAGTAAAATAACATTGAAAATTATGTAAGGTACTTCAAAACCTGTGGCTCTAAGGACCAATCACAGTTAGCAGTATGGTTGGACAGGTAGTTCCGGATTCCCTGCTGAGACCTTTGCAACCCAGTCTCCTGAGCTCTGCATCCCAAAGCCTGCATCCGCAAGAGTCCCTCTTTTGTTGTTGATAGGCTCTAGCAAAGCGATTTCTCTCCTGTGGCTGCAGTTAATGTCTCGGGCCACTTTTTTCTTATACAGTTTAGGCGTGATGCCCTTCAGAGCTGACCTTGTCTATGGGAAGAATTTAGCTCAGTGAAGTACATGGTCAGAGGTGGTCTGCTTTGCCTGTGGTCCTCCTTAAAGCCATCAAAGGCAGGCTGAGTCCGACCCACCCTTTCCTGGCTGTTCCCCACATACCTCTGACTCTTCTGTCTTCAAATGCTACAAGCAAGGGCTGACACTAAGGCGTGGATCTCCAAGACCCTGGTTCTTAGATGATAAGATTAAGAAGTCGTGGGACCTTTTAAAAGGCGGGGTTTCATGGGGGCACTTTAGAGCATTTAGCCTTCAAGGAGAATTTGGGACTGTGGGCTTCTCTTCAGCTATTCCTGAACTCCCAAGAGCCCAAATAAATGGCGCTGGACTTTCAAACCTCTCAAACTGAACTAATTAAGCCTTTGCTCTTTATAAGCCCTTTTTGGCAATGACATAAAACTGACCTGTCAGGGTTGCTGGAACAGCTCACTGTGACAACTCAGATGAACCTCACAGCAGTACTGAGGTAAGTGCTGAATGAATAATTAAGATATGGAATCTCAGGAGCCAGCTTCAAGGATCTGCCACTGCTGTGGGTATTTGGGAATGTTAAGCCCAAAGAGTGCCAAAAAGGACAGCCAAACTAAATAACAGAGAAGAACCGTCAGCAAGAAAATGCTCGCTGCACTGGGCGAGATGCTGGTGTTTCACAGCTGGAAAGCTCAGGATGTTCTGGGATGTACATGCAGAGTGTGTCATGAAACCTGCACATCAAGATAACATGAAACACTGAAGCACAACAGTGCCAACATGCACCGTTCATTTATAACCCTTGAATTTTAGGAATGTGTTTTAGTAAGCCATGCTCTACAGAATTAGTTAAAAATATAACTGGGCAGAGGTGGCACATGCTTGTAATCCCAGCACTAGGGGGGCAGAGGCAGGTGGATCTCTGAGTTCGAAGCCAGCCTGGTCTACAGAGTGAGTTCCAGGACAGCCAGGCCTACACAGAGAGACCCTGTCTCAAAAAAAATGTGCATATGTGTATATATATACATATATATACATATGCACATCTTAAATATTATATATGTATATAAATTAAAATGCAAAGTAAACATTGCATAAAACTCTCCATGTAGACACATCCACGGCCACAGCCAAGCTTTCAACCAGATTTGAAGAATGGAATATGGTTGATCTGTGTGACTCTACAGTGACCTGATATATGACAAAACTTTTCCCACACACACACTCCCAGATAGGGAACCCATGACCTACCAAAGTACAGATAGAACTGAAGTCCAATTTGGTGAACTATGAGTTTTATTGGGGTTACATACAGGAGCAGAAATTACTCAAATCCGCTCCATCACCAAAGCCCACCTAAACATGGGTGTCAGCTCACAAAGCAGAGGACCTGGAGTGAGGCACAGCCTGCAGGCAGCTCACAGGTCCAGGAGTCTCTCCTCCAGATGCTTCAGTTGGGCTAACTCTCTTGCAGGCAGCTGGTCTGCTCTCAGGACTCAGTCCAGCCGAGCTCTGTCTGTTGAGTGTCAGCTTTCATTGCTTACAGGGGCAAGGGGTAGCCTGGAAATCTTGGCAGTTTCAGGGACTTGCTGAAGCTGTTTTGAGTTGTTTACTTCTGGCTCAAGGAGCTTCCCTTCAGGATAGAGTGAACCTCAGAGGAAACTGTTGTATAACCTGACCACATGCCTGGAATCAGACAGTTGACCTGTATGCTCCACAGGGGCCACATCCCATCAGGTAAGCCAGCCATGCTCTCCGTGCCCAGCTCTTCCCCTATGGCAGCTGGCACAAGAGCTGCTACTGTTTTGAGTCCTTGGAGTCCTATTAAGGGCAGAGCATGAAACTGCCTTTGGTTTTAGAGCACCCAAAACTGTCCCTCCACTTTCCCTGTAGGCTTGCCCCTGGCCTTATGATGCACAGGCTGGCTTCCTTCCCTGAATTCTGTCCTAGACACTTGGCATCATCATTTGGCTTCCTGCTAGGAACTGGGCTGTAGGGCTTCCCACCAACTTCATCTGTGGTGATATTTTGTTTGTACTCTAACTAATAAAGCTTTCCTGGAGATCAAAGGGTAGAGGTAGCCACTAGCTAACCATAGAGGTCTGGAGGTCTGTACAGACAGACAGGAAGTGATAGGTGGGGCTGAGAGGCTAGTGAGGTAAGAGGTGGCTGTGGCTGTCTCCTTTGTGTCTTTGATCTTTCAGCATTTACCCTGATATCTGACTCTGGGTTTCTATTATTAAGACCAATTAGGATACATGCAACAACTTGTGGACAACTTTAAGGTACAAACTCACAAAAAAGCCACTTGCCTATGGCTTTGCAGCCCCTGGCACATACAGGAGCTGCACTTGGGGACTCCTGCTGGAGTCACCTCTCTGCTGACTAGATTTTCTTCTCTTTTTTTCCCAAGCCTCTGGGACAGTTTGGGATATTCCCGTTGCAGTCTCCAGCTGCCATTCAAACTCCAGAGGCACCTGCGCTCCAAACACCACAGGACTTGCCTGCCCGATAACAGCTGGCTCTGCCTTCAGGCAGCTCCCATCACACAGGCTTCCTTCTTCCATGAAATCCCATGTGCACTTTTCAGACAGACAGCTCCCTCTCCCCCGTGGGTTGCAGGCTTTCCCTAGACGCCTCCCCTCGGGCTGCCACTGTCAGCTCACGGCTACAGGCTACCAGCTGCACATGTTCTCAGCCAGGCTGTTCACCGCCTCTGCTCTCCAATCAGACATGCGACACAGTGTTATGCTGAACCATCGTCATCATAATTAGACAACTGGGAACTTTTTTTTTCCTTTTTTTTGGTTTTTTTTGAGACAGGGTTTCTCTGTGGCTTTGGAACCTATCCTGGAACTAACTCTTGCAGACCAGGCTGGCCTCGAACTCACAGAGATCCCCTGCCTCTGCCTCCCAAAGTGCTGGGATTAAAGGCATCTGCCACCACCACCCAGCACAACTGGGAACTCTTAAAGGGGAGAATGAGCTGAGAGAGAGAGAGAGAGAGAGAGAGAGAGAGAGAGAGAGAGAGAGAGAGAGAGAGAGAGAGAGTTTTCCCACATTAAAAAATGGGAAACACTATCACAATGGAGGAGTTAGGTCTCTGTATGATAATATGCTGAACAGTTTAAAAATGGAAAATTAAATGAGAGTATAAGTAATTTAGATGTGATTTATGTAATGTCAACTACAAACATCAGTTTTATCACTTTTGTTTTATCACTAAAATATTGGTTAATCTAAGTGCTAAGATACAAGTTTTAGAAAAACTTTTTAAAACAGATCATAGAGATAGGCAGACTCAGACAGAGCAATTTAATGGAGAATCAATTTCAGGGTTGCATTGTGAGGTTAAAGAGGAACAGTCTAAGGTTTTCCAATAACCAACTTTAATTTATCTAGTCACCTTACAGGAATAACTGCCAAATGACAGATATCCACCAGGCTGTGCACGAGTTAAATGGACTCCTGTGGAAATGTTAGATTTAAGGAGATTCAAGGAAGTGATAGTCTCATATGGCCTGCATTCCCTTATGTAAAGCAGATGTTATACTGGTGGTAAACTTGTAATAGATTTATCCCTAAAGACTGGAGAGACTTGGTTACAGCAGTTTTGGAACCTGGTCCTCAGTTACAATGGAGGACATGGTAGAAAGATGAGGCCAAGACCATTGAACAATGAAGTAAGGCTAGAGGTATGAAAATCTCCCAAGACTGACTTCTTGGAGGGGGAGATTATGATAATGTACAAAGGCAATCTCTATATGATGACCATGGGCTGGATTTATGCCATATAGAAGCTTTGAATGCTTGAAAAGAATTGGAGAAGTAGGAAAGAAAATTGGGTCATTTACTAAAGTCATATAGGGCCCAAAGGAACTTGATGGGTTTCTTATAAACATTGACATCAGCAGTAAATAGAATAATACCAAATTCAGAAGTTAGATAAATTATAATTGAGGCTTTGAAAATGCTAATACACAATGCAAAAGGGTGGTTAGACCATTAAAGGTAACATCAACACACTTGAAGGAATGGATCTGAGATACAATCAATACTGAATCACATGACCATGATGATGCTTGGATAGGTGGTTTCCAGAGGTTTGAAGAGAATTAAAAATGTCAAATGTTTCAATTGTGGCAAACAAGGTCACCTAAAAAGGGACTGTAAACAGGATGTTCCTAAGCATAATTCAAACACAATGACCCTGCTTTGTGGACTAAGCAGAAGGTGTGGCAAGGGCAGGCATTGGACTAATGAATATAGATCAACAAGGAAATTCAAGGTAACCCTTTGCTGTTGAAGAACACCTTGAGGGACCTCTCAAAGGTCACCATGCCAAATGTAGTTCTTTCCTGTCATTTCGGAGGAGACTCCTTCCCAGAGCAATGGAAGAACCTAATGCCTCGTGTAAGAAACCATACTGCTCTGGATGATAGAAAAGCTATAGGAGAGAGAACAAAAATTCAGGAGAAACTGTAAAGCAAATATTTTTTGCATACTTTTATAAACAAGTAAAACCAAAGTTTTAACCACAGTTAAAAATACAAATAAATTACATCATTGAAGGGCTTGTAGACACAGGTGTGGATGTTACAATTTGCACTAGAATCTTGGCATCCAAATTGTCCTCTTCAGAAGGTAAATGTTCATCTTTTAGTGACTGGAACTTTATCTCAGGTAAAACAGAGTATGACACGTGTCAAGTGTATAGGGCCAGAAGGATAGATAGAGAGGTAAATTAATGCCATATGTGGTAACACATCAGTGAATTTATTGGAATGTGATTTGTTATAGGAATGGAATACTCAGATTAACATTCCTCCAATCTCAGAAACAAACCATAAATTGACATATATTTCTCAGAAAAATATTAGAAGGTATTATAAAGAACACTCACTGCCGACCATTCAGGTTTCACAAGAACAGGGCACAACAGCTCCTGACTGGCAAAGGCACCAACAGCCCGACCTTTAAAATGGTTGACAGACAAATCTATATGGGTTGAGCAGTGTTCTTTAACAACAGAGAAACTGCAGGTTTTAGAAGAGCTGGTACATGCTGGGCATTGGTGGTGCACACCTTTAGTCCCAGCACTTGGGAGGCAGAGTCAGGTGGATCTTTGCAAGTTCGAGGCCAGCCTGGTCTACAGAGCTAGTTCAGGGCTCCAAAGCTACAGAGAAACCCTGTCTTGAAAAACAAAAACAAACAAACAAACAAACAAAAAGAGCTGGCACAGGAGCAGCTAAATGCTCAGCATATTGAAGAATCAACCAGCCCTTGGAATTCTGTATTTGTTATTAAAAAGAAATCTGGAACATGGAGAATAGTAACAGGTCTAAGAGCTGTTAATATGGTGATTCAGCCAATAGACTCTCTGCAGTGTGGAACTCCTTTGCCTTATCTATTATCTAAAGTATGACCTCTTATTAGATTGTTTCTTCAGTATACCTTTGCAAGAAAAAGACAGAAAAATTTACCTTTACAATGACTACTTATAATAATCCTCTGCCTGTTAAGAGGTATCAATGGAAGACTTACTCACAGGGAATGTGTTTCATTTTGTAGAATTTGGAAAATTAAAATACATACACCACACCATTGATGCTTATTCAGGATTTCAATGGGCAACTGCTTTGAATTCTGAAAAGACAGTCTTTAATCACACATATGTTAGAAGTTATGTCATCATGGGAATACTTGTACTTTAAGACTGACAATTCTCCAACATATGCCTCTATTAAAATGAAACTTTTTTTGTTTGTTTGGTTTTTTTTTTTTTTTTGCTTATTACAATATAAAGCATATTGCAGGTATACCACACAATCCTCCAGGGAAGCAGTTATAGAAAGATCAAATTGAACTCTAAAGAAAATACTAAATAAACAGAAAGGGATAATAAGACTGCATAATGCTTTATTAACTTTGAATTTTATGAATGATAATGAGAAAGGAATGACAGCAGTAGCAACACACTGGATAATGCGGGAGAAGGGGACTACAGAATTAAATCAGTATACCTTTATCAGCCTGTATACTTTAAAGATGTGCTGACCTCAGAATGGAAACCAGGATATGTGTTACATTGGGGAAGAGATTTTGCTTTTGTTTCCTCAGGAAGAAAAAAGCTATGGATACTATCAAAATTGATAAAGATTAGATTCGAAGAAGAGACACCTCTTGATTAGAAGAGGCGATAGTTCATCAAACAACATGGTCATTCAATCTAAACTAACCTATAAACTAACAAACGCTTTTCATTTGATCAGTTATAACTTGCCATAAGGGAACTTTCTCAAAATTAGTTTTGGGGAAGGGTTTTATTTTTGTCTTTTTAGGAGAATAAAGGCACCTAGCTAAGGAACCTGAAGATCAGTGGACAAATGAGACACCTGAAGGAAAAGGACAAATCACCCAGAAAAACAATGTCCCAAGAAAAGTAGTAAATTGGCCTATTGGTATGTCACATCTCCAACAGGGTAAAATTTCATAAATCTTCCCAAGTGTTTGTTTCTCCTTTCTCTATAGACATATAATGCAAATGGCCTTTTTGTAGTCCCAGTCCAGTTAAAGATTAAAGCTGGGATGTGGAGTTGGAGCATGGCTCTATCCTTCTCTAAAACCAAGCATTCTTATTTAAAAAAAAGTTCAAAATCTCTGTCCCATGTCATAGAGTCATCTGTTAAACAAAATTTAAGGGTCTATTGCTACTAATCTCTTAATTCTTTGGTTTTATTTAGACTCTTTAAAGCTTTTCTTAAGGTATAAATATTATCTCAAAATTTATAAGATTGATTACAAATATATTTAAATTTTGCCATGATATTAATGGCCTTATAGCATACTAATTAATTCTAGAAAAAGGTTTCAACTAGCTTCCTGTACATGATTTCAGGTTTCAGTCTTTCTCAGGTAACTAGGAATTAAATTTTTGTACTCTGGATGTACATAACGAAGTATTGGCCTTTAACCTCTTTGAGATCTGCTGCATATGACATTTAAAATGTTTAAGTCTTCTGCAGTGAACCATGACCATACCTAACAGTGACACTTGAAGTCTCCTAAAGGATGATGGAGCACCACAGTGGAGGTTCCACCAGGATTCTAGTAACACCACTAAAGATAGGCTTTGGACTACCAACTGCTCAGGACAGTTTCAAGGTGGCTAGCTGAGATGGTCCAGCCTCACAGACCTCTCTAAGTAGGACTTACACATGCCCTGTACTTTCCCATTACACAGGGACTAGACAACAAATGATACA
The DNA here is from genome assembly GCA_030556225.1 of Cricetiscus sungorus. Taxonomy (NCBI): domain Eukaryota; kingdom Metazoa; phylum Chordata; class Mammalia; order Rodentia; family Cricetidae; genus Cricetiscus; species Cricetiscus sungorus. Next base: position 40,546,446 of record JANBXA010000641.1, read on the forward strand.
GCTACTTCTCCCAGGACTTGATAATCAAAAATTTCCTCAGGATCCCCTAAAGATGCTTGTTGCCCCTAGAAAGCAGATAATAAATTTAAGAACAAGACACCCACATTCCCAAGAGGTGGGGTGGGTAGGTTTTGGTCATTCAGTGGGCTATAGGTCATCATTTAGGGGGGTTGGCTACAAGCTGTATTGGTAATAGTCAGGAAAAAAGTTGAGAAAAGAAGATTAGATTCAGAGTTCTTGTTCTGAAATGAGAAGAGGAGGAGATATAGACATGATAGGATATAAGGGTAAATTTTTGAATCTACTCTGAAAAGAAATAAGGGGGGAGGATATAGAAATAGAATAAAAAGGTAGATTATTGAATACACTTTTAAACCAAAAAAGCAACTACTAGTCTTAAATATTTTAAATTGATATGAATTTTGTATATTGATGCAAATTTAATAGTATTTTTGTTAAAACATTCTGTATATACATTTCTAATCTTGTCCAAGATATTGTATCTATGCAACTCATTTAACACTGTAATGCAAATGTTTAGCCCTTGAAAGTTTATTATTGCCAACTATTTAGGATAATAAGAAATGAAGGTTAGCAATTAGTTACCTTTTACAATCAAACTTGTCATATTAGATATGTTCTCAAAGCGAACAGATATAGTTTAGATAGATAGGTCATCTTCAAACATTTCAGAGATCTATAGAATATGGCATTAAAGATGCTTTAATAACAGATATTTTTTTAATGGTGAGACATGTCTGCTCCTGGCATCACAAATCTACTTCAGAGAAGATGATGGGCATCGAAGAAACTTTACGTGGAGTTTACTTTCTTTGTGGTAAAAGTAGCCACTGGTTAATAAAATGTCCTTGCCTCAACTTCTGACAGTTTGCTGACCAAATTGAACAAACAGGACACAAATAAAGGACTGCTGAACTTTGCCAAGAAAAGGTAGCACAGCCCTTCAGAATATCCTGCTTCACAGAAAAGTCTGTCAGATATGCTAGGCCAGATGGCCAAAGATGAATGTCCCAGTGTTACAGAGGCACCTTGGGTGATTCCAGACAGCCAGCTACTTCTGTCATTTCTCACAATTTTTGCAAGTTGCTTGCTTGTCTTCCTGCTTACTTGGGTAATAGTTCCTCCATGGGTCTCTGATGGAGTTGAAGACTTTATAGTTATAGTTGTCCTTGTTAACAAATTCACAAAGGAAATTCACTAAAGAAATGTAAGTGTTTAAGTTTGAGGGACATAAAAAGATTACTTTGGGTTGGTTATTCAAGTTAGGATAACAGTGAATTAGACACAACCTTTTGGAATCACCAGTATAGGATAGACAGGAATATCTATTTTATAAATTTTCTCTGAATTTACCAATTGCTATGGACTAAGCATTGTTGATGTATTTATTGCCTGTATATATTGTATATGTTATTGTACTTATTGTATGTAGTTTTTCTTATATTAATTTTAACTTTTATTTTAGAGAAAAAAGGGGAAATGTGCTTTTGTTTGTGCTCTAACAAATAAAGCTTTCCTGGAGATCAGAGTGCAGAGCTAGTCACTAGTTAACCATAGAGGACAGGCGGTGGTGGCCACACCTTCAATCCCAGCGCTTGGGAGGAGGAAAGAAGTAATATGGCTGAGTGAAGTGAGGACAAGATGAGGTGGGGGAGCCCTGAGCTTGGCCCTCTTTTTGACTGAGAAGTTGTCGAAGTCAGAAGTGGCTGTGGCTTGCTCCTTTGTTTCTCCCATCCTTCAACATTTACCCTAATATCTGACTCTAGGTTTTTATTATTAAGACTAAATAGAACTTGTGCTACAAACTTGATTCGTCTAAGAAAAGGGACCCACAATTGAGGAAATGATGCTATCAATCAGATTGGTCTGTAGACAAGCCTATGGGATATTTTCTTAATTGATGATTGATGTGCACAAAGCAGCTCACTTTGGCCATGCCATCTCTGAGAGGGTTCTGAGCTGTGTGAGAAAGTGAGCTGAGCAAGACATGCTCGCAAACCAGTGAACAGCATACCTCTATGGCCTCTGCTTTAGCTCCTGCCTCCAGGCTCCTGCCTTGATGTTCCCCAATGATGGTTGACACAAGTAAGTTAAGTACTTCCTTCCTTCCCCAATTGTCTTTGGTCATGGTGTTTATCACAGCAATAGAAAGCAAATTCAGATAGGAGCTTTCAAGTGCGTGGCATACATGGGTAGTCAGAGGACAATGCTGTGGAGTGCACACTTGTCTTCTACCTTTATATGGGTCTGGGTCAGACACAGATCTTCAGGCTTGTGTGGCCAGCTTCTTTATTCCCCTGAGCTACTATATTTCTTATATCTATGGCCATGATCTGTTTTACTTTAGTTTTCCAGCGTAGTCTACAGTAAAAATTGAGCCTTACATTATTGCTGTGGTGGTTTGAATAGGAGTGTGCCTCACACGCTCATTCACATCTGAATGTTTGGTCATCAGGAAGAGGAGCCACTTGACAGGGATTAGGAGGTGTGACCTTTTGGAGTAGGTGTGGTCTTGTTGGAGGAAGTATGTTATTGAGGCTTTAAGGTTTCAAAGGCTAAGCCAGCTCCAGTGTGTCGGTCTCTTCCTGATGCGTGCCTGCCTGCAGATCCAGACGTAGAACTCTCAGCTACTATCTCTGACTGTATGCCACCATGATTCCAGCCACAACTATAATGGATTAAACTTCTGAAACTATAAACCAGCCCCAATTAAATGCTTTCCTTTATAAGAGTTGTTGTGCTTATGGTGTCTCTCAATAACAACAGAACAGTGACTAGGACAATTGCATGTGAATTTCTATGATTGTTTCAACCCCATTCATTGCAAAGACTAACCTTTCCTTGGTATCATCATGTATCATCAATGGGCCATATATATATATATATATGGGTGCATTTCTGAACCTTGTTCCTCCCCACTGATCTGTGCCTAGATTGCTGTAACTTTATACTAAGTCTCAAAGCAAGACCTCCAAGCAGCAACCTTTGGTCTCTGAGGTGAGTCCAGTGCTGTTTTTTTTTTTTTTTCCCAAGGGGAAGGAGTGGTTAAATTCTTCGAAAGGTCCTTGGCCTGCTGCTACTGCACAGCACTCTTGATGGGAAAACCAGCTTCTCTATAGCTCAACCTCTTTTTCTCCTAGCACCAACTAGCTTCTGCCATCAGTGGCACTCTTTATAGCCTCTTGCTCCTGAGTCCCTGGCCTATCAGGGGGATCTTGGACCTGGAAAGCATAAGCATAGGATAAGGACCTAGTTTCGTAAATCTCAAGTCAATCACAGGATGCCTGCCCACCCAGTGTCTCAAGTTTCCTGGATTCCTTCCAAGCCAGAATGGAATACTAAAGATCTCTGTGTCCTCACCCTTGTGCCCTGACTCATCATTCTCAGGGCAACAAGAAAAGGCCCATTAAACACTCCAGTTTTGCAAAAGTATTTGTTTTATAAGACAAGGTCGGTCATGCTTTAGTATGTAGTCGAGGATAGCCTCAAACCTGTGTCTTTCTGCTTCAGCCTGAGTCCTGGGATCATAGGTGTGAGTCACCATATCCATCTTGTGAGCCACTGTTCCAATGAGCACTAATAATCACAGCAAAACCAGTGCTCTGTGGAGCTAGAGCAGTCCCCTTTCAGCGATGCATTCATTCCAACCTCTGAAACATCACTCTGAATCGGGATCACTAGGCTTTCTAGCTGAGGAAACCACTGAGGAAGAAGTAACTACTTATGCTCTTCAGCTAAGAAATCAGGGGCCTTAACTTTGGCTCTCTGAAAATTTGGGCTAGAGTTGAAACTGCTGGACACACTCGGGCGTCTTCCAGCAGGAGAGGCAGAGGAAGTCTCCCGCAATAGCCATGTTTTGTTGCATATTTGAAACTAAACAGGAACAAGCCAACAATCAGCAGCAAAAAGGTACAGATATTGCCTGGTGTTGGTGGTACATGCCTTTAATCCCAGCACTCCGCAAGGCAGATCTCTGTGAGTTGGAGGCCAGCCTGGTCTACAGAGTGAGTTCCAGGACAGCCAGGGCTACACAGTGAAACCTTGTCTCAAAAAAGCAAAGGGAAAAAATGGTACAAATGTCAGCCAGTCCTCTCTGTCCCACAGCTTAACAATCAGCATACTTACACACACATACTCACCACACCCTCAGCATTCAGTGGATATCCTCCTACAGCTGGCCCACTATCCCTGCCTACCTAGCACTACCTCCCCTAACCATGGTTGCACAGACAGTGGAGGGGGGCTCAGCCCACACATCTCCCACCTCAGACCCTGAATAGCACCCCTCCTTAATATGACAAGCTCTCCTGGCCAGAGTGCTGGGGAGTCAGGCCGTGTGCTAGGGTAGAGGCATGTGGTAAGCCAGTGCCTACACTACACGCTCCATTGCTACTCAGGCTGGTCAACACAGGCAGCCAGGCGTCCTGCTGCCACCAACACAGCAACCGAGCTCACCTCAGCTGTGGAAAGAGAATAGTTGCCTTCCACCAAATATGGAGGGGACTAAGTGCTCTGGACTGGATGGCCTGAGGTCCACTTGGGAAACCACTCCCTGTCTTTAAGTCCCACTTTCCTCTGCCAAGTGCTAAGTGCCATGGATAAATAAGATTTCTAATTGGCAAATCTAGTGGCTTGGCGCCAGGCACGGCATATCCCTAGAGCTCTTTATTCCCATTGTTAAGATGAGGAGGGCGCACAGCGAATGTGGCAAACTCTGCAGATTATTAAATTGAAGGAAATGGATGGCCACTTGAGTGACTTGTTGCACATGCTTGCTTCTTTGGGGTGCTACACTGGAGTGCCAGGAGGGCTGGAGTAAAGGTGTAATGGATAACAGTTCTTAAAGAACATTGGGTAACAGCATGGAGGTAAGAAGTAGATCTGCAGGAGAGGAGGGGCAGTGGTTCTGGTTTCCTCAAGAAGAGATTTCTCAACTTGATATGTAGTGTGTGTGCGTGTGTGTGTGTGTGCTCTGTGTGTGTGGTGTATGCCATGTGTATGTCATATGTGTAATGCTTGTAATGTATGTGCTATGTGTGTAATGTGTGTGGTGTGTGTGTGATGTGTGTATAATGTGTGTGTGTTTAATATTGTGATGTGTATGTAATATGTGTGATGTAGTGTATGTATGTGTGAGATGAGTGTATAATATTGTGATGTGTATGTAATATGTGTGTATGTGTATGTAGTGTGTGTATATGTGAGAAGTATGTATAATATTGTGATATGTATGTAATGTGTGTTTGTGTGTGTGATGTATATGTAGTGTGTGTAAGGTGTGTGATGTATGTATAATAGTGTGATGTGTATGTAATATGTGCTTGTGTGTGTGATATACATGTAGTGTATGTGTAATATATGTGATGTATATGTAATGTGTGTATAATATTGTGATGTGTGTATAATAATGTTATGTGCAATATATGTTCATGTGTGATGTATATGTACTGTGTGTGTAATGTGTGTGATATGTATGTGTGTGAGATGTGTAAATAGATGTGGGCATTAGCATGCCCAGGTGCATATGGAGGTCAGAAGACTTTTGGAGTCTGTTTTTTCCTCCCCAGTAGATTCTGAGGCTTGAACTTGGGTTACAGGCTTGCCAGACAAGTGTTTTTAACCACAGAACCATCTCGTTGGCACTAAGCCTGATCTTGAAGAAAGAGTTGGGAGTGGGGTCCTCCTAGCACAGGGAGTATCTGAAAAGCCTGCACAGGGTGTGGCGCATGTGTGCCTGAACAGCTTGGGAACAGCTGTGGGAATAGTTTGGGGGCTGTGAGAAATGCCCTCCCCTGCAGACATGGAAGTCATGTAAGCAGAGGGTATACAGGCAGGACTTACGTGAGATGCGTGCTTCAGGAGCCAGACTGGAACTGGAATCATGCACTGTGCATGTTGGGGGAAGGAGGTCTAAGTCAGACTTCCAGAAATAACAAGGGCCGGAACAGACCTGGAGTGAGGAGGACAGAGAAGGAAGTAGACAGAGTTCCAGAGAGATTTCAGAGAGCGTCATTGCCAGGCTCCAGTGGCTCCAGGGTAAAGTGGATTCTGGGATGAAACATCTGCTGTGATTATCATGACAGCCGAGTTCCCATCCAGCGCTGACCTGGCACCAGGCACACGTGCCAAAGATAAAAAAACAAAAGGTCTAAAGTCTGCTCACAGTCATCTGTATTGACTGAATAATTTTATCTTTAGTGCATAGACTATCTTCTATTCCACCTATTATATCTAATTCCAGAGATCTATCTTTGCTTAAGAGAGAGTAGAGGTGAGGGTAGGAAGGGCTTCCTGAAGGAGGAAGCCCTGGGCTTCAGAGAAATGGGAGTATAGAAGGTGTATGAACTGGTGACCAAAGGTGTGATGGCTCCAAGGACAAGAAACATCTGTCTCTCTGTATGTCTCTCCCCCCCCCCCCACACACACACACATTCCAGGCTCCCACTACATAGCTCTGAGTTTAGTCTGGAACTTGCTATATAAACCAGACCAGACTAGTATTGAACTGACATATCTTTTTGCCTCTGTCTCTAGAGTGCTGGGATTAAAGGCATGCACCCCTACATGTAATGTTCCCCATCCCAAAAAAGTGTTGTTTTAGTCTTTGTGTATGGAAGCATTATCTGAATATGAATATGTTCATGCACCATGTGCATGCAATATCCATGGAAGCCAGAAGAGGGTGTCAGATTTCCTGGAACAGGAGTTAATAGACAGTTGTGAACTGCCTTGTGGATGCTGGAAATTATCCCTGGGTCCTGCTGAGCTACATCTTCAGCACTCACAAGTTAATCTTTTGTTGTTGTTTGAGGCAGGGTTTCTCTGTGTAGCCCTGGCTGTCCTGGAACTCACTCTGTAGACCAGAGATTCACTGTCTCTACCTCATGAGGGCTGAGATTAAAGGTGTACACCGCCACCACCACCATACAGATGCATTTTCTTAATTAACCCACATAACTTCCCATGAGTTCAATGTGACCATTACAGTTTTCAGTAACAGAGTGAGTTTGAGGCAAGGCGGTCTAAGGCAGACAGAAGTATGCAGAGTTGCAGCAAGAGGAACGCAGGGTTGATTGAAGTGGGGTGGTCAGGATTTTTCACAGGAAGGAATGCTTTGTTGTGTTCATAGTTGCTCCATGAGTTCAGTTGATGTGGCACCACAGAAAGATAGAACATAACGGTGAAAGAGTGGTCAGAAAAGCTGCTTACCTCCTGGCAGCCAGGAAACAGGAATCCGCTGATGATTTGAATGGGAAGGATTAGGAGGTGTGGCCTTCTTAGAGGATGTGTGTCAGTTGCCAGGGTGACTCTGAGGTTTCAAATATTTGTGCCATTCCCACGCTCTGCCTCATGGTTGTGTCTCAAGCCGAGCAGCATTAGCTACTGCTACAGTGCCCTGTCTGCTGCCGTGAGCCCCCTGCAACCATAAGTCACAAATTAAACTTGTTCTTTTATAAGTTGCTTTGGTCATTGTGTTTTGTCACAGCAATGGAAAAGTCACTAAGATAGGAAACAATCAAAAACAAAGAATCCTTAAAGGCAACTCCCCAGTGGCCTTCCTCCAACCCTCTCCTGGCTCCATACAAGAGGCCATGAAATATGAATCCAAAGTCAGTCTCATGATCCATTCACCTCTCGATGACCAGGTCTGCCAGCTGGGCATCACACCTTCAACATGTGAGTTTCTGTGGATCCTTCCCCCCAACACAGCAGCTGGGCAGGGATGAGAAGGTTAGAGTAGGTGAGCTAAGGCAGAATATCTGGACCAATATCACTCAGAGAGAGAGAGGCACACCCAGGTTTTGAACTGGCTCCTTAAGGCCTAGAAGCTTAATCCTTGTCTGCCAAACACTCTTCCCTATTTTATTTGTCTGAGATCTCACTGGATCAGCTCTTCAACAGCCTAAACTATCAGTTTTTAAGTCTTGATGTTAGAGTGAAATAATTCATGCAAGAAAGAAGCAGACCACCACAATAATTAAGCCAATTAAGAGCACAAGAGCCAGCCAGGAATGGTGGTGCACACCTTTAATCATAGCATTCAGGAGGCAGAGGCAGACAAATCTCTGAGTTCATGGCCAGCCCTTTCTACAGAGCAAATTCTGGGATAGCCCAGGACTACAAAAGGAATCCTGTCTTAAAAAGAAAACAAACAAAAAAAGCCAGGCAGTGGCGGTGCACATTAATCCCATTATCCATAAGGCAAAGGTAGGCAAATGTCTGAGTTAGAGGCCAGCCTGGTCTACAGGGTGAGTTCCAGGACAGCCAGGGCTGGTACACAGAGAAACATGTTTGGAAAAGAACAAAAAACAAAAACAACAACAAGGAAAAAAAGAAAAAGAAAAAAAAAAGAAAAAAAATAAAAGAAAAAGGAAAGAAAGAAAAAGAGGGAAAAAAAAGGTATGAGTCATTTAATTTTTTTTCCCCAGCAACCATGAATGCCTTGGAAAATCTCTTAGTGTCAAAGCTCAGGGTACAGCACTTTTAAAGACAAAACCCAAATTTACATCGATTTAAGGTAAAGGGCATTTGTTTCTGGACAAACATAGTTATTTCAGATACAATATGACAATTGACTTTGATTTAGAACTGCTTCAATGACTTTGCTTTATGTTTCGCTCACACCAGCATTAATTATTCTGATTAATACATCTGTACCATGGTCAGGGGCATGGAAATCAGAAGTGTGCTGTCAGAATAGACATGGCTGTTGTGGGGGTAGCGGGCTGAGCATCTAAGTGGACACACGTGGAGTCTGTACAAGATGGTGTTATTTTAGCCACTTCAAGAATAGAACTACAAGATGGTTAAGAGATGGTTAGTATCTGCTCAAGATACTATCTGGTCTCAGTGGAGGCAGGGCAAGTGGCGGGGCTGAAGGACCACTCCTAGGAATCTGGGCTCACCTTCCTGCCATGCTAAAGAGATGGTCTCTCCCAGCACCCTCTCCCCTAGTACAGTGGATTACCAGGCTGCAGTCATACAGCTTCAAAAGTCACCCAGCTTTTCTAGGTTGCCTAGTAAACTGTATCTTCTCCTTTTCTTCCTTCCATCTGTGTTCTAAACATGCTTTCCCTAACACTGTGAACATCTTCCTTTTCTCCAAAGCAACACGCCAACACACATGTGCTGCTGTCCACTGCTGTGTGGCAAACACATGCCTCTCCTCTATGTTCCTCCAGAAGCTGCCGAAATTACAGCTTGTGTGGCTGGGAGCCTTCTCTTTTAAACTCTAATAAAATTGGCCTTGAGTCACTGCTAACCCCAAGAGGGACCCCCAGATTTCCTCAGCATCTCCTGGCTCTGAGAAGAAACTCCTCCAAATTGCAGTGGACACCTCCTCTTTCAGTTCCTGCTTCCTTTTCTCTTCTCCCATTTAACTCGAGTGGGGGTTTGTAGGGGACTTGAAGGAGCACGCAAACTGTGCTACTTTGAGCTGAGGGGGTGGTTAGCATGGCCTCTGTCTTCAGGAGGACAGCACACCTGGTTAGTGGGGGTGTCACTGCAACATGGGTAGCAGGGGATGACAGCTAGAGCCCTTGGCACTGCTGGCAGCCAGTCCAGTGTGTACACGGATGGTGATTTCTCTACTCTTGATCTTAGCTGGAGACCAAGAAGTATGCTTTTTCTAAGTTAATTTTTCCTTTTGTGAAAAATGAGATTCAGTAGCATGAGGGCCCTCAGATTTCTTAGCGTCCAGTCGCCCTACTTCCCCCAGCCTCCTATCCTGATAACTGTCACTTGATTTTCTGGCATTTAGGACTCTTAAGTTCCACATGGCTTAGCTACAACACAAGTGGCCAATTTGGAGGGGTCTGTGGTGCCCCTTGCAGGGGGAGACAGATGCCAGAGGCTCAGGGTAGCTGGCTTAGTGTGGATGGAGGATCCTGTGCCATAAAGGGACAGACTTTGGTCTTCTCTGTAGTAAATTTTGTAAGATTACTTATAGGTTCATCTGGCTTTTGTTTGGGTTTAGTTTTATTGAGATAAAGTCTTGCCGTTAGCCCAGGCTGGCCTGAAAATGACTGTAGCCCAGGCTGGCTCACACTGATCAGGTCATGTGACTGAGTGGGAATATTAATGATGGTTGTATGACTGCATTGACAATGGACATAACATTGGCTGAAATAGAAGCCTGGTTTCATTGTTCTGTTTGTTTCCTTGGGGTGCTGGGGCTCAAAAGCCTGGGTGTTGCACTTATAATCAAGTTCTCTGTTGGCCTTTGCCCTCTGCCCATAGGTCTAGATAGATGACTATGCTTTTTGAAAAACCTTTCAGACACGTTAAAACTTTCATGCATTTGCTTTGTGTCTGTGTATGCACACCACAGGGCTCATGTGGAGACCAGGGGACAACTTAGGGGAACCGGTCTCTCCTACCATCCCTGGGTTCCAGGGATAAACCCAGGCCCCCAGGCCTAGTGGCAAGCATCCTTACCCATTAAGCCACTTCACCAGTCCTCAGATGCTTTTATATTGACTATTAAGAAGTTCTGGCTACAGAGGTAGCCCAATACAACAATGCTTGCCTAGCAGACACAAAGTCCTGGGTTCAACCCCCAGTACCATATAAACCAGGTATAGTGGCAGGCACACATTGGTAATCTCAGGACTTAGAAGGTGAAGTCAGAGGAACAGAAGTTCCAGGTCATTCTCAGCCACATAGTCACAGCTCAGCCTTGGCTGCATGGGGCTTGGTCTCAGAAATGAAAAAGCTTCCCCCCTTAAATCTATTTTCCCTGAAATGACAATGAACTTTGGCCTGTGGTAGCTTTGCCTGAGGTAACGATAATATACCACAAGCCCTCCGGAACAGTGGCTGCCAAAAGGAACAGCTGTGAAATGATTTTATGACACCAGTCAGAATCAGAACAAACACCTTTGTCCCTTTTCACTTTACGATCAGCAAGTGCAGAAGTTGTTAGCGTAAGTGAACTTCCCTCTCCTTACTGTCCTTCTTAGCGTGAAGTGGACAATGACACTCTTCGCCTTCTCTCACGTCTTTGTTACGGATTTGGGCCACACCAACCTTTACTGTTAGCTCTCAGGGACTTTCCTGTTTTTGTCATTCTCCAGTGATGGCGTAGACACTTTGTGCAGTAGAGGAAAATATCCAAGAAGGAAGCTCCCAAGGAGGTTACCAGGTGCACAGTTCAGCCAAGTAGGTGACTCGGTGGGACTCATCTCTTTGTGTTTGTTTGGCTGGGAAGGGTGGACTGGGCTCAAGGCCAAATCACTTTAGCACCTGAACCTGAGGCAGTTCCTCCACTGTGACTTTCGGCATCCAGGATGGCCAGACAGACGGATGGAGTGTGGGGAAGGGAAGGTCTTAGCACCACCATGTATGGTGATTTCCAGTTGTGTGCCATTTGGGGACCTGTTGGCCTCCAATGCAGAGTTTCTCCTAAAACAGCATTTATCTCCTTAGATACTGATGGTCTGGGAGTGAAGGAAGAAAAAGAAAGAAAAGGATGATGTGCTATATGTATTCATTGCTCTGCAGATTGCTGGGACAAATACCCCCAAGAGCAACTTACATAGGAAACGTTGATTCATCAAAGGGGCAGAAGCCGCGGTGCAGCAGCTGCAGGTCACGTAGACCTCCAGTCGGGAGAAAGATGAACCATGCTTCTCAGCTGCCTCTCTCCTCTCTATAAGTTCAGGGCCCCCCACCACCTCACACACACCATGGACTGCTGCTGCCTACAGTAAAGGAGGGTCTTCTTACCTACTCCCTCACATGCTACAGGCTAACTGGTTTTCTACATCTTGTCCAGGTGACAATCTGCATTAACCACACAGGTGGTCAAATAAATAAAACAGCAGAATATTGACAGTTGCTGAGGCTGAACGATGAGTATGTGAGAGTTCATCACTGTTTCTGCTTTTAAAACACATATACTGTTTGCCTTATTCCACTTTGTGCTGCTATAATAAAATCCTAAGTCTCAGTAATTGGGTTAAATGTAGAAATACCACAGCTGAAGCCAAGCCTGATGGCCTGCACCTGTCACCCCAGCACTTGGGAGGGAGAGGCAGGTGGGTCTCTGTGAGTTCAAGGCCAGCCTGGTCTACAGAGCTAGTTCCAGGACAGGCTCCAAAGCTACAGAGAAACCCTGTCTCGAAAAAAAACAAACAAAAAAATTATAAAGGCCATTCAATGGGCTATTGGTCATCATTTAGGGAGGTTGGTTACAAGTTGTTATTGGTAATGGTCAGGAAAAAAGTTCAACGAAGGGGATTCAATTCAGAGTTATTGTTTTGAAAAGAAAAAAGGGGGATATAGATGTAATAGGATATATGGATATATTATTGAATCTACTCTGAAAAGAAAAAAAAAGGGAATATAGAAATAGGATTAAAGAAAAGGTAGATTATTGAATCTACTTTTAAACCAAAGCAGCAACTACTAGTTTTAACTATTTTACATTGGCTTGGATTTTCTGTATACAAAGTCAAGATTATTATTGTTAGAATATACTATACATACTTTCTAATCTTGTTTAAGTTATTATACCTATGCAACTAATTTAACAATGTAATGCAAATTTTTAGCCCTTGAAAGTTATTATTACCAATTGTTTAGTATAATAAGGAAATTCAGGTTAGCAGTTAGTCACCAATTACAATCAAACTTATAGTCATGGTAGGTTATGTTCTCAAAGCAAACAGTTATAGTTTAGATAGATATGTCATTTTCAAACATCAGAGATCTACAGTATATGGCATTTAAGGTGTTTTAGCAACATAGCTTTTTTTTTTTTTTTTTTTTTTTTTTTGCTAATGAGACATGCCTGCTCCTGGCAACACCAGTTTATTTCAGAGAAAATGATATGCATCAAAGAAACTCTACATGGGTTTACTTTCTTTTTTGGCAAAAGTAGCCACTGGTAAAGAAAGTACCCTTGCCTTGACTGCTGACAGTTTGCTGTCCAAATTGGACAAGCAGGACACAAAAGAAAGGACTGCTGAACTTTGCCAAGACAAGGTAGGACAGCCCTTCAGAATATCCTGCTTCGCAGAAAAGTCTGTCAGATATTCTAGTCTGGTTGGCTGAAGATGATGCCCCAATGTTACAGAGGAACCTTAGGTCCAGGCAGCCAGCTAACAGATCTTTCTGTCATTTCTCACATTTTTTTTTGCAAGTTGCTTGCTTGCACTTCCTGCTTTCTCAGGTAATATTATTTCCTTTTCAGGTCTCTGATGGAGTTAAAGACTATATAGTTAGTTTTCATTGTTGCCTGATTCAGAAAAGGAATCCACTAATGAATGTAAATAAGGTTGAGAGTCCTGAAAAGATAGCTTTGGTGATGCAAGTTAGGATAGACAGTGAATTAGATACAACTTTTTGGACTCACCAAGATAAGAGAGTTATGGAGTATTTTATCTGAATTTGTTGATTGCTGATGGACTAGAGATTAATGTATTTATTACCTGTATATATTGTATATAGTTATTGTACTTATTGTATATAGTTTTTCTTATATTAGTTAGAGCTTTCTTTTTATTTTAGACAAAGTATCTAATTTTTTGATTGGTTAATAAGAGCTGAATGGCCAATAGCTAGGCAGGAGAAAATAGGCAGGACTTCCAGGGAGAGATAGGACGCTGAGAAAGAATTGGAAATTTGCCAGCCAGTCACAGAGGAAGTTGGATGTATAGTACTGAGGAGAGGTAACATGCCACATGGCAAAACTTCAATTAACATAAACAGATTAATTTAAATTTAAGAGCTAGTTCAGGGCAAGCTTAGGCTTGCCCCAAATCTTTCATAATGAATAAAAAGTCTCAGTGTCATTATTAGAGTGCTGGAGATATAAAGAAAGGCCCATTAGACAGCAACTCTTATGAATGAAAACATTTAATTAGGGTGCTCACTTACAGTTCAGAGGTTCAGTCCATTGTCGTCATGGTGCAACATGGCAGCATGCAGGAAGACGCTGGCGAAGGAGCTGAGAGTCCTATATCTTGCAGACAACAGAGAGTAGTCTGAGAGAAGCTAGAACAAAAGAGACTTCAAAGCCTGCCCTCCACACCGACATGTTTCCTCCAGCAAGGCCACACACACCTCCTCATGCTCCCCCAGACAACCCTCAGCTGGGAACCAAGTATTCAAACATCCAGGACTTATGGGGTGCATTTCATTCCATCTATCATATGTGGATATTAATCAATAACATCTGTTAGTTTGATTAATGTGTTTCAACAAATTAAGAATCAACTAAATTATGGCTGGCAGAATGGCTCCATGGATAAAGGCACTTGCCTCCAAGCCTGGTGAACTAGGTTCAGTCCTGGAGCCCACATGATGGAAGGAGAGAGCTGACTTTCATATTTGTCTTCTGACCTCCATATGGCAGTGAAGATGTACAAAGTACACACACATATATATACAACCAATGTGAAACAAGTTTTACAAAGAAAAACAAAACTGTCTGTGTGTGTGTGTGTGTGAGAGAGAGAGAGAGAGAGAGAGAGAGAGAGAGAGAGAGAGAGAGAGAGAGAGAGAGAGAGAGAGAGAGAGAGATGCCCTGAACTGACTGGAGTCTAAGAATCCCTGACTCTTTGGAACCATCATGAGCCTCTCCCTTCCTTCTGTGTGACTCTTTACAACCCCTGCTTGTTCCTGCTGTGCAAGATGACCTGCTTGGGGCCTCAGCCCAATCAGAGCCCCACTGGATGCTGGTTTTGAACCAGCTTCAGGTGAGAGTAGGCAGTTCAGTGTCTGGTGTCTCCAAACCATCGCCAGGGGCATCTCAAGAGCCTAGCCTCTGTTCGGTTTCCCAGGCAACCAGCTAGGGGACAGAAGGGCTGACAGCAAGATGCTGTCTGAACATGCAGCATAGAGTGTTGTGCCCCCCAACCTAGCTTTAGTCCCCAAACCTCCCATTTTTGGTAGCTTTGTGAAATTCAAAATGGAGTCACTTCTGTCAAATTTGGCAAAGTGATTTGAGGAAGCCATGAAGGTTGAGCTCTCGTGGACACTTTGCCTTATCCATGGGACCTTCTGTTAATATCCTGGCATTATGCGGACTCAGCCCCTGACAACTGACAGGGTGTGCTCACCGGCATTCAGGCAGATACTTAGCTCAAAGCACCCTGTGTTTTGAGGCTTTGCCATTTGTTAGGTGGCTGTGTAAGGACTCTGCATGTGTAAGCTTTCCCTTTTAAGCAAGCACCTCCCACCTGTTCTCTCTTTCCATTTCCACACCCAGTTAGCTGACATTAACCCCTCCTCTTGTTCCCTTTCCCAATAAACTCCACGTGAGTTTTGTGGTTTGTGTTTCATGGCCCGAAGCTACAGCAAAATACCTTCCAGTCTTCCAGGTACTGAAATATCATGGAAATCATTTTTGTTGGAAGAAGGCCATGAAACCTGGGGATTCAGGGGTCAGTGAGCATTGTTAGAAGGTTCCTAATTTGAAGTGTGGTTCTATAATGGGGTAAGTCAGTAGTAGAGTGAATTTTCTGTTGGGGTCTTAGCTCCTGTTCTCATCTGTCTGGGTTTTGTTAGCTGACCTGTCTTGGGTCCTGAACCAGTGCCTCTTCCAAACACCTTGGAAACTTCAATAGGGCTCAAAGATGTCCATTGTATTAGTTACTTTTTGTTGCTGTGGTAAAATGTGGTGACCAAAAGCATGACCCAACATCCCATTTTGGTTTATGGTTCCAGAGAAAGAGTCCATGGAGGTGGCTGGAACAGGAGGCTAAGAGACCACATTTCCCAAAGAGTAACTAGAAGTGGGGGCTAACTGTAGGCTCTGTCAGCCCATCCCAGCCTAATGGGAATACTTCTCACTCAAACCCCCACATCCCCTGTGCCCCTTGGTTTTGCTTTGATCCCCCCAACTTCCCATCCTTGGTAGCGTGTATGAAAGTAATCAGATTCAAAAGGGAACACTTGTGCCAAGCTTTGGGAAAATGGAGCTGGCTCAGTCATGAGAGAAACTTCACACACACAACACACACACACAAAAAGTTCCAAACTGCAGCCTACACAAGTCAGGACAAGGACAGCTAGACACACACTTGTCCTGCATGTTAGTCCAGCCCAAGCAAACAGCCTCCCCCCCCCCACCCCCCGTGTCTAGAGACAGTCCCTAATCAGGGCTTCCAGCTCCTCAAGCGCCCCAGCAGCAGAGGGCATTTCCCCTTGACTGTTCTTTTCCTTTTCTTTTGGGTCTCAGGTAGCTCAGGCTGGCCCTGAACTCCTGCTTTTCCTGCTCTAATTCTGTGTGCCAGGATGACAGACACACAGTACACATTCATCAGAGCAACTTACATATCTTCCATTGTTCCCAATAAGACCTCTGTGTTCCTGCGTTCCTCTGACGCGTTAGAGGCCACCCTGGTCTCCGTGTGTTCTGAGTTGTTAATTCTAATTTTCCTGTACTATTCCTTCTTTTGGGGTGGGGGCACTTGAGGACTAGCAATTGACACCAGTCCCTAAGACACACCCACCATTCAAAAGTGGCCATCTTCTGCCACCCTCATCTCCCTCTGCTGTTGTTTCAATCTTTTTGTTTATTTAAAATGTTAAATTATCATATACAGTATTGGGGTTTACTCACTTAAGTAACTTCACTTAATATAACTTTCTTGCAGTTTTTTTATTTACAGCTAAATAAACTATTGTGTATATGTGCCACATTTTTGTTATCCATTCATGTGTGCTGGCTCCATTCCCTTGTTACTGCATAGGTATCTCTTGGTAAGACATAAAGTTCCTGAGTATATATCCAGGTATGGAATAGTTGGCTCATATAGTAGTTCTATTAATTTTTTGAGAGACCCACATTTAATTTCCCAGCAGCAGTGAATAATAGCTCTCCTTTTCCCCTGTGCACATAAACATTTTTGTTGTCTCTTGTTTTCTTTTAGGCATTTGTTTTTGACATAAGGTCTCACTGTGTAACCTTGGCTGGTCTTGAACTACCTCTGTAGGCCAGGGTGGCCTTGAACTCACAGAGATCCACCTGCCTCTGCCTCCCAAGTCCTGAGCTAAAAGCATGCACCACCAGGACCCTGCTATTGTCTCCTCTGATGACTCTTGTGACTGGGATGAAGTCCTTTGTGTCTTCCCAGAGCTGTGCATCTCTCATCACCAATCAATGTCAAGACATGGTAGCATTCCATAAAGAAGCCCTATGATCTTTGAACAGTCATATCTCCTATCCTGACCCTCAACTCTAACCTACACTTTGTCCCCATGGGAATTTTATTTCAGGGGAGAATTGTTGATGTAGTTCTTGCCTAAGGTACAGTGTCCCAGGATCAACATTCAGTATTTTGTGTACATGTTAATTCCAGTACTTGGGAAGTAGAGGCATGAAAATCAAGAAGTTTAAAGTCATCCTCCAGTACATGTTCAAGGACAGCCTGGGCTACATGTGACACAGTCTCAAAGAAAGGGGACTGACCTGGTGTGATGGCCCATGCCTTTAATCACAGCAATTGGGAGGCAGGGAAGGCAGATCTCACTGAGTTCAAGCCTGGTCTACAAAGGGAATCCACAACAGCCAGAGCTACACAGAGAAATGGCCTAGTGGGTAAAGTGCCCACTGCAAAAGCACAAGGACCCACGTTTGTTTCCCCAGGCCCCAAGTAAAAAGCAGGACATGAGCCAGGAGGTGGTGGTGCACACCTTTAATCCCAGCACTCGGAGGCAGAGGCCAGCCTGGTCTACAAGAGCTAGTTACAGGACAGCCTCCAAAGCCACAGAGAGACCCTGTCTCCAAAAACCAAAAAAGAAAATCAAAAACCAAAACAAAACAAACAAACAAAAATGACATGACTGTGTGTGTCCTGAATGTAGGGGAGGGGATGGAAGCAAGGGAGATCCTGGAGATTTCTCTAGAAACCAGAGAACTCCAGGACTAGTGAAAAACCTTAACCCAAAAACTAAGGTGACAAGCCAAAGAGGAGAAAGCCAGTGTTGACTTCTGGCCTCTGTGTGTATGCACACACATGTACCAAATGCACAAACAGGTACATGTGCACACAAACACACACATAAACAAACATGCACATACATGCACACATGCACACACACACGTGCATGTGCATCGTTTCAATAGCATTCAATCACCTGCATCGTCTTTCTTTCACAGCGGCAGCAGAAGCCAGGCAGCCTCTGTGTGGCTCCATGCTTTGCACATCTATTTTGTGCCCTCCCTCACCTGAGCTTCATTTAGTAAAGGAACTGGAAAGATGTGGGTGCTATATTAATGACTATGAGGTCTGCACTCCCCACCACCACTTCTCTATGGCAGTTTAGTCAGAGTTTGGGTGGAGTTGCTTGCATTCCTGTTTGGGTGGTACTCAGGAGCTGGAATTTCCCAGGACTGAGTCCCCAAGCCAAGCATCTGGAGCGGGTCAGGGTCCTCCTGGCCCCTGATGAGTCACAGCTGAGGACTGAGCACAGTGGCTTTGAGTGGATGGAGACTGGGGTGTCAGTTGTGGTCAAGGCAACAGCCACTCTACCCTGAAATCTGGAGACCTCCAAGGGGCCTGGATCTATAAATAAACAGTCTAGGAATCCTCAATCTTGGGAAAACCCTGCGGGACACTGAAGTAAGGTCATGCAACTGCCACTCAGGCATTTTCTCACCAGTGATGTCTGAGGTGAGGCATGAGTCATGTAGATTACACTTCCCTCCACAGTCCTGCCATGGCTCCCACTCACTCAGCAGCAGTCAATGATCTCAGTGTGGCTGAGTACCCAGGGCCTCGTCCCTTTCCTGCTCCTGTCCTCTGACACTGGCCACACCACTCATTCCCTCCCCAAGTCTGCTGAGATGCCACTTCCATGATGCCTGTCTTCCAGAAGAAGCAGTGAATGACTCTATGTTCAGACAGTCACATCCATGAAAGGCATGTCCATGCTCCTGCCCCACCTCAGCTCCCAGTCTCCTAGAGGGCTGGAGGGTTTGGGTGAAAGGGGGCCTGGGGCCTCTGCTCAAGCACTGGAGACTGAACCCTGAAGCCCACCCTGAGGCTGGGTACCTACAAGCTTATAAAAAGGGTTTACCCCGAATTGACAGAGGTCTCTCTACCCTTGTAAGACAGTTGGGACCTTATGAGCAAACCCCGTGTGAGGACAAAGCCCATATTTTCTAAATACAGTTCTTACAGCAAGCCATTCTGTCCCCAGCCTGGGGACTGCTTCTCTTCGGCCTTTCCCTTCCTGGGACAAGAGCTGCCACAGTTCTGGGCAGCAGGGTGAAGTTGGAGAACTAAAGGGTGGAAGATTCCAGAGATTAGCGTATGAAGAGTGGCTGAGGAGGTAGCCTGGGCTGAGGCAGCAGAGGAGGTAAACCCTTTCCTACTGGGGCTGTTTTATAAAGTGTTTTTATATAGTGTCTCTTCACAGCCATAGAAACCCTAACTAAGACAATGACCTTGAACTCCTGATCCTCCTGCCTGTATCTACCAAGTTCTGGGGTTAGGGGTTTGTACACTATGCATGGCTTCTTGTTTTGTTTTGTTTTGAGACAGGGTTTCATGTAGACTAGGCTAGCCTCAAATTCATTAGGTAGTCAATGCTGGCCTTGAAGTTCTGACTCAGGTGTGCACCCCCATACCCTGTCAAGTTGTCCTTGTCTAGACTGGTCTTTTGGATAGGGCAACATGAACCTCTGTAAATTTTTGCATGAAACATTCTAAGTACCTGAGATCAGACTCCAAGTAGCTGTGGCCAGGCTGTTGATATGTTGGCTTTTTTTTTTTTTTTTTTTTTTGGTTTTTGGTTTTTGGAGACAGGGTTTCTCTGGGCTTTGGAGGCTGTCCTGTAACTAGCTCTTGTAGACCAGGCTGGTCTCGAACTCACAGAGATCTGCCTGCCTCTGCCTCCCAAGTGTGTGCCACCACCGCCCTGCTTGTTTTGGCTTTTTGTGTCTACAAAGTACCCCAAGAAGATGGTGGGACTACTGGGTCCCTTTACCTGCTCTTCTTCCCAGTGCACATTAGTTACATTGACTCTCTTTGCTTTTCATCTTTATTCTCTTTATTGAGTATTGGGACAGGTGGCTGAACCTTGCTGGGTCTGTTGGAGACTTGGCTTGGTCCTAAAACTTCAGTCACAGTGTTAGAGCAGCAGGAAAGCTCACTTAAAAAAAAAAAAAAAAAAAAAAAACCTTTCTGGCCTGGGTAGACAGTAGACATCTGGTGTTACAGGTGGACAGCAGGTGGGTCACCTGGCAAAGGGACACCTCTCAGAAGGTGGGCTCACCTAAAGCCATGCCAAAAAGGTGAGTGGAATGTTTACTCTTTAACCAAACTCCTCTCCTAGCACAGTATCTTACATGGTCACAGCCACAGCCA
Source organism: Cricetiscus sungorus (assembly GCA_030556225.1). Taxonomy (NCBI): domain Eukaryota; kingdom Metazoa; phylum Chordata; class Mammalia; order Rodentia; family Cricetidae; genus Cricetiscus; species Cricetiscus sungorus. Next base: position 40,566,788 of record JANBXA010000641.1, read on the forward strand.
CACAAGTATGTTAAATCTGCCAATTTTCTGGATTATTCAGAAAGGCATGATTTCTTATTTTTTATTTATTTATTTATTTATTTATTTTTACTTTTCAAGACAGGATTTCTCATTGGCAGTCCTAGATCTTACTATGTAGACCAGGCTGGCCTTGAACTCACAAGTGATGGGATTAGAGGTCTGGCCACCAGACCCAGCAGAATTTCTCCTTTTTGTTTTTCTATCTTTTTTCTAAGGTGCTTCCCTTGACACTGTGGTGTCCCCAGAACTTTGGGCTTCCTTACTCCTCCCCTAAATCTCCCCAATATGTGGTTGTTTGTTGACTGTGCATCTGCCCCAAGAGGGCTTAAATAGCATGGTGTCCCCCCTTCTTCTGGGCAGTGTTGAGATTTACAGGTTACTGCCCTGGAATGTTCTTCTTTGAAACTCTAATGAAACGTCTTCAGAGGGCTGGAGAGATGGCTAGGCCATTAACGGCACTGGCCACTCCTGAGGGCCTGGGTTAGTTTCCCCAGAGCCCACATGTGGGCTTTGGAACTGCAGCTCTAGGGGCTCTGACACCCTCTTCCGGCCCCTGAGGGTACTGCATGCACATGGTGCACAGACATACAGGTATGCAAAACATCCATACATATTAAAAAGCAAAATAAAAATTTCCCTCAAGTTTTTGTTTGAGTCTGTTCTTGCTTCCTTTTTATTAATGAGACTAAGAACCCTAAGAAGGGATCTCAGTCTCTTTCATGTCAATAGTAATGGCCTAGAATGTTCAAAGCCCTGTGCTATAAAGTCACACATCTGGCACCCTAACACTGGATAATTCCCCAGTTAGCATACACGGAATGAATAACTCACATGCAACTCTTTTCTGACTTAATTAACCATGGTGGGGCAGGGCTCCCTCTTCTGAGCCACTCATGCTGTGTCACTGGAGCTTCTGTGACAGCATACATTACTCTGACTGAGCCACATCTATGCCTGCCTTGTTTTGCGCCTAACCTTACTTGCTCAGTGTCACAGACACATCACTTGCCCAAGGAGAGCCTTCTCCCCTTCCTAGCTAAAGGCATAAAGAAAAGTCAGTGTCCCCATACACACAAAGTTAAAATAATAAACAGGAAGGAAACAATAATAGAAGCCAGGGGTGTGAGCTTTTTTTTTTTTTTTTTTTTTTTTTTTTGCTTTGTCTTTTGGACATAGGGTTTCTCTGTGGCTTTGGAGGCTGTTCTGGAACTAGCTCTTGTAGACCATGCTGGTCTTGAACTCACAGAGATCTGCCTGCCTCTGCCTCCCAAGTGCTGGGATTAAAGGTTTGTACTGCCACTGCCCGGCTATTTTTTTACATTTTTTGTAAGTGTTTATGTGTGCACATTTTCATGTGTGTGCATGTCTGAGTGTGTGTGAGTGTGCACACATGTGCATGTGTGGAGACTAAACACCAATACTGGGTGTCTTTTAGCATTCTCCACTTTAACTTTTTTTTAAGATTTATTCATTTTAGTTTATGTTTATGTTGTATCATGTGTGCGTGTGTACCAAGTGCATGTATGGGGCTTGAAGAGGTCAGAACAGAGCATCGGATCTGGAACTGAAGAGCGGAATGACTCGGACAGCCAAGTGGCCACTAGAAATCAAACTCAGGCCCTCTGCAGCAGCAAGGGCTCTAAACCCTGAGTCTCTGCAGCCCTTCACCTTAGTTTTTGAAGTCTCCTCTCTCTCTCTCTCTCTCTCTCTCTCTCTCTCTCTCTCTCTCTCTCTCTCTCTCTCTCTCTCTCTCTCTCTCTCTCTCTCTCTCTCTCTCTCTCTCTCTCTCTCTCTCTCTCTCTCTCTCTCTCTCTCTCTCTCTCTCTCTCTCTCTCTCTCTCTCTCTCTCTCTCTCTCTCTCTCTCTCTCTCTCTCTCTCTCTCTCTCTCTCTCTCTCTCTCTCTCTCTCTCTCTCTCTCTCTCTCTCTCTCTCTCTCTCTCTCTCTCTCTCTCTCTCTCTCTCTCTCTCTCTCTCTCTCTCTCTCTCTCTCTCTCTCTCTCTCTCTCTCTCTCTCTCTCTCTCTCTCTCTCTCTCCCAGCCCCTGCTTTAGCAGCCATGACAGACTGCAGAAAAAGACCCAGCAAAAGCTTCCTGACTTTGCCTGTCCTCCCAGTCACTAGGAGGTCAGATACCCTCCACATGGCAAGGAACCAATCAGAAATTAGCTAGCAGGCACTGGGTGTGCTTTCTAGTAAAAGTGTGTTCAGAGCAGAGCAACCGTCCTGGGAGGGCCTATAGGCCATAACAACCAATTGACCAATCAACACAGAACAGGTGGTCCAAGCCCAGAAGTACACCAATCCTGAAACTTGTGGACCCCTAGACTGGCCCACCTTTGGAAGAAGGGCCCAAATTAAGGTAGTTAACTTGTTAAACAATAAAAGACTCTTTGCTTTTGTATCAGAATGGGTCTCTTGGTGATTTGGGGGTTCAGAATTCGGGCACAACACAACTAAAACTAGAGCTCCTAGAGTGGCTGGCCCAGGAGTCCGGGGTTCTTGAAGGTCTATGTTAACGAAGGTCCCCTTTGCCGTTTCCACAGACCTTTCCCCACGTAGCAGCTGTTTTCTCCCGCCCTGGCTTTTGTCTAAAAGCCAGACTTTGGGGTAAGGGATTTCTTGGGACCAGATAACCACTGACCCTGATTTTGTTGTTGTTGTGACATTTACTTCCCATTTCTGTGTATGAATGTTTTGCTTGCATGTTTGTCTGTGTACCACGTGTGTGCATGTTGTCCACCAAGGTCATAAAGAGGGCACTGAATCCCCTGGACCTGGAGTTATGGATGGTTGTGAGCCTCTATGTGAGAGCTGGGAATCGAACCCTGGTCCTCTGTAAGAACAAGTTCTCTTAACTATTGGGAATCTCTCTGGTTTCAAACATGATTTTTTCTTTTTTGGGGGGATGCATGTTTGAGAACCAAAGTTTTGTTTTAATTATTGTGCCTAAGAGATCCATAAAACAAAAATCTCTCTGATCTGCAAGCCCCTTTCCCAAGGACAGAAAGTTTCTGAAATGCTGGAGGCTATAGTTTCTGGGCAATAACAACCCCGCACGTGTTTTCACTTCCCTAAACAAATTTGTTTGACCCACCTGCACCAGATGTGATTGATCACATGTGTAAGCAGGAAGTACATCAGGATATATGCTCGCCCTGATTGGACCTGGTGGGAAATATGGATTTGCCTTTATAAGGCTTAGCAAAATGTGACTTGTATCCATTTTCTGGGAACTCCAGAATGGGCCTGGCAAGCGTCCATCATCCTGGCCCGGATTTAATTAAGGCTTGCTGCAAATTTAGCTCAAAAATGTGGTAGTGGTTATATTCTGGACCAGTGGGATTAATGGGGGCTAGAGACTGGGATCATTCACATCCCAGTGCAAGCACTAGCTGAGCCACGCCCCACCTCTAGCCCTCTCCTTTTCATTAAAAATGAGTTTACAGGCATTTTGCTCACATGTGTGTTTGTATGAGTGTGCACCAAATGCATACCTAGTATTTTGGGGGTCCAGAAGAGGTCATTGGATCCACTGTAACTATAGTCGTATGGTTTCAAGCTACCAAGCACTGGGAGCTGAACTCCAGTCGTCTGCAAGAGCAACAAGTGCTCTTTCTGCTGAGCCGCGCCTCCTGTCCCCTAGCTTTCCTTTTTAAAAACAAGTTTACTCTCTACGAATGGTGGTACACACCTTTAATCCAGCAGTAGGGAGGTGAAGGCAGAGCAGGAGTGAGTTAGTTTAAGGTTATCCTTGTCTACATAGTAAGCTTGAGGCTACACGAGACCTTGTCTCAAAACCCCCCAAAGCAGGGCTGGAGAGATGGTTCAGGGATTGAGAGTACTTGTTGAGACCCGGGTTTGACTCCCATCACCCACATGTGGCTCACAACCATCTGTAACTCCAGTTCCAGGAAATCCACTGTCTTCTTCTAACCTCTATGTGCAGTGCATATGCCTACTACACAGTCATACAGGCAGGCAAAACACCCAACTGCAAAAAATAAAATGAATAAACTCAAAAAAATTAAGAACCCAAAACTAAAATAAAACCAAGATAAAAACAAGTTTATTATAGAAAAATACAAGTGTAGTCACAACAGAATAATCCTCAGCTCTCTGTGCCTAGGAGCCAGCCTCAGAATGTCCCAAATAATTTAACACCATCTTCTGCTGTCTTGTCCCTGATCTGATCCCTGGATTAATTACAAGCAAACCCAGAGCATCACTCTATGCTATTAGGATAGCTTCTGTGGGCTGAAGGAATTCCCTCCAGTTGTGACATGACCATCAGTCATCATGGGACAGAGGTCGCTACTGTCCCCCTACAAACGATTGGCCATACAGTCATGCATTGAAATAAGCAGAAAAGCACAGAGCTGGCAAGGGTGCAGGTGATGGTTCTAATAACACTTCAAGCAGCAGGAGGGTAGGCTCAGGGGAGCCTGGGATTCCAGCCTTTGTTCCTTCCTGCCTTGCAGCTGCTCATGGTCTTGTAGGGTACTGGACCCTAGGGAAGGTGGGAGGTTAAGTTAGAGCAGAGTTTCAGGGGTACAGCTTTCATGAGTCCACCCCAAGCTGGGATGGGACTTTCCAGTGACACTGCTGCCTTTGAATCGACACCTGTGAGTACTCCTACCCTGGCTCCTGTGAGTAATTCCAAAAAACTCACTCATTCACAAGATGGACTTGGGTGGGACTCTTTCCTTGGTCTGTAATTGGTGCCATATGTGCGGTAAAGAGACGTTTGTTCATGACTTCCAAGGAAAAGTAAGGCAAGAAGTTGTGTCCCAAGGGACTCTTCTGCAAGGAGGACAGGGTGTGGAGATGAGAACTTCTAGGAGCCACATTACCAGCCAGGGTGGGTGAGGACATTGCTCAATATGTGATGGCAGCATGGCCCCTGCTTGCATGCTATCCGAGTGGGGCCAGCCTGGCTCCTGCTGCTGCACAGGTGTCCTGTGTCATTTCCTTCCTCTGTGGCCAGAGGCACAGTGACTGGCCTCAGACTCCCATGTGTTTTCCCCTTTTCCATTTCCTGTCACTGTTTTGAAGCCGACAGGAAGAGAGGGTCTTCGATCTGATAATAGGGTTTATGATGAGGCTGATGTCACTGCTTAAGAGGAAGCATGACCTGCGATCATGAACGTCAGTGGTTGAGGTCAGCTGATGTCCTGGCTGGATAGAAAGGATTAGGTGGTTTCATTTCCAGGCTGTACGCAAGCCACTCTCTGCATTGCTCAGGGCTGAGAGGGTTCCTGTGCTGCGACAGACAAGGCAAGAAGTGTGAGCTGGTCTCTCTCAATAGCTGACCCCTCACACGGGATCCAAGTCTTGCTTGTTAAAAAAATGATGGTGCCAGTTTGAAAAACAAGGAATTTTTAAATATGACTTGTTAATCTCTTTCTTCCTCTACTTCTGAAATTTAAAATAAAACAGATCTCAGTTGCTAAAACAAACTGAGGTGAAATACATTTTTTTAAAAATCAGGAACAGATTGGCAAAATGATTCAATGTGTAAAGATGCTTACCACCAAGTCCACTGAGCTGAGCTTAGCCCCTAGGACTACATGGTGGAAAAAAGGAAATTGACTTCCACACATTGTCCTTTGACCTCCACATGCAAGTCATCCACACACACACACACACACACACACACACACACACACACACACACACACACAAAGTGAGAGAAAGAGAGAGAGAGAGAGAGAGAGAGAGAGAGAGAGAGAGAGAGAGAGAGAGAGAGAGATGTTAAAATGTAGTTTTAAGAAACAGCTCTAGACCAGATGAGCAGTGGTGGTGCATACCTTTAATTCCAGCACTTGGGAGATAGAGGCAGGTGGATCTCTGTGGGTTCGAGGCCAGCCTGGTCTACAGAGTGAGTGCCAGAACAGCCAGGGATACACAGAGAAACCCTGTCTCAATTTAAAAAAAAAAAAAAAGCCAGTTCCTTAGGGGACACACTGATAACATACACCTGCAGTCTTAGCATGTGAGAGATGGAGACAAAAAGACTTGAGTTCAGTCAAGGTTATGTTCAGGTACATACTGTGCTCAAGGCAAGCTTAGACTATGCAAGACTCTATCAAAGAAAGAAAGGAAGAAAGAAAGGAGTATATATTGTGTTTTTCCAGACAGGGTTTCTCTGTACAACAGTCCTGGCTGTCCTGGAATTCAAGTTGTAGACCAGGCTGGCCTCGAACTCACAGAGATTCACCTGCCTCTCCCCCTGTGTGCTGGGACTAAAGGCATGCACCACTATGACCTGATTGGAAAAATATATATATATATTTTTTAAAAATCAGGACTTGGCTGTTCTTGGTTACCAATTTGACTATATCTAGAATTAACTAAAACTCAAAATTAGTCACACTTGTGAAGGATTTTTTGCTTAATGTGAAGAGGGAAGATCCATTTTTAATCTGGATCTTTGATGTGGAAAGGCACAACTTTAATCCGATCTTCTGAGGTGAGAAGACCCCCCTCTTATCTGGGTCACACCTTCTGCTAGAAGTCTATATAAGTGTAAGCATTTTAACAACTCAGATGGGATGGACAGAGACGCTGGCACTCAGGAGCCAGAATACTGAGTGTTACAGCTCGGATGGAAAGGTATTCTGGAACTCGGGAGCCAAGGAGCACCACAGGTCACAGTAAGCGTAGCAGCTCACAGCCCTGCTTCAGGGAAAGGCTTTCCCAGTGTATCTGCTCTGCTCCGGAAGGAACTTGGTACAGCTTGCTCCAGTCCCCAGAACGTGAACTGTAACAGCTTCGCTTTGCCTGCTCCACTCAAGGTCGCCTCTGCATCTCTGCTCTGGCGAAAGCTGAGAAAGGTCTCACCCAGACCCCATTCAAGAGATTTATTGGGAAGGAAGAATTCAGCAGAGTGGCTGCCTTCTGCTAGGGTGGCAGAGGACAGCCAGGGAGGCCAAACAGCCACAAGCTGTACAGACACAGGGTTTATATAAGGACTTCTTAGGGGATGGAATTTTCCTAGGGAGATTTCCAGGGTGGGATTAGTCAGATTTCAATCCTTGAGCTAAGACTGGCTAGACCTTGTGCTCAGGGATTGGTTGGTTTTCCAGCACAGGTTTAGGGACAGATTTGGCTCTGGTTTTAGGGCCAAAGTATGTTTTTTCACTGACTCTGATTCCAGGGACAAAGTGTGTTTCTTTGGCTCTGTTCAGGGTGTATTTCTTTAGTTGTCCTTTTCCCCTTACAATAAGAACATGGGAGAAGGAAGCCTTTGTTCTTTGCCTGCTTGCTCTCACCTTTCTAGCAAGTTCATTCCTTCATGGCATTAGAGCCTACTTCAGGATTCTGGCATATACTTAAGACCAGCTAAGTCATCCAGCCTCATGGACTGGACAACTACTGGATTCTTGGACTTTCGTTCACAAACAGTCATTGCTAGACTAGCTGTACCATAGCCTGTAAGTCCTTCTAATAAATACCCCCACACACACACACACATTCATTCTATAAGTTCTGTTACTCTAGAGAATCCTGACTAATACAGCTGGACATGGTAGTGCATGCCTTTAATCCCAGCACTCGGGAGACAGAGGTTGGTAGATGTCTGTGAGTTCCAGACCAGCCAGGACTACACAGTGAGACATTGACTGGATTCTAGTAAATGTACAGGCATCAGAGAGAGAGAGAGAGAGAGAGAGAGAGAGAGAGAGAGAGAGAGAGAGAGAGAGAGAGAGAGAGAGAGAGAACTTAAGAACCAATTCAAATGGGAACAAAGGGTGTATGTAATACACATTTCTCCAAAGAAGGTGTACTGACAGCCCAGCAGTGCATGAAAAGGTGCTCAGTTCCTAGTATGTAGCAGAATGAACATCAAACCGAAAGCCAGAGAGATACTCAGTCAGTAAAAGCACTTGCTGCATGAGGGCTTGAGTTCAAATCCTCAGAACCCATGTGAGCCAAGTATGGTGCTAGCACCTGTGAGCCAAATACAGAGGCAGGAGGATCCCGGAGCTTTCTAGTTTGTAGTCCAGCTACAATGAGCCTATACCCTGCTGTGATCTCCTCACATATGCTCAATAGGCAGGAGCAAAAGCAACATGCATACTCACCTATCACAAGAAACAAAATAAATATTAACAAAAGGAGAGCAAGGCAAATGAGTGGCAGGGCACTGCACATTTGGTCTCATGTTCATTTAGCAACAAAGACCAAGCCAAATAACACCATGAGAAGCTCCAGCACACCTATTAGAATGGCTACTATCTAAAAACAAAACCCAGAGTGCCTACAACCCAGGCCAGAAGATCACCAGTTCAAGGCCAACATGGACTACATAGCAAACCAGGTGGTCTCAAAGCACAAAAATAACAAGCCAATGGCACAGACATTGTGGAAAATCCACAGCAGTTCTTCAAAAGGGACAGTCACGACCAGGTGTGTGACTGGAGAACCTTCAGGCAAACGTTCATACAGCCAGACAAACACACCACTATTCATAGACATTACCCAAATGTCTGTGAACTGGAGAATAAAAAGAAAAAATGCAGCACATAGATAAAGGCAGAAAATTATCCATCCTTGAAAAAAAAAAAAGATTCTTACATGCTAACAAGCCATGGGGAGACTATGTGTTGTGTGAAGAAGATGGCAGCGTCCTGTTCACGGGAACGGAAGGTCTCCAGGGACAGGACACAGCAAATGGCGAGATATTATTTGATGAGTGCAGCTTGAGGCAATGAAAATGTACTGGTGTTCAGATGACAGCTGAGTGTTCTCTGGGTCCCTGGACTGTGCACTTTATTGGTGCACAGGTGCTTTACCAGGTACACACTGCAAACCAAGCTCTGAGCATGCAGCTTGAGTCTCAGACTGCACTCAGAGCAAGCAGAAGGGATTAAGGTTATTCCAGATATGGACATAACCAACACAATGTCAAAATACAGAAGCAAAAAGACCATAACCAGGAAAGTAAGTACATGGTCGCTGGCAGAGATGTCAACCATCCTGTTAGCAAATCCTAGAACTCCAGACAGAAACAAAAACCACTCTAAGGGTAAACAGACCAACAAAACAGAAACTGGTTTTCCATTCTTTCTGACCTCTACCAATACATTTTCAGTCTGAACTGGAGTGAACCGGAAGCCTGTGACAGTTACCCCTCATGTGCACACACAGGCACAGCCTATCTTCTGCATCCAGTGCTCAGCTCTCCTGGTTCCACCCACTCCAGAATGAAACTGTTTTCCAAATCTTGTATCTGACACCTATCCTCCCTGCACCTGGGAGGTGGAGGCCAGACGATTGCAAATCTAGAGACCCTCTGTGGAAGCAGCAGCAGAAGTTAGAACTGTGCTAAACAGATACAGGTTTTCCTGTCATTAGCCCCTAGATGATAGAGTACAATAACTGCTTCCATAGCACTGACATTGTGTTAGACATTATAAATCATCCTGAAGCTATTTAAAGCAAACAGAAGGGTGTCCATAAGTTATATTCAAATGCTGTTCAATATAACTTGGGCATCATATAGTTAATGTTTCCATGGGAGGGCCTGGAATCAGTGCCTCATAGACACCTAAGTGTGTGTGTGTGTGTGTGTGTGTGAGAGAGAGAGAGAGAGAGAGAGAGAGAGAGAGAGAGAGAGAGAGAGAGAGAGAGAGAGAGAGAGAGTTGTTTTATTACCCTAGACAGAAATCCTGTACCTGTTGAATCTCTTCTCCTCAGCTCAGAACACCTCCGTGTCCTTTCTGTCTCCTGTGGCTTGGTACCCACACAGGGAACTGTACAGTTTGTCCTTGGCACGTGGATCACTTCTCTGTGCAGTTTTCAAGGCTGCTCCGTTGTTCAGATTCCTTCCTTTTGAGGCTGCACAATCTCTCATACTCTGTTCTGTTCACACACTCACCTGTGATGGGCATGTGTGTGGAGTTGTCCCAGTTCCTGCTTTACATCCCTCAAGTCTTTGCTTTGCAGTGGAAGCTGCCGGATATAACTGTATGTTTAGTGGTTGAGAAATTTCACTGTTCTCCATGGTGACTGCCCCATTTTACTTGCCCACAAGCAATATAGAAAGCTTAAAAACTGGGTATATTTTCTTCACTTTTGAGCATATACCCAAAGGATGCACACTCATACCACAAGGACATTTGTTCAACTATGTTCATAGAAGCTTTATTTGTAACAGACAGAACTTGGAAACAACCTAGATGCCCCTCAACCAAAGAGCAGATAAAGAAAATGTGATACATTTACACAATAGAGTACTACTCATTGGTAAGAAACAATGACATCTTGAAGTTTGCAAGCAAATGGTCAGAACTAGAAAAAAAACATCCTGAGTGAGGTAACCCAGACCCAGAAAGACATATAGTATGTACTCACTCATAAGTGGATACCAGACATAGAGCAAAGTATAACCAGCCTACAATCCACAACCCCAGAGAAGCTAGATCCCTCTTCCAGAAACAGATGGAAGCAGATGCAGAAATCCACAACTAAGTAATGGGCCAAGCTCCTGGAGTACAATTGAACTGAGGGAGAAAAAATAATATGAACAAAGGAGTCAAGACCATGATGGGGAAACCCACAGAATCAGCTGACCTGAGCTAGTGAGAGATTACTGACTCAGGTCTGACAAATGGGGAACCTGCATAAGACCAAACCAGACTCCCTTAATATAGGTGACAACGGTGCACCTGGGAGAATATATGAGGTCACTGGCAGTGGGTCCAAGGTCTAACACTAATGCACTGACTTAGTGGAGCCCATTCTATATGGAGAGATACCTTGCCCAGCCTAGACACAGGAGTGTGGGGGTGGGGAGGTGCCTTGGTCCTGCCTCAATGAGATGATGGGACAGACTTAGTAGACTTCCTAGGGGAGGCCTTACCCTCTCTGAGGAGTGCTGGGGGGGGCTGTAAGGGAAACGAGAGGAGAGAAGGGAGGGGGAACTGGGATTGGAATGTAAACATTTTTTAAAAAAGCAAAAATGATAAAACTGAAAAAAAACTGGGTGCAGTGAACAATAGGAAAGCATTTTGGGGGCATGCTTATGATGACATGGATTTCAAGGACAGCCTCTTTGTTCTACCTGCAAACCACAAACAAGGTGAAGGGCTGTCATTCTCCAGATAGTTGTCAAGTTTGAGAGGACAGACTCATGTAAATGCTTAGAACAGAACCCATCATCAATGCCAGCTTCTCCCACTGCTGTCTTGTGGACTTGCCACTTCACCATCCACACCCTCCCCTGGCCCCTGGTGGGAGGACCAAGGGCAGGGCAGGGCTCCAAGACAAGCTCAATCCATAACAACTCATTTCACTACAGAGAGGCAATAGGAAGCCATGGCAAGGACAGCGCATAGCCCGCTTTGCTTCAGAAACCCAGCTGACCTTAGATTGTCACCCCACACAGCACAGACCCTTCAACTTAGGGTACAGGAAATGAGGGTCACAGAGGCTGAGGTACTTCTCTAACTTCTTTGATGAAGCTGGAACTTGGGCAGGTCCCTCCCATCCTTCTTCCCTGTTACCCTGGCTGCCAAAGGCCCCAGGAGCAAAACTGGGTACACTCAGGTATGCATTAGCCTGAGACAACACACGTGTCCCTGGGTCTGAGCCTTGGGTCATAGCTGGTTTCCTTCACTACTGTTGGCTGTTCCCTCAAGATCCCACAGAACAACACCCAAACAACACACCATGTATGGCCCAGTGCTCCATCCTTGGCAGCCACTGTTCATACCAGCGTACACAGAAAGAAGCCCCACGATCTGGTAGAAGACATGCCCACAGGCCCTGGACCACATTTGATCCCAACACCACATAAACAGGATGACATGGCATACAACTGTAATCCCACCACTCCCAAGGCAAAGGCAAGAGGCCCAAAAGACTGAGGTCAACCTGGACTATACTGAAACACCAGGAATGGGGAGAGGAGAGAGACAGAGAGGGGATGCAGCTGTGTGCAATGTCCACACAAAGTAGATGTTCCTCGAACCATGGATTTCCAAGTCCATCCAAGCTTAGATTTTCATTTTAAAATCGGTATGAACTGTACTCGTAGAAAAAAGGTGTGCCTGAGACTTTGTTCGGGTCTTTATTCCTCAGCCCCGGGCAGCCTGAGCTTTGCTGCTCTTTGGTAGGACCATAGGAAGCCTACCAAATAACTGGTGGACTGTTTCCTAGTCTTTATTATTGCTGTGTGTTGAGCTTGAAGAGTGCAAGCTGATGGCATGACTTGGTTTCTCTAAAGCTTAATTGTTGGTTGTGAATGGTTCACAGTGGCCACTTGGAGGGATGGGGGTATGAGTAAGGGAAGCCGATGCTCATTTTTCCCCCATCCTAAACATCGTCTTTGCTTCTCAGTTTCTTCCAGACTTTTCTGTTAACATCAAGGTTATGTTGTGTTTGGTGTGCACGGGTGAGTTAGGGTCTCTGTGCCCCTGGCTGCATAGGCACCCTCCTCGTGTCACTGACAGGGCATCTGCCAGGTCCCCACAGCTAGCACTGTGCTCTCCGCTGACATGACACTTTTCCTCTAAGGCTGGGAACAATCTACCCTTGCTCTTTCTGCCCATTGCACTGGAGCGTTGGCACCTTCATGAGGAAGGCAAACAAACCCAAGCATACAGATGAATCGCAGGAAATCTAGCCATCTTTAGTTTGCATGTGATAGATTTTCTTAGTAGAAAAATCAGGGAGTCTGCATAGGTAGATTCAGCTAGCAGCCAGCAAAAAGCAGATATTAAAGAAAAATACTTCCAAGCCTTGTGTGGTGGTGCACACCTTTAGTGCCAGCACTCAGAAGGCAGAGACAGGTGGAACTCTTGTTAGTTCAGGACCAGCCTGGGCTACATAGTGAGTTCCAGGACAGCCAGAACTGTGTAAAAAGACCCTGTCTCAAAACAACAACAAAAACACTTCCATTTACAAAAACATGGACCACTTAAGCACAAATCCTAAATATATATATACATACATGTGTTTGTGTGTGTGTGTGTGTATGCAAAGTCTAGACCCTGAAAATTATAAAAGCACTGATTTTAAAAAAAAATCCTCCCCAAAATGAAGAGATGAGCAGGTGTGGTAGCACCACCTGCACCACAGAGGCTAAAGCAAGTTCCAGGCCAGCTGCAGCTCCACAGGGAGACTGGCTCAGACAGTGACAGTCCCCACAGGCTCACAATTTGACCACCTGGCTCTCAGCTATTGAGGCTGAATGGAGTCACTAGGCTGTGAGGCCAAGCTGGAGAAAGCAAGTGACTGGGGGCAGGTCTTTGGGCTACTTCGGTCTTGCTGTCTCCTTCCTGGCTTGACAAGATAGGAACTGAAGTGTTCTGCCATGTCTCCCTTCTCAGAAACTAAGGTGAAAAAAACCCTTCTTCCTTTAAGCTGTCTACCCGAGGTAAATTGGTCTTTGCAATGAGAAAACTAAAATTTTCTGCTGAGATAGAAAGGCTTGAGGTGAGCTACCTGCAAAACAGAAAGGGGTTGTCTCTGCTCATGACTTTACAGTTCCAGCCCTTGATCAATGGGCTCCATTGCTTCTGGGCCTGGGTTAAGGTGGCACTCCTCGGTGGATATGTGTGGCTAGTAAACAAGGCAGAGAGAGGAAGAGTGGGGTCCTGGGATCCTCGAAAAGCTCTCAGCGACCTGAGTTCCACCAATTGGCCACACCTCCCTAGTATATCATGGTGGAGATTAAGCCCTTACCATTTAGATCCTTGAGGGTGCTCAAGATCTAAGCCACAGTAGATTGGCTGTGCCCATGGACTGATCTAGAGATTGAACCCAGTCCCAGGCAAAATCCCAGAAGCCTTTTACTATAGAAATGAATGAGCAATGCTAAAATTTACAGGGAAAACATGAAACTTCAAGCTTTAAAGGAGAATGTGTTGCTGAGGCCCACACCTGTGATCCCAGCTCTTGGGAGCTAGAGTCAGAAGGACTGGGAGTTCAAGGCCAGCCTTAGATACAGAAGGATTGGGAGTTCAAGGCCAGCCTCAGGTACAGAGAGAATTCAAGGCCAGTGTGGGCTACATGAGACCTTGTTTCATAAAACAAAACAACAAAAAAACAATAAACTACTACAAATCTCTGTCATCCAGACAGGGTGTGGGGCATTAATATCTGTGTACCCATATCCTTTTTAAAGAGACCCCCAAATGACTCTCTGCAAATGTGGTCAATCAATTCTGCTATTTATCGGGGAGTAGACTGTTGCTGTTCAGTTCTTGTAAGCTATTTCAGGGTAGTTGGAAGAATAGAGGATCTGAGATGAGACCCAAGGTGAGGTCCCCAGAGTTACTGACTTAAAGGTGAAAACCTTAGAGGCAGAAACGGATGTTATGGGAAGGCAAAGACTTCTCTAGGGAGATGGGAAGATGGGGAGAACACTAAAGTGGTGAGTTCACGGCACACATGGTTCTGCAAGCCTTGCCCTTCCTCATTCTTTCTTTCTTGCTAAACCCTTAGATCACATTTCTAAAGCTAGCCACCAAGGTCTGTTCCCTTGTTTGGCCATTTCCTCCTCCTGAGGCTGACTACCAAGGTCCATCTATCAAAGTATTGAAGTCCAGCAATCAAAAGCTCCCTTTGGCTCACCTAATTAGCATGCTCAATCAAAACTAAACACCGCACCCTAACACAGGGTTGCCCCTTTTATTTTTTAAATACATACTTTATTTATCTTTATTTTATGTGCATTAGTGTTTTGCTTGCGTTTATGTCTGCGTGAGGGAGTCAGATCCCCTGCAACTGGAGTTACAGACAGTTGTGAGCTGCTACGTGGTTGCTGGGAATTGAACCTCAGTCCTCTGGAAGAGCAGCCAGTGCTCCTAACTGCTGGACCTTCTCTCCAGCCCTGCCCTTTTGTCTTTATAAACCACCATTTGCTTATGGGCCATGTGTCTCCCCTTTATCAGAGGCAGTCCTTTGTCCCTCCGGAACAAATACCCCTCACCCCCCTTGTTCCCTCCCCCTTCTCCCTCTCCTGCCTTTGTCTCTTATTCCCTGCCCTCTGTCCCTCTGAGGCAAATAAATCTCCTTTGTGCTAAGAACTTGGTCTCGGGTGTCTTGTGCTGACTCCTGTCCCTTCAGTCCTGACTTAAGAATTGGAGAGGCCAGAAGGACTAAGGCAAGCTGCTGATATTCCCTCCTTGCTCACTGGAGAGCAGGCCTAAGTGCTGGGTGGTTGCTTTCCAGGAGAGGCGGGCTATGGAAGGGCTCAGTGGTCACTGAGGTGAGGGGCTGGAACTGGATGGGTCAGCGTACTAGTTAGTTTTACAGATTTTGTCATAGTCACTGCTCTATCGCTGTGAAGAGATGCCATGGCCAAGGCAGCTCTTGCTGAACAGATCAGTTCATGCAACAAAAATAGACTGCAGAGGGCTAACAACGATCCAAATACCATAGCCCCACAAAAGAGATATCACCTGATGAGGATGCCAGCATTGTCTGAGCAGGCTCAGGGGACAATTGGAAGCACTAGTACCGAGAGTCACAGCAGGTGTTATCTCAGCTGTCAGGTGTCAGTTTGGGAGGCTGCAGATGTCAGTGATAGCCACCCAGGCTGCCAAGTTCTCAGGCACAACCAGGCATAACTGGTCGTTATGTACAATAGAGTTTACTTAGACAGTGGCAGCAAAAAAACGATCACACACCAGGGTTAGGGTGTGGCCAGCAGCACAGAGCTGACTACTGCACTTGTTACTGTCTCTTTGTGTAACAAAATACATAACAAAAGCAGCTTAAAGAAAGGAAGGGTTTACTTGGCTCAAATGTGTGTGTGTGTGTGTGTGTGTGTGTGTGTGTGTGTGTGTGTGTGTGTGTGTGTGTGTGTACAATGCTCAAGGATGCCAGGAACATCAGATCCCTTGGAGCTGGAGTTACTACAGGTCATGAAAGGAGCCAGTGGGGGTGCTGGGCACTGAACTCAAGTCCTTTGTGAGAGCAGCAGGTGCTGATAAGTATGGAGCCATCTCTCCAGTCCACTTGTTTCTATTTTATTCTGTCCAGAATTCCTCTTCAGTTAACTTCTTTGCCAATGCACAGAGCATTTTTCCATGATAATTTTACATCTAGTCAAGTTGAATAGTTGCTGCTGGAGCTTCTGTCCCCAATTCCCCTCTGTGAGAGGCAGACATTGTTGAAGAGCCTGAAATCCTCAGTGTCAGTAAGTCCATCTTTCCACCAAACCCAGAAAGAGTCTTTACTATTTAACACGTGGTGCCGAGCCTTGGTGCTTGAGAGATAAGCTGGTGTGGATTTCTCTGGGGGGAGGGACTCTATTTAATCCCTGGCAGCCTCCCTGCTCCTTACTGGGTCTTTGCCCCACTGCAGGGCTCTGGTGGCCTTGCCCTACTGGGCCCTTTTACCTATCCCTGGGTTCCAGTTCCTCTTTTCTGGGCTCTTGCCCCAACAGCAGTCTGGAAAGCTGAGGGCTGGTTAAAGGAGACCCAGGAGGCATCTTTGTGTTCCTGATTACAACTGGCTTCCTTTCATCTCATCCTATGTACCAGGAGACAGCGTCAACATAAAAACCCCAAGCCCCAAGGCCTCCAAGCTCTGTGGTCAGGACCCCACCTGGTCCCTCTGAGCACTGTCACTTCTGCTAAACCCTCAAGCTCTGGACCAGAAAAAGCTAGTTGTCAGACTGCAAATAGCCCACATTTAAGTCAGTCAGGAGTTTGTGTGCCCTCCTGACCCCAGCTCCTCAAGGTCTACTGTCTAACCCTGGCTGAATGGCCTGGAACTCACTGTGTAAAGCAGGATAACCTTGAATGCACAGAGATCCACCTGGCTTTGCCCACCCCATCCCCCAAGTGCGGGGACTACAGGTGCCTTGAAATTCAAGGCCCAGGGAGCTCAACTCCTGATTCCATTCCAAAGGAGTCCCCCAGAGAGCTAGCTTTACATGTTCCTGTTGCCTTCTGAGGTACCCCAAACTCCCGTGCAAAACCAATCGGCCCTTTCTAGTCTATTAATCATTCACCCACACCACCATCCACCATGCCACACAGATTAACATGAATAACATTCTCTTCATGTACAAATACAGATGTAAGTAAGCCCCCATCTCCGGGTTCACCAAGTGGCATGGGCTTGTGGGGAGGGGGTGAGACAGGGAGATAAGATGACCTTACCCCCACAATCCCACAATGCCTCAATTTCATCAGAAAGTAACAAGAATTGAAATCAATGGTCATAAAACCCATGGGCTTCACCTCCTTTTAGCCCCTATTCCACACAGTCATCTCTCTCTCTCTCTCTCTCTCTCTCTCTCTCTCTCTCTCTCTCTCTCTCTCTCTCTCTCTCTCTCTCTCTTACATAAGCAAAACAGCTGGAATGTTAGATCAAGGAGGCCATCCACATAAAGGCACCAGCCAAACCTTGTCTCCTAGAAACTTCCTAAACTGCTACATCCCAAAGGTAGAGTGGGACTATAATTCATCCCATAAATGACTACTTTTGTCCTATCTAGAACCTTCAGCAATCTGCTAAAGTCAACATTCCTTCTCTCCAAAGTCTATAAACAAAGGCACTTCCTTTGTTCTGTGGTTGCTATTGGTCTCCTATGCCAGCTTCCCCTGACCAGCTAGGGATAAATTTGGTCTGGTTGACAATTAAGATTAACTGTCACACCTAGGAAGTGCTCAGGCCAGCAGTTCATGTCCAGCAAACTAAAACAGAACCATCACACCCTCCACTTTCACAGTGGGTGGTTCCAGGATGATTTCACAGACCATTCCCATTTCATAGACAGGAGAACTGAGACCCTGTTCCCAGTTTCCAGCCCCACACTCCCCACCACTCTGTGATTTAAACATAGGTGTGCATACTGCATGGTTGCAATGGAGTTCTGACAGTGACTTGACAGGGCTCAGAGGGAGTATGTGCTCCTGAGCCTGCTCCTGAGCCCCTGTGGGCTGGGCAGAGGAGAATCAGAATGTTAGGCTGAGCCTCTCTAACTACCCAAACCCCATGTAACCAGTTCTCCTTGGGGAGATAGATTTCAGAAGACCAACATCCCTAGGTCTTAGGTCTGTGCCCCTCATTTCAAGTCTGCGCTTCTCTCTGCTCAGAAACAAATGGCATCAGGCATCCCCTGCAGAACGGCCCTTGGAGCCCTTGAGAAGGTTTTAAACTAGCTGAGATTGCAGCTGAACAGGTTAAATACAGACTTAGACTGAAGGAGGAAAAAAGTTTGATCCTACATTTGTTTGAACAACTTGCCCTCTGACTTAAAGGAAGCACATATTTCCGAATGATTTTAAACAGGGCTGTGCTCTCCAAGGCTCACACACAGGAGGCCTTCGAGTGCACGTGGAAGGCCAGTATTTGTTTGCTTTTGGCTTATAAAAAGACAGTCTCATCATTTCCAAGTCACCTGGTATTTTTGGTCCTCTGTGCCTTTTGTAATGTCCCCTGAATAAGAGGAAATATGGCCTCCAGTTATGTTTAATTTCATTTAAACAAATCAAAGCACAAACTTCTACTTCCTGCCTTGCAATAGGGGGCGGCAGGCAGCTTCAAAGGGCTGAGTTGTTGTGTTTGTGAGGGATCTGGCCTCTGTTGTATTAGATTATAAACAGTTCAAAGTGGTGCATTGTGCAGAAGCAAATGGAATGTTCTAGACCTTTCTCTGGAGAAGCGGCAGGGAGCTTTGCAGTTGCCCTGTGCTAATTCGTAAAGTTTTGATGTGCACACAATATATATTCATTTAAAGCCACAGAGCTTATTTTTCATGTTCTCTACAGCATGGCTGAACTTGTTCTCTGACATGTCTATCACAGATATGAGGTGGTCCTTAGAAAGTGCCAACTTTGTTCTTTGGCCTGAACTGATAGGTATTTTTATGGTGGTTTTGTTTGTTTGTTTGTTTTTGTCTTTGATACAGGGCCTCAGTAGAAAGGGCTGGCCTCAAACACACTACATATCCATGTCTGGCCTTGACTTACTGATATTCTTGCCACCACCTCTTGAATGCTGGGATTACATATGTACACTCCTATGCCTGGCTAGCAGACTGTTACATAGGATGAGGAAAGAAAAAAAAATAAAAATGCTTGTATAGTGCTTCCCTAGCCTTCCTCATTCATTTCCACATATTTCTCCCTAGAGCCCTCTTCTCCAGGCTGTGGAGTGTCAGAACAAGGGTCTTGGCAGCTTTGGCTATTTTTTTTCTATTTTGTTTATTCTCATATCAGTAACTTTATTTTTGATAAAAATAAAGTGTTCTCATTACATAGCACATAGAAAAAAATGTAACTATGAAAAAGAATAGCTGGTCATGGTGGCACACGCCTTTAGTCCCAGCACTGGAGACACAGAGGCAGGCAGAGCTCTGGGGGTTTGAGCCAGCCTGGTCTACAGAGCGATTTCCAGTACAGCCAGAGCTACATGTAAGACTCTGTCTCAAAAAACCAACAGATTAAAAAAAAAAAAGAGTAAGTGAAAATCAACTACAGTCCAATATGATGAGCTTTTAGCACTCTTGGGAAAGTACCCGCAGCCTTATTTCTTCTTGAATGGATATATGTCCATAGCCATATGTCTACATATAATTTTAAAAAAACTTTTTACTCCATTCAGGTCCTGCCTTCCTACTTGCCCAGCTATGTTATGTCTCCCAATTAAAGAACAACACAAAAACAAAAATCAAAGCAAATAAGCATTAAATAGCCAAAACAAAACAAAAAGGTCACACACACACATAACACACTCTGGAGTTTATTATGCATTGACCAACTACTTCTGGCCATGGGTCCACACTCCATTTTAGAAAACTGACTTCCCCTTTCCCAACAGGTATCAACTGCAAAGAGCTTCTCGGTCAGGGTGGGTCCTGTGTCCCCTTCTCCAAGCTTGAGTTCTTTTCAAAGACCTATGTCAGGATTCCTGACTTTGTCAAGAAAACAATTTCAGGACAAGTGGTATGAGGCTCAGTTGGAGTTTTTTGAGAGACATTAACATAGATTTCAACAGAGACCTTAATAGAGACACTCGAGAAAAAGGTTAAAACACATCTAGAATCAAAGGTGTGGCTCCTCCAGAGAGCCATATGTATGACTCTGGTGCCTTCCACATCTCAAAAGTGTAGGATTTTGGAACCTTGAATGATATAGGGTGGTCCATGTATTGCATGGGATCACAGCCTGGGTAAAACACTGTCACAGGTTACAGAAATTAAGGTGTTTTTACTGTAAATGAAGTGACAATCGCATTTGTAAGATTCCAGAAAAATTCAGTCTGTGTCTGGGGAAGAAGTAAGGCCATGTGCAAGGTCCTTTATGCCTGGACCTGAAGCATGTTTCACTGTTTTAACATTCTTATTTGAAAATCTCTGTATGAAAGAAATCCAGCAGGGTAGGGATCCAGTAGAAGGGCTGGCATCAGGTGTCGTGGTGCTGTAAGCCCAGACTCCTGTGCCTGGGACACTGCTGCAAATGTGGCACCCATCACTCAGGAGCACAGTTTTCCAGAACTCACGGGTGCCATCTAATCTGACAGGAGAGAAAGAGAGTCCACAGGACTTCAGCTTCCATGCGTTAGTGGGTCACGTCTCTGGTCCAAGCCATACTGGCTGTGTCCTGTCTCACCTTGGCAAAGCCGGAGCCTCCCTGTTTGCCCAGCTTCCTGCTTACAGGAAGTATGCCGGAGGCTGCCCCCAGCTCTTATCTTCTGTCCATCTTCGCCTGGTTGCTGTGAGAGTTACAATCGCCTGTTTTCGCTTCTTTGGAAGTGCTGATAAGATGGAACAGAATAAATCAAATGCAAAATTGCTTATTTCCTGGCTAGGAAAGCAGAGACCAAGTATGACCTTGGAAGTGCTCCCAGGTTTTTATTTTTCTTTTTCTCCAGATTTTATTTTTCCCCCTAGGTAATTTTTCCTTTGTTAAAAAAATTATGGTAAAATATCTGTAGTATCAACTTGTGTATTGTTCTCAACGTAGTGGAAATGGAAGCTAGGGTCCCATAGACACTAGGGAAATGCTCCGTGGCTGAGCTATGTCCAAGCCCCACCCATTTTTAAGCAGGCCTTCCTTCCTTTCTTTCTGCAACACAGCCGAGCTGCCCTTCTCACCATCTACTGCCACAGACTTTCATCTTCCCCACTGAAGCGCCACACTATTAGATGCTTGGCATCAGGGCTTGTCCTTCCTTCCTTCTCTTTGGTTTTCTGAGACAGGGTCCAGGTTGGCCATAAACTCACTAGTAACTGAGGATGGCTTGAAGTCCCGCTCTTACCTTCCCACTCTGGCTGCTCGTGTCAAGGGGTGAACCACAAAGTGTTCTTTATGCCAATGCCATGCTGGAGAGCACACTCAGATTCACGAACTCTCTCTCCTTTAGGTCTGTGCTTCAATCTATGTTAGGACCTTTTCTTCAGTGGCTGCACTGCATGTGTGTGTGTGTGTGTGTGTGTGTGTGTGTGTGTGTGTGTGTGTGTGTGTGTATTCACGTGCCTGCTACCTTGCAGGCCAGAGAGGATTCCAGCTTCCAGCTCTGAAATGATCTACCTCACTCTTTTGAGACACAATCTCTCATTGAACCTGGAGCTAAGCTGGTGCAGCCAGCAAGTCCCATCCTGTCCCCACAGCCAGGTTAACCCTGTGAAACCATGCCTGGTTTCTATACCCAAGCTGGAGATTCACACTCAGGTTCTCACAATTGTGCAGCAAGCACTCCACCCACTCAGCCCTCTCTGCAAACCCCAAAGCATGTTCTTGATGCACTCCAACCCTTTTATACTGACTCATCTTGACATCTTTTCTGCTGATGAGTGGAGAACTCTGAAAAACTCTTCTTGGGTTCTGCAAATGACAGTATAGAGCAGTATCTCTACCCAGTGCTCATCGCTGCTAACTCCCAGAGCCCACCACTGTGGCTTTCCACCCTGCCGCCTCTTTGTCTTGGGCTTACAATGTAAATTCCATTGATTTAGTTGACCCCTGACTTAGGTGGAGTCATGCCTGGGGCTCTACCTCTATTTTCTTCTGTGTGTGTATGTTGTCTCCCATCCCCACAATCATCCACAAGATGCATAGATATTTCATCCCCATGTGTGAGCAAGAAAACAGGCACAGAAACCAACTCAACAGCATGAGTCTAAGATCCGGATCCCCTGAAAGTGAGACTGGAAATACCACCCTGGCTGCACCTAACACCATAGACAGGCTGAAGCAGGCAGGAGTGCCCGGCATGAGAATGGAGCTGTGATGAGACCAGGAGGGTTACCAATCAGCCAGGCTCTTAAGCTAAGGATTCAGACCACCCCTAGTGGGTACCACTATCACCTCTATTGCAGGGTTGGGATCCTGCGTATGAGTGTACCTTTCTCATCAAAGCCCTATGTGTCTGAGGGCATCTTCCCCCCCTCAGAGAGTGACTGGGGGTGGGGGTGGGCACTGAGCCAGGTACTGCTAAACCTCCTGTCCCTGAAGCTCACCTGGCCAAGGCCTCTTAAGGACTGTCTACACCAGGGAAGACCAGGGTCGGCTGTGTGCATCAGGAAACAGTGACTGGAAACACAACTTCTTAGGCTATGAGAAAGCCACCCCCTGGCGACTTGTTCAGGTGCCAGTGGCCTTGCTGTGTGTCTTGTAGTGAAGAGACTCCATGACCATGAAAACACTTTAAAGGAAAGCACAAATTTGGGCTTGCTTACAAGTTCGGAAGGTTAGTTCCTTGTTATCACAATGGGGAGCCAGCGGTATTCAGGCAGACATGGTGCTGGAGAAGGAGCTGAGAGTATACATCTAGATCCACAGGCAGCTGGAAGAGAGAGACGCTGGGCCTGGAATAGGCTTCGTGAAACCTCAAAGCCAAAGCATCCTCCAACAAGGCCACACCTCCTAATCCTTTTATCACTTCCTGGTGCCAAGCATTCAGTCTATGGGGGCCACTCTCATTCAAACCACTACACTGTGGGACAATGGCATTTAAAATTTGGGAAGCACACAACACTGCCTTCTTGATATGACCATCTACATTTCTCTGAGAAGTTGACATATCCATCCAAGACTAGAGGGGGAAATATATACCTACCGACAACTCCAAGCCAGTTGAATGAGAAGCAGGCCGGATCTTAGCCTGTGAGGATGACTATTTGTGCTTGCTAGTTTCATGTCTACTAGACACAAGGTGTAGTCATCTAAGAGGAGGGAACCTCAATTGAGAAAGTGCCTCCATAAGACCTGGCTATAGTGTGTTTTCCTAATTAGTGATTGATGGGGGAGGGTCCGTCCAGCCCATTGTGGGTGGTGCTGCTCCTGGGCTGGTGGCCCTGGGATCTGTAAGGAAGCAGGAGCAGACCACGGGGAGCAGGTCAGTAATCAGCATCCCTCCACGGCCTCTACATCAACTCCTGCTTCCAGGGTCCAGCCCTGCTTGAGGGCCTGTCCTGACTTCCTTCAGTGATGGGCTACAGCATGGAAGTGTGAGCCTAATAAACCCTTTCCTCCCCAAGCTGCTTTGGTCACAGTGCTCTGTCACAGCAACAGTAAGTCTGGTTGCAATGGAGAGTACAGCACATTTCTGCCTGTCCTTGCTTGTCATGTGAAAAGCAAGAGTCAGAACATTGGGAGGAGTGAGGAGGCCTGAGGAGCCACTAACACTTTACACTTGACCCTAGCCAAAAGCCGAGAAATGTTGACAAATACATTTTTATGTAGTTATAGTGAAATATGCAGAATGTAAATTTAGCCCTGATCAACTCTAAACACACAGCTCAGAGGCACTGAGCCCACCCACATTGTGCCACTAACATCATCATCCATCTGAGAATGCCTCCCTTGTCAAACTCAACTACATCCAATACACAGTGTCTCCCATCCCCACTCAGACCAGCCATTCTTTCTGATTCTAATGTGAGCCTCTGGGTAGTTCATGTAATAGACACAGGGTCCTTGGCTTTAGTGACTCACTGATTTTCCTTCCCATGACATCCTCAGTGTTCATCTGTACTGTAACAGGTGTCAGAACTTTTTTTGAGACAGGCTGGTATGGAACTTGCTATGTAGAACAGACGGGCCTGGAACTCAGAGAGACCTTCCTAATTCTCAAGTTCTGGGATTGAAGGCATGTACCACCATACCCTGGTCTGGAAATTTATTCTGAGTAATAGTTCCATAGAAGCACGGTGCCTTTTCTTATCCAATTACCCATTAACAGACACTGGTTGGCTTCCACCTTTGGGTGTTATGAATAATTCACTGTGCACATGGGCATGCAAATGTATCTTTGTACCCCTGCTTTTAGTTTGTTTAGATTTTATTTACAGTTTGTGACATATAGCCTAAGGCCTTGTGCACTCTACCACCATCCTGCTTTTAATTCTTTTGAATATATATCCAAAAGTGGGTTTCTGGCTGGGAGCCATTCTATTTCCAAAAAACAAACAACAAAAACAACAGGATCTATTGCCCAGGCTAACCTCCAACTCAGTGCACGGCTAAGGATGGCCCTGAATTGCTGATCCTTCTGTCTCTACCTTCCAAGTATTGAGATTACAGACATGGACCACCTTGCTCGACTTATGTGGGCTGTGGTGGAACCCAGGCAGAGCCAAATGCGTGCCATGCAAGCCCAGGCTGTTTTGCTTTTTTGGGAGCCACCAGCAGAAGTGGTACCAGTTTGCAAACCCACTCCTAGACCACAAGGTTCCAATTCCAACCCTCTGCACATCCTGTCCCAGCATAGCTGTTTTCTGTTTTGCTGACCCTGTCAGTGCCAGTAGGTGAGAGGTGGTTCTGTTCTGTTTGCTTTCTCTTAGATAAGCTGCAATTTCCACCTCAACACACAGCTGCCTCCCTCTCTTAAAGGGTATCTGACAAGGCACACTCACATCTCTCCCAGACCAAAGGTTTGGTGCCCTGGAAAGTTCTTCCTCACCTTTGCTCATCAGTCCTCCACCACCTCTAGGTTTCTGTCACATGGAAGGGAGGTGCCTGTCCTTGCCCTCAATGCTCCCCAAAATGAGGTCAGCAAGGAAAGGGTTTGGTGGACTAGCACCCCACCCATGCTGGCTTCCCCAAAGTGTCTGGGAAGCATAGGGCATGGGCCCTCTCTGCAAACGTGTTTCTAACACAGCATTTCTCTGTGCTGCACCCCACCCCCTGCCTGCTATGTTGCTTTTGGGGGACTTAGCACAGGATGCTGCATCCTCTGCTCCATGACAGCTGGATGGTATCACCCCAGGTGCTTCCGGGAGCTTGATCTAGCCTTGCTGGGGGAGTGTTCCCAAGCCCAGCCTGGCTGCAGCTTTAATTGCTGTGCTGGCCTGTCCCCAGCCTCCTACCCCAACCCCCAGCTACCACAGGGTGGTCTAACCTCAGAATCCACGTGTCACCCTCTACTGAAGAACCTGAAAAGAAAGCTGTGTTCACACTCAGGCTGGGGCCATTTGACAGTACCAGGAGGTGACTCCTACCTCCCCTTGGGCTTGGATACTAAGTAACAGCAGCTTGTGCCAGCCCCAATACTTTGTGCTTCTGTGTGTGTGACCCCCAGCCTTTCTCTCTGGCTAGCACCAGCGTGACATGGGGTGCTGAACAGACCAGACAACAGAGAACACAGTGCACTGTGGGTGGGCATCTCTCTAGGGAAACACACCCATGAGAAAATAGGACCTAACCAGTGACACAGGGTCAGTGAGGACACCACACAGATGGCACTGCACCACAGCCAGCCAGGAGATGATCCAGTCCTTTGGGCCAGAAGAGAGCTCTGGAGACAGTGTCTCCTGTCACAGCCTCAGGACAACAACAGGGTCCACGCCAGGCAGTTGCCTCCTTAGGCCTCTGGCTTGTCATCTGGAGCTTCACTGAGTTAGGCACGCAAAGACTGGCTTCTACTTCACGTCTTTCCCCTAAAGACCAGTTTCTCCGCACTGGGGTGGCTACTCCGCTTGACTCCTTTTCTTCCAAGACTTGGAATCAGATTGAGTCTGACCCTGAGGGTACCCATCTTGTCATCAAGCTGCAAGGTCTCCTCCACAGGCCTCACTGCTGAAGTTGGTCCCTACTCTGTGGGCTGAGTTTGCACATGGACAGCCTGCTTCACCCAATTCCACAGTGTCCCTCAGGAGCTCAGTCCTGGGTCTTCAGAGGGCTGTCCATGACCTCCATGAAGGCTGGGTTTTCAGAGCCAGGGCTGGCTAATTGAAATCAACCACCAAGAGAAAATGGGTGGGCTGCTGGGAGCAGTGAGTTCTGTTTGACCTCATTGGTGGTGATTCATGCCCATGTGTTTATGTGTGTAAGTGCAGGGACCACAGAGGCCAGAAGAGGGCATCAGATCCCCTGGAGCTGGAGTTACAGGCAGTTGCCAGCAGCCTTGTGGGAGTTGGGAACTGAACTCTGGTTCTCTGCAAGAGTTGTGACCAGCTCCTTATCCTACTTCACAGGGTGATCAGGAATTCAAGGCCCAACTAGGCCTTGTTTATAAGACTCCATTTCAAAAGAATGAAGAAAACAACAAAGGCAGCAGGGCTTTGGTGGCACACGTTTTTAATCCCAACACTTGAGAGGCAGAGGCAGGCAGATCTCTGTGAGTTCAAGGCCAGCCTGGTCTACAGAGTGAGTTCCAGGACAGGCTCCAAAGCTACAGAGAAACCCTGAAACAACAAAAACAAACAAACAAAACAAGCCGACAAAAACCAAAGCACACTGGTTTGTTTTTTTTTTTTTTAATTGTGGTAAAATAAGCATAAGGGTTTTTTTTTGTTTGTTTGGTTGGTTTGGTTTTATAAGACAGAGTTTCTCAGTGCAGCCCCTCAGTGCCTGCTTATCCACCACATGAATCCAGCACACTCCAGGTCTATGTACGTTGCTCTAGTTCATTTGTATGTTGTGTTAGGCTGCCAGTTGCACCGCTCCCAAGGTAGGGAGAACTTGGGAAAAGGTTAGCCTCAGCTGGGCCACTGTCCCACCTGTCGATGGACAGATAAGAGGTACTTAGGAGAGAAGCATTGAATAGCTACTCAACACTAAAACACATTCTACAGGCTTGCTGAGTCCCTCCGAGTGACTGCTCCAAGTGAGTCCTCCAAGTGAGTGCTCCGAATGAGTGCTCCCAACAGCCACCTTGCTTTTCAGCCAGGCTGCACCAGATCACCTCCCTCCAGGACACAATTTGCTATCTACCAGCTCCTTTCAATGGGTTGTTGGTCTTTTTCCTGCTGCCTTACAAAAGCCCCTTGACCATTCTAGGTTCCAAAGCACTGTTGTCTCCATCCCCTGGATGTTTCCAGGCTGTGGCTCCTCTTTCCTTTAAAGTATGTGATTTTCTTTCTTTTTACATGCTGAGGAGTGAAACCCAGGGCTTTGGAGTTAGAGGCAGGTGTCTTCCTATGGTATTGTGGGGCCCTGCTTTCTGTTGCTACAACTGGTAGTTTGAATGTAATTGGCTTCCACAATCTCATAGGGAGTGGTACTATTAGGAAGTGTGGCTTTGTTGGAGTAAGTATGACCTTGTTGGAGGAAGTGTATCACTGTGGGGGTTGGCTTTTGAGGTTTCCTATGCTCAGGATACCACCCAGTATCTCAGTCAACTTCCTGTAGCCAGCAAGATATAGGACTCTCAGCTTCTTCTCCAGCACCATGTCTGCCTGTACACAGCCTTGCTCCCCACCATGATGATAATGGACTAAACTTCTGAAACTGTAAGCCAGCCCAGTTAAACGGTTTCCTTTGTAAGGCTTGTCATGGTCATGATGTCTCTTCACAGCAATAGAAAACCTAACTAAGACTATGACTAATTTATATGACTATGACTAATTTAGGCATATAATTTGAATCGTATAATGTGTGACTTTTGTGACTAGTTTGCTTCAGTTGGCATAATGCCCTCAAGGATCATCTACATTGTAGTATATGTCTAAATGTATTTCTTTTGAGACTGAATAATATTCCATTGTATGTAGTATATGACATATTCTGCTAACTCATTTGTGTGTGTGTGTGTGTGTGTGTGTGTGTGTGTGTGTGTGTGTGTGTCCATGCAGGTGAGTAAATAGTATACATACATGTATGTGCAATGCCCATGGAGGGCATCAAAGGATGGCATCAGATCCCCTGAAGCTGGAGTTATAAGCAATTATGAGCCACTGGGTGTGGGTGCTGGGAACTGAACTCTGGTCCTCTGGAAGAGCAACAAGTGCTCTTAACCACTAAATATCTCTCTAGCCCCACTGAGCTAGATGGATATGGGTGTGCAGAATATGTGTTCATTTCTTTGAGAGATATCTAGAGAAATGAATTGCTGGACTAAAGGTAATTCTTTGCTTAATCTTTTTTGAGGAACCCCTACACCTATGTAGCTGCAATATTTTACATCCCACCAACAGCAAATGCTCTAACCTTTTTCTATCCTTGCCAGCACTGGTTGTTTTTAAACCGGTGCTTCTCAACCTATGGGGCACAACTCTTTAGGGTCACATTCCAGATATCCTGCATATCATATATTTACATTATGATTCATAACAGTAAAAAACTTACAGTTTTGAAGTAACAACAAAATGCTGTTATGGTTAGGGTCACCACAACATGAGGAGCTGTATTAAAGGGTCACAGCATTAGGAAGGACAAGAGCCACTGCTTTAAATGGTCTCCATCCAAGTGCTCAGCTACATCTCTGCTGGTAGCACGAGGTGACAGCTCTCCTGGTTTGACTTTGCATTTGATGGTATTGAGCATTGTGTGTTCTTGTGTATTGTCTTTGGAGCTGTCTGTGGAAATCCTTGACCAGTTTTTCAGTAGGGCATTCTGATTTTGGTTGCTGAAGTGGTCAGAGCTCTGCACACAACCTGGTTGTGAAGCCCTTGACAGGTGTACAATTTGATTGGACATTGCATTTACTCTAAGTTCTTTTCAGGATGAAAAGGTTTTGTTTTTGGTTGGTTGGTACCTTTGGATGAGAAATCTCCTCTGCAGGCTAAGGTGGTCGGTTGCTGGCTGTTTGGGGAGGTGGTACAGAGCTGGCTGGAGGAAGCACATCACAGGGGGTGGACTTTGACAGTTCACCTTCCTTCCTTCCTTCCTTCCTTCCTTCCTTCCTTCCTTCCTTCCTTCCTTCCTTCCTTCCAGGTCACTCTCTCTGCCTGCCTCTTGTTTGTGGCTAAAGATGTGAGCTCTCAGCTTCTTGCTCCTGCCACGGTGCCTGCCAATTGCCACCAGACCTGCCAAGCATGGTGGACTCTTACTGAAAACCCAAAGAAACTCTTTCTTTGTAGGTTGCTTTGGTCATGGTATTTTATTGCAGCAACAGAATTTGCTACTTTTTCAGAGAAGGTCTGAGCTGAACCTCTGTGAGAGGCCCCTGTGAATCAGGGGAAACATTGCTTAGTTGCTACAGACAGTCTCTAATCACATTTGAACAACATTTCTTGGCTTTCTTCTAGTATGGAACTCTTGGAAATGGAATTTGTGAATATAGATGGTCACCAAGTTATTAGAGTTAGATTTTTGACTTTATGACATTCACTATAAACCATATTTCAATATTTGTTCGTTCTATTCATCTTTATACATAATGGAGTTTTATTCAGCAATAAAAAGGAATGAATAATTTACAGGAAAATGGATCACATGTTTTCTTCCATATGTGGAATTTAGAAGAAAAATGAAGACATGAAAGTAAATAAAAAAAACCACATGGGGTATATGGAAGGGGATAAGGGAGTCGGGGAATAAGATAAAAGTAATGACATTGTAAGACCCTCAGAATGAGGAGTCTCCCCATTTCAGAGAGACCTCAAGAACTCAATGTCCAGTCCAGTTGATGCAACATGCAAGAGGCTTTAATGAACGGGAAACGTTTGCACAAACGGGCCCCCTCAGCACACAGGCTAGAGAGAAGCAACATTCTCTGGGCACAGGTATTTTTAAAGGAAAAAAACCCACAAGCTTAGGGAGGGGCTGTGACCCTCTGTCTGTTGAGTAGTGACCAGAGTCATGGGTTCTCTTTTTGAGGCCGGATGGTCTCACTGTTCAGGTCAGCAGACCTCAGGGCCTCAGGGTGTGCTAATTAATCTTGTCTAAGCAAACCAGAGTTGCAGCTATCTCTTTGTTTCTTAAGGACCCTGTTTACCACCTGCTGACACACTGGCAGGAGGGGCAGTTTGAATTCTTGGTATCCCCGGCTGTCTTAGGGCCTTGTGAGGGAAAGTTGCAGGTGGTTAGCCAATTCCAGGGAACTGGCTCATAGTGGCCTGGGTTAGCTTTCCAGGTCAGACTGCCCTTCATTTCAAGTGGGGGGGTTTCCTTAACTGGACTTTACTTTTTGTCTTCCAACATGAGCTTCACTCATTCATTTTAAAAGCAACTTTGTTTTGTGTGTGTGTGTGTGTGTCTGTGTGTGTGTGTGTGTGTGTGTGAGAGAGAGAGAGAGAGAGATGTTCTTTTCTAAAAGTTGGGAGCCACTCACGAGGGTGCTGAGAATTGTAAGCACTGACCCACCCTTCTGCCCTCATTTAGTTTCAAAAATAGGGTCATATGTAACCCATGCCAGCCTCCTGTTCCATGCAGCCAAAGAGGGCCCTGAACTTCTAATCCCTGAGTCCACCTCCTCAGTGCTAGCATTACAGCTGGGCACTACCACCCCAGCTGAGTCTTTAATTGTGATCTTTTCATATCTAGCAGTATGCAGCGTGATGCTCTGAGTGGCTGGGAAGCAGCAGGTAAAGCCCTAAGACAGCCAACACCAGCAGGGACTTAAAGCAGAAAGCAGCACAAATTCCCCAAGTGACACAGCAAAGGAGTGACACAGGTTTTGTTCTCCATAGCCCCGACTGACTGTAAAGGTAGACATCTTTAGCCATGCTCCTCACATGCCACACAGCCTCTCCTTATATCCTCATCCACCCTGAGCATCCATGGAACAGACAGCCCCAGAGACTGCTCCCATTTTAGAAGGAGCCATGTGGCAAACCAAGCGCTGTCTAGATTGCCTGGCATGTGGTTATGGCACTGTGGCCAGTCCCCAGACTGTGGAGAGAATGTTGTGGACCTCAGGGCTTATCATTGGGCCATTGCAGGCACATGCCTATAACACCAGTACCTGGGAAACACAGTGAGGATGGTTGTGACTTTGAGGCCAGCCTGGCCTGCATAGCATGACCACATGTGAAGGAAGAAAGAGGAGGGTCACGGGGTGGAGGGATAATTTTGAGAGAGACCATAACCATTGTTGTAGTTTCCTTTCTTTATTTATTTCTCGTGTGTGTGTGTGTGTGTGTGTGTGTGTGTGTTTGCTTGGTTTTGTTTTTCCAGACAGGGTTTCTCTGTATTGCTTTGGAGACTGTTCTGGAACTTTCTCTGTAGATAGATCAGGCTGGCCTCAAACTCACAGAGCTCTGCTTGCCTCTGTCTCCTGAGTTCTGGGATTAAAGGAATGCACCACCACTACCTGGCTTGTTCTAGTTTCTTACTGGCTACTGTTGTTAGGTTTTACTGCATTTAATTCCTAAATTAAAATTTGTCATAACATGAATAAGAAGTGGTCTCTATAGGACCCTGTGCTATCTGAGGCTGCTATATCCCCTAGGCTCTTGGGATTTGGAGCAGGAAGTCCTGTGTCCCCTCCTTCCTCCCCATGATAGCAAGAGAAGACAGGGCTGGGCCAAGGCTCTTTTCAGATGCTACCACTTATGACGCACACATCCTGAACCTGTCAAGGCATTCCGTGCAGAACATCCCTGCTTCTCAAAGTTACCCTTTCTAATGGCTGAAGCAGCAAGCATAGGGAATATGTTAGCACCCTAGGGCTCCGCTTGGACTACATCTGCATGCCCTTCCAGTAATACATGTGGCGGCCTGAGGCCTCTGCCTGCGCATACTATGCATACATGCCCTATACCAAACAGTGTACCTTGCAACATTTTAGCAACTAGTACCCTCATGTGGGTGAGCTGCAAGCACACCCACTCCAGGCTTAAAAGTCTGTTTTGCTCCCTATTCCCACCCAGACCCACACAACCCAAGACCCTTGAGCAGCACGTTGTCAATCCTAATGGTGTTCTCTTCCTAATCTGAGCTACTGCTTTGCTTTGGATAAAGCATTCTTGCTACTTTGCAACCTGTGTGCATCTTAATGTCACTCTTGAATAAGATGCCAAGAACCTAGGAACAGCAGGCCCAGACACAGGCAGGGTGTATTTGGTCTTCCCCTTCCCACCCAGCCCCACCCAAACCTCCACTCTGGGTGCCAAGGAGGCCGGTTGCCAGGCTATCCCTGAAGATGGCACTGTAACTGCTTACACCCCAGGGACACCTACGATCAGTGTAGTTGCACTGAGGATGAGAATCAGGCCCTGAACCAAACCCCTGTTCAGCTGCAGAACAGAGCTCCTGTACTGTTTTCCCAGCTCCCCACTGTCCTCCTGCTCCACAACTTCTCTGTCAGCAGGAAGTTTCCCACCTCAGATACAGTCCTCCACCAGCTCATCTGCATGCCACCAGCACTCTAATTTATGTGTTAACATGCCAGATTCCCAGTAGGGTAGTCTTTACACAAGTGACCCAGTTAAAGGGACTCACATGTTAGCCAGGTATGGTGGCTCTTGCCTATAACCCCAGGACTCAGGAGGCTGAGGCAAAAAGATTAACATGAATCCAAAGCCAGCTGGGCTACGCAGGGAGACCCTATCCCTGAAAAAGAATACAAAGAGAAAAAAAAATAGAAATAAAAGCTTCTGAGGCTCACCTATGGAAGAGTTGGAGCCTGTTGCAACAAAATAAAATAAAGTTATTCATTGTAGCACATGCCTACAGTCCCAGCACTCAGGAAGCACAATGATCAGAACCCCAAGGCCAACCTGGGCTATAAGACAGTCCCCATCTCAAATAAGTAAGTTCTGAGGGTGGGCACATGACACAACCTGTTGTGAGTAACACAGACAACGTGCTTAGAAGACATGAAGACACACCATACCAGAGCAAGATGTGACAGTGTTAAGGGAGCATCAGGAAGGACCTCAGGAGCAGCCTCAGGCTTCCAGCCTGCAGCACCAGGAGAAAACAAAAGTGTGCCATTCACACCAGGCACTCTGTCACACTTGCTTCAGATCATGACCATCCTGGACACCAATACCCACCCCAGTCTGCCTTCTTTCTCCAGATATGAGAGCACATGAGTCACTTACAATCCCATTAGCAGTATGTCACTGTCACAAGAATGTGAAATTCTTCTGGCAAATGGTCCTGAGTCCTGAGCCCTGCATCCGGTCGTAAATGGGTGCGTTCCTTGTTGAAATGGCACTTGTAGCCCTCTGTTTCCCGGAGTCCTTGGCAACAGCCCAAATCATGTTTGAAATAGGAAAAGGCAGCTTGGTTTAAAGACCCAGTCTTCTCAGGCGTCTCCTTGATTTATGAGAAACTGGCATTAAACAGTTGAATAACAGTGGCCTGCCATTCACCTGTGTGTGGCTAAGAGGCTAATAACCCACACATTCATCTCTATTGTGATGGCGTGAGCCTACCCCACCCTTCTTCGAAGTAAAGACGTGTCATGTTGTTCCAAATGTCCTTTGGCTGAGTGTGTTAAGTGGGTCCAAAAAGGCAATCGTGTATATTATCTTTTCTAAGGAAATTCTTGTATATTATTTTAACTCAAAACATTTTTTATACACAATGACTACTCAGAGACTTAAAAAATCAAGGCTCTGTCAGCTGGCACAGCTGGCAGTCTGCTGCCTTCCGATGTGGCCCTCCCTAATTGCCAGTGGAAGCAGGTGGGGTACACTGTTCCCCTGAATTTAGGCCAAGCAGAAGTGCAGTTCCCCAGGCTTCAGAAGGAAGCCCTGCTTGAGGCCATTCCTGTTTTGTCTCCCTGGGATTCAAAGCTAATTTCCAAGCCTTTCCCTGACTTTACTTGAAAAGGTTGGGACTGGGCTTCACAAACCAAAGCCAAGCAGTGCAGCACTTCCAGGGAAGCCTGTTACAAGGGATGACCTCATGAGAGGAGAGCTAATATTTGCTTCCTAATTTCCCAGGGGAAAGCTAATCTTTGGAAGCACAGAGCCTCTGGAGGCCAATAAACTTGAGAGCAGAAGAAGGAGATTGTTCCATTGTTGCCCCTGTGAAATGGAGTTTGTTTTTCTTGCTATTCTTTTTCCCTTCAGGAAAGCTCCACCTCGCCTGGGGAGACCTTACAGATCACCCTAGCACCCCAGGTTCTGGTTTTCCCCCCATTGTTCCCACTGCCTTCTTAATCGCCACCATCTCTGTCAAGTTCAATGCCAGCCTTGTTCCATGTGCTCCTTCCCACTTTGCCCCAAGTTCTCATAGGGTTTGTCACCAGCTTATACTGGTGAGCCTGAGGCCAGCAGTGGGGTGCTAGGGTGACATCAGGCAGCCAGCATCCCAGTCACCCTCGAGGAATTGCATGTCCCATCTGTCTGCCTGCAAGGGAAGTGCTTGTTACACAGCCTGACCTGGTGTTGAGTCAGGCTACAGAGAGCATCCCGCTAGACCAGTGCTAACCCTGTAGGAAAGGTTGCAAAATTTCCAGCAGAGAGCCTGTTCAGGTAGGAGGAAGGGGTGGCTCCTGTGGTGTAGGTTGCCCAGAAAGCCAGCCCCGCAGCAGGTAGAGGCTGCCTGTTCCTGGAGGAGGTGAAAACAGCCCTCCCCAAGCCTCCAGACCTTTCCCTGCCGGCCTAAAAGAGGTGGCCTCACTTCCTGCTTATCAAGGCCAGGAGAGTTAAACCCTGAAGCAGAGAATAATGGTTGAGATCTTGCCCAGTTCAGGAACTTAAATCCCAGAAGCAAGATGGAGCAGGTAGCCAGGTCCCTGGTGACATGAGAAGCCCAGATCTCCACACCAAGCCTTCAACCTTCCTGTGCCGCTGACACCCTTGTGAGCTCAGTGTGTGTGTCTGCTCCTCCCCAGACCTGCAGACACACAACTTCTGTGCTTACAGACTGTGTGGAAGAAAGTTCCTCAGCCTCATTTCACCCAGTTTTTCTTTATTCCCAGCAAGGAGTCATTCTTCCTCCCTACCTTCCTACCTTCCTTCTTTTCTATCTATTGCTAACAAAAGGGAAAAAATATCATTTGAAATAAAATATACAGCCCAAAAGAGCTAAGGATATAGGGCTGAAGGGGACACCAAGGCGGTCCTGGAATAGGAAAATCTATCTCTAACTACTGCCCTTCGGCAAAAGAGGAAAGATCCTGTAAGCTGGAATCAGCAATCTTTCTTTCTTCCTTCCATTTTTTTTTTTTTTTTTTTTTTTTTGAGACAAACTCTCATCTGGAGATTACTAACTTACTCTTGTACACCAGGCTGGCCTCAAACTCACAGAGATCCACCTGTCTCTGCCTCCTGAGTTCTGGGATTAAAGGTGTGCACCACCAACGCCCCGCTGTTTGTGTGTTTTTTTAAGATTAGAAAAAATGTACTTTACCAGCATGGGTATTTTGCCTGCATGAATGTCTGTGCACAACATATGTTTCTGGTGCCCATGGAGATCAGAAGAGGCACTCAGATTTACCACACAGCTTCACTCGCCACAGAATTCCACCCAGGGAGCTTGGTGAAACTGTGTGTGTGTGTGTGTGTGTGTGTGTGTGTGTGTGTGTGTGTGTGTGGTTCTAAAACCACGTGGGCATTCTAAGGAACTACAAGGTAGGAAGAGTCAGAAAGTCAGCACAGTCAAAGTTTATTCAAAGAGGACTATTTTATTGGAGTTTAAAAGAAAGTCCCTGAAAGAAAAGCCATTTGAGATAAGCCTGCATGGTGCTCAGCCACACGATGGACAAGCAGAGACACTGAAGGCACCCAGAAAGGTAGACATAGAAATGCAAGTGGAAAAGTTGGGAAATATCAAATCACACTGTGAACCCTAAGTTTGCATTTACATTAATTAAATAAAATTAACCTTGGGTCAGGAGGTTGAGCATCAGCGGGCATCTGGAAAAGATAGAGAAGTAGTAGGAAGGGATTTGGAGTGAGGCAGATTTTTTTGTTTGATAGAGTGGAAAGATACGCTCTTTGGGAGACGCCAGCAAGCAGAGAAGGTCAGCTAGCTGCTATTCAACCTCTCTGATCTAGCAGGTTTTCACCCCAGGCTTGAATCTTGAGTCTCATTTATAAATAGAATGATAGAGGTTTAGTTAAACTGCCTTTAGCATCAGTGGCAGAGCAGGTTGTAGGGAGAGAGTTCCCTCCATGCTGCAGCCTCAGAAGCAGGCTGGTAACTACAGAGTCACAATGGTTGTCTGAAATGGCAACAGATAAGGCAAAGCCACTGAGCTAAAGATAAAAAACAGGAAAAGTTGCATCTTTGTCTCTAATGTGAATGAAGCCAACAGAACTTCAAGGTGACTTTAAAAGCTACAGTGGGGGTGGGAATGGGTGTCAGGAATTCTGGGAAGAAAAAGCACAATCTTGTCTTTTTAGAAGGATAATTATGTCGCCTGACTTTTAAAGTCAGGCCACCTTCTCAGGAACAGTCTCTCAGCCAGGTGCTTGACAGCCAGATTGAATTAGTCTTTTTCGGTTTTTGTTATTGAAGCATTAGATCTCCACCTTGACCTTCATTCACTGCTGCCATGTCTCTCTGTCCCCACACCTGGCCAACACTGCAGCTATCCCTTACCAGCCTTTCCAGGGTCTTGGTTCCAGGCAGGCTGAAAATATGAAGTGGAAAATTCCAGAAATGCACAGTCATGTTTTATTGATACTTACTATTCCAGACAAAGTCAATCCTACCAGTTAAAAATAAGATCACTATCACAATCTAAAGCCACATTTGAAGCAAGCTTTAATTCAATACTGGCCCGGAGGATGGGCTCTGAGCAGGCCCATCTCTGGGTTTCTGGAAAACAGGCATGCATCACATTTTGCAGGGGCTTAAAAGGTTAAAACCATGGGGTCACTGTGTTTTCCATCAGGTCCAATCAGGATATGCATATCTCCTGACTATTCCCTGCCTATGTGCCTCCTGCCCACATGTGATCAAGCACATCCAGGGTAGGTGGGTCAAACACGACAAACAGGAGCACATTCTTAACTGCAAACAGAACTCTTAGCCTGCCAGGTGCATTTTTGCCATTTTCTTCTCACATGTGGGCACATCTCGAATGGTCCTCTCCACTTGGCCTTAAATTGTGCAGCCACAATTTAACAGACTTACTATTTGTCAGATCCAAAGTGAGCCCCCGACCATAGCTGTGTCACAGTGGTCTGAAACCGATGGGCTGTGGCTGGGGAAACCTAAACTCTGTATTCCTCAGAACCTTGTAAGGTGGTTCCTGTTTACCAGGAAAACCACTGCCTCCCTTATCTACCACAAGTGAGCTACCGCAGGCAAGGGCATCTAGTTCCCAGTGACTCCAGACAGCCTGCATCAGTTCAAGGACCTTTGCTGTGCTTTCATATAAAATCTATTTGCTGTTCTCTGCCCCTAGAGTCAGGACAGTGGGAGCCTCAGAGGGTTTCATGTAACAAAAAGATGAAGGTTCCTAATGAGGTGTGGAACAGGGCTAGTACAGTAAGTACAGTTGCTAAGATCTGTGGTAAGAACTGATCTCCCCATCTGGGGAGATGACTCAGGGGCCTCAGTACAAGCACGCAAGCCTGAATTAATATCCCCAGCTCCCACCAAGAAGCCAGGGACAAAACCACAGAACTTAATCACAGCACTGGGGAAGCAGGAGAGAAAGATCCTTGGTATTTCATGGACAGCTAGTATTGGTGATGGCTTTTTTAACTCGTTGGCTCTTTTACTCTAGGGCCCACCACCTAGCTTCCAAATAAATCACATGGATTCTTGTTTTTTCTTATGAATGCCTGGTCTTAGCTTGGCTTATTTCTTGCCAGCTTTTCTTAAATTATCTTGTCTATCTTTTGCCTCTGGACTTTTATTTTTCTCTATGTTTTTATACTGGCACTCACTCTGTACACCAGGCTGGCCTCAAACTCACAGAGATCCACCTGTGTCTGCCTGCTGGGATTAAAGGCATGTGCCACCAACGACCAACAAAATAAAAGGTTTTAACTTTAGCATAGTAAAACTATAAAGAACAAAACAGTTTTCAAATAAGAATTCATTTACAGCTAGCCAATTGATTGTTAGGTCTCAGAAACCCCAGCAAAAGGCTCACTGAAGTGTTCATTAATGTATCAAAACAGGCCTATCAGCATACCAAAACAGATTCATGCCAGTACTCCCAGCATCACTGAGTACCTGTGGCTCCTCCCAGTACTCCCAGCATCCCCCAGTACCTGTGGCTCCTCCCCCCAGCATTCCCAGCATCCCCCAGTACCTGTGGCTCCTCCCTCCCAGCATTCCCGGCATTCCCCAGTACCTGTGGCTCCTCCCACAACATTCCCAGCATCCCTCAGTACCTGTGGCTCCTCCCCCCAGCATTCCCAGCATCCCTCAGTACCTGTGGCTCCTCCCCCAGCATTCCCAGCATCCCTCAGTATCTGTGGCTCCTCCCCCCAGCATTCCCAGCATCCCTCAGTACCTGTGGCTCCTCCCCCCAGTACTCCCAGCATCACTGAGTACCTGTGGCTCCTCCCAGCACTCCCAGCATCCCTCAGTACCTGTGGCTCCTCCCCCAGCACTCCCAGTATCCCTCAGTACCGGTGGCTCCTCCCAGCTTATAAACCCTACTTTAAACCACTCCCTTTCAGTGGCTGACATTCTGCATCCCTTCCCCTAACCTGATCCTTATATAACTCAGCCATTTCCCCCCCCAACATAATAATGTTATTGATTATTTGGGAATTTCACCAATGCATCTTGATCTCTCAGGTTCATCCTCCTGTCCTTGTTCCTTCCACCTGTAGGTAGAAGTTTCTATCCCTCAAATGATCTCAAATAATTACTCAGAGACTTGATATTAACTAAATTACCTATTTCTATTAATCTATGCATTGCCATGTGGCTTGTGGCTTTAACTGTCTTCCATCACATCTTGTTCCCGCTGACTCCTGGTGACTCCACGGACTCTACCCTTCTTCCCAGCATTCTCAGTTTGGCTGTCCCACCTATACTTCCTGCCTGGCTACTGACCAGTCAGCTCTTTATTAATCAATGAGAGTAATATATATTCATAGTGTAAAGAAGGATTATTTCACAGCATCCCTCCAAATGGAAAAGAAGAAGAAGAAGAAACCATATACCAAGTCCAATTTGTGCTGCCTATATACTCACTGGAACATAGTCAAACTCTCATTTTGACCCTTAAAGATAACTGAGTCCTTCCCTCCCTCACCCTGCCAGAGGCTATTGACTGTGGACAGTTGCACCGCGGCGTCTCTGACTGTGGACAGATTCACCGCGGCGTCCCTGACTGGGCAGATGCACCGCGGCGTCCCTGACTGTGGGCAGATGCACCGCGGCGTCCCTGACTGTGGACAGATGCACCGCAGCACCCCGACTGTGGACAGATGCACCGCAGCACTCCTGACTGTCACCGCAGCACCCCTGACTGTGGACAGATGCACCGCAGCACCCCTGACTGTGGACAGATGCACCGCGGCGCCCCTGACTGTGGACAGATGCACCGCGGCGCCCCTGACTGTGGACAGATGCACCGCGGCGCCCCTGACTGTGGACAGATGCACCGCGGCGCCCCTGACTGTGGACAGATGCACCGCGGCGCCCCTGACTGTGGACAGATGCACCGCGGCGTCCCTGACTGTGGACAGATGCACCGCAGCACTCCTGACTGTGGACAGATGCACCGCAGCGTCCCTGACTGTGGACAGATGCACCGCAGCGTCCCTGACTGTGGACAGATGCACCGCAGTATCCCTGACTGTGGACAGATGCACTGCAGCATCCTGCCACAGTTTTCACAGACTTTCTTCAGTGGCTTCCTGGCCAGACTTTCTTTGGGGGGTATAGTTGGTTTTTTGTTGGTTTGTTTTGTTTTGGTGTTTTGTTTATTTGTTTGTTTTTTCACTCTTTCAGTGCCCACCACCCAGCTCCCAAATACACAGACTTATTCTTACTTACTAATACCTGGTCTTATCTTGGCTTCTTCTTTTTAGCCAGTTTTTCGAACTTAAATTATTCCATTTCTCTTTAACTATGTTTAACCTTTCGGCTTTTTGCCTATCTTTATTCTATGTATTTTCTTTCCTTCTTATACCATAGCTAGCTGTGTGGCTGGGACCTGGTGTCCTCCTCTCCTCCTTTTCTTGCCCCTCCCCTTTTCTCCTAGATTTTTCCTTGTATTTATTCTCCCTGCCTGCCAGCCCCACCTATCCCTCTCCTGTCTAGCTATTGGCCATTCAGCACTTTATTAGACCAATCAGATGTTTTAGACAGGCAAAGTAACACAGTTTTATAGAGTTAAACAAATGCAACATAAAAGAATGTAACACATCTTTGCATCATTAAACAGATGATCTACAGCATAAACAAATATAACACATGTTAAGCTAATATTCCACAACAAAAGGGGTTTTCACAGAAGCCTTCAATATCTCTCATTCTCAACTGTGGGTCTTCCTTGCCCTTAACATCTGGCAGGAACATAGACTTCCACATGGTTTCCAGAAGCGGCCAGACTAGACAGCTGATGGGAGACAGCTGATGGGAGATGTCATTCTGTAAATATGTTTCTCATACTGGTTAATGAATAAAGCACTGTCGGCCAATAGGAAAGCAAAATAGGAGGGACTAGGAGACTAGGAGGAAAGAGGAAGTAGTTGGGAGGAGTCAGCATGT
The DNA here is from genome assembly GCA_030556225.1 of Cricetiscus sungorus. NCBI lineage: Eukaryota > Metazoa > Chordata > Mammalia > Rodentia > Cricetidae > Cricetiscus > Cricetiscus sungorus. The sequence continues at coordinate 40,607,473 of JANBXA010000641.1, forward strand.
AGAGTCCAGAGACAACAGAGGTCTGAGCACGCTCTCCGGTAAGATGAGACCATGTGGAAATACTTAGATTGATAGAAATGGGTTAATCATTAAGACAGAGCTAGCCGATAGGAAAGTAGTAACTGGTCAACAGAATCATATCAAACACAGTCTCTGCCTGTTATTGGGGGCAGGCGTGGCGGTGGGCCCTGGCTGGCAAGGAAAAACCTGCTCTTAACAGACAGCCAACAGCCTCTGACACCCACCCAGTCCTTGCCATGGCCTCTGGCAGCAGCACAGGCCACACACATTAACATGGCCTCCAGCCACAACTTAGACAAAATTTACCCATTTTGGCTATGTCAGTCTCCCATTTGTTTTAGCAGAACACAACTAGATTTGTTTAGAAAGAGTAATAAAGAATGGCTAGGGTTTGGGAGGGTTCGAAGGAAGAAATCCCCCTTTTTTGAGAGAGTGTTGTGTAGCTCAGGCTGGCCTCAGACTCCATATGTGGCCAGGGATGACCTAAATCTCCTGATCCTCCTGTCTATTTCTTAAGTGTAAAGAATGTAGGCATGGGCCCCCGCCAGGGAAGCATCAGAAAAGGAGCGTGCAGCAGCGGCCCGGAAGCAACAGCGGCAGCAGCTTCCAGAAGCTATCTTAAGAACTCCCCCTGGGAAAGAGCACCCTTGTCCCAAGCAGCATCCAGTGCCATCCTCTGCACAAGATACCCAGCTGCATCAGCAACCACCAGAGCCTCAGACTTGCCTGTGATCACCAGAGCTGTGGCTCTGCCTGTATCTGGAGGAGCAATCAATGGAGCCACCGCCACCAGCTACACCAATTGGAGGAAGAGGGACCCCCACCAGTACTGATTGGAGGAAGAGATGGGTGGACAACAAGGTAAGAACAACATAAAGAACAACATATTCACCAACATAAAGAACAATTGATGTGGAACAATGCTCTTGTTCATTACAAAGATTTGACACTTGAATTGGTTTAATCAAACACTGATTGGCCAGTAGATAGGCAGGAAGTATAGGTGGGGCTACCAGACTAAGAGAATTCTGGGAAGAGGAAAGGCAGAGACACAGTTGCCAGCCAGATGCAGAGGAAGCAAGATGAGAATGCCTTACTGAGAAAAGGTACCAAGCCATGTGTCTAAACATAGATAAGACTTATGGGTTAATTTCAGTTGTAAGAGCTTGTTAGTAATTCGCCTGAGCAATATGCCAAACAGCTTATAATCAACATAAGCCTCTGTGTGTTTATTTGGGACTGGACGGCTGCAGGACTGGGTAGGACAGAAACTTCTGTCTAAAAGCAATACAGCACCACAGAAACTAGTGGTTTTACACCAGCAAGACCTGAACATCCCAATGCAGATGAAGCAGAAGAAAATGATCTAAAACATAACTTTATGAAAATGATTGAGGCCCTTAACGAGAAAATGGAAAAATCTCTTAAAGAAATGGAGGAAAAGACAAGCAAAAAATTGGAAGAAATCAGCAACTCCTTTAAAGAAAACCAGGAAAAGGCAATCAAACATGTGACAGAAATGGTTTAAAACTTAAAAAATGAAATAGTGGCAATAAAGAAAACACAAACTTAGGGAATTCTGGAAAGGAAAAGTCTGGGCAAATGATCAGGAACTACATATGTAAGCATCAGAATACAAGAGATGGAAGAGAGAATGTAGCATGAATAATAAAAACCCAGAGATAGGTACTGGGGTTCAAGCTGAAGTGGGTGATCCTGTCATCAGTGTAACTTATGATTGAATACATACTGAGACCGTGAACTCCTGTTTTATATTCCTCTCTAGCGCTAGCATTAAAGGCATGTGCAAACCACTGCCCAGCTTCTATGGCTAACTAGTGTGGCTGCTGGGATTAAAGGTGTGTACTACCACTGCCTGGCCTCTATGGCTTTGCATTCTGATCCTCAGGCAAGCTTTATTAGCTCATAAACAAAATATAACCACAAGAGAATCTCAGGCATTGAAGATACAATAGAGTAAATAGAATCATCAGTCAAAGAAAATGTTCAATACAACAAATTTTTAATATAAAATATCCAGGAAATATGGGACACCATGAAAAGACAAAATGTAAGAATAAAAAGAATAGAATAAGGAGAAAAAGACCATCTCAAAGACACAGAAAAAATACTCAACAAAATCATAGAAGAAAACTTTCCCAATCTAAAGAAAGATATACCTATGAAAGTACAAATAGAACACCAAATAGACTGGACCCCCCCCAAAAAAAAAAGTTCTCTTGTCACATAATAGTCAAAGCACTAAACATACAGAATAAAGAAAGAATACTAAGAGCTGCAAAGGAAAAAAGGCCAAGTAACACATAAAGACAGGCCTATCAGATTAACACCTTACTTACTTCTCAATGGAAACAATGAAAGCCAGATGGTCCTGGACAAGAGTTATGTAGACACCAACAGTAGATGGATGCCAGCCCAGACTACTGTACCCGGCAAAGCTTTCAATCACCATAGATGGAGAAAACAAGATATCCCATGACAAAACCAGATTTAAACAATACCTATCCACAAATCCATCCCTACAGAAAATACTACAAGGAAAACTCCAACCCAAGGAAGCTACATTCAAAAAAATACAGGCAAAAGATAATCTTACACCAGCAAATCCCAAAGTTGGAAAATGAGCACACAATACCAACAATAACAACAAATACAAAAAAACTAGCATTCACTGGTTGTTATTATCTCTTAATATAAATGGACTCAATTTGTCTACAAAAAGACATCTGGATATGAAAACAAGATGAATATGAAAACAAAATCCATCCTTCTGCTGCATACAAGAAACAGACCTTGACTTCAAAGACAGACATTACCTCAGAGTAAAGGGTTGGGAAAAGATTTTTCAGTCAAATGGACCTGAGAAACAAGCAGGTGTAACAATCCTAATATCTAACAAAATAGACTTCAAACTAAAAGCAATCAAAAGAGATAAAGAAGGTCATTTAATATTCATCCCAGGAAAAAAAATCTATCAGGACAAAGTTGCAATTCTGAACATTTATGCCCCAAATACAAGAGTGCACACATTTGTAAAAGAAACATTACTAAAACTCAAATCTTACATAAAACCTCACACACTTACAGTGGGAGACTTCAACACCCCACTCTCACTGAAAAGATGAAAATACAGCCTAGCTCTCTTAATGACCACTAAAAGTTAGAAATTTAAAAAAAGAAAGTCCATCAGCATGTATTTAAAAATCACCCTAGCTACATGCAAAGCTCAGGAAAAAGAAAAACACATGAAATAGCTTGGTCACGATGACTGATTTCTGGAAATTATTATTATTCATAACCACCTAGTTTCTGAGGAATATTGTTACCCACAACAACAGTCTGGGGACTGTTATGGGTCATCCTGTCTACAAAGAAAATTAATAACTAAAAGATGGGACTCATGGCAAGAAGAGAAAAACAGAGAGGACAAGAGCTTCTGCCAATAAGATATAGATAACTCCCTGACTGGAAAGTACATTCTCCCAGCACTCAAGGATAAGGCCACTGAGCCCGCTGGTCCTAGAGAAAGAAAAACACCCTAAACTTGCAGGTGCGCTAAATCTCTGTAACTTAGGAAATCTTACTAACCATTCCAAGTTTTGAACTGTCCCATGACCTTGCTTTTAGGCCTAGTGAAGATAACAGGCTAACTTTGAAACTGGCCTTGTTAGCTTTGATGTAAATCCTATAAAAGCCATCTCAATTCTGCTCTAGAGGTCCTCAGTCCTCTACCCCTGCATGGTGTATGACTGTGGACCCCAGTGCACTTGGAATAAAAATTCCTCATGCTATTTGCATCAAGACCGCTTCTCGTGAGTGATTTGGGGTGCTGCCTTTCCTGAGTGGGAGCGTGAAGGACCATGCTCTGCAGGTCTTTCATCACCACTGGACAGGTCTCTCAGACAGAAATTTAACAGAGAAATAAAGGGACTAACACAAAAGAATATACCTTCTTCTCAGCACCACATGGAACCTTCTCTAAAACTGATCACATATTCAGTAACAAAGCAAATCTCAGCAGACACAAAAAGAAAATTGAAATAACCCCCTGTATCTTATCGGATCACCATGGCCTAAAATTAGAATTCAGTAGCAACACTAATTTCAGAAAGCCCATAAAATCATGGAAATTAAACAATGATCAACTGGTTCACCACTGGGTCAATGAAGAAATAAAAAAGAAATTAATGATTTCCTAAAATTCAGTGAAAAGTACAGCACAACATACCCAAACTTATGGGGACACAATGAAAGCAGTGCTGAGAGGAAAGTTCATTGCACTAAGTGTCTACATGAAGAAGCTGGAAAAACCCCACACTAGTGATTAACAGAACAACTGAAAGCCCTAGAACAAAAAGAAGCAAACTCACCCAGGAGAAGTACATGCCAGGAAATAATCAAATTGAGGACTCAAATCAATTAAATAGAAACAAAGAAAATAATATAAAGAATCATTGAGACAAAAGAGTTGGTTCTTTGAGAAAATAAAAAAGACAGACAAACCTTTATCCAAACTAACCAAGACAGAGAGAGAACATCCAAATTAACAAAATCAGAAATAAGAAGAAGGACATAATAACAGACACTGAGGAAATCCAGAGAATCGTCAGGTCATACTTCAAAAACTTGTACTGGACAAAATTGGAATATTTAAAGGAAATGGACAATTTTTCTCGATAAGTACCACATACCAAAATTAAATCAAGACCAGATAAACAAATTTAAATAGACCTATAACCCTTATAGAAATAGAAGCAGTCATCAAAAGTCTCCCAACCAAAAGAGAAAGGGAGAAAGATGAAAAAGAAAAAAAGAAAGCACAGGACAAGACAGTTTCATTGCAGAATTCTACCAGAACTTCAAAGAAGTGCTAGTACCAATACTCAAATTGTTCCGCACAATAGAAACAGAAGGAACGTTGCCAAACTCTTTTTATGAGATCATAGTTACCCTGACACCCAAACCACACAAAGACACAACTAAGATAGAGATCAATTTCCCTCACAAACATTGATGCAAAAATACTCAATAAAATACTGGCACACCGAATCCAAGACACATCAGAAAAATCATCTTCCTTGATCAAGTAGGCTTCATCCCAGAGATGCAGGAATGGTTCAACATACAAAAATCTATCATATAAGCAAACTGAAAGAAAAATAACACATGATCATCTCATTAGATGCTGAAAAAAACTTTGACAACATCCAACACCCCTTCATGATAAAGGTATTGGAGAAATCAGGGATAACAGGAACACACCTAAACATAATAAAAGCAATATACAGGAAACCAACAGCCAACATCAAACTAAATGGAGAGAAACTCAATGTGATTCCTCTAAAATCAGGAACAAGACAAGGCTGCTAACTCTCTCCATATCTCTTCAATATTGTACTTGAAGTTCTAGCTAGAGCAATAAGAAAACAAAAGGAGGCCTGGTGTTGGTGGCACACGCCTTTAATCCCAGAACTCGGGAGGCAGAGGCAGGCGGATCTCTGTGAGTTGGAGGCCAGCCTGGTCTACAGAGTGAGTTCCAGGACAACCTCCAAAGCAATACAGAGAAACCCTGTCTGGAGAAGGAGGAGAAGGAAAAGGAGGAGGAGGAGGAGGAGGAGGAGGAGGAGGAGGAGGAGGAGGAGGAGGAGGAGGAGGAGGAGGAGGAGGAGGAGGAGGAGGCTCTCTTTCTGTCTCTGTCTGTCTCTGTCTCTCTCTCTCTGTTTCTGTCTCTGTCTCTCTGTCTCTCTCTCCCCTGCTTTCAGTTGGCCACCAACTACCCCCTTTCTCTCCCCTCTCTCAATAAACTCCATGTGGGCGCTGAGTCTCCTGTTTGTGTTTCTTAGGCAATAGCTACAGCAAAAGAACAATATTGGTGCTGAAACTCGGTCAGGCTCTCCTTGAGGACTCGGGACTCGGAGGCTAGCCAGAGACACTCAGGGACCCTGATTCCAAACCAGTGGCCCACTTCCATCTACCCGTTCACTGGAAATACCATCCCACACTGGCTATAATTTGGTAATGTACTCTTTTTCATTGTAACTTGTTTCCTTAGGGTCTGGGACATTTCCCATGGGTGAGTTAAGATTCCCTCTTCAAGCCTTCCTGCCTTCAGACTGCTGAGTCCTTATCGGGCACTTTGCCCTTGGCCACATTCTTGGGCTGATGAGTTCCAAAAATAATTGGCCAGTTTTTACTTCACCCATGGGAAATAAACAAGCCTATATATCCCCTACAAAATAAGTCAAATTGGCCAAAATTACTGCCAGCGAACAGGTAGATTGAAGGAGTTTTTCTACCTCTCTGCTAAACAATCTCTTTCCCTAAACTTGTTCCTGTCCACTTTCTGCTACCTCAAAACTTTGTGATTTCTGCCTGCTGTTGGGAATGTGTTTATGGCAGCCGCCATCTTGACCATGTGGCCTAGCCTCACCCCCCCCCACCTTGGTTGTTTCCTCTGCTACACCAGACACATAGGCAGAGGGACAGTCTAGCCAGCTTCTACCACCAACAGAACCTGTAATTCATTTACCTTTTGCCTTTTATTCTTTGTCTCTAATTTCTTTTTTCATTGACTATGTTATATCTGTACGTGTAATTTAAATTTAACTTTTTATAAAAATGTAAGCTAACTCTGTACAACTTAAATTCAACTGTACTAAGTCAAATATTTCTAAATTATTATGTGTCTTTAAATGGTGGTAAACAATTAAGGTTATAAAGGTCTATTTCAAACTAACAAAATATTTATGCCACCCAGTCCTTCCTCTAAGCTGTATATAAAAGTTAAGCCTCTATTATCAAAGGGAGGTTTTCTCTATCTCTTTGTCCTTTACAAGTGTAAGTCTAACCTACTAAGTTAAAACCAGTTACAGTCAGGCTGGAGGGCTCTGAGTATAACATCCCTTCACAGCCTCTCAGCTTGGATCCAGTTTTCCAGACAGATTAATTACAGGAATGAACCCTCACCTAGCCACCTATGTGCTTAAGGCAAGTAACTAAAGACAAATTTTGTATACTGAGGTATACTAAACAGTCAGACAGCTCTCAAATGCTCAGAGATCTAGAGAAAATGGCATTTAACATGTTTCATTGAAAAGCTTTTAAAACAGAGAGACAGGCCAGTGCTGGCACCACCCTTTTCCTCCAAGAAGATTGATGGACACCGAAGAAGCTCCACCCACAAAAGTGGCAACACTAGCCACTGAGCAGTCCTGCCTTTCATCTCAACTGCTGCAAAGGGCTCTAAGGACCGTGGACAAAAGAGCAGTGGAATCGACTTTCTCCACGTTGCTTGGGCCAACGGTAGGTAAGTCTTCCAAAAGCTCCTAATCCACAGGTCCTGTGCCATCAGCAGAAGGCAGATGTCCTTAAAGCCTCTAACCTCAACAACTGTGGAGGACCTGGGGGTGGCTGTCCATGCTGCCAGCTAGTGAGTCTCTGTTACTCTCTAATCATTCAGGAAGAATTTTAACCTTCTCAAGAACTCTGATGCTTTTGATGACTGGTAGTTTTGTCAGCTTAAAGCAGCAGCCAAGGTTCCAATTGTTACAAAACGTATTTCATATTTTAAGGTTGCTACTGTTTATAGTCTTAACACCAATCATTAAAGTTTTAATGAGCTACTAATCCAATTCTGACAGAGTACTAAACACCATACTATGCCACTATACGATCATAACTGTAACTATTAGCTCAAAATTAAGGTGCTTTTCATTGTGCTAAAATTCTTTCAGCCAAACCATTTCTAACATGAGTATGCTGCTAATATGTCTTAATATTTATGTTTTCACAAACTCAAAGGATTCTTGTAAGTTACAGGGAGCCAAATTGGACCCATCCAAACAGGTCAGATTCACTCCAAATAAATATTCAACCTTTCCCTGGTCCCAGGGCTTCCTTCCCTCACCTCAGGAACCCCTCCCTCATCTTACAATTCTCCCTTCATGTACCAGGACCTAGAAAAAAACCTTTTGTTTTCTAAACCTAACCTTGTCCTCTGCTCTGCTAACATCTTGCCAGGTCTCAAAGAGACACCAGAGTTCCATACAGTCAGGACTGCGATGAAACAACCAGCTACCAGGATGTGGCAGCATCCCAGCTTTTTCGGATCCCCCAAAGACGATCAATGCCCCCAAGTCAGCAGGAAGCAGTCTTGAGAAATCAACGTCCTTATTCCCTAACCTGCCACGCCCAACCCCCATCTTTTTAATAACAATAAGAGGTGGGAATGTTGGGAACCTGCAGTCTCCTGACTCCGCCCCTGATGATGGGTGGGATGCTCATGGCCAAGTCATCAGTATGTCAGGCTTTACCTGGCTGTTCAAGCTTTTACCTGGTTGCACAGGAGACCCAGATATGCATGCGCAAGTCCCCTTTTTAAAGCAAGCGTGCCAAGTGCATCTCTCTCTCTCTCTCTCTCTCTCTCTCTCTCTCTCTCTCTCTCTCTCTCTCTCTCTCTCTTTCTCTCTCTCTGGGGTCTCTCTCTCTCTCTCTCTCTCTCTCTCTCTCTCTCTCTCTCTCTCTCTCTCTCTCTCTCTGGGGGCCCCCCTCTCTTTCTCCCCTCTCTCCTATTTCTGTTGCCCACCACCTACCCCCCCTCTTTCTCTCCCCTCTCTCAATAAACTCCATGTGGGTGCTGAAAAAAAGAAGAAGGAGAAGAAGAAGAAGGAGGAGAAGAAGAAGGAGGAGGAAAGAAAAAAGAAAGAAAGAAAGAAAGAAAGAAAGAAAGAAAACAAAAGGAGATCAAGGGGATACAAATTGGAAAGAAAGAAGTTAAACTTTCACTATTTGCTGATGATATTATAGTATACATAAGTGACCCAAAAATTCTACCAGGGAACTCTTACAGCTGATTAAACACCTTCAGTTATGTGCTGGGATATACGATTAACTTGAAAAAAATCAGTAGCCCTACTATATACAGATGATAAATGGGCCGAAAAAGAAATCATCCTTCACAATAGTCATGAATAACATAAAATATCTTGAAGTAACTCTAACCAAACAAACGAAATACCTGTATGCCAAGAACTTCAAGTCTTTGAAGAATGAAATATGAAGATATCAGAAAATGAAAATATATCCCATGATCTTGGATAGGTAGGATTAACATAGTTAAAATGGCAATCTTACCAATGCAATACCCATCAAAATCCCAGCACAATTCTTCACAGACCTGGAAAGAATAATACTCAACTTTATATGGAAAAACCAAAAACCCAGGATAGCCAAAACAATCCTGTACAATAAAGAAACTTCAGGAGGCATCACCATACCTGACTTCAAACTCTACTATAGAGCTACAGTAATGAACACAGCTTGGTGTTGGCACAAAAACAGACAGGTGGACCATTGGAATCAAATTGAAGACCCTCATATTGATCCACATAACTATAACACAGTTTTTGACAAAGAAGACAAAATTATACAACAGAAAAAAGAAAGCATCTTCAGCAAATGTTGCTGGCATAACTGGAGGTTGACATGTAGCAGAATGCAAATAGACCTATATCTATCACCCACAGAAACAACTGACCTGAGCTGGTGAGAGCTCACTGAACCTGGACTGACAGCACAGAGGCTGCATAGGACCAAACTAGACTCCTGAATGCAGATGACAGTGGGTGGATTGGGCAGTTTATGATGTCACTGGCAGTGAGTCCAGGATGTATCCCTAGTGCATGAACTGCCTTTTTGGAGCCCATTTTCTATGGAGAGAAAAAATGGCACTTTGGTGGTAACAGTGTAGGGTTGCCCAGGGTCTGGAGTGCGGGCCTCACCCACAGACTAACCCTCTTTCACCGGGAGCTTGCTTTGCATGCCTGGCTGCTTATTCAGTTCTATAGTGAAGTATGCACAGGCGGCTCCCTGCTCACCCTCCTGAGCTGAAGCTCCTGCAGCCCACTCCCCCACCCCCACCCCCACAGTGAGCATCCACCCTGATTTGAGAATCACACTCTTGGACTTCCTGGTCCAAGCCTGGGTTTTTCCAGTTTGGGGGGGGGTTGTTTTGTTGTTTTGGTTTTTCTCTGTGTAGGCCTGACTGAGATCAAAGGTGAGCTACCACACCTCGATCAGTGGCACATTTTATTGATCCACTCACCAGGTGGCTTATGCCTTTGGCTATTGTGAAAAATGCTATTGTGGGCATAGGGCAGGTGCCTCTAGGGGTGCTGAACATAAATGTCAGCACAGGCTTTCTGTATTCAAGATTGCAGTCATCACAGATTTCGAGTAACAATCTAAACCTCATACAGATGTTCTCCGTGTGTGAGTACACACACATGCATGCATGTGGAGGTCAGAGGTCAGGCGGCATGTCTTTCTCCACTATTCTCCAATCCGTTTTTAGTGAACCAGGGTGTCAATAAAGCTGGAACCCACCAATTGACTACAGACTGGCCGGCCAGTGGGGCCACAGAGCTTTCTGTCTCTGCCTCCCTGGGTACTGGTGTACTGTCATTTCCCAGCTCTTTACATGGGTGCTGGGGACATGAACTGCGGTCTACACGCTTGCACTTTATTGACTGAGCCACTCCCCAATCCACCCTCTGAATACAAAATAAATAAAACTAACAGCCAGTCCTTGCACACCCAATACACTTACCTTTCATCCGCCATTGAGAGGCAGTGGGAAATTGCTCTTGGCTGTTTTGAACCAGACAGCTCTCTCATCCACTAGAGCCTTCTCTCACTGGACACTCAGAAGGAAGGTGCCCCCGTATGAGACCAGATTTCAAAATTGCTCCAGCAAAGTTAGGCCCAAAGACCACCTTGGATTACAGGGCAGAAAGCATAGCTTACAAGACCAGAATCTTGGGCTAGCATGAAGACCTCCTCAGGTCCTGCCCCTGCTGCCCTGCTGGAACTCCAAACACTCGTAAGGCCTCTGTCACAAAGGGGAAGAGGAGGGGAGGGGGCCACCTGGCGCAGAGCAGGAGGAAGGGAAGGAAACAAAGACCTCTTCGAGGGGCTTCACTTTAGGGGATGTGGACAGCAAAAAGAAATTGCTTGACTTTAGCAACTTCTTTGACCCTTTCTGGGCCTCCCACAACGATGATACTGCAGCTGACTGCTCTGAAGAGTGCATGCCAATGAAGGGCCTGGGTGGGGTGGCTCTGTACCCCAGCTTGATGCCCCTGGGCTTGCCAGACCCGGAGTCCCCATAGCCTAGAACTAAAAGCAAAGGCAAATGCTCGTGCCGCCCGGCAGATCCTATCCCTATTGATGAGCGAGCGCCGCCCTCTAGTGGACAGATGAGGACCAGCCTGGAGCGGCCGGCCTCGTTTCTACTCAGGTGCTGGATCTGTGTGGAGTCAGAGGAATGAATTTTGAATAGGAGAGAGTTGAACTACGTTGCCTCCAAAAGTCATATGGAAGTCCTAAACCTTGGTGCTATGGAATGTGACATTATCTTTAAGGAAGTATTCCATCAAAATGGTGCCTTGAAAGCAGCAATCAAGACTGCTGGTGACAGAGGCAGGTGAAGTCTGAGTTCATGGCCAGCCTGGTGTATAGTGAGAGTTCCAGAACAGCCAGAGAAACACAGAGAAACCCTCTGTGAAGAAGGGAGGACAAGACACGACGATGAAGAAGACAGGCATTAATGTCTTCGGATTGTGTTGTGTTAGAATGTTACCCGTGGTGTGGTGGCACAGGATGGAAACTCAATATGCAGAACAGGCTAGCTGTGTCGAGATTAAAGCATGTGCCACCATACCCTGAGTTGATGTGCACCAACACTCAACTAAAATGCAGATTTGTGTACCTATTTTCTATAGAGCCATATATTTGGGATCACATAAAAATTTCCTAGGTGTGGGAAGTCATGCATAGGGAAGATGAAGAAGGCCTGGCTGAAGCCACACATGGTTTCCGTTCTCTCAGGGACAAAGTTAATATATAAGGACAGCAATGGTGACATTAGCAGACACCAGGCTCCAGAGCCAGGCGGAGTGTACCCGTGACTAGCAGCCTCATGCAGTGCCATCCGAGGCTGGGGGTGGAGGCAGAAAGAGCAGAGGTTCATGGTCATCCTCAGCTGCATGGTGAGTTTGGGACCAACCTGGGTTACATGGTACTCTGCCTTAAAAAAACAAAATCAAGAGCAGCAAACCTGGCCCCTCCAATGGCCTCAGAGCTGAAGGCCTCAACCCTGGAAGGAGGGCTTCCAGACAATGGACACACCTGGTGGAAAGCCACACATCTTTTGAGAGAGGCAGATGGAGGGGGAGGTACTGCTTGGGGGTTGGGTTTTTATGTCTCTTGCATTCTCCAGAAGCACCCAGAAGCCAGAGGTGGAGGATGAACCCAAAAGCCAACGGATAATATTTAGAATCTGACAAGGTGGTGCAGTGTCCATGGGTCCCCAAAAAAGAGATGGGGGCTGCTGGCCATGGGTGTTGGAGAGCAAATATGGAGGGGAAGGGCCAGCTTCAGTGGGGATCAAAGCAAGTTCTGCAGGAAGAGGGGCCAGGAGAGGAACCAAGTCTGTGAGTGCCCCAGGGTCTGAGGATACAAAATCCTGGTTCAATACAAAGAAGACACTTGAAAGGCAGTGGTGGTGCACACCTTTAATCCCAGCACTCGCGAGGCAGATGCTGGCAGATCTCTGTGAGTTCAAGGCCAGCCTGGTCTACAGAGTGAGTTCCAGGACAGCCAGAGCTACATAGAGAAACATTGTCTGGAAAAACAGGAAGGAAGGAAGAAAGGAAGGAAGGAAGGAAGGGAGGGAGGGAGGGAAGGAAGGGAGGCAGGGAGGGAAGAAGGGAGGGAGGGAGGGAAGGAAGGAAAGAAAGGAGGGAGGGAGGGAAGGAAGGAAAGAAAGGAGGGAGGGAGGGAAGGAAGGAAGGAACGAAGGAACGAAGGAAGGAAGGGAGGATGAAAGGACGGATAGACTAGGACAAGTGTCATAGGCATGCTCAAAGGGCTGTCTACAACTGATAGGAAGGGCTAGGGTGAGGGGGTTCACCTAGCATGCCTGAGTTCATCCTCACCACTGACAAGAAAAATAGCAAAAGAACTAGGGAAAGTGTGGCCATTCTTGGACTGTGTTTAGACAACAACAGGGATCTTTTTTCCCCCAGACATCTCTTGCAGGTGAGCAAGAGACAGCAGGTGAGGATGACCTTGTTGTGCTCAGATTCTGGACTCCCCAAAACCACCAAGAGACAGATCTGATGAAAAATCAGTCTTTATAGTTACCAGTTAACTTGGGCCCTCTGTCCATCTAACATGGTGGGTGGAGTAAGAAGGACCTGGAGCAGCAGTGGGGCAGGGCATATGTTGGCAGCAGGGCAAGGGGGTGTCTGGGGGTCTGCTAGTGGCATAGTATCAGTCTCAGGATTGGTACACCATTGGGTTGAGGCAACCTGTCCTGGGTTGATTGGTCAGCTGCAGCTACAGAAAGGTTGCTATTCCTGGAAGCCATCCAAGAGCTGTTGATACCTACTGCATTCCACTATTATCAGTAAAGCACATCCAGAGTCCGCCAGCTAACTTCTGATTGGTTCCTTACCACATGGCGTGTATCTAGCTGCTTCTTCCCAGTAATTAGGGCAAGCTTAATCAAGATCAGGGAGTTTAGCACACCCTGCGGAGTCAGGGGCCTATGTCTTGCTGGGTCTTTTCTGCAGCCTGTCATGGCTGCCAAAGCAGGAGGCTGGGTGAGGTCTGGGCCCTTAACTCCAGCATACACCTCCCTAGCACTGTAGTACTATGAAGCATTACTATGCCGGGTTTTTTTGTTTGCTTGCTTGCTTTGCTTTCTTTGAAGCAAAGGTTCCCTGGCTATTCTGGAACTAAAAGAAATCTACCTGACTCTGTCTCCCGAGTGCAGGAATTAAAGGCATGTTCTACCACAAATGGCAAAGTTATTTCTTTAATTTAAAAAAAAGAAGGTTTTAATAATTCCAAAATGAGTTGAAAGACTTTAGAAACAGTGGAGATTCACTAGCAGGATCTAAATTAGTGGGAGTTTCCTCTGGTTCAGCTTTCATAACTAGAAGGACATGAGACAGAAAAGAGGAAGAGGAAAGAGAATGTTTAGCAGAGAGGTAGAAGAAGGCTTGGCTATATGGTAACTCCTTCCATCTACTTGTCCACTGGCAATAGTTGGAAAGGTCCTATAAAATATCAGGATCTAAAGAGCCATTAGGCAGCCAATTTGATTTAATATCTAGAGGGTATTTAGGTCATTTCTTGGTACAGAGGTGAGTCTAGGGGCCTTCACGAACGGTATTAGGCGAAGCAATTTTAGGTTCCCTAACAGGCATCCCAGTGGAGTGGATGGGCTTATATTTTATATATATATATATATATATATATATATATATATATATATATATATATGTCAATTTATTTCCCATGGGAGAAGCAGAGAGATCCAATGGCTATTAAACTGAGGCTCAAAATCCTAGCACAGGTCATTTTTACAGCTTGTCAACTGAAAAAAACAAGGGCAGAGTAGACACTAGAGTCCAAGAGAAGACAGTAATCATTACTGCTGAAGGAATAAGCCCAAAGGCGAGGGCACTGCCCAGTGAGGGTGTTACCTGTGGAAAATTTACCAGAGATGATTGTCAACAAGAGGGACCAGCCATAGCCCTGAAGGCAGTGACTGGAGGTGCCCCCACTTCTAGGAACACCAGAAGGGGGCCGGATGCTCAACAGTCACTCCCACAGGTTCAAGGAAACATTCACACTCATCAGGAAAAGGGTGTCCTTACCAATTGTAGCCGGTGTTGTGTGGGATCCCAGCAGATGGGGAGACAGAAAGTGGACTGTCAGTCCAGCTCAGGGTCTCCAAGTGTCTCAGGCCACCTGCCCACTGGTGGCAGGTGGAGACTAGTGAGTTTCATGGCACCAAATGTTGTTTTTCTGCAGCATTGGTGGTAAGGAACAAACCATACAACTCAACAAAACCCACATGGAGTTTATGCGGAGGTGAGCAGGTAAGGGGGTAGGACAGTTTGTGTCAGTCAACTGGGAGAGGAAGTGAACAGGTGGACAGGTAGGCAGTGCTTGCTTGAAAGGCAAAGTTTGCACATACAGAGTCCTCACACAGCCATGCAATGCATGATGCAGCCAAGACACACAGGGCCCTTCAAGTAACTATCTGCCCGAGTGCCAGTGTGCATATCCTGCAGATTAACAGGGGGCAGAGTCAGCATACTGCCAGGATATTAGCAGATATTAATATAAACTAGAAGAGAAGATGACAGAGAGAATGGAGAAGCTCTTTCTTCCCTGCAGGTCTGGTAATGGAACCCAGGGCCTTGCCATGCTGCACCCAGAACTTCAGTGGGGTGCAGACCAGCAGAGCCCAGCATTTTCCTATCACGACCAGCTGTGCTAGCTTTGAGTCCCAGTTTAAAAGATGCTTCTATTACCCTTCTTCTCCCAGATAAAAAGAACCCCAGTGAGCATGGTGGCATGCCTGTAATCCCAGCTGAGGCAGGAAGATTTCCAGTGTGAGACCAGCCTAATGTGAAAGGACCAGGGTTGGCACAGGACACACCAAGACAGCGTTCTCAGCACAAAGGAGATTTATTTACCCCAGGGGGACAAAGACAGGGGATAGGAGACAAGGGAAAGGAGAGAAAAGGGGGAAGGGGACAAAGGATGGCCTCTGGATAGAGGAGAGACGAGGCCCGTAAGCAAATGGCGGTTTATAAAGGGGAAGGGGAAACCTGCATTCGGAAGAGGTGCTTAACTTTAATTGGGTAGGTCAATCAGGTGAACAAAGGGGGCTTTTGATTGCTGGACGTCAGGGCTTTGAGAGCTGGACCTTGGTAGTCATCCTCAGGGGGAGGAGATTGTGAAAATAGGCCTTGGTGGCTAGCTTTGGGGATATATAATCTAATGGTTTTTAGCAAGGGGGAGAAGGGTAAAAGGCAAAACCTATCAGCACCATGTTTGCCCGTGCTACAGCCTGTGTATATAGCATGGTGTATATAGCAAGAATCTATCTAAAAAAAAAAAAAAAAAAAAAAAAAAAAATTCCCAAATTCCAAGAGCTGGTAAGGATGTGGTCAGCTAGTTTGCTTCCAATTAAAAAAAAAAAAAAAAAAAAAACCAGCACATTCAAGGCAACTTGGGAGTAAAAGGGTTTCTGGTCCTTGGTGAAGGGAAGTCAGGGCAGAGGTCATAGAGGAGCTCTGGGCAAGGAAATGCCCTGCAGTTATGTCTGAAGGCCAGTCTGGTGCAGGCAATTCCTCCTTGAGATTCCCTTTGAGGATGACTCTAGTTTGTACTGGCCAACTAATCCAGCCAGCACATGACTAATCCCCATATCTGGTCGGGAACTGAAGTGTTCACACACAGGTGAAGGGTGCAGCTATGATGCTTATTTTGCCACAGTTTTAAGGAACTGAGAGGAATTCTGTTCTGGATCACAAGTTCAAGGCTAGCATGTACTACATGGTGAGACTGTTCCAAGCAAACATTGTGAGAACTGGTTTTCTGTCCTCCGTGGCCAGTCCTGCAATCTAAGTGCTTATCCAGCCTGAAGAGAAAATGGCCTCTATTGATGTTTAATAAGGATCAGGAGAAACAAATAGGCTGAATAGATGTTTATTCAGGGAGAAATAACTCACAACATAGACAGATGAACACCAGCAGGTTCCTGATCCCAAGGATGCCTCCGGATGTCCTTCTGTCCCCGTGCTGCGAGCCAGAGAACTCTCCGAGCCCCCTCCTCAGCCTTTGTTCCCCCAGGTCACGTCTGGCCCTGTCTCCACCCCCAATGGGCGTGGTCTATGCCACAGGTCACAGGTGCGGACAAGGTAAATATCTCACTACAGGCCTCAGTCCCTCCGAAGTGGGAATTGCAATGGTACAGAGGCCTGAAAGCGATCACAGGAAGAACACCTAGCTTCCTCCCTGTCCTCTGCCTGGGCCATCTGGCTGCAATGGTCCCTTTCACAAACTAAGGGGCCAGCCTCACCCCAGATTCTCATTCTATCCCTTTATCCTGGCAGTTGTGGTTACCCTCTCAACCACAGGGTAACTCAGGTCCCTCAGCCATGACCACTCAGCCCTCTCTCCACAATGGTCACATCCCGCACCCCCCAGAGCTCTCACATTTTCCCACCCACACTGTGTGACCTGTGACTCTGTGACCTGTGACCCTGCATCTCATCAACAAGCAATGGCTGTCCCAACAGATGCTTCTGTCTGGCTCCTGCCTGTGATCAGCCTGGGGCAGAGCAGCCTCCAAGGTCCCTGGCTTCCAGAAGGATCACCCTCAGGCTCCCACCTGTAGCCACACCCCTCTATAACCTTTTTAACTGCTTTTCACATCTCACACAACAGAAGTCCAAGGTGTGTGTGTGTGTGTGTGTGTGTGTGTGTGTGTGGTGAGAAGTCCTGTTAAGGGGTCTTTCTCTGTCCCGCCAGCCAGCTCCCAAATAATGACTTATGAACAATTATAAAAGTTTGGCCTATAGTTTAAACTTGTTCCTAACTCTTATAAATTAATCCATTTCTATTAATCTATGTTTTACCATGTGGTTTTTTTGCCTTCATTCTGTATATTTGACTCCCTCCATGTCTGATTGGCATCTCCTATGCACCTCGATTATGTCCTCCTATTTCCTATCTCTGCCAGGAAGTCCAGCCTACACCTCCTGCCTAGCTATTGGCCAATCAGTGCTTGATTAAGCCAATCACAGCAATATATCTTCACAGGGTATACAAATATCCTGCAACAGGCTTGTTCCTCATATCCTTAGCAGTGCCAAGGGCCCAGATGTTTTTATTCTTTGCTGTCACTCACCCTCAGACGCTTTCCTTTCTTATCACAAAAGAGCCGCTGCAGTTCCAAGCACCATATACAGATCACATATCCCAAGGAGAGGATAATCTCTCCCTTAACATAGGAGAAACTGCCGGCCAGCTTACCCAAGAATCAGGTGCCCAGGCCAGTCTGCATGAGCATAAGAGGCAGGCACTTCCTCCCTGAGCCAAGCCTGCCTCTACACTGACACCTGACCAGAGACACCAAAGAGGAAAGGACAACACGACAGAGTCAGCGCCTGAGCCAACAGGACCTTGGGAGGGGCTATAAAGGCGGTCTAACTTCCTTAATAAGGGTGTCTGTAGCACACTCTGCTACTGACTCCCAGTGCTTGAGTAGTCGGTGCTGCGTCTTCTCACCCCCTGCCCCAAGGGGTGTCCGAGCAGAGTCACCCGCAACACATACATACACCCAAGCACACATACACATGAAGTGAATGAATGAATAAATCTTTTAAAAATATTTAAGAAAAAGAAGCCGGGCTTTACATTACCTCTATGTGGCCTCTAGCAACGTACTATTGAGCAGCTGTAATCCCAGGACTCACTGGGAGGACACAATGGGCTACAGGAGGTTGTCGCAAAAAGCCAAAGAACAAAAACTGCCCTCTAGAATACATTGTGTGCATGTGGAGGTCAGAGGTCAACCTCGGGTGTCCCTTTTCAGCTGCTGTCCACACTGATTTGTGGTTGCATTGTTCGTTTTGAGACAGGGTCTTATGTAGCCCTGACTGGTCTGGAAATTGCTTTGTAGACCAAGATGGCCATGGACTCAAAGCATTACTTTTGAGAGTTTCTCACTGATCTGGAGCTCAACAAGTAGGCAAGGCTGGCTGCCTCGAGCCCAGGATCTTGTCCCTCCTGCCTTGCCAGCCCTGGGTTACAGGTGTGCCTCCTCACCTGGCTGTCCCTCCTGCCTTGCCAGCCCTGGGTTACAGGTGTGCCTCCTCACCTGGCTGCCCCTCCTGCCTTGCCAGCACTGGGTTACAGGTGTGCCTCCTCACCTGGCTGTCCCTCCTGCCTTGCCAGCACTGGGTTACAGGTGTGCCTCCTCACCTGGCTGTCCCTCCTGCCTTGCCAGCCCTGGGTTACAGGTGTGCCTCCTCACCTGGCTGTCCCTCCTGCCTTGCCAGCCCTGGGTTACAGGTGTGCCTCCTCACCTGGCTGTCCCTCCTGCCTTGCCAGCCCTGGGTTACAGGTGTGCCTCCTCACCTGGCTGTCCCTCCTGCCTTGCCAGCCCTGGGTTACAGGTGTGCCTCCTCACCTGGCTGGCCCTCCAGCTTTGCCAGCAGTGGAGATATGGGTGTGCTACCATATGTGTCTGTTTCAGATGGTCTTCAAAGATTGAACTCAGGTGAGCAAATACAGACTGAGAATTGCTAAAGACCCAGGTGACAAAATAAAGAATTATATATGTATAGGTGCTTTTCCCAAATGTATCTGTATGAATGTTTATGTGTTTATGTGCATGTCTGTGTGTGTCTCTTTGTTTCTGTGTGTGTCATTCTGTGTGCCTGTGTATGTTAGTCTGTATGTCTATGTGCCTGTGTGTTTGTTTGAGTGTGTCCTGTGTTTGTGTGTGTTTCTGAGTGTGCATGAGTGTGTGTGTGTGTTTCTGAGTGTGTGTAAGTGTGTTTCTGTGTGTGTGTTTCTGAGTGTGTGTGAGTGTGAGTGTTTCTGAGTGTGTGTGTTTCTGAGTGTGTGTGTTTCTGAGTGTGTGTGAGTGTGTTTCTGAGTGTGTGTGTGTTTCTGAGTGTGTGTGTGTGTTTCTGAGTGTGTGTTTCTCTGTGTGTGTGTTTCTGAGTGTGTGTGAATGTGTTTCTGAGTGTGTGTGTGTGTGTTTCTGAGTGTGTGTGAGTGTGAGTGTTTCTGTCTGTGTGTGTGTTTCTCTGTGTGTGTGTTTCTGATTGTGTGTGTTTGTGTGTGTGTGTGTGTGTGTGTGTGTTTCCACTATGTCCCGTGTCTGCACATCACAACAGCTTCCTTGTTCTCTTCTCTACATGACCTTGTCCTCAAGAGGAGTCACAGCCATGAGGCTCAGCCCCACTCTGAGTGACTGAGACCAACTTCAACCAAAACTACAACAAAAAATCAAGTGGTTTCTGTCCATCAGGTACCCCTGAGTGGGAGCTCAGGAATAAAGAACCTGGACTCAGGAGTAATCTCTCTCTCTCTCTCTCTCTCTCTCTCTCTCTCTCTCTCTCTCTCTCTCTCTCTCTCTCTCTCTCTCTCTCTCTCTCTGTGTGTGTGTGTGTGTGTGTGTGTGTGTGTGTGTGTGTGTGTGTGTGTGTGTGTGTGTGTGTGTGTGTGTGTGTGTGTGTGTGTGTGTGTGTGTGTGTCTCGCTCCCGCTTCCCCCCATCCTTCTTCCCACCCCTCCTTTCCTCTTTCCCTCTCTATTCTTGCCCATCCTTCTGCCCTTCTCCTCCCCAGTTTTGTTGAGACATTCTCCATGCCCAGATCACGGGGTCTGGTTTGCCGGAGGTGGGTGCAGGCCAGCGCTGGGGAGGTGGGGTCGGTGGTGGTTCAGGAGAAGCTGACCCCAGCAGTGCGGGCTTGGAGCGTCTGCAGACCTCACAAACCCCACAGCCTGGGAGACTGGGAAGTAGGTGTGGCCTGTCCGCCCTCCCCCTCTCCTGGGCCTCCCTGGTCCCAAGCTCCGCCCTGCTGTAGCAATGACTTATTTGCGTATTGAGGTCAGGCCGGCCCAGGGGACTGGGAAGTCAGTCTGTGCAGCCTGACACAGGGTGGGCACTCACCAAGTCAAGAGCCGGTCTGGGGACTAATGGCTGGCCTCTTAATCCTTAGGTCTTACTCTGTTTTAAAATTTTCTATAAAGAATGCATTTTATGCTAAAATTATAATAAATGTTTCTTTGAAATGAGAATGTGCCTCAGGTTTTGGGAGGCCATCCTGAGCTTCATAGGGGGACTCTCAGAGCAGATGGAAAGGAGAGGTGGAGGAGGGGAGGTACAGGGGTAGAACAGGGAGTGGGGGTGAGGCACAGCTAGGCTGGTGGCTTGTGACTGTTTTACTAGCACTTGAGAAGAGGGGGCAGGAGAAGAAGAGTTCAAGTTCAGCCTCAGCTACATAGGTCAGCCACACAGGTCATGGAAAACATGAGACCCTGTCCCTAAAACTAATGAGCCCTCTCCCAACTAATCAATAAATACAAAAGCAAATGCAAGGCTCAGAGGGGCAGATCTGGTCTGCTGAGCTGGGGAGGCTCAACGGAGAGAAGGCATGCCTGAGCCCTGCCCGTGGCCCTGGAACTGTGATGAGAGCAAGCTGTCCTTGGCTGTCCCTGCGCTCCACCAGGTCACCTTTCGGGCCTTTCTGGAGCACTGGCCCCTCGCCTTGGGGTCTCTCCAGCAGCAGCAGGCCTTGACTCTGGGGCCCACTCACCTCAGGACGTTGTCTGCCCTTGCTCTCTCCAGAAGCTCCTTTGGAAGCTGGGCAGTTGGGGCTCACTGGGAAGAGGCAGTGGCAAGGCCCCTAACACACAGCCTCTGGAGGACAAGGTGCGGTGAGGTCTCTGAACATGGTAGGCACAGTCTGAAGGCACCAGGACATACTGTGGATCAGTTCTCCCTCACCTGTGGGAGCTGCACACCTGCCTGGTTAATGACCATGGGGTTCCTGAGTTTCTACATTTCTATATGAAGGATGGGCTCACCCCCTCCACCCCCCCCACGCCACCCCCATGCCACCCCCACACCCCACTCACCTCACCCACCACCCCCCACCCACCCCACCCCCACCCACCCCACCCCCCACCCACCCCACCCCCCACCCACCCCACCCCCACCCACCCCACCCCCCACCCACCCCACCCCCCACCCACCCCACCCCCACACCCCACCCACCCCACCCCCACCCCACCCCCAACCCACCCCCACACCCCACCCCCATACCCCCCACACCCCACCCACCCCACACCCCCACCCAGAGACAGAGTTTTGTGTAAAAGCCATGTGCAAGAGAAAATATAAGGTATGTTTATCTTTCTCAGTCTGGCTTATTTCACTTAACATGGTGCTGTCAATTTTTCTGCAAGTGATGCCATTTCATTCTTTGCGGAAAAACACTCAATTGATAGTAAATACCACCTCATCGTTACCCATTCATCTGGTGGTAGATACCAAAGCTGATTCCACATCTTGGTGAAGGGCCCAGACCCTCACCCAGCCCCCTGCTTTGGCAGCTATGACAGGCTTCAGAAAAGACCCAGCAAGACATAGGCCTCTGACTCAGCAACATGTGCTGAGCCTCCAACCTTGCCTGACCTTGCCCTAATCACCAAGAAGCCAGATACCCTCCATGTGGCAAGGAACCAATCAGAAGTTAGCTGGTGGGCTCTGGATGTGCTTTACTAATAATAGTGGAATGCAGTAGGTTGCAAAGGTCCTTGGATGGCCTCTAGGCATAGCAACCTTTCTGCAGCTGCAGCTGACCAATTAACTCAGGACAGGTTGCCCAAGCCAGGAGGCACACCAATACTGAGACTAGTGCTATGCAACTAGTGGACCCCCCAGACACACCCCAATGTACGCCCTGCCCCACTGCTGCTCAGGGTCCCTCTTGTTCCACCTGCTGTGTGGGACTGAGGGAGGACCCAAGTTAATCCCAGTTAACTAGTTAATAAAAAAGACTCAGGCCAGGTATTGGTGGTACACACCTTTAATTCTAGCATTCAGGAGGCAGAGGCAGGCGGATCTGTGAGTTTGAGTTCAGCCTGGTCTATAGAGCTAGTTCCTGGACAGGCTCCACAACTATACAGAGAAACCCTGTCTCCTGTCTTCAAAAACCAAATAATAAAAATAATACATACATAAATAAAAAATAAAATAAGACTTTGCTTTTGCATCGGATCTGGTCTCATGGTGGTTTGGGGGTGTTGAGAGTCTGGGCACAACAGGCACAACACTGGATGTTGTGAATTGTGCCACGATGGATATAGCTGCCATATTTTAAGTACCATATCTATATGACATGAAAGCAAAAGGATTGTTGGGGACAGGAGTGGGAGAGAACCAAGGGCCGGGCATGAGAGGAGTACAGTGGCATGAAGATGCAGGGTTGTACAGAAGGTGACCAGCCCAGCACGGGGTAGCAGTCCTTGAACCTCCTCCTCCTCCCTACTGGTGTCAGTGATAAAGGACAGGTCATTTCAGCCAAGTGTGCTGCTGGCTAACCCAGTATACGTTTTGATACAACCTTTTTGAAAAACAAAACAAAACAAAACAAAAAAACAACTTTCCATTTGTTCCTATGTTCAACGCCAAGATTATTCTTTTTCAACACGATTAGATTCATTTTATACCCCAGCCAAAAATTTAGTTTTTTGTTTATATGTTTTATTTTATGTATGTGAATGTTTTGTCTGTATGTATTCATATGCAGCACATGTGTGCCTAGAACTGGAGTTACAGATGATTAGGAGTCACCATGTGGGTACTGGGACTAAACCCAGGTCCTCTGCAAGAGCAGCCACTGCATTTAACCCCTGAGGCTTCCCTTCATCTCTCATTATTTTATTTTTAAATGTATTTTATATTTTTGTTTGTTTGCTTTGTTTATCAAGACAAGGTTTCTCTGGCTGTCCTAGAACTGTAGACCAGGCTGGACTTGAATTTACAAAGATCTGCCTGCCTCTGCCTCCTGAAATTAAAGGTGTGCACCACCACTACCTGGCTATGTTTTATGTTTTATTTCTTCATTAGCAAATTTTGTTTGTTTTTGTTGTTGTTTTTGAAACAGGATCTCACTCTGCAGCCCAGACTAAACCAGACGCTCTGCTTTCCCTGACTCAGGCTACCTCTCCCAAGGCTGGGATTAGAGACCGGCCCTGTCACACAGGGCCATCATTAACAAACCTTTACTAAACAACTTAATGTTAACTGAAAACCAAGGAAGCGGCTTACCAGCTGGCTGGTACTCTTGCCTGCTGGCACCATTCCCTGCCTGGGGCAAAAAGCACCTGGCCTCTCCTGAACACATTTGCCTTCTTTGGGTATCAATCGACTCAAAAGGCACATCCCTGGGTTTAATAGCCATTCCTGCTCCAGCCAGGCTCTACAGATAGAAACAACCGATATGAACTGAAGTTCAGTGGCTGGCAGGGCTGGAGCAACCGAAACCTGGAGGGGTTGACCCTGGACCACCAAGCATAGGGCAAGCAAGCATGGCACAGCTCAGTCTGCTCTCTACAGAGGAGACAGGAGCAGGCTAGCTGCCTGGTGCAGGGCAGCGCCTGATGAGGGCGCTGGCTCTCTGGGGTCATTGACATTCCCCTTCACTGGGACTCCCCCTCTGGTGGCCTTACATTGTTTGACTAGAGTTTATTTTTCTTGGCTCTAAGTAGCAAGATTAGTTACACACTTTGTAATTTTTGGTATTGATGGTATTTTTAACCAGTACAGTCAGCATCGTGGGAACATCCTGGAGTCCCCGGCCTGTCTATAGTCTAAAATCAAGCCTATCCCCACCCCCCAGCCTTCCTCTCTCCCCACAGAATGGCTCAGTGGGGTGTCTAACTCGTCCTTTTAGCATTTCAGTCTAAACATGAGCAGACGTGAGGAACTCAGAGTCTCCACAGAGTAACGGTTCATCTTCACTGTCAACTCAACCAGATTTAGAATTACCAGGGAAGCAACCCTCTAGGTAAGTCTATGACTGTGTTTCCAGAAAGGTGAAGACTGGCCCCGCTCACGGGCAGCATCATTCTCTGTGCTGGGCACCGGACTGAAGAAAAAGGAGACTGAGCTGAACATCAGCATCCATCTCGCTGTGCCGCAAAGCTGTGGGTAGGATGGGAGGGGCTGCAGCACACTCCTGCCACCTCTCTGTGAAGGAAAGGAGCTCTTCCTCCCCAGGGTGCCTGTGCCAGGGATCTTCTCACAGCAACCGGACAAGTAACCCATACATCTCTCATCTACCACCAACTCTCTTTTCTTGATGACCGAGGGAGGATAAAAAGGACCAGGATGCACAGCATGTTTCATGCAGGAAGATCAGGGACCAGAGATTTTGTCCTTCTGGACAAGAAAGCGAACCCCTGTCTGTTGAGCACATTCTCCAGTGGAGACCAAGAAAAGCAAAAGTAAAAGGCATTTGTGATCAGCCGTTTAGAAAGTGTGTTGGTTATCCCACCGCTGCGCCGTGTAACAAGTAATGAGAGGCTTAGCACGCCATACACCCCAGGTCAAAAGCCACTGCTGGGCCCCAGCCGCTGCCCAACAGTGGTTCCATTGTATCTGGGGTCTGTGTTGATGTCTGTGGCCCTTGTCACCTCAGGGGGCCATAGGAACCATGCCTAATGAATTCAGAGGGTCTTGCTGAGTCAGCCCTACCCTTCACTGGCCCTGGGAAAGCTGGCCCTGTCCCTCACTGGAAACTGCAGCAAGGGAGCTGGCCACAATCCTCTTGGAAAAGTTGCCTCCACCCCATCCCCCACCCCAACCCTGCACTTGGGAGAGGGGGCCCCACCCCTCATCATGGGAAAGGGAGAACTGGCCCTAATGGCATGGGCATAGGGGAGCTGACTCCATCCCTTGACTGAGGGTGTGGCCCCAGTGGTGTGAACTGACCAGTTCAGCTACTACCCAGGTCCACAGCTAGGCTTTGGGTTCTGTCCCATGGAGGACCTGCTGGAGCTCGTGAAGGGACCAGCCCTGTGGAACAATACCCTCAGGCTCTCCGTGACTCAGGGTGGGCAAGGGATGTCCTAGAGAGTTCCAATAAGGACCCAGTAGATATGGTGTACCAGAAACCAGAGGTCTTGAACCAGGCCAGTGACTCATTGCAGTGAACATCTGCTAGTAGAAGTGATTGGACAAAAGAGTATACTGTGTGAGACACCACAGTTCCTAGTGGCACCAAGACGGATGGTGAGGTGTTCAAGCGGCAGGAAAGATGGAGGAGCAAGAGGGGAGTTTTTGGTTTTTGTTTGCTTGCTTGCTTGCTTGCTTTGATTTGGCTTGACTTTTTAAAATCTTTTGAGAGGTGCTGCAGGGGTGAGGAGAGGATACGGGAGGACTGGGATGTAAGAGGAATTGGGGTACATGGCATGAAATTCCCAGAGAATCAATAAGGAATTTATTTTAGAGGAAAAAGGCCTACTGTTGAGACTTGGGGGATAGTGGGACCATCTGGAGATGGGGCCTTGTTGGAGGAAGTTAGAGCATTGTGACATGCCCTTCTAGCGGCACTGGGAGGCTGGCGCTCTCTTCACTTCCTGACCATACATCCTGCCATGACACTGCTTTGTCACAGGACCAGAGCAACAGGGCCAAATGAACATGGGCTGGGACCCCAGGAACTACAAATCAAAATAACCCTTTAAACTGGTCATCTTAAGCATTTAAAGCTACATCAATTACAAATACAGCAATTAAAAGCAACTACCATATAGTAATGATTTCATGGTTTCAATAGCTCAAGTGCTCATGAATGAATAACTTCTGTTGCTCTATATAGCACAGAAGGGAAACTATGGTTGAAAACTGTGGTGGTCTGAAAGAAAATGCCCCCCCATAGGCTCAGAGGGAGTGGCACTATTAGGAGGTGTGGCCAAGTGTGTCTTATTCTCTTCCAGCTGCCTTGAGATCCAGATGTAGGACTCTCGGTTACTCTCCAGCACCATGTCTACCTGCCATGATGATAATGACTAAACCTCTGAACTATAAGCCACAGCTCAATTAAATGTTTTCCTTTATAAGAGTTACTGCGGTCGTGATGTCTCTTCACAGCAATAGAGCATTGACTAAGACGATAACAATAAATTATTTGAATAGTGTAACAGAAAGGATTCTTGAATGTTCTCAACATAAAGAGATGATAAACATTTGAGGTGATGGATGATTTGGCACATAGTTATGTGTGGGGAAGTATCGCCCTGAATCCCAAATAATACAATTATTAAGTATTAATTATCATGGGGCTGGAGAGGTGACTCTATGCACAGTGCTTGCTGTGAAAGCAAAGAGACTTGAGTTCAAATCCCAGCACACATATAAAATCAGGGCATGATCTCATGAGATTTTCTTGAATCTTGGGAGCCTGACGATCAACCTAGTCAAAACAGGCTCAGTGAGAGACATCTCAAAAAGTAAAGTGGAAAGGACAGAGGAAGACATGTAACACCCTTTTCTAGTCCCCACATTCAGGCACGTGGACATGCATACCCCCTACATATACACACACACAATAATTCTGAGCCAGGCATGGTAACACACACCTGTAATCCTAACACTTGGAAGGCCAAAGCAGGAGAATTGCCATGAATTTCAGATATGCTTGGGCTACATGATGACACTTTTCTAAAAGCAAAGCAAAAAAAATTAAAAAAACAAACAAATTTTAATTGGATATGGCTGAGTTGAATCTGATAGACAAGTTCCCTACCACTGAATTACAGCCCCAGCCATCCCTGTCTCCCAAAAGTCTACAAAATATGGCCAGGCCTGTGATCTCATCAGTAGGCTCCTCTGGCTGAGAATACACTCCCAAACTTTCTTTGTGGCTCCTGGCAGGGTGCACGTCTGTGGGAAAAGGAATGAGGCAGGCTACATGAGACCTTGCCTAAACAAACAACACGAAAGGGAGGCAAGAAGGAAATGAAGAAAGAATTCTCAGCCATCCAGTGCCCTGCTGAAGGGCTGAGAGGGAGAAAGATCCTGAAAGGGCTGATAAACAAGATAGTTAACAAAGACAGTAAACTGCTGGCAGCTTCCTACCCACCTGGCCTGATAGAAATGTCTCAGTGTTTGAGATTTTCTTCCTGCCTTTTAGTTCTTTAAATGACCCTGATCAAGACCACAGATGGCAACACTACCACCTGGACAGACTATTGCTAAGACTGGGGGTCTTAGCAATCAGAAAGTATAGGAAATGCAGACACCTGTGCCTTCATATGTGCTTTCCAAGACTTTCTGTGTGGCCTGAAACTTCAGCTAGTACCAAGCTTTCTGTTTACTGTGTTTTTTCTTAAGTGTTTATATCTGTGACAATGCTTACGTTAAAAAAAAGTCTTACTGCTGGGTGTGGTGTACATAGCTTTAATCCCAGCAGATCTCTGTGAATTTGAAGTCAGCCTGACCTATATAGTGAGTTCCAGGACAGCCATAGTGAGGCCCTGTTTCAAAAACCAAAAGAAAAGATAGATAGTAATAGATAGATAGACAGACAGACAGATAACAGATGATATTTACTTATTCTGTATCATGTATGAGTGTTTTCCTGCATGTATGTATTTATGTGCACCATATACATGCAAGCATGAAGAGAACAAAAGATGGCATCAGATCCCCCAGAATGCAGTCACAAAGCTTGTGAACTGTGTGATGTGGGTGCTGGGAACTGAACTCAGGTCCTTCAGTGCAGCAAATGTTCTTACCCAGTGAGCCACTCTTCCTGACACATAACACGATATAACTTTGGAAAAACTTATAAACTGTTCACTATGGTAATTTTTCCTTTAGTGTTTTCTGGCCACAGGCTCCTGAAACTACAGATCACTGTGCTCTTGTTCTGTGGGCACCTCCCACCGTCTCTCAAATCACAGCCAGTGCCCACTCCATAAGTCTTTGAACCCAAGCCTGGCGCTCTGCTAGGCTCTGCCACCAGGGGGCAGTGTGGCTTGCAGGCGATCGTCACTGACCACAAAAATAGACAAGAAACATCTATTAAGTCAAACCAAAGGACTAGGAGGGAGCGACTGTTGGGCAATACCCCTCCAATTCAGGTAACAGCACAGACTCCCCTCCCCCAGGTGCCCATCCTTGTGAAGCTTTAAGAGATGACCCGAACCCTCCACTGCTGGCATCAGGAGGCTGCCAATTTGCACTGCTCAGGAACAAGCCTGACATGGTGATATGATGCCCCGGATGCTCGCAGGGAGAATGGACCTGCTGTGGCCCAGGTGTGGTCTGTGCTCTAAGAAGTCACCAGTATGGAAGTGTGGGACAAACGGTAACAATTAAGTGGAGAATAGTAACCCCCAGAAAGGATTAATGCAGTTTTCAAGTGACTCCAGTCAGCTTTCATGGGGCTTTCTTTCTTGTCCTATGACTTCTCCTATGTACTTGCACCAGGATGCCATCTGCCACTATGTAACACGGTCAAGGATGTTCTCACCCCAGCCAGTGCCAGCATCATGATATTTGGGTTTTCAGCTTCCAAATGGTGAGGTAAATTAATGTTTTATTTTATTTATAATTGTTGTGTGTATCTGATGATGTGTGTGAATAGAGGCATGTGTATTTGAGTAGGAGTGTGTGTGTGTGTGTGAGTAGGGGTGTGTGTGAGTAGAAGGTGTGTGTGTAGGGGCAAGTGTGTGTGTGTGTGTGTGTGCGTGAGAGAGAGAGAGAGAGAGAGAGAGAGAGAGAGAGAGAGAGAGTAGGTGTGGGGGGCATGTGTGTGTGTGTGTGTGTGTGTAGAGGCATGTGTGTGTAGGTGTGTGTGTGTGTAGAGGCATGTGTGTGTAGGTGTGTGTGTGTAGAGGCATGTGTATGTGTGTAGGGGCATGTATGTGTGTGTGTGGGTATGTGTGTATAGGTTTGTGTGTGTATAGAGGCCTGTGTGTGAGAATGTGTGTGTGTGTGTAGGGGCATGTGTGTGTGTGTGTGTGTGAGTAGGTGTGTGGGGGGCATGTGTGTGTAGGTGTGTGTGTGTGTGTGAGTGTGTGTGTAGGGGCATGTGTGTGTAAGTAGGTGTGGGGGGCATGTGTGTGTGTGTAGGGGCATGTGTGTGTAAGTAGGTGTGGGGGGCATGTGTGTGTGTGTAGGGGCATGTGTGTGTGTAGGTGTGTGTGTGTAGGGGCATGTGTGTGTGTGTGTAGGGGCATGTGTGTGTGTGTGTGTGTGAGTAGGTGTGTGGGGGGCATGTGTGTGTGTGTAGGGCATGTGTGTGTGTAGGGGCATGTGTGTGTGTGTGTGTGTGAGTAGGTGTGGGGGCCATGTGTGAGTGTGTGTGTGAGTAGGTATGGGGGGCATGTGTGTGTGTGTAGGTGTGTGTGTGTATAGGGGCATGTGTGTGTGTGTGTGAGTAGGTGTGGGGGGGCATGTGTGTGTGTGTAGGGCATGTGTGTGTGTGTAGGGGCATGTGTGTGTGTGTGTGTGAGTAGGTGTGGGGGGGCATGTGTGTGTGTGTAGGTGTGTGTGTGTATGTGTATGAGTAGGTGTGGGGGGCATGTGTGTGTGTGTAGGTGTGTGTGTGTAGGTGTGTGTGTGTGTAGGGGCATGTTGTGCTATAAAGTACTTGCAGCACTTGTGTGTTGTCAGAAACCAAATTCAAGAGCTGGTGTTCTCTTTACACCGTGGGTTACAGAGATTGAACTTAGTCTCCAGGCTTGCAGACCAAGTGTTTTGCCCACTGAGCCATCCAGCTTACCCTTAATTTTTTCTCTTTATAAAGTTACTCTGCCTTGAATATTTCACTGTGGTATGAAAAACCATACTAGGGGCTGGGAACGTAGGTTAGTGGGTAATGTACATGCCTCCTGAGCAGGGAGACCTTCGTTTGAATCCCCCAGAACCATGTAGGCTGCAGGAGTGGGGACATGCCTCTACAGCCCAGTGTTGGTGTGGGGCAGAAGCAGAGACCTCGGAGCTCACTGGCCAGGTAGTCTAGCCTGATTGCTGAGCTCCAGGCCAGTGTGAGATCCTGTCTCAAAAGTAGCGGATTTCCTAAGGAGGACACCCAAGTTTGACCTCTGGCCTCCATGTGCGCCTGCACACACACATGCATATGCACTCTCACACATGTTTACACACACACACATGTATTTTTAAGACAACAGTATGCCGGTAACGATGCCCTATTTCTGGGGTGGGAAATGTCAAAGGAGTCAGAATGAGACCGGTGACAAGAAGCCACTGGGCAACTAACACTGCCCTAGTAAAAATGGGGCTCTCCTGTGGGTTATAAATGGAGGCTGTGTGGGGGCCTGCACTTTACTTCCAAGGTGCAGTACCAGAAAAAACACACATAGCGCACACACACACACACACACACACACACACACACACACACAGGCATAACACATATGTAGCATTACGTTTCTCCACTGCCCACCAGATCCCAAATAACCACTCAGAGGCTTTGTATTACTTATAAATGCTTGGCCAATAGCTCAGATCAGTTACTAACTAGCCCTTCCTTGTAAATTAACCCATATCTCTTATCTATGTATTTCCCATGTGGCTCATGGCTTGTTAGCTCATTTTCTGTATGTCCTGCTTCCTCAGCTGCTGGCATCTCCTCTGACTCTGCCCTTCCTCATCCCCTCATGCTCAGTCTGGCTTTCCTGACTAACTGTATCCTGCTCTGCTATTGGCCAGTCAGCTCATTTATTAAACCAATCACAGTGACATATATTCACACAGTGTACAGAGGCAGGCAAATCTGCCAGCCTCGTCTACAGAGCTAGTTCCAGGACAGGCTCTAAATACAGAGAAACCCTGCCTCGAAAAACCAAAAGAAGAAGAAGAAGAAGAAGAAGAAGAAGAAGAAGAAGAAGAAGAAGAAGAAGAAGAAGAAGAAGAAGAAGAAGAAGAGGAGAAGAAGAAGAAGAAGAAGAAGAGAAATAAAAAAAGAATTACAGTTACAATATCCAGTCCAATTGTATTTGGCAAAATTAGAGAAAATACTCTATTATGTATCTTATTGTGATGAGCCTAAAGTTTGTTTCCCATGAAACAGTTTGACTGTTTACTCTTTAACTCCAGCAAAGACCCCAGAAGGGTGAAATTTTACCTAATGACAGGTACATCAGGCCGCCTGGACAGTCACCCGAGGTTTCTCTGCAACATTGGGGCATCCAACTCTGTCCTACAGGCCTACCGTATCTGACAGACTTTCCTGTGAAGCAGGGAATTGCAAAAGACGATCCTACCTTGTCTTGGCAAAGTCTGGCAGTTGTCAGCAATTGAGACAAGGGCAGTTTCTTTGCCCACATGGCTAGCTTTTGCCGCAAAGAAAGCAAACTCCATTTGAAGTTTCTTCAATGCCCATCATCTTCTCTGAAGTAGATTGGTGCTGCCAAGAGCAAACATATCTCACTGTCATGAAGAGCCTTAGCTTATTAAACATTTTAAATGCCATAGTCTGTAGGTCTTTGAAGTGTTTGAAGACCATCTATCTGTCTAAATATATCTGTTTAACCTTGAAAACATACCTAATATGACTATAAGTTTTATTATTATGGGTGACTATTAATTTGTATTTCTTAATTATATATTACATTTTTAAATGACTTGTATAAGTATAATACCCCAAACAAGAGTAGAAATATACATACAGTATAACAAAATTAACTTTAAATTTATATCAATATACTAAAATATTTAAGACTAGTTATTTTTTTCATTTAAAAGTAGATTCAATAATCTACCCTGTTGTTATTTTTTTCTTTGTGCTCTAACAAAGTTAGCCTGAAGATCAAAGGGTGGAGCTAGCCAAAGAGGTATAGACGTCTGTACAGACGGGAAGTGATATGGCTGAGTGGAGAGAGGAATATAAGGCAGGAGGAGACAGGAGCTCAGGCCCTTTTATACTGACAAGGTAAGAAGTGGCTGTGCCTTACTCCTTTGTCTCTCTGATCTTTTAGCACCTATCCCTGTATCTGACTCTGGGTTTTTATTATTAAACCCCATTAGAACTCGTACTACACTACCCTTTTATCCTGTCATTTCTACATCATACCTCCCTTTTTCCTTTAGAAAGAGATCTTCAAATTTAACTTTTTTTTTCAGCTTTTTTCCTGACTATGACCAATAACAATCTGCAACAAACACACACCCCCCTTAAATGATAATAAATACCCTTAAGCCATTTGGGGAGAATGTAGGCACAGTTCCCTAGACTACTTCCAGTTGATTGGAGGTGCTGGTAATCTTTGGGGGACCCTGAGAAAATTCAAGATTAGGGTCAAATACTCCTGACTGGAGTATTTTGTGAGGCTGAAATATCTCAGCCAGCAGCTGTTCTGGATGCAGATTTCTGAGGAAACTGTAACAGAGGCATTTTGAAATGTTGGATCACCGGGGTCATCTGTTTTCATTGACCAGAGTTCTCTTGCTCTGAAAATACATAAGAATTTAAAGGTAACTTGCATATCTGTATTAACACAAGTATAGACTGCATTGTACACAAGTCAGCCCAAGATGATTTTTATGTTTGAGCAGGTAAAACATATGTTATGTGTCTTATAGTGTTAGGATGGAAAAATTCAGCCTAATTCTCCAGTAAACCCAGGAAGCTGGGAGTCTTAAATCCCAAGCTGACGGTCACCTACATTAATGTTTATGTTAGTGAATGAACACCCAGAAGACTGTGCAAAAGCAGACTTCCTGGGCTAAGTGCGGGCTTGGATGCTTTAAATTAATTGGTCCGCACTGGATGCTATGAGGTGATTGGTTCACAATGAGCGGGCTTGATTGTAACCCTATAAAAGCTGTCTCAATTCTGTGCTAGTGGTCGTCGCTAAGCCTTCTACCCTGCATGGTGTATGGCTGATGACCCCAGTGCACTGGAATATAAAGGACCTTATGCGTTTGCATCAAGAGGCTTCTCGTGAGTGATTTGGCGGGGGGTGCCTTTCCTGAGTGGGAGCGCGAGGGACCACGCGCTCTCGCAGGTTTTACAATAGTTCTTTTAGGTTTTCTTATGTTTGTAGCCAGGATGTTTCAGGGGGTCTTCCTTGATCAAACCTGATTTTTCTCAACCCAGAATAAATCCATAGCTTCTCATTTCCTATGGAAATAATAAAAAAAGAATCTCTTCCTCAAAGTAACACAGCATTTTGTTGTTGTTGTTGTTGTTGTTGTTGGGTTTTTGAGACAGGGTCTCTCTGTATTGCTTTAGAGCCTATCCTGGAACTCACTCTGTAGACCATGCTGGCCTCAAACTCATAGAGATCTGCCTGCCTCTGCCTCGAAAGTGCTGGGATTAAAGGTGTGCGCCACCAATGCTGGACACTACTCTATTTTTGTAGGACTTTTTCTACCCTTTTCTTTTTTTTCTCCCAAGCTTACATATATTTTAAAACACACTGTGAGCCATTTAGAGGGTTGGGGGTGGGGTGTTTGTTGTTGTCGTCTGAATCTGTCTATACTGTCAATCTGATGTCAGCATGAGCAAAATCTCTAAACTGGCCATGCAATGTGCTGATGCTCCCAGCTCAAGCCCACAGGAAGTGGCTGGGAGAAGCCTCTATACTGCAGCCCATGTGAGAGAAGTTTAGCTCATGGTGGTTGGCAGCCTGCTCCATCTCTTGGGCTGTTAGGTGACATGTCTCTGCACTTCAGCTATCTTGAGGCTGTGAAATTAGGAAGCTGCATTTGTCTCTGTTTCTGTGCATTTAAAATCTTTTTAAAAAGCTTTCTCAGGGGAGGACAAAGCAGGCTACAGAAACCCACAGAGAGAGCTGACCTGAACAAGGGGGAACTAATGGGCCCCCAGACTGATAGCTGGAAATCCAGCATGGGACCGACTAGTAACCCCTGAACATGGGCCTCAGTTAAAAGGCCTGGGCAGTCTAAGGGACCTCTAACAGTGGAACCAGGATGTATTCCTGGTGCTGAAATGACTTTGGGAGCACATTCCCCATGGAGGGATACTCCCTTAGCCTAGAGGGAGAAGGGTTGGCCTAGTCCCTACTCCAAATGACTTGACAGATTTTGTTGATCCCTCCTGGAAGGCATCACCCTCCCTGTGGAGTGTGGGGAGGGGGGAATGGGATGGGAGAGTGGTCAGGGGCATGGGAGGGAGAGAGGAAGGGAGCAAGGGATGGAGGGAAAGGGAACTAGGATCACTATCTAAAATAAATAAATAAATAAATAAATAATAAAAAATAAAACGCTTTCTCAGGTTTTGTGTGGAAATTCTTATATGGAAATAGCTCAGGCTTATTACTAACTAGCTTACATTTTAAATTAACCCATATTTCTTATCTATGTATTTTCCATGTGGCTCATGGCTTATTACCTCATTTTCTATACTTTCTGCTTCTTCTGTGTCTGCTGGCATCTCCTCTGACTCCACCCTTCCTCCTCCCCTCATTCTCAGTTTGGCTTTCCTGACTAACTGTATCCTGCTCTGCTATTGGCCAGTCAGCTTGTTTATTAAACCAGTCATAGTGATATCCACACAGTGTACAGAAGGATTATTACACACACACACACACACACACACAGAGAGAGAGAGAGAGAGAGAGAGAGAGAGAGAGAGAGAGAGAGAGAGAGAGAGAGAGAGAGAGAGAGAAAGGCACATACATATGCACAGGGACATTTACAATATTGTAATGGAGCAGGAAGAAGCTTTTTGGAAGTGGTAAATGTGGTTTTGACCTTGGCTACAATACTGACTCCTGGGTACGCACAGTCACTCTTTGCTGACCTCAGGAAATTGGTGTGAGAAATGATTTTCTATCAAAGCTAGTCAGCCCAACAAGGGCCCATATTTCCTGAACCTGTGTTCCTTCTCTTTCTGCCAAGTATCCAATTTTATTAGGTTATGGAGTCACAATCCCATGAATAGGATGAGATACAGTCACCACCTGTGTCAGAGTTAAAAGA
Organism: Cricetiscus sungorus; assembly: GCA_030556225.1. Taxonomy (NCBI): domain Eukaryota; kingdom Metazoa; phylum Chordata; class Mammalia; order Rodentia; family Cricetidae; genus Cricetiscus; species Cricetiscus sungorus. Next base: position 40,642,885 of record JANBXA010000641.1, read on the forward strand.
CAGAGGCCATTTTGGCCAGTATGTTCGCTAACCTGGTTTGGGTTCTGGTCCACCCTTTTTGCAAAAAATAAATTGCCTTGACAAATTACTTTTGCTTGGTTTGTGTGTTCCTTTATGTGACTTCAAGATCATTCTTTTCCCAAGAGTTGAGAAGACCCAAACCCACAATGTTGCACTTTCTTTGAAATGACAGTGTTTTCAGGGAAACCGCCACAGTCTGGCATCTTCAAATCTTCTTCCAGTGGACACTGTGTATATCAACAGTTGCTAAGCTGGGTTGTTGATGGAACAGCAGGGGGAAAGTCTGAAAGTTCAGTATAGGAACAATCCTTTAAATCTGATGCAGAACATGTGTAGTGTACATGAGGGCCAGTACATGCATGTGTGACACTCATGCAAGTCTGACAACATGTGTTCCATCTTGAGATCCCCAACAGAAGGAAAGAGCCAGCTCCTGGAAGTTGTCCTCTGGCCTCTCCACATACACATGGAAAGTGCACACCTATCTCTCTCTGTCTCTCTCCTTAAAAATAAATAAACAAACAGAGACTGAGATAAGAACCAGAGTTTCAGAACATTGCATTTCTCAAATCTTGCCAGGTGACATGATACGTATGTGCCTGTAACCCCAGAACTGAGGAGGCAGAACCAGAGGCAGGTGAATCTCTGGGAATTCTAGGTCAACTAGTGCTACACAGTGAGACCCTGTCTCAAAAGTAAATAAATAAATAAACTTTCCAGGTCTCAATGCAAACCATCACCAGAAAGATGGTTCCAGAAAGATGGTGCAATGAAACTGAAGGTTCTGTTGAGTGAAGCTTGAGTGTCACCAAGCTGGCATGGGGCAGCAGAGGTGTCAGAATGCTCCCACAAAGATTAAAGCAAAGTCATTAAAATGCTGCAGTGCATGATTGCAAACATGCTTGGAAGAGCTGAAAAGGTAGCACGAGAGAGAGAGAGAGAGAGAGAGAGAGAGAGAGAGAGAGAGACAGAGACAGAGACAGAGACAGAGACAGAGAGAGACAGAGACAGAGAGAGACAGAGACAGAGAGAGAGACAGAGACAGAGAGAGACAGAGACAGAGACAGACAGAGAGAGACAGAGAGAGAGAGAGAGAGAATGAACAACAGCTCTGGACAGTTTCTTGTAAGATTTTACACATCACTAAAAGTGGTAAAATACTAAAGCCAATAGTTTGTGATGTTACAGGAAACAGGAATTACTAAAACTGTAGTATAAGAAGCTACATCAATTGACATCAGCAAATCAATATGAAATTGTTTAAAAAACTGTTAACAAGAAGGAAAAGAATGCACAAACAAAAAAGAAAAAGCAGAAAACCAAACAATACAGTAACAGAGTTATAGCATAACCATTCAACACATAATAAATGTAAAATGTCCAGATTCATTAATTTTTAAAAATACAGAGACTTTCAGAATGGATTTTAAAAGACGACTTAACCATACATTGTCTATAAGAAATTTACTTAAGATGTTTCATGTAGCCAGGCAGTGGTTGCGAATACCTTTAATCCCAGCACTCGGGAGGCAGAGGCAGGCGGATCTCTGTGAGTTCGAGGCCAGCCTGGTCTACAAAAGCTAGTTCTAGGACAGCTTTCAAAGCCACAGAGAAACCGGGTCTCAAAAAACCAAAAAAAAAAAAAAAAAAAAAAAAAAAAAAAAAAGATGTTTCATGTAATTATTACCTAGAAGGAAGCAGGGGCATGTATGACATCAAGTCGGAAGGTCACCCTGCACCCTGCTAAGAGAATATAAAGATTCTAACCAGTACACATGGCAACAACAAACTACAAAGTATAGAAGACAAAAAGAGGTAGAGCTGCCAAGTATGGCAACACACACCTGGATAAGAGGCTGAGGCGGACGACCAAAGTTCAGCCTGAGCTACACAGTGAGGCTCTGTCTCAGGAAGAAACACTTGGGCCATATTTCAGCAGTAGAACGTTTGCTTCAGGTGTGTATGATTTTGCACCTGATCTCTAGCCCTCCCAAGAAAAGGCAGGGGTAGGGAATAGAATCCAAGCGGCATTTCTGGAGCCCTCTGTCCAGTCAAAGCAGAGCACACATCTTTTCAAGTGCCTACAACATATACCAATATACACACATTTTAAGCCATAAAACAAACTTCAACCGTTTCCTAAAAATTCAAATCACAACTTTTCCTCTGACCACAATGGATTCAAAAGTTGGAATCAACAACAGAGACAGTCGCTAAAACTAAAGAGCACACTACAGTCTGTGTGTCAGAGCAGCCTTGGGGAACTGTTTAAAGGCACTGAATGGAATGAAAACTAAACAGCACTAGCTAGGAGAAACTATACAGCTTTAAACAATATATCAAAAAGGAGGAAGGTGAGTATTGTGGTGTGTGCCTGCACTCAGAAGGAAGAAGCAGGAAAATCAGGGGTTCAAAGCCAGCCTGGACTACATGAGACCCTCCAAAAAAGAAAGAAAGAAAAAAGGGAGAGAGAAAGGGGGTGGAGCTGGGGAGGAAGAGCAGGAGTGGGGAGAGAGGAGGGAGGATCTTAAGATGCATGAAAGAATATGGCAACCTTGCTACAATGAAAAAAAAAAAATGAAAAAGGCCAAGTATCAGTGGAACTGACACCAAGGAAAATCATTGAAAAGTAAGAATGCGCTCTTTGAAAAGATAGATGGCATTGACAACCTTTAACATTGCTGGGAGGAAGAAGAGGAGAAGGCAATTTACTGTTATCAGGCATGAAATGGGACATCACTATGACCTTACTGTACCAGTGTGTGTTCGTGTGGGTGTGTGTGGGGTAGGGAGGATGTGTGTGTGTGTTCCTGCAAGTGTGAATGCATGCACATTCAGGTACCCAACCACACGTATTATCATGCATGTGGAAGCCAAATGTTAATTTTGGATATCTTCTTTTTTGCTCTCTACCTTACTTCTAAAGTATAATTTTCGTTTTCTCCTATATTACCCAGGAGGTGGTTTTCCTTCTGTTCTGACAAACCTAGCTCATTCACAGGCTTTGATGGAGGCCATAGTTGCTGGAAAAGAACATTCTAGGTTGTTACACAAAGAAACACATGGACAAAGCAAAAGGAACTCAGAAAGACAATTTAGTTTTTCAAGGGGTTATACCATGGTCCAGATCCAATTAGTAAGCACAGTCCAAAGCGGGATGGCATTATCTTTATTCTAATGCAGGTGACTGTGTTTCACCACACTGGTTGGAATTAGACCTCATAGTCTAACACTATTGGTAAATTCATATTCTGAATTGGGGGACAGGTGTGTCAGAGAGCCAGGTCTCAGGAAGGTACAGGTACTGGGCAAACAGATACAAAACAGCTTCAAGATGGGAGAGGTTTATGGAATATTAGCTCTTTTATATAGTTTTATAGAAAAAATTCTCATAATTCCTGCCCCTTTACTATACATTTTCTTCTTCCTTGTGTGTGTGTGTGTGTGTGTGTGTGTGTGTGTGTGTGTGTTCTTTAAACTCATCCAGAATATGCTGACTTTTGTCTCTAGCAACACTGTTGCTGTTGCTGTGATAAACAACTGGGATTGTTGGGTGAGAGCAGAAAAACAGATTTTCTATCAGTCTCTTTAGCACAGCAGCTTAGGGTAGCCTGACTCCCGAGGGTGGCGCCTTGGCCAGCACTGATCTGACCCAACATTAACACCAGGTTTTCATCCAGTCAGAGACTCTATTCCACAGAAGGACATCCTCTTATTGGGCCTTTTCAGATTCTCCAATATTGCTCCTCGACCTTGGTAACCTCAGGAACCAGAGCACAGAGAAGTCCCCAAAGCCATCTGGCAATTCCAGCTTATGGCAGGACAAGACTACCAAGAACCCAAGGTATAGCTCTGATTCTTAGCCAAGAAATAAACTGTTAGCTTTCCTTGGGGCCTTTATACCTAGACGGCCTTGGCAATTTTTACATCCTATTTTCATCATCCCTTCTTCCCTTGATGAGGGAGGGAAGCCTAAGTCCCATTATAGAATTGGGACAGTAGCTGACTGGCTGCTTACAGCTAAAAGAAACTGTTGGGGTTCCAAGTGGGTCTATCTGAGTGGGCCTAAAGTACATCAGTCCTGCCATTTGTACAGCTATACTGCAGCCAGGGTCGGTCAGGAAGGCAGTCCCTCACTGGTACTTGGAAAGAAAAGGCTAAAGATATTAGCATTATGAGTCCTATATGAGAAGCCAGAAGATGTCAGGACAAAGGATAGTTTATAAATGTCCAAATCAAAGTTCATTAAAATCTTCTGATGACACCACAAGAGCATTTACCCATAGGCTCATCCTTTTTCCTTTTATTTCTGTCTTGGTTAGGGTTAACATTGCTGTGATGAAACCACCAAGGCCAAAACCAACTTGGGAAGGAAAGGGTCCATTGAACGTAACCAAGGCAGGAATTCAAACAAGGCAAGAACATGGAGAGGTGCTGCCTACTGGCTTGCTCCTCATGGCTTGTTCAGTCTACTTTCTCATAGAGGCCAGCACAACCCACAAAGGGCTGGGCCTTCCAACATAAATTACCAATTAAGAAAATGCCTTATAGGCCTGCCCAAAACCCAATCCTATGGAGACATTCTCTCTCCCTCTCCCTCTCCCTCTCCCTCTCCCTCTCCCTCTCCCTCTCCCTTTCCTTCTCCCTCTCCCCCTCCCCCTTCCCTTCATCCCTCTTTCCCTTTCCCTTCCCCTCCCCTTCATCCCTCTCCCTCTTTCCCTCCACCTTCCCCCCCCTTCATCCCTCTCCCTCTCCCCCACCCCCTTCCCCTCCCCTTCATCCCTCTTCCTCCCTCTTGCTCCCTCTCCCTCGCCCTCTCATGATTTTGAGACAGGATCTAACTCTATAGTTCTGTCTGTCTGGAACTTGCTCTGTAGATTAGGCTGGCCTTTAACAGAGATCTGCCTGCCTCTACCTCCCAAGTGCTGGGATTGAAAGCATGTGCCACTGCCCAGCAAGGTGTTTTTTTCACTCAAGATTCCCTTCTATCAGATAACTCTAGTTTTGTCAAGCTGACATAAAAAATAGCTAGCACAGTCTACAAGACTGGATTCCAGAACGATGTACCCAGAATCTGCCCTCAAGCCCTTTGATAGATGTTAGACTAGTTAGAATTAGTACTGGGAACTTTCCAGATGAATGGCTTCTGGAGATGGAGAGAAAAGAAACAGCCGTCATTTAATTTTTAGGTTAAAACACTAGTGGGCCTGCCTCTCTTGGCTGTAGGCAGGTGCTGTGGTAAGCCTAGGTCTAAAGTCTCTTATCTGACAGCATTTTTCTTATCAGGAAAAAAGTCCTTATTAAGACATCAGTAGTTTGAATGGGGAGGCCCCCATAGGCTCATATTGTTGAAAGTTTGTATCCCAATTGGGAGTCTGTTTAGGAGGTGCATTGCTGGTGTTGGTTCCCAGCACTGGGAAGATCCCCACTTGAATCCTGGGATGCTGCGATCGACCGCCAAACCACAAAAATCAGCACTTGATGCAAAACATCAAGTTTATTCCGGTTCCAGCCGGCTGGGACTTAACTCGTACCACACAAAGGATGAGGGGAGGAGAGCCCTGGGCCCAGTTTTACATGAGCTTATAAAGGCAAAGAAAAAACCGAAAGCGGGGAGGGGGTCTGGGGATAGGGGCTTTCTGCACTGGCAAGCTCCTGACTGGTTAGGCCCAGGTGGCCTGATCATGGCTGGTTGTTGGCAGGGCTCATGCTCCTTATCTGGCACCTGCATCTATGTTTCTGGGAAATGTTTTGCAAGCCCATCCCCGGGGGTCTTTCCTGGTAAGGTCGGAAATACATATCCTCAGACTATTCTTGGACCCAGGGCAACTGAAAATTTTCTATCTTAACACCTACCTTTCCTGCTTCTCCAGCCCATATATGCCACCGTGATAGTAATGAACTAACCCTCTGAAACTGTAAGTCCCCATTTAAATGCTTTCTTCTATAAACTGCCTTGGTCGTTATGTCTCTTCAAAACTATAGCACAGTAACTAAGACAGAAGCTGATACCAGGGACTGGGCTATTGATGTGACAGGTCTGACCATGCTGTTCTTAGAAGAAATATAGAAGACTTTGGATTAGGAAAGTGGTTGAATACTGTCAACTGGGTTTAATGGGCCATTTTAGTGGGAGCATGGAAGACAGTGGTGCTGAGAGCAATGTAAACTGTGGAGGCCCAGAGGTTTTCAGATGTCAGAGGGGGATAAGAGCAATTGGCCTAGGGGCCATTCTTGTGATACTTTGGCAAAGAATGTGGCTGCTTCTGCCCTTGTCCTAAGAATCTGCCAGAGGCTAAAGTGAGAGTGTTGGACTGGTATTGTAAGACACTCAGAATGAGGAGTCTCCCCGTTTCAGCCGGTACCCCCAAGAACTCAATGTCCAGTCCAGTTGATGCAACACGCAAGAGGCTTTAATGAACGGGAAATGTTTGTGCAAACGGGCCCCCTAAGCACGCAGGCTAGAGAGAGGCAACATTCTCTGGGCGTAGGTATTTTTAAAGGCAAAACCCACAAGCTTAGGGAAGGGCCATGACCCTCTGACCATTGAGTATGTGACCAGAGTCATGGGCTCTAGCAAGCTCTTTATCTTTTTAGATGGTCTCACTATTTAGGGTGTGCTAATCAATCTTGCCTAAGCAAATGGCTGTTGCAGCTATCTCTTTGTTTCTCTAGGTCCCATCTGGAAATTCTTTGTATCCGGCTATCTTAGGGCCTTGTAAGGGAGAGGTTTCAGGTGGTTAGCAAATTCCAGGAACTAAGTCACAGTGGCCTTGGTCAGCTTTCTGGGTCAGACTACCCTGCATTTCAATTATTTGGGCTCCATTTCATTTCTTTGCTAGTTTAAGTCTTTCAGTATCATTAGCAGAGATTTCAAGACTGTGTCACGTGCTCAGTGCTGATCACTCACTCAGATCTACAATGAAAATGAGCAAGCAGGGCAAAGAGAAATACAAAATGTACCATTTGAGGTGAAAGGAGCACCAGGAAATGTAACACTGGAGCAAGTCCTGTGTTCAAGGAGGTGGGTGATTTTAAAAAGGGCCTAATGCTACAATGGAATGAAGAGAGTGGGGCCCTTAGGGTGAGAAATCATGCCCTAGCTAATCCTGAAGTTTGTGAAAGAAAAGACCCAAGGGATTCCCTCAGTCTGAAAGACAACAGAAAGCTTATGCAAATGAAATTCAAGGAAGGGCCCAGCTTCCAGCCCCAGCCAAATCACCAAGAGATCCATTCTGATGCAAAAGCAAAGTGTCTTTTATTAACGAGTTAACTGCATTAACTGTTGTTCATCCAACACAGTGGCTGGCATAAGAAGGATCTAGAGAAACCATGAGGTGGGGAACTTATTGGGGGGAACAAGGGGAGTGTCTATGGGTATGCAACAGTCTCAGGATTTGTGCACTTCCGGGCCTGGGAGACCTGTCCTGTGTTGATTGGTTAACTGGTTGCTATGGCCTATAGGCTCTCCCAGGGTGGTTGCTATGCCCTGCACATCACTGTTATGCCACTTTTACCATAAAGCACACCCACAGCAGTAAAGCACATCCAGAGCTAACTTCTGCCAGCTAACTTCTAATTGGTTCCTTGCCATGTGGAAGGTATCTGACCTAGGGCAGCTCCTACAAGGTCAGAAGGCCAGAAACTGTTAGGATGGAAAAATTTAGCCTAATTCCCCAGAAAACCCAGGAAGCTGGGAGTCTTAAATCCCAAGCTGATGGTCACCTACTTTAATGTTTACGGTAGTGAATGAACACCCAGAAGCCTGTGCGAAAGCAGACTTCCTGGGCTAAGGGCGGGGTTGGATACTTTAAAGTAATTGGTCTGCACTGGATGCTACGAGGTGATTGGTTCACCATGCACGGGCTTTGCTGTAACCCTATAAAAGCTGTCTCAATTCTGTGCTAGGGGTCGTGGCTAAGCCCTCTACCATGGTGATGACCCCAGTATACTGGAATATAAAGGACCTTATGCGTTTGCATCAAGACGGCTTCTCGTGCGTGATTTGGGGGGGGGGCGCCTTTCCTGAGTGGGAGCTCGAGGGACCACGCTCTCGAGGGTCTTAAAAAACTAAGCAGGTGCTGAGTCAGGGGCCTATGTCTTGTTAGGTCTTTTCTGCAGCCTGTCATGGCTGTTAAAGCAGGTTGCTGGGTGAGAGTCTGGTCTCTTACTTAACAAGAAAGGTGCAGACGTGAAGGAGCTGTAGAATCTTCCTCTGAGGCTAAGGAAAAGCACCAAAGCCAGGTGCGTTGCCAGGGGGTCCCTGCATTGAGGCCTGGAAGGGCCATTGCATGAAACCTTAAAGATAAAGCCAGGATTGTGTTGGAGAGGTCAGAGCCACAGGATACCTGTCCAAGAGAGCTGCACACAGGGTGTGGAACAGCCCAAGAGAAGGAAGTGTTACAGTCAGCAAAGCTGAAAGGAGCTAGAGATCTGAAGAGACATCTAAGCCCTCAGACATCAGACACAGAGCTACAGAATGAGAAGTTTGCCCAGCAGGGTTTCAGTCCAGTGTTTCCTCACTGAGAGCCCTTTCCTCACTTTTGGAATACTGATGTATAGTCTGTGCCAGTGTATTTGGAACTATGCAACTTTATCTCTTATTTAAAAAGAGCTTCATGTGCTGTGATTAAAGCATTTACTGCAATGCCTAGTGTGTGGGGATCTTGAATAGGGTTGGGGAACCTCTGAGCTGCCATAGGAGTCCATTTCCCATGTCCGCAATAATCTGTTTATTTTTCTTGGGGCTTGGTTTGGCCAGATTATTTCAGATTATTTCCCATTCTGGTCAGGATCCCTTGGATCTCAAGTCCCCATTCCCAAGGAGGAAGTTTCTTGTAATCCAAGTTGTTCACTCTCAAGCAATTTACAGAATGTCCTGACCACTAAGAAGTACTTTGCCATTTCCAGAGTTTCTTACCCTGGTCTGGGCACAGAGTGGCCTGGTTACCATGGTATTTTCCTGAGCCCTTCTCCCACATTTACTGAGAAACTTTCTGTCCTGGGATCCTTACCAATTAGAAACAGTATTGTTTGCTTGAGATGCTGGAGGCCACCACAATGAGGCCACAGGCTGTATCTCCCCAGAGGAAGGGGACTCTTAACATTCTTCTGAATGGATCTAAAACTCTAGGTGAGCCCCAAATTGATGAAAAAGAATTTTCTCCATGTGAAGGAGCTTTGACAGCCATGACAGGGCTGCAGAAAAGACTGGACAAGATGTAGGCCCCTGACTCAGAAAAATGTGCTGATCTTCCTGACCTCTCCCAATCTTGCCCCTCACTAGGAGATCAGATACCCTCCACATGGCAAGGAACCAATCAGGAGTTAGCTGGCAGGACTCAAGATGTGCTTTACAAACTCTGGACAGGCTTTACAGTAACAATGGCAAAACAGTGTCATGCAGAGCATAGCAACCACTCTGGGAGGGCCTTTAGTCCATGGTAACCAGTTAACCAATCAATGCAGGACAGGTCACCCGAGCCTGGAAGTGTGCCAGTCCTGGGACTGTTGCATACCCTTAGACACTCCCCTTGCTCTACCTAGTAAGTACCCCACCTCACTGTTCTCCCAAGTCCTTCTTGCTCCTGCACCATGTTGGAGGGATGGAAGACCCGAGTTGATGCAGTTAACTTATTAAATAATAAAAGACTCTTTGCTTTTGCATCAGAATGGGCCTCTTGGTGGTTTGGGGCTCATAACTTAGGCACAGGTGTGGTGGGATATTCACTTTGTCTGCTTCTGTGGCACTGAACACACCCATTGAGGGGCAGAAGTGACCTGTGGAACTAGGTCTGAGTGGAGGCAGGGAATGCGGAGAGAGGAGCATCAGGTTCCAACTGCTGTGTTCATCTGTCTGTGTTGTGAGTTGTTTCTCCCTTAATAAACATCTATTTGGCCTATTTGCTTATCCTGACCCTTATTAAACTGCAATACACAGGTGCTACACAAGGTAGTGTTTCATCACCTCCCTGACAGGGTAGGAACTAGACCTCATGAGTTCACCAGTATTGGCCAATTTATAGTCTGCACGGAGAAGGAGACGTTCAGGTCTCAAAAATGTCCAGGGGTTAGGCAAGCAGGCACAGGGGTGGAATGTGAGCCTTTTGAAGTATTTGAATGAGAATGGCCTCCATGAGCTCATTGTTTTAATGCTTAGTCTTTTAATTAGACCAATCAGATGTTTTAGACAGGTAAAGTAACACAGCTTCACAGAGTTAAACAAATGCAATAAAAAAGAATGCAACACATCTTTGCATCATTAAACAAATGTTCCACAGCATAAACACATCTTCAAATAATATTTCACATTTCCCCCTTTTGTATAAATAAAAATGAAAGGTTTTAACTTTAGCATAGTAAAACTACATACAACAAAAACAGTTACAAAGAATTATATTTACAATAATCAGTCAACTTGTATTTAGCAAATTTAGAGGAAATACTCCATTATCTATCCTATCTTAGTGAATCCAAAGTTTTACACCTAATTTACTTTCTATCATAACTAGGAAAAAATTAACTTTTACTATTTAGTTTTTAACTCCATCAAAGACCCCAGTAGGATGTAATATTACCTGAGTGAACAGAAATGCATTGCAAGCAACTTCCAAAACTCTAGAAATGACAGAGACATCTGGCTGCCTGGATGTATCTTCAGCCTACAGGTCTAGGGTATCTGACAGATTCTTCACTGAAGCAGGAACCCTGGAGGACTGTCCCACCTTGTTTTGGCAAAATTCAGCAGTCACTTTCCTGTGGGTCCTGCATGTCCAATTTATACAGCAGACTGTCAAGCAGTTAAGACAAAACAAGTTCCTTGCCTAAATGCCTAACCTTGCCACAATGAAAGCGAACTCCTATCAAGTTTTTTTTTTTTTTAATGCTTATCATCCTTTTATGAAGTAATTGGTGCTGCCAGGAGCAGATATGTCTCACTGTCATGAAAAACCCTAAGTTAATAAAACATTTTGAATACTATATTGCACAGGCCTTTGAAAACCCTTTATCTATCTAAAATATACCTATTTAACCTTGAAAACATACCTAATGTGACTACTAGTTTGATTATTATAGATTAACTACAAACCTCATTTCTTTAATTATACATTGCATTTGTAAATGAGCTGCAATGAGCACAATGCCCTAGACAAGAGCAGAATCATATATATAGTGTAACAAAAATAACTTTAAATTTCTACCAATATATCAAAATCCATGCCAATGTAAAATATCTGAGATTAATAGTTGTCTTTTTATCCTATACTCTTTTATTCCCCTAAATGATAACAAGCATCCATAACCCATCAAAAAAAAAAAAAAAACCACTCACCCCTTCTCTTGGGAATGTGGGCATCATGTTCTCTAGACTGCTTCCTGTTGTCTATGGGTGAAGACATCTATAAGAGTTCCTGAAAAAATTTGAGATAATGGCCAAGTCCTGGGCAGATGAGCTGTAATCTTTGTTGCTAGATATTACCTGTCAGGTTTCAGGAGGGTCTCTGTTGTTCTTCAGTTACAGTTATAAGAATAAAAGGTGGAGAAGGGGAGAGGGTGGTCCCGGGTGAGGGTCCCAGGTGAGTGGGGTCCCAAGGTAAGGGACCATGTGGGAGAGCATAGCAGGTGAGGGTGACCGAGGCGGGAGGGAATAATACACCAGACAGATAGAGCTTAAATGAGGAGTTTGTTTAGAAAGGGGAATGAGGGAGAAGGGAAGGGACATAGAGGCACTGGGAACAGAAGAGGAGAGAGGGAGAGAGGGGGAGAGAGGGAGAGAAGAAGAGGGGGGTAGCTGGTGGCCAACCAAAAGTATGAGAGAGCAAAAAAGAAAGCAAAAGAGAAAACAATAGAGAGTGTTGAAAGACCGGGGGAGCGTGGACCGTCACGCCCCAACTCAGGAAAGGTGCCCCCCCCCAATTCACTCACGAGAAGCAGTCTTGATGCAAAAGCATGAGGTCTTTTATATTCCAAGTGCACTGGGGCCCACAGTCATACGCCACGCAGGGGTAGAGGACTTAGGGCCCTGAGTACAGAATTGAGACAGCTTTTATAGGGTTACAACAAAGCCTGTGCATCTTAAACCAATCATTTCATAGCATCCAGAGCCTGCGCGCGGAAGTGCGGACCAATCCAAGCCAGTGCTTTATAGACCAATCAGTTTTCTATAGCCCCGGAGGTCTGCATTTGCACGAGCTCCTGGGTGGGGTGACAAAGCTCATTTTCTGTACTCACAGGTCTTGTAAACAACCCTGTCGCAAACAGCAAAGAATGTGACCTTTTGCCTATCTACTGCCAGGGGACAGGGTCTAATATTTAAACTTTTAGCTTCCTGGGGTCAGTGGAGAGTTAGGCTAAATTTTTCCATCCTTACAGTGTAAGTGGGCAGGGGTCTGACTTTTAAAGAGTCCTTTACTCCTATCTGCAGACTAGTACTCATGGAACCCTGGGCTGACCAGAGTACTCACTGCCTGAGTGCATCCTGCCAGGTAACAGGGGCAGGCCAGTGTAATGCCTGAATCCTTATAGTCTCCCCTGATCAAACCAGATCCATATTAATCTGGAATGAATTCACAGCCTCTTATCTCCTTCGGAGACAAACAAACAAACAAACAAAAAACCCTCTTTTCCAAAGCATTTTTAACTTACATTTTACAAATACATTTTTTTACTTCCATTTTAAAGTTAAGTCATTCTTAAAATATCTAGGTTGGTTTATTTCAGCATCCCTTCAACTCCATGTGTCTCCTTATCTGCCATTTGCTTATCAACAATCAAAACATTAAAAATCAATACAGCAACATATAGGATCCAGACTTCCTGTGTATTTCTCATATTATGTGGCTTTTTTTTTTAAATATTACTTTACTATTTTTAAACTTTCTTTCTATGACTGTCCATACTCTATTTCTTTCTTAAATCTACACTCATTGTAAAACACACTGGAACCTGTTCAGAGGGTTTTTCTCCATCTGGTCCTCACTTTAAACTGCTAAGCTACAGCTGGGTCCATGAGAGTCAAGCCTAAAGCTCACTGCCTGTCCCCCCATGGAATGCCAGTGCCCTGCACCATAACCGACATTTTTTTTTTTTTTAACTTCACTTTTTTGTTTCTACTTATGGTGAAAAAGGCTGTTTAAATGCTTTGCCATTATGGCAAAGTTGTTAAAGGAACTGTACCTTCTTTCTTTTGTTGTTTGTTTCCAATTCCTCATTCCTCGGGCCCTAGGGATATTTGAATCTCCTGTTGTTATGCCAAACTGTAGTTGGTTGATTGGTTTTGTTTTGTTTTGTCTTTATACTCCTTACTCTTTGGGGAGGCCACCACCCAGCTCTCAAATAATCACAAGTAGAGGCTTATTCTTTCTTATCAATGCAATGGCCAGCCTTAGCTTGGCTTGTTTCTAATCAGCTTTTCTTAAATTATCCCATTTAAATTATTCCATCCCCTTTGGGCTTTTATCTCTATCCTATATACCTTTCTTTACTTCTTAATCTGTGGCTTGTTGTATATCTGGGTAGCTGTCCCCTGGAGTCCTCCTCCTCTCTATCCTAGATCTTTTCTTCCCAAATTTCTCCCCCTATTTATTCTCTTTGCCCGCCAGCTCCATCTATCCTTTCTCCTGACTTGCTATTGGCCATTCAGCTCTTTATTAGATCAACCAGGTGTTTTAGACAAGCAAAGTAACACAGCCTCACAGAGTTAAACAAGTGCAACATAAAAGAATGTAGCACATCTTTACATAATTAAGTAAATATTCCACAGCATAAACAAATGTAACACATCTTCAACTAATACTCCACAGCACCCTCCACATTAATTTTTGAGACAGGCTCTCTCACTGGATCTGGAGCTTACTGGCTGACTAGACTGGCTAGCCAGTGAGCTCTAGGGCTCTCCTGTTTCCACCCAAGTTTGGATCCCAGAACCCAGACACAAGCCTCTATCCAACTTTCTATGTGGGTACTGGGCTCCAGATTCAGGTCCTCATGCTTGGACAGCAAGCACTTCAGTATCTAAATCATCTCTCTAGCCCCAGCTCCTTAATTTTGACAACTTAGAAATGAAGCAGATCCTTGGAAAATACAAAATTGCACAATGTAATCAGCCTGTGCCTGTCTGGTGGAAATGGATATATTCTAAAGAGATACTATGTTCCTCTCTTAGCTATCAGACTGTTGAAAGAAGAGTCCCTAAGAAAATAGTGTTCCCCAGGAATCTCCTCCTGGGAAAGGAGATGGCTAAGCCCCTGGGAGCAAGCAGCCAGGCACTTGTCTACTGAAGAGAGATTTACAACTAGTGAGACCACCTTGCCGGAGAGACCTGGTGCTGAGACAATTGTGGGAAGTACCACTCCTTGCACACACATCTTGCTGCCTCCATTCTACCCTCAAGTCAGATCCAGACATCCAAGATGGACCAGTAGGACTCACTGGGTGTCTGCCCAATGTAGCCACATTGGATAGAACTCCTTTCTCTGCCTTTCACTGTTAATTTGGTTTCTATAATTCACATATTGATGACAAATGTCCAAACCTGGCTGGATGGGACACAGGCTGTGACTCCTAAGTCTGCTAACAGCTTATCTAACATTAAAAATCTAAAGAGCTCCATTGGGGAAATCTAATTCTTCATCTTAAAACTCCTAGAAATCTCTAAGTTCCCACGTTTAAAGAGACAACTTATCAAAGTTTTAAATAATCCATCACTTCTGTTCTAGAAATAGAAGTTTTGTTTGAGGCAGCAAAAATGACCTAGTATAAATCCCAGAAAAAGACATTTAAAAAACAACAAATCAAATATATAATATCTCTCAAGAATGTACATACAAAAGTCTTTAGTCAAATATTAGCAAGCAGTATTCAATGACACATAAAAACAATTCTCTATCTGGTCAGGTAATGTTCATTCCCAGGATAAAAGGTCATCAGTGTGATCACCACATTGTTAAAAATAATTTCTGGGTTGAAAAGATAGAGACTAACACTCTTTAACTGAAGTGTCTGGACAAGGCACAACTTTCCTCTTGATCAAGAGTGTATGCTTAGAAGAGTGAAAACTCAGGGACAGGAAGTTCATTTGGCTTTTATTCTAACTAAAATGGTGACTGTGTCTTTTCTGCATTGACTGGGGTCCAACCTCACAATTTTATTTGATTGGCTATTCTTCAAAAGAGCTGGTACACTTCCTTTAATCCCAGCACTCAGGAGGCAGAGGCAGGTGGATCGCTGTGAGTTCCAGGCCAGCCTGGTCTACAGAGTGAGTTCCTGGACAACCTCCAAAGCTACAGAGAAACCAAAAAGGAAAAGAAAAAAACTGGTGCACAGAGAATGAAAGGGAAAGGGGCCACAAATGAAAGTCTTAGGAGTGGCTGAACAAGCAGCCCAGAAGCCCAGGGGGTGGGGGGGCAGGTAATCAGAGGCCAAGTGAGAGGCCTGAAACCCCAGGCCCAGAAGCATCCACAGAAGTGGCATCTGGAAACTATCTTAGTAAGCACCTCTGGGCATGCCTGGAGACAGCATCAGCGCCCTGGCGGCTACAATCTCAGCCAACTGAAACTATCCCACCACCACAGCCTCAACCTCAGCTGAGGAGCAATAACCAGAGCTATGGCCCCACCTGCACATAGAGGAGAGACCATCCGAGCCTTGGGCCCGTCTACGCCTGGAGGAGTGACCACCACAGGCTCAGCCCTGCCTGCACCTGAAGTGGGGTTCAATGGTGCCACGGTCTCCAACTGCATCAACTGGAGGAAGAGGAACCCCCTAAAGCACAGGCTCCAACTATACCAATTGGAGGAAGAGACAGGTAGACAACAAGGTAAGGATACACTCCACAACACAAAGAGCAGTAGAGCAATACAGCACCACCAGAAACTAGTGGTTCTACAACAAGATCTGAGCATCCCAATACAGATGAAGCTGAAGGGAATACACTAAAAATGATTTTATGAAGATGATTGAGGCCCTTAAAGAGGAAATGAAAAATTCCCTTAAAGAGATGGAGGAAGCCGGACATTAGTGACACATGCTTTTAATCACAATACTCAGGAAGCAGAAGCAGGTGGATGTCTGTGAGTTTGAGGCCAGCCTGTTCTACAGAGCAAGTTCAGGGCAGGCTCCAAATCAATACAGAGAAACCCTGTCTCTAAAAACAAAACAAAACAAGACATGAAAGGAAGGAAGGAAGGAAGGAAGGAAGGAAGGAAGGAAGGAAGGAAGGAAGGAAGGAAGGAAGGAAGGAAAAAAGGAAAAGAAATTGAGGAAAAGACAAACAAAAAAATGGAAGAGATAAATAAAGCCCCTAATGAAAACCAAGAGAAAGCAATCAAACAGATGAAGGAAACAGTTCAAGATTTGAAAACTGAAAAATAAGCAATAAAGAAAACACAAACCGAGGGAACTCAGGAAATGGAAAATCTGTTTAAACAAACAGGAACTACAGATGCAAGTATAAACAACAGAATACAAGAGATGGAGGAGAGAATCTCAGGCACTGAAGATGCAACAGAGGAAATAGATTCATCAATCAAAGAAAATGTTAAATTCAACAAATTCTTAACATGAAATATCCAGGAAATCTAAGACACCATGAAAAGACTGAACCTGAGAATAACAGGGATAAAAGAAGAAATCATCCAGCTGAAAGGAACAGAAAATATATTCAACAAAATCATAGAAGAAAACTTCCCCAACCTAAAGAAAGACATACCTATGAAAGTACAAGAAGCTTACAGAACACTAAATAGACTATACCAAAATAAAAGGCCTCTTCATAATAATCAAAATACTACAAACATACAAAATAAAGAAAGAGTATTAAGAGCTGCAAAGGAAAAAGGCCAAGTAACATATAAAGGCAGACCTATTAGAATTACATCCAACATCTCAATGGAAACAATGAAAGCCTGGACAAGTGTTATATAGACACTAAGAGACCATGAACACCATACTATATCCAGCAAAGCTTTCAATCATCATAGACAGATGGAGAAAACAAGATATTCCATGACAAAATCAGATTTAAACAATACCTATCCACAAATCCAGCCCTACAGAAAGTACTAGAAGGAAAATTTCAACCCAAGGATGTTAGCTACATCCACAAAAACATAGACAATGGATAATCCCATACCAGCAAATCCCTAAGAAGAGAAACACTTACAATACCACCACCAACAGCAAAAACAAAAATCGGAGCAACTATCAACCACTGGTCATTATTATCTCTTAATATCAATAGACTCAATTCGCCTATAAAATGACACAGGCTAACAAATCGGGTATGAAACAGAATCCATCCTTCTTCTGGCATACAAGAAACACACCTCAACTACAAAGACATCAGAGTAAAGGGTTTGAAAAAGATTTTCTAATCATATGGACCTATGAAACAAGCTTATGTACCTATCCTAATATCTAACTAACAAAATAAGCTCCAAACTAAAATTAGTCAAAAGACATGAAGAAAGTAATTTTATATTTATCACAAGAAAAACCATCAAGATGAAGTCTCAGTTCTAAACATCTATGCCCCCAATATAAGGGCACCCTCACTTGTAAAGCTTCAATCACATATCAAACCTCACACACTAATTAATAGTTGGAGACTTCAACACTCCACTCTCATAACTGGACTCCCACACAGAAACTTAACAGGGAAATGAGGAAACTAAGAGATGTTATGACTCAAATGGGCCTAAAAGACATCTATAGAACATTCCACCCAAATACAAAAGAATATACCTTCTTCTCAGCATCCCATGGATTGTCTCTAAAATTGACCACATTCTCAGTAACAAAGCAAACCTCAACAGACACACACACACACACACACACACACACACACACACAAAATGGAAATAACCCCCTGTATCAGATCAGATCACCATGGCTTAGTTAGAATTCAACAGTGACACTAATTTCAGAAAGCTCATAAACTCATGGAAATTGAACAATACTCAACTGAATCACCACTGGGTCATGGAAGAATAAAGAAAGAAATTAAAGACTTCCTAAAATTCAAAGAAAAGGACAGCACAACATACCCAAACTTAATGGACACAAGGAAAGCAGTGCTGAGAGGAAAGTTCATAGCACTAAGTGTCTACATGAAAAATCTGGAGAAATCTCACACTAGAGAATTAACAGAACAACTGAAATCTTTAGAATAAAAAGATGCAAGCTCACCCAAGAGGACTAGATGGCTGGAAATAAGCAAATAGAGTACTGAAATCAATAAAATAAAAACAAATAAAACAATATAAAAAATCAATGAGACAAAGAGTTGGTTCTTTGAGAAAATCAAAATGGACAAACCTTTATGCAAACTAACCAAAAGACACAGAGAGGATATCCAAATTAAGAAAATGAGAAATGAAAAGGGGGATATAACAACAGGCAATGAGAAAATCCAGAGAATCATAGATCACACTTTGAAAAACAGTACTCCAAAAAATTGGGAAATTTAAAGGAAATGGACAATTTTCTGGATAAGTACCACATACCAAAATTAAATTAAGACAAGATAAACAAATTAAATAAACCTATCACCCCTATGGAAATACAGTCATCAAAAGTCTCCCAACCAAGAAAAGCCCTAGGCCAGATAGTTTCAGTGCAGAATTCTACTAGATGTTCAAAACAGAGTTAATACCAATACTCCTGAAATGGTTCCACACAACAGAAGCAGCAGGAACATTGCCATACTCTTTATAAGACTACAGTTACCTTGATACCCAAACCACACAAAAACACAACTAAGATAGAGAAATACAAACCAATCTCCTTCATGAACACTGATGTAAAATACACAATAAAATACTAGCAAACCGAATCCAAGAACACATCAGAAAAAAATCTACCATGACCAAGTACACTTCATCCCTGAGATACAGGGATGTTTCAACATACAAAAATCCTTCAATGTAATCCACTATATAAGCAAACTAAAAGAAAAAAAAAACACATGGTTATCTCATTAGATGCTGAAAAAAAAAAAACTTTGACAAAATCCAACACCCCTTTATGATAAACGTCTTGGAGAGATCAGAGATACAAGGAACATGCTTAAACATAATCAAGGTAATATACAGTAAGCCAACAGGGAACATAAAACTAAATGGAGAGAAACTCAATGCCATCCCACTGAAATCAGGAACAAGACAAGGCTGTCCACTCTTTCCACATCTATTCAACATAGTGCTTGGAAGTTCTACCTAAAGCAATAAGACAACAGAAGGAGATCAAGGAGATCTTGATTGGAAAAGAAGAAATCAAACTTTCACTATTTGCAGATGATATGATTGTGCACATAAGTGACCCCAAAAATTCCACCAGGAAACTACTACAACTGATAAACACCCTCAGTAATATGGCAGGACACAAGATTAACTAAAATAAAATAAAAACAAAAAAAGTCAGTAACCCTCCTATATACAAATGATAAATGGGCTTAAAAAGAAATCATAGAAACAATACCCTTTACAATAGCCACAAATAAAATATCTCAGGGTAACTCTAACCAAACAAGTGGAAGACCCGTATGACAAGAACTTTAAGTCTTTGAAGAAAGAAATTGAAGATGACATCAGAAAATGGAAAGATCTCCCATGCCCTTGGATAAATAGGATTAACATAGTAAAAATGGCAATCTTACCAAAAGCAATCTACAGATACAATAGCCATCAAAATCCCAGGAAAAATTTTCACAGATCTGGAAAGGACAACACTCAACTTTATATGGAAAAACAAAAAATCAGGATAACCAAAACAATCCTGTACATAAAGGAACTTCTAGAGGCATCACCATACCTGACATCAAGCTCTACTGTAGAGCTAAGTAGTGAAGACAGCTTGGTTTTGGCATAAAAACAGACGGGTGGACCAATGGAATGAAATTAAAGACCCTGATATTAATGCACACCTCTAAACACCTGATATTTGACAAAGTAGCCAAAATCATACAATGGAAAAAGAAAGCATCTTCAACAAATGATGCTGGCAAAACTGGATGTCTACATGTAGAAGAATGCAAATAGATCTATGTCTATCTCTATACACAAAACATAAGTCCAAATGGATCAAAGACCTCAACATAAAACCAACCACACTGAACCTCATAGGAGAGAAAGTAGGAAGTACCCTTGAACAAATTGGCACAGGAGACTATTTCCTGAACATAACACCAGTATCACAGACACTGAGAGCAACAATTAATAAATGGGACTTCCTGAAACTGAGAAGCAGAAGACATGGTCAACAAGATAAAACAGCAGCCTACAGAGTGGAAAAGCATCCGCCAACCCCACATCTGACAGAGGGATAATCTCCAGAATATACAAAGAATTCAAGAAGTTAGACATCAAAAGACCAAATGATCCAATAAAAAAAAAAAAAAAAATGAGGTACAGATCTAAACAGAGAACACTCAATAGAGGAATCTCAAATGGCAGAAAGACACTTAAGAAAATGTTCAACATCCTTAGTTATCAGGGAAATGCAAATCAAAACAACTATGAGATATCATCTTACACCTGTCAGAATGGTCAAGATCAAAAATCCTGATGCCAGCTTATGCTGGAGAGAATGTGGAGTAAGGGGAACACTCCTCCACTGCTGCTGGGAGTGCAAATTTGTGTAGCCACTTTGGAAATCAGTATGGCAGTTTCTCAGAAAATTGGGAATCATTCTACCTCAAAACTCAGCAATACCAGTTTTGGGCATATACCCAAAGGATACACACTCACACCACAAGGACATTTGCTCAACTATGTTATAGCAGCATTATTCATAATACCCAGAACATGGAAACAACCTAGATGCCCCTCAACTGAAGAATGAATCAGAAAAATGTCAACAGTAAAAAAAAAAAAAAATCTTGAAAGTAGTAGGCAAATGGACAGAAATAGAAAAAGCAATTTCGAGTGAGGTAACCCAAACAAAAAAGACAAATATAATATGTACCCATTCATAAGTGGATATTAGACATAAAGCAAAGGTCAACCAACCTATAACCCCATAGATCCTATGTAGCAAAGAGGATCCTAAGGGAGACATACATAGATCACCTAGGAAGGGGAAAAAGACAAGATCTCCTGAGGTAAATTGGGGACTTGGGAGCAAAGGGGAGAGTGGAAGGGAAAAGGGGAGGAGGGAAGGGAGTGGGGAAAATGTATAGCTCAATTTAAAAAATGACAAAATTCTTGCAAATGGAGGAGATAAAAAGAAGTGAGTTCAGCTGGATGTGATGGTGCACATCTTTAATCCCACACTCGGCAGGGAAAAACTGTTAGGTCTCAGAGTTTGAGGCCAGCCCGGTCTAGCCTGATCTACGTAGCAAGTTCCAGGACAGCCAGAGGTGCATAGTGAGACCTTCCCCCCCCCCACAAAACAAACAAAAAAGTTGTGAATTCCTTATCATAAACTCAAGTTTTAGTATTTGGTAGGAAGACTCATATTTAATGTTTCTTACAACATTAGCTTTTAGAAGAAAACTTGCATCACCAACTGAAGTGAAATTTTTTTTCATAAAATTCAATACCCATGCATCATAAAAATATTTGTCAACTTCACCATTCTCATTGAACATAGTACTACACATCCTCACCTATGCAATAAGACAGAAAAGGAAATAAAAGTCATGAGATGAAAAAGGAGAAGAAAGGAAGACCTGTGAGTAAAACACAGTAAGCATGACTAAAACTCAGTTTCTCCTACAATACACTCACAACACAGGCATTGTGAGGTATCATCAACTCAGCAGCAGACACTGGCTGACTTGTCCTCTAATCTGGTTCAAGTGTGATGCTATCTGTCTGGAGATAGCATCAAATCCCACAGGTCTCAGTGCCCAAAGCTGCCTTCCCACACATGCCTAGTTCAGATGCCAGTCACAAGCCTGGGGTTGATTATCTCTGCTGTGATGCCTGGCTAAGAGCAGGCTTCTGACAGACAGTCTGTACTCTGGGGTCGATTCATTTGCTTGAACAACTAACAAAACTCAGAGAAATACTTACTGCCACTTACTGGTTTTGTTTTCTTTTTTGTGGTTGTTGTTTTGGTTTGGTTTGGAGGGTTTTGACACAGGATTTTTAAGTAGCCCAGGCTAGCCTCAAACACCCTTTGTAACCAAGGATGATCTTGGGCTCTGGAGCCTCCAACACCCACCTCCTGAGTGCTGGGATCACAGGAACGGGCCTCCACATCCGGTCCACTTCTTGGTTCATTATAAAGGACATGTATTACAAAGGGCACAAGAGAAGGGGTTGGGGGAGAGAGAGGAAGTGCTTCCCTGTCTTTCCACGGTTTCACCTTCCGGGTCCTACCGGAGTTAGCTATCTGGAAACTTTCTGAACCTTACCCTTTTAGATTTCTCCAGAACTGTAGCGCTAGTAGGCTGGGTGGGGAGACCCAGCAAGGCCTGTCTGTCCAGATTCTTCCTGCCTTCTTTATGCAATGTTTCTTCCTCCCAAGCAAGGGCAAGGACTCCTGACATGGAGGACTTACATAACCTCTAGAAGTTCGCACTGTGTTTATGGAGGGAAGGAGCCCAGAGACTTTGGTTCCTGGGGCCTGATTCTGATCCCTAAATCACCTCAACATCATTCTTAGGAAATAAGTCACTTAGGAAATAAGAATGGCTGTGGGAACCTTGAGCCTGACAAGTGGATAAAACCAAAACATCCATCCTTGCACCACACCCTGTTTGTCAGTGGCACGATTTTCTGCATACAAATACCATGGGATCTACATGAAAAATAAACAATCAAAAACCAGAAACCCCAAGGACTAGTTGAATTTGGGAAGGTTATAGGACATAAGGTTATCACTTACTAGACAATTGTTAACCAGATCTGATGACTCAGTCCTGTAATCCCAGTCACTAGGGACAGTCTAGGCAAGAGGATTGCAAGTTCAGGGCCAGGCTGCACAGCTTAATGAGTCTCTGAAATCTTGTCCCCAGATGCCAAAGCACAAAAGAGAGAGAGAGAGAGAGAGAGAGAGAGAGAGAGAGAGAGAGAGAGAGAGAGAGAGAGAGAGAGATCCTGAGAATTCACTCAGTGACAGAAGGCTTGTCTAGCATATGTGAAACCCTGGGTTTAATCTCCAGGACTGAAAAACTTTGTATTTCTCTCAGGCTCAATTAAATCCCAGCAGACAGCTCTCTGTGAGTTTTAGGCCAGCCAGGTCTACAAGTGAGACCTTATCTCAAAAAGAAAATAAAAATGTATTTCTATACACTCTCAATAAACATGAGGACACTACAAATTGTCTAAAGATTATTTATTTTTATTTTATGTGTATGAATGTTTTGCCATATATGCATGGCGCCCTTGGAACCTAGAAGAGGGCATTGGGTAAAGTTACTGACTGTCATGAGACACCAGTGATGTTGGGAACAGAATCCAGGTCCTCTGCAAGAGCAGCAAATACAGCAGTATTTTTTCTTTTTCTTTCTTTCTTTTTTTTTTTTTTTGAAAGATTTTATCTATCTATCTATCTATCTATCTATCTATCTATCTATCTATCTATATGTATACAGTGTTCTGCTTATGTGTATCCCTATATGCCAGAAGAAGGCACCAGATCTCATTATAGATGGTTGTGAACAACCATGTGGTTGCTGGAAATGAACTCAGGACCTCTGTAAGAGCAGCCAATGGGTGTAACCTCTGAGCCAATTCTCCAGGACCTTTTTTTTTTTTTTTTTTTTTTTTTTGAGACAGTTTCTCATTGTAGCTCTGGTTGTCCTGGAACTCTCGTTGTAGGCCAGGTTAGCCTCAAACTCAGAGATCTGCCTGCCTCTGCTAGGATTAAACGCATGCACCACCACCTGGCCCACAAGTACTCCAAGCACTGAGCCAGCTCTTCAGCCCCAGGACGCTAAAACTTAAAATATAATACCACTTGAAAAATGAAATACTTAGGCATAAATCATTTGTTGTTTTTTCTGTAATTTATTTTTATTGTATTTTTATTGGCCTGCATGTATGTCTGTATGAGTGTGTTGGATCTGTTGGAACAGGGGCTAAAGACAGTTTGAGCTGTCATGTGGGTGCTGGGAATTAAACCTGGGTCCTCTGGAAGAGCAGCCCGTGATCTTAACCCCTGAGCCATTTCTCCAGCCCCAGCATAAATCATTTTTTAAGGTTTTATCTGTGCATGTGTGCTCATGTGTGTGTGTGTGAGAGTGTGTTGTGTGTGTGAGGATGTGTTATGTGTGAGAGAGAGTATGTTATGTGAGTGTGTGTGTGTGAGTGTGTATGTGTGAGTGAGAGAAAGTGGTGTGTGTGTGTGTGTGTGTGTGTGTGTGTGTGTGTGTGTGTATAGGGGGAGCATCAGGGAAGCTCAGAGGACAGTTGACAATTTCAGGTCTCAGTCCTCTCTTCTACCACAAGTGTTCATAGGATGACTTAGAACTCAAGTCATCAGGCTTGGTGGCAGTCACCTTTATCCTCTGTCTGTCTACATAGTCAAGGACAAACACAAACTCCTGGTTCTCCTGTTTGCTGGAATAGCAAGTGTGTACTGCCTTGCCCACCCAGTTTATGCACATACAAACGGTAGTTGTTGTGAAGTATGAAGGGCTGACAGCAGGAGAGTAGACAATTGCTGATTTCCAGAAAACCACAGTGCACGAAAACCCATGGTCCCCAAGGTTCCATATGCTGTCCATGTCTACACATAGAATTGTTGAAATGACAAAACTGCAGACATGGAGATTAGTTGCTGGAGGCTGGAGAGAATGTGCAGCAGAGTGTGGACACAGCCATCCAAGTGTGGCAGAAGGGACTAGTGGTGATGAAACTGTCCCAGGACGTGATGGCACCAAAGTCAGTGTGAGGAAGTATAGTTTTGCAGGACTCAGAGGAATGGGGTACAGGAAACAAGGAGCCTCTCTGTTACTCCCCACAACTGCATGTCTATCTACCATTATCCCAAAGTAAAAAGTCCAATTTAAAAATCTCTCAAGTGCACAACAGGCAGTATGTGTAATTTGGCCCCGCAGCCTGTCCCTTCACTAGGGGTCTGTTTAGCAATAACTCAGCATCTGTACTTTCTTCTTTTTTTAATTACAAAGTCCAGGGCCACCCCAGAGAAGAAGCCATTCAGAACAGTGTGCAGCGCTGTGCTTTCAAAGCTCTTCCACTTGGAAACCGTACTGGGGAACAAGCTTTGGGTTGTATTCTTTGGGGCTCAGTCTTTCTCGCCTTGCTTATCTCCAGCCCACAGCTACCACAGCCCACAGGTGCTGTTTACAAGGCCCCTGAGCTTGGCTAAGCTCACCTCCCTTCCCCAGCCCCTACCCCAGCACCCCGGTCCTACCCCACAGAGGCTCCTTGTCCTCCACAAGGGGCTGCTAAGCAAGGCCACCTGCTGACACTCACTGCTTGTTGTTGCCTAAGAAATGGCTTGCAATTGGGTTCCAAGTGTCGCCACACAACTAGGGCAGGGGCTGCCCACCCCACTCGCAGCATGCCCGAAGGAACCCACCAGGGAAGCTTGTGTGTGTTGCATATAAGGCTGGATACACTGATGGGAGCCACCACCTGTCTTTCCTGCTTAGAGTCAACACTGGCAGCTGTACCTAGAACTGGATGGATGGGGTGTGCATGGAGAGGGCCCCACAGCAGGCAGGGGCTCTTTGCAGCCTTGGAGCCTTGCTCTTCGGTTTGTGGTCACAACCAATGAGTGTGGAAACAGCCGTGTAAATTGTACCTGTGGCTAGAGTTGCTTCACGGCTGAGGACCCTTCAGTTCTTCTCTTGATGGGCATTCTTTCTTTTCCTGCTTGCTTCTCTTCCTCTCTCCCTTCCTTCTCCTTTTTGTGTTCCCTGGTACCTCAAAAATATCTTTGATCAGACCCTGAGATCTAGTCACTACGTCTGTAGCCTTCTGGATGACATTGTTATAATATGGTGCTAGGTGGGATTGTGGCAGATCCCATGGCGGGTGAGGGACAAACATGCCAGGCAGACAGAACTTAGTCAGAAGTTTTGTTGGGGGAAAGCAAAGGGAATGAAGAAAGGGAAGGGAAGGGGGGAGAGAAGAGAGAGGATAAGAGACTGAGAGAGAAACAAAAAGCGAAGAAGAGAGAGACAGGAAAAGTCCTGTCTGCCCCTTCAGAGGAACAACAGGAAAAGAGAGAGCACAAGTGGGCAGAGTTTGCTTCTTAAGGGGACCTTTGCCTGAGTGCATCCTGCCAGGTGACAGGGGGCAGGCCAGCATAATGCCGGAATCCTAACAGACTAGCTCACCCTTGCCTCCCTGGAGATCTCCTCCCTAAATCACAGAGGCAAACACAGCCCTTCAAAGCTGCCTGGGGTGTTTCTCCACAAACAAGACACATGGATCCCAGAACTCAGGGTGATAAAAGATGAGGCTAGTCTGGATTACATAGTGAGAGCCCCATCCCAAACAACAGCAACCTCGCTGGAGAGATGCTCATTGGTAAGAGCATATACTGCTCCTGCAAAAGACCAGAAATCCATTCCTAGCACCTATGGCAGCAGCCTTGTAAGTTAGGCAGCAGATTAACAATAATGATCAAAACTTGGAACAGTTATAAAAATATGCTGCAATAAATTATTAAAATATATGAAATGTTTATTTCTGAAAGTTTCCATTTAGTATTTCAGACCACAGTTGACGGCCAGTATCAGGAAGACTTAGAAAAGCAGAGGAGTACCGTATGCAAATCTCACCAATCAAACCAAAATGTGCAATTTCCCAGCCCAGTACCACTGTCCCATTCTGTCCCCATGTGCCTTGAACTCCTCCTGTCTCTTCCTGGGCACAGAGGCCATCTGTTCTACACATATCTCTCACCTGACACACTTGGCCATTTATCCCCATGTGACACAACATGGCTACATGTTAAGATACATGTTAAGTCCCTCTCCAGGCTTAACATACTCCTGGGCACAAGCATACCTGCCAGGCGTTTCCACCCAGAGACTTCCTGGCACTTGGTTCTGGCTGGATGGACTATGACTACGAGGTTGCAAGGCCAAGGTTTCCCAGCTCCCTCCTCCTTGTCCTGCTTTGTTATTAAAACATGGGCTTATAGGTGTAGTCCAACGCCACAGTATCATGGCTCTTATGTCCTTGGCAAGTGCCCTTGTTGGGCTTCAGCACTTCCTTGCTCCCTGGAGCTACAGGAATGCTATGGGCTCATCCTGTGCTTTTTAGTCCTGAGGCTCCAGACTAGGGGAAAACACTTTTATATTCTCTCTATTACTTTATAATACTACAAACAAATGAAATGCATTTAATAAAGCATAATTATATATTAAATATCTTGTAGTAGTAGCATGTTAATAGAATATATAATTATTAATTATATTTGCAACCCGCTGGAACTGGCATATCATTAAAGATATCACTGTTCAGCCTCTGCTGCCCGCACAAGAGTCCCCCCATACTCTTGCCTGGTTCTTCCACATGGGGTCAGAGTCTTTTCCTTGATTTTGAGCCAGAGTCTCCCTTTGCAGCCCAGGATGGCCTCAAACTCATCAGCCTCCCACCTCAGTTTTCCCAAGTGAAGGGACACAGACATGTGCCGCCTCACTGTTCAGGTAAGTTTATCTGTTTAAAATGCCCTCCCTGAGTCATTTACTCTTAGATAGCTCAGCTTTCCCCGAGTGGCCTGAGATAACAGGTTTGCCATATATCAAGTCTCCAGATAAACTTGGACTACTTCCAAGTTGTCTATTCTTCCATGAGAACGTGCCCTCTGATGACCATCAATGGCCATGGAAGATGGAGAGGCAGCTAAAAGCACTGACTGCTCTCCCAGCACCTCCATGATGGCTCCAGCTCAGGGATCTCATGCTCTCTTCTGGCCTCTGTGAACCCTGAATGAATATGATGCACATACACGCAGGCAAAATGCCCATAGACATTAAAAAATAATCTAAAAAAGGATGAAGTGACGCGTGGTGGTGCACACCTTTAATCTCAGCACTCTGGTGGCAGAGGCAGGCAGAGCTCTGTGAGTTCAAGGCCAGTCTGGTCTACAGAGTAAGTTCCAGGACAGCTAGAGCTGCACAAAACCAAAGGAAGGGAGGGAGGGAGAGAGAGAGGGAGGGAGGGAGGGAGGGAGGGAGGGAGGGAGGGAGGGAGGGAGGGAGGGAGGGAGGAAGGGAGGGAGGGAGGGATGGAGGAGGTTGAGTGAGTGTTGGAGTGGAGTGGAGGGGAAGATGGGCCAGGACCCACCATCCCTTTGAAGGACACCCCCTCTTGACTTAAGGTCCTCCTATTACACTTTGCATCTCAGGAGTTTTCCCGCCTCTCAACACCATGTCACAGGGAGGGACCAAGCCTTTAATGGGCCTTTGGGGACATTCAAGATCCAAACCACAGTGTACATTAAAGAAAAAGTAAACAACGCCGTACTCAATAGCCAAAACTTTGTGTATCAAGAACATAATAATCTAGGTACACAAAGAGTGCACACAGATGGCCAACAAAGCAGACCACACACACACTTATTCCAAGTTGGACATGTGTCATGCACACGGGCCAGTGACTTCCCAGGCACTCTGCAGCTCTGTCATTTGTGGCTACGGCCTTGGATCTAGGCTGAGCCTTCCATCATTCTGGCTGTGTTTGTGCTACCTCACCTTGAGGCCTGTAGAGGATGGTTGCTTTTCTACCAAGGACCTTGCACTTCCTGTTGAAGGCCCATACCTCCTTCCCCAGAGAGGCCTTGTATTACAGAAGGGGCATGGTGGTGACACACTCAGTGGTAATGGGCGTGCCAGCAAGAAAGCACAGGAAGTTTCCATGGCTTTGGCAATTTGATCTAGGAAAATTGTTCTCTCCCATTTGGCTGACAGAAATCTGTTTATTCTTCAGACAGTAAAACAGCTTTTTTCTTCTCAGTGGTGAACTTTCCTCTGCTTCTCAAACATCCAACTTAGAACTGTTCCAAGGGGACACACATTGCATTTGACAACGACAGAGGAAGCATGTGGAGCCTGCACGTTAATCAAAGGCCCTGTTGTTTTAGAGTTCTCCCATGGGTTAACATTCCAGGCTTAGGCTGCCTTCCTGGACCCCACCTCTCTCTCCTCAGCCCCCTTCACCTTTTTCACAGAAGGAAATCCTTAGGTTTCTGGCTAGGAGGAGTGTGCCCACCAAAGAAACCCACTGCTCCTGAGCTGGCCCACAACACAGCGCTAGAGTCCCGAAACTGTGGTGGCCAGAGACGCTGATGGTCACAGCTGCCTGCTGACTCAGTACGGTAAGGCTATATATACTAAGAGCAGGAGCTTCCAGTTTCCAGGGTGAGGTTCCTGCACCTAGGAACAGCTTCAGTTGCAGGGCTGGCTTCTCCTGCTGAGCCCTTGCCCCGGGGCAAGGTGGCCTCTTACCCAGAGCTTTGGCTTCTTTTCCTGGCTTGACCTGATGTGGCAATTTAAAAGAACCAAAAAACAAAATTCCTCTTCCCACTATATAATAGAATCCCTGTTTTCAAAATCCCAGAAGTATAGTTTGTGCTTAGATTCTCCTGCCCATCCCTCTTGCCCACCACTGTCCTCAGGGTCACCTTGGGTGATTTATACAGTGTAAGTATGTTTGTGTGAATGCACAGGAACTGAATACTTTTGTCACTTTTATAATGCATATAGCAGCATTCAAACACACATTTACAATTTTAGCCACCTTTCAGCATCCAGGTCTACAGCATCAGGAACATTCATAGTGTGGAGAGATTTTTCACCATCAGCCATCTCCAGGCTATTTCTGATCATCCTCAAATAGAAATTCAGTCCCCTTGAACACTAAACTTTTCTTCTGTCCCCTGCCCCTGGCACTCCATATTCTGCTCTTTGTCCCCAAGGGTCAGATGACTCCATAGCTCTGATAAAGACTCCTGTGGAGCTGTCTTTTTTGAAAGTGGCTTCTGGAGATGGGATAGCTGCTGAGATTCAGACTAAAGCCAGAGCCTTGTGAGTGCTAAGGAAACACACTACCTCACTACCCTAGAGCTACATTCTCACACTTTAGTGTCTTCAGACACTTGAACTCTCCATGTATCTCAAGTTGTCCTCAAACTCTTGATCCTTCTGCCTCTGTCTTGGGAGTACTGAAATATTATCACACCCAGAGTACTGCACCACACCCAGCTGTGACTGGCTGATTTCATTTAACGTAATGTTTCCAAGGCTTACCCACATTGCTGCAGAGGCCATAAATCTATGGCATGTGAGTTACATTCTGGTTTTAAATATTCTGGAGTTAGTGCTGCAAATGTACTAAAAACTTCTGAATACTCTGTGAAATACTTTGCATTTCTCAATACAAATGTTGTCTGAGGAAAAAAAGAAAACAAAAAAAAAAAAAAACAACAACAACAAAAAGGCTAGTTGGGAATATTGCTGCCTGTGTGCAATCCCAGTACTTGGGAGGAGGAGGCGGGAAGATTGAGGGTTTGATGTTATCCTCAGCTACATAGGTAGTTCCAGGCCAGGCTGGGATACATGAGAGCCTATATCAAACAACAACAACAACAAAACACTCATACACAAACACACACTGGGCTTGGTGGTGAGTGCCGGCAAACCAGCCAGAGCCAGGTTCAAGGCCAACCTGGTTTGGCAGGATCCAGTACTTGCCTAGCATATGAAAGATGCTGGTCTCCATTCCTAGCACAGAAAACCAAAGCAAAAGCCTATAGGTGAGAATGTGTGCAGGGACAGGAGAGGGCATATGCATCCGGAGCCAGGTAAAATGGCCTGAGTTCAACAGTGAAGGAGGAAAAGTGGGCTAGGACTCCCTCCCTTGAGCCTTGCACATAATGCCATGTTAAAAAGCCACACAGGCCAGACAGCTCAGCCACTAACTCGACAGGTTACCAAAAAGGTGAGTTAAAATGAGGTCACCTGTCCAAAGTGTCCCAGGTCTGTGTGAGAAGAGGAAAACTGGAGTAGGCCAGACCAGAGCGCCAAGAGCTCTAGCTCCCAGCCAGGGACATTGCCTCAAGGGCCCTGTCCACAGCATGGCAGTCCTAGGACCTTAGTGCACATGGTGACCTGAGATAACTTCGGTATTTAAAGGCTGAAATCAGCAGGCCTCAGTAACATGTCTACATAGAGAGAGGGTGAAGCAGTGACCTGAGCAGACTCCAAGATGTTCTTTAAGTCAATGATGAGCTTCGCCCTGAGGGACAGGAAGGCCTGAGGCAGGCCTGTCCCTGCACGTGCTGGGCTTTCTCAGTAAACTAGAGGCCATCCCATGGGCAGCTTACAGAGGCGCCTGATGTTCGGGGGATGAGGACTCAGACTCCACACTCGGGGCCTGCAGCCTCCTTTGCAGGCATTTCTGAGCTTGTCAGTGCTTGTTTGATTCTGCAGGACCAGGACGAACCCAGGGCCTGGAGCCACCAAGCAAGTATCCTCCCACTGAGCCACGCCCTCAGCCCAGCTGCAGACCTCCTCAGTTCACAGCTCTTCACAGATGGGTCTGAACACACCTCTACACCCAAGCAAATGAGAAACAAACTCATGGCCTTGCATCTGCTTCTGTGTCAGGGAGGCTATATCCCTGCATTGCTGCCTGGAAGCAGAGGAAAGCAGACAGCCTAAGGCCCGGCTCTCCTAGATGCGACTCACTCCAGGGCAAAACTGGACATGGTGGAAACATGAGGCCTGCAGAAGGCTGAGCGAGCTGCAGGAAGAGCCAGCCTCTACACATCAAGGACAAGCTTAAATGAACACATGGGGACAGAGCTTGGTCCCTCTAGACACGCTATGCAAAGGTTTGTTACTGAGAGGAAAGGGATGGTCTCAGAAAGACCCAAGGTGGGGAGTTCAAGCTGTTCCTTACAAGTCTGTCACCCCTCCCCACCCCACCCCTGCAAGGCTGGATGCAGGCTACTAAGACAGTGGGGGAAGGAAAGCAGCACGGGCAGCCCCTCCCCCCAGTGATGTCTCAGGGGAGCCCCCCCCCACAGTGATGTCTCAGGGAACCCCCCCAGTGATGTCTCAGGGAGCCCCCCACAGTGATGTCTCAGGGGTTCCCCCCACAGTGATGTCTCAGGGGTTCCCCATAGTGATGTCTCAGGGGTTCCCCACAGTGATGTCTCAGGGAGCCCCCCCAGTGATGTCTCAGGGATTCCCCCCACAGTGATGTCTCAGGGAGCCCCCCCAGTGATGTCTCAGGGGCTCCCCAAAGTGATGTCTCAGGGGTTCCCCCCACAGTGATGTCTCAGGGGTTTCCCCCACAGTGATGTCTCAGGGATTTCCTTAGACCTGTGTTGTGAAGAGGAGGGGTCAGTCTGCACAGGAAAATTGCTGAGGTCCCTAAAGACTCTGGGGACTTCTGGGGTGTTGATGCCTCAGATACAACTGGCCAAACACAGCATGGGAACCCCAATTCCTGGCTGAGCAAGGGGACAGGATCAGACTGCACTGCCATTGTGGAAGGTGCCTTCTTCTTCAGTGCCTTTTCTGGAGCCCGAGACAGCTCCATCCTGCTGGGAGTCATGTCCTGGAACCCCAGCAAACCCTAACAGAGAAGAGATGGGAAGGTGGTGGGGATTCAGCAGCCCCCTGACAGCAAACCCACACTGCCTAGCATTTCCTCCTTTGTCTCACACTTGTCCTGTGAGCACCATGCCATGGGCCCCTGAGCCCTGAATAGTGTCTCCCAGACCTCTGCATGTACGCACACACACCACAGCCAAGGAATACATGACTGCCCTCCTCATCCTCCAGCTTGGCAACCACCCATACACAACACACACACCCCTTGGGTGGTTTCTGCCTTGGCCCTGGCCTGCACCTAACAGTCAAACAACCACACACAGTCTATGACATACTGCTACCCAGAGAGGCTGACCAAGATCACCAGTCAGGCTGAAGAGAGGTTAAAGGCCAGCCCCCCACCCTCCCACCTCACCCCCCACCCCCCCACCCCACCCCCCGTGAAAAGATGAGAATCTACAGGTTGGTTTTTGTTTTGATGTTTATTTTTGTTGTTGTTGTTCTTTTCAAAGGCAGCCATAACACCCTCTTCTGGAACACCGTTCTTCCTCGGAAGCTGGATGGCAATGATAGACTCCCTGATGAACAGCACACTTGGGAATCAATACTGCTGCTGATTTTCTGAGGCCAGACCAGAGAGGACAGCATAGTGCGAACTTGTGCCCTGAGTCAGTCTGGGAGTCTCGGGCTTTCAGGAGGCCAGGCTAGGCCACCTCAGAGGGTGAAGAAACCTGGAGGCCTGGGAAGATGGCCAGCTGGCTGCTCCAGCAGTGGGCGTGCAACAGACACTGGAGTCAAATCCTGTTGGATTTCTGACCCACACAAAAGATGGTATATTGAGATGTGGGGGAGCTGGAGAGATTAATGGGAGCAGGTTAATTTGAGTTATAAGAGCTAGCTGGGGACAAGCCTAAGCTAAAGGCCCAGCTTTCATAATGAATGTGAAGTCCCCATGTTGTTATTTGGGAAATGGTGGACCTGACAAGAAAGTGCTGCTACATTTGGTGTCCAACATGTGGCACCACCACAGGAACAGGGGAGGCGCACCAGTCAGCACCTCTGCAGTCTCATCCTGAGCCTCTCCTTCACACGTACAGCACTCGGCTGTGGTTTGCAGGGACTCTGGAAGTGGCTGCACAACTTCTCAGAGGTGGGGCAGTAAACACAGTTAAACACAGCTCCTGCTGATAACAGCATAAGGCTAGGCTCTCAGGGAACTAAGTGGGTAGAGCCAGCAGCCAGAGCCCCACAGCAGAGGGCCTAGTGGTCACGTAACAGTTTAATTTGTCTCCTGAAGTCAGAGAAGCTACAGACGTTTAGTAAACCTAGGTCCAGACACAGAAAACCTCTAAAAAGGTACAGTATGCCTAAAAATGTGCTTAGCTGCTGAAGAAAGACATAAAAAAAAAATAGTATAAAAATAATAAAGTCTTTAAAGAGAGAATAAAATAACATGTATTAAAAAATCGAGCTACATAAGGGTGGAAAATATTATAACACAGGGAGTTTGGACCTGTGAACAGAGAACAGCAGGTGCTGAGATACAGTGGATTGTGGAAGGGCTGCTGAATTAAACCAGCTAATAGACTTTAGGGATGTCTTGGCTTCGGAATGGGAGTCGGGAAACATGTTGCATTGGGGGAGAGGAAATGGGAAGCTATGGATTCCTTCAAAGTTAATAGAGATCAGATTTGACTGGGGGAGATCCTGAGGATCTTGGCTGCAGACATGAGGGAGGAAGCCAGGAAAAGACTGCATGGGAACAGCTCTGAGACTGGATGAGACATGATAAATCTTGTTGACTACAGAGTACTCATGACTTATTATTACATGTCTTACATGTCATCCTTTAATGTGGCATAGATAAAGATTTATTTTCTAGTTTGTCTATGCAGTCCAAATGAACTTATAAAGTTGACAGATGCCACTGGGCGGTGGTGGTGGCTGGTCTACAGTGAGTTTCAGGACAGCCAGGGCTACACAAAGAAACCATCTCAAAAAAAAAAAAAGTTTACAGATGCCTTTTACCTACTCAAACATAGAACAGAGAATCATCTTTAGCTGACCTGTGCACATCACACATTTCATACTTGTATTAATGCAGGGTGTGTGTGTGTGTGTGTGTGTGTGTGTGTGTGTGTGTGTGTTACCTTTAAAAGTTTGTGTGTTTTCAGAACAAAAGGACCAGACACCAATAAAGACAAGTAGCCCAGGGGATCCAGCCCCTCAGAATGCCTCTGTTGCAGTTTCCTCAACATTCTGCATCCAGAACATCTTCAAAGCTACTGGCTGAGACGGTCCAGCCTCATAGACTACTCTAGCCAGTACTTCAAATAAGCTCTACAATTTCCTATCACACAGAGACTAAACAAAAAAAAAAAAAAAAATACAGCTAGCTGCCCCAGGACATGACCATAATCCCAATTTTCTCAGGGTCCCCTAGAGATGCCATTGCCCCTGACAACAGGAAACAGTCTAGAGAACACAATACCCACATTCCCAAGAAGTGGGGTAGATGATTTCTGATCATTTGGTGCATATTTGTTGTTGTTTATGGTGGATTAATTGCAAACTGTTACTTGTCATGGTCAGAAAAAAAAAAACTAAACAAAGGTGGTTGGATTCAGGAGCTCCTTCTGAAAAGAAAAGAAGGGTATAGAAATGACGTAAAAAGGGGTAAATTGTTGAATTTACTTTTAGACTAAAAAGCAGCTACTAATCTAAAATGTTTTACATTGGTATGAATTTTTGCATATTGATTCAATTTAAGATTATTTTTCAAGATTTTTATTTTTTATTTATACAATATTCTGCCCACATGCCAGAGAAGGGCATCATATTTTATTATAGATGGTTGTGAGCCACCACGTGGTTGCTGGGAATTGAACTCAGGACCTTTGGAAGAGCAGCTGGTGCTCTTAACCTCTGAGCAAATTCTCCAGTCCAGTTATTTTTGTATTACTTATATATGTTTCTACTTTTGCTTAAGGTATAGTACCTATGTAACTCATTTAACAATGTAATGTAAATTTCTAGTCTTTGAAAGTTATTATTACAAGCTATTTAGGATAGTTAAGAAATACAGATTAATCTGGATGGTGGTGGCACATGCCTTTAATCCCAGCACCCAGGAGGCAGAGGCAGATGGATCTCTGTGAGTTCCAGGCCAGGCTGGTCTACAGAGTGAGTTCTGGGACAGGCTCCAAAGTTACACAGAGAAATCCTGTCTTGAAAAGTCAAAAAGAAAAAAAAAGAGAGAAATAAAAAAGGAAAAAAGAAGGAAAGAAATGAAGAAAGAAAGAAAGAAAATACATATTAGTAGTTAATCATCTAACAATCAAACTTATGGCCATGTCAGGCTTGTTTTCAAAACCAAGGAGAGATATATTTTAGACAGATAGTCTTCAAACACTTCAGAGACCTACAGAATATGGCATTTAAGATGGTTTAATAACATAAGGTTTTTCATAACAGAGAGACACATCTGTTCCTGGCAGGACCAATTTACTTAAAAATAAATAAATAAATAAAGGTTGATAGGCATTGAAGAACCTCCATATGAGTTTGTTTTCAATGTGAAAAGCTAGCCACTGGGCAGGAAACTGTCCTTGCCTCAACTACTGACAATATGCTGTGAAATTGAATGATCAGGACAAAAAAGAAGGTGACTGCTGAACTTTGCCAAGAAAAGGTAGACAGTCCTTCAAAGTTCCCGCTTCACAGAAAAGTCTGTCAGATATTCTAGGGCTGTAGGCTGAAGATGGATGCCCCAACATTACAGAGGAGTCTTGGGTGACTGTCCAGACAGCCAGCTGTCTGTCATTTCTATAGTTTTGGAAGTTGCTTGCTCTGCACTTCCTGTTTATTCATGTAATATTATATCCTTCTCAGGGCTCTGATGAGGTTGAAGAATAGATAGCTATAGTTTTACAGTTTTCTTTGTTACCAAATTTTTAAAAAGAAATTTACACAAGAGATGTAAAGTTTATAAGGTCAAGAAACATAAAAGCTTAAGTTGTTTGTCTAAGAAAATGTTTTAAGGTTTAAAAAGATATTTTGAGGGTGGTAATACAAGTTGTAATAGAAAATGGATTATGTGTAAATCTTTGGGTTCACTAAGATAGGATAGATAATATTGTGCTTTCTCCAAAGTTGCCAAATGCATATAGGCTAGGCATTGTGAAAGTAATTCTTACCTGATAATTGTTCTTATTGTATATAGTTTTACTATGTTAGAGCTAAACTCTTTCCTTTTTATTTAGACAAAAAAGAGGGAATATTGTGGGATAATCTTTTTGTGCACTGTGAAGATGTGTCACTGTGATTGGTTTAATAAAAAGCTGGATGGCTGATAGCTAGGCAGGAGATTTCTAGGGGGAGAAAGGAAGAAAAGGAGGAATCTAGGCATGGGGATTTTTTCAGAACACTTGGAGAAAGTTGGACATGCTGTACTGAGGAAAGACAAAAGCCAAATGGCAGAATGTAGATTAACAGAAGCAGTTTAATTTGAGTTATAAGCGCTAACTGGGTGCAAGCCTAAGCTAAAAGCTAAGCATCATAATTAATAAAAAGTCATTATTTGGGAGCTGGCAATCCAAAGATAGTCTGACCAGAAAGCTTACTACACTGGGATCATAGGAACACAGCACTATGCTCAGATTACAATATCCAAATTGATATTTGAAGTCACTACATTTTGAGTTAGTATATGGCCGCAGGTAACTGTTTCATAACAATACAGAGCTAGTAATGCACAACCATAGAAGATGCTACCACGGTGGTTTTTCAATGTGTGGGTCACAACCCCTTGGGGTTGCTGAACAACCCTTTCATGGTGTGACCTAAGACCATCAAAAAACACAGATATTTACCTTATGTCCCATAACAGTAGCAAAATTACAGTTATGAAGTAACAACGAAAATGATTTTATGGTTGTGGTACTACAACATGAGGAACTATATTAAAGGGTCTCAGCATTAGGAAGGTTGAGAACCACTGGCCCACAATATTTCAGTCTAGATAAATTGAGGTAGGAAGTTGATCCTGGCTCTTCTCCTAGCCCACACTCAGAGCTGTGTTAGCCCAGCCTGGAGAGTCAGTCAGGAGGCCCTTGACACAGCCTGGGCTGCATAGCCAGGGCACATCACTCGTAAGAGCTGAGGCAGAGGACCCATCTAGCGCGTACAGGACCACAGGTCCATGGTCAACTCCACACAAAAACATGACAAGAAATCCTAATCCTCAAAGCAACACCAAAACTATAAAGCTTCTTGAAGAACAGAGAATATATTCATTGCCTTGGTGCAAGTAGTGAGAGGACACGAAAAACATAAAAGATAACGTTTAGAAATTTAAAAATCAGTTTATCTAAGCTAGATGGTGGTGGTCCATACTTTTAATCCCAGCACTTGGAAGGCAGAGTCAATTGATCTATGTGAATTTGAGGCCAACTGTGTCTACAAAGTAAGTTCCAGGATATCCAGTGCTGTTACAGAAAGAAATTCGGTCTTGAAAAACCAAAAAAGAATTAGCCTATTAGAATTACATATATCTGTTACTCAAAACACCATTTTTTAGATTGAAAACATTTGACAATGAGCTTCTTTTATTTTTAGCTTTTTTCTAATATACTTATTTTTATTTTATACGCATGTGTTGCCTGCATGTATGTCTGTATACCGTGTGATACCTGGTGTGTGCAAGGCCAGAAGAGGATGATTCATCCCCTGGAACTGGAGTCACAAATGGTTGTGAGCCACGGTTTGCATGCTGGGAATGGAACCCAAGTACTCTACAAATGTGACGAGTGTTCTTACACACTGGACCATCTTGCTTCAATTTTTAAATTACACTTATGTCTTTATTATGTGATACACACATGTGGACATCAACAACTTTCCAGAATTGGTTCCCTCCTTCCACTGTATGAGTCCTAGGGATCAAACTCAAGTCATCCAGCTGGGTACCCAGCACCTTTACCCAACAAGCCAGCTCATCGTCCCTGAATGGACGGAAGATTTGAACAGAAGAAGATTCACAAAGGAGACTGTGTCCTTCAGTCAGGCAAACACAAATAAAAACTGTGACAAGATACCTCTCTGTGCCCACTAGAGCAGCTAAAATACAAGGCTGATGCTAACAAGTGTTAGTCAGAACACAGAAAAACTGGGACTGTCCTAACTGCTGGTGTGGATGCCACACAATAAAGTCATTTTGGAAGTAATTTTGCAGTTTCACTCCCAAGTGTATGCCATGGAAAAAGAAATATAGGTCCAAATACAGACCATTTGTAGTCACATGCTCATAGCAAATGTATTTGTCATCATTAAAGCCAGGAAAGGTTTGTCAACTAAGGCAATTGGACATCCACACCATGATCTCTGTTGAAAGAGTTCAGATGAAACACAGAGCATAGTGTGAAAGATAAGTGGATAGCTGCAGAGCAGACCAGCACACACATTCATGGGGTTAGAGTTGACCATGGCCAAAGACACTACCACCTGTTCTACATTTAAGCAGAATTTAAACTTGCTGACTTCTCTGAAACAAGCAGATTTCCTGAGGGCTTTTTTTTCCTGTCAGGGTGACTGGCAGCCTGTTGGATAAGACCCTTACAGGAAGAAACAAATGCATTCTTTGTTCTTTATCAGAAAGCTTCCTCCAGACAGTAATATTTATGAGCTTCAAGGCTCCTGGGACCAGGTGTACATAGTCATCCATTAATGATCTTCTGAGCTAAGGGTGTGGCATCTCCTCCCAGAACCAGAGATATGACTCAGGTCCTTTCCTGCTGGGCAGTAATTAGAGCTTGTTTCACAAGCTGTTGATTATAAGAGGGATCCAATCTGAATGGACATCCTCTAATCGCACTAGTATCTAACTTGTCATCTAACACATAGGCAAACAAAACCTCAGCTCCAACTGTGTTCCTTCTAAAAAAAAAAAAAATTAAATCAAAATGGAACTGTGGGTATAATTCATGTGTGTGTGTGTGTGTGTGTGTGTGTGTGTGTGTGTGTGTGTGTGTTCACAGATGTACACTCAGAATGGAATTGTGGGTACAGTTCATTTGTGTGTGTGTGTGTGTGTGTGTTCACAGATGCACACTCAAAATGGAATTATGGGTATAGTTATTGAGTTATTGTGTGTGTGTTCACAGCTACACAATCGAAATGCATTACAGATATAGTGTATGTGTGTGAGAGAGAGAGTGTGTGTGTGTGTGTGTGTGTGTGTGTGTGTGCGCGCGCGCGCTCACAGGTCAGGGGCTCTTTTTGCTTGGTTGCATTTTGTTTTTGAGACAGGGTATTACTATGTGGCCTTGACGTTCTGGAACTCACTCTGAAGACCAGGCTGGCCTTAAACTCACAGAGATCTGCCTGCCTCTGCCTCCCAAATGCTGGGATTTGGTTTTTGAGAGAGGATGTACAGGACTGGCTTTAAACTCACAGCAATCCTCCTTTATCCTGGTACAGGGATCACAGATGTAAGTGACCATGCCTGGTTTAGGGCTCCATTTTTAAATTGTACAACCCTCCTCTGAGTGTCTCACACCTTAACCCCAGTGCTTGACAGGTGGAGGCAGGCGGATCTTTGTGAGTTCAAGGTCAAGCGAGGTCTGAATAGAGAGTTCCAGGACAGCCAGGGCTACACAGTAAGACCTTGTCCAGATAGGTAGGTAGGTAGGTAGGTAGGTAGGTATGTAAGTAGGTAGGGCACATTTTGGGGTCCTCCCCTTTAGGTGACAGTGTCTTGGGGTGGGGCAGTGACTCAGTCACTGGGCCAGAAACACTGCCTGTGACTTTCATGTCAGTGTCTTGGTTTCACTCCATGGTTCTTGCTCCCAACTCCCTCCCTGTAGCAAGCCATAGCACCTAAAATTTCCTTCATGAGGGGATTCATAGCATCCAAAGTGTCCTGTCTCTTTGAGGCTACAAAGGTCTCAGAGAATGCCCAAGGAGACAGACAGGCCCTGCTGAGTTCCCCGCCCAGGCTATTTTAGCATTAGACATGCAATGAGCTCCCTACAAAACAACAAAAGGACAAGGTTTGGGGAGTGTGCAAATCACTGCACACATGGGTACCTGAGGGTGGTGTCCAGAAAGACACGGTGCGCACCTCATCCCCCCACACCTCCTTACCCCTTCACCTGTAAGCAGTCACATTCTTTAAAATAAATGGTAAATGTAAATGTTCCCTGGCTTCTGTGTTCCCTCAAACAAATCAACCAACCCTAAGGAGGGGGCTGTAGAATTCTCAGTGGTGGCCAGCAGATCCCAATTTGAATCCAAATTTGAGATCACCGGGAGGTCTCTGCAGAGCTTGCCATTGGAAGAAAATACCTCACAGTTTTTAGGGCCACCACAGCTGTGTGGGGCGGAGGGAAAGCAGGAAGTTTGTATTCTCAACACAATGTCTGTGTCAGTGAGCTTTTCATCCCTGTAGCAAAATACCTGGTGTAGGCACGGATGAAAAGAAGAGGTTTAGGCTGGTAAGATGGGTCATCAGGGAGAGGCACTAGCTTGGCAACCTGAGTTCAATTCCCAGAACCCACCTAAATGTAGAAGGAGAGAAGGACTCCACAAAGTTATCCTCTGACCTCCACATGTGTCCCCTCCACTGACAATAACAATACATTTCAAATACATTAGAAGAGGTTTGTTTAGCTCAGTATTGTCGGGTTGAGGAGATGATGCCCACACCCTTACAGGCTCTGGCATGGTACAAGGACAGAAAGTTAGACGCTGGCTCCCTCATTTGAGAGTCCAGGACCCCTCTTCTGAGGGCAGTGCCCCCTAGGCTTGACCTTTCAAAGGGCAAAGGGCACTCTACCTCTCAATGCCACCACTCTAGAAATCAAGTTTTCTTTCTTTCTTTTTCTTTTTCTTTTTTCTGTTTGTTTGTTTTGTTTTGATTTTTAGACACGGTTTCTCTGTGTAGCCCTAGCTGTCCTGGAACTCACTCTATAGACCATGCTGGCCTCAAACACACAGAGATCTGCCTACTTATGCCTCCAGAGTGCTGGCATTAAAGATGTGCATGACCACACCTGGCTCAGCTTCTCTTTTTTATTATATTCATAGTAATTCCTTGAGAACTTCATAATTTGTACCATGATTTTGTTCAAATTTATCCCCTCAGTGCTCCCCCAGCTCCTCTCTACCCAGCCAACTTCCCTACTCCCTCTTAACTTCAGGGCCTTTCCTAGTTTTTATTTTAGATTTACTTTTTATTTTGTGTGTACGTTTTGCTCAGATGTATGTCTGTGTACCACATTCAGGCCAGGCAGCCTCTGAGTTCAGAAGAGAGTGTCAAGCCCCCTGGAACTAGATTATGCAGTAAAGGGTAGTTAAAATGTTTCTGTAGGTATGCGACTCAAACCTGGGTCCTTTGGAAGAGCTGCCAAGTGCTCCTACTCGCTGAGCCATCTCTCTAATACCCCCTTAATAACCCGCCAAGGCCACTCTGTGCTGCACATGTACTCCTGAGTGTGGGGCTGTCCACCGGAGCAGGGCTGGCCCCGCTCCCCTCTCCAGAAGCCATCAACTGTCAGTTCTGTGGTTATGAGTCCCCTCTCCACTGTGAGATGCTAATTGGCTTGATCTTGTGCAGGTCTTATGCAGGCAGCCACAACTGCTTGAGTTTGTGACTGCAGTGGTCTGACCCTGTCCAGAAGACACTGTTTAACCCTGCTTCTTCCAAACTCTGGTCCCTGAACCTTGGGAAAAGGAGTTTGATATGGAAGTCCCATTTATGGCTGAGTGCTACAGAGACATTCTCTGCACTTGGACCAGTTGTGTTTCTGCATCAACCACCACCCACTGCACCAAGACCCCTCCGATGAGGTCTGAGAGCTGCATTGATCTGTGGGAAGGGAAATGTCTTCTGAGCCCTTGGCCTACAGTACTTTGTACATGGGAGCACACGAAGACAAGTTTTAGCTTTCCGAGCCTAGGATAGCAAGGTGCCAGAGGCTGACAGGCTTAAACAGGATCATAGTGGTAGAGTCCCTCACAGCAGTCAGTGTAGCAGCAGAAGAGCCTTTAAGGGTCGTCCAGACTACGCAGGGAGGCCTCTGGAGCCCAAGTAGAAGAGCCAGATGTGACATTCCTGGGTCTAGGGCCTCTTCGGTCCCTGCCTCTGGCTAG
Source organism: Cricetiscus sungorus (assembly GCA_030556225.1). Classification (NCBI taxonomy): domain Eukaryota; kingdom Metazoa; phylum Chordata; class Mammalia; order Rodentia; family Cricetidae; genus Cricetiscus; species Cricetiscus sungorus. Next base: position 40,685,543 of record JANBXA010000641.1, read on the forward strand.
CTGATATTTGGAGGATTTCCTTTTCTGACTCAAGTCTATTTTTCGTTCTTTTCTCCCTCCCTTCCTCTCTCCCTTTCCCTCCCCCTTTCCCTCTCTCCCACACAAGTGGGTGTGGTGGGACACACCTGCAATCACAGAACTCTGGAGAGGTTGAGCAGGAACATCATGAATTTCAATTCAGTCTGGGCTACTTAGCTATCATAAGGAAGATAAAAACCAACAAACAAACAAAATCCAAGGTGTAGCTCCTCAAGGCACAGACAGGGAGATAGGGGACTGGACCTCTGTCCCATGCTGAGGGACAGCAATCCCAGGCATGTAACAGGGGCCTCAGAGATTCACTGATGGGACTTTCTGTTTTGGCAAGTCTGTCATGGTGTCTGAATGAGCCAAGACCCTGGGCAGGAGGTCTGGCAGAGCCCTTGAGGCTATCTTGGCTGTTGGCCTTGATGACCCCTCCTCTTCCTGGCACAGAAGCACAGAAGACTTATCGGTCTGGCTGCATCTCTTCAGATCTGGCCTCCAGGTGTCACTTGGCATCACTTCCTGGCTCTAACCATAACTAAGCTATTTTCAGGGATGCTGGGCAGCTTTAGATTGGTGGCCATTTCCAACGCTGTTCTGAGCTCTTCTGAAGTCTAGAGGACCTCCTCTCTGTCCGAAGGAGCTCGTACATCTGCATCTGCATCTCCTGCCTTCATGGGACCTTTCCACCCCCTCCTCCAGGCAGGGTTTCTCTGTGTAGCCCTGGCTGTCCTAGAACTCACTCTGTAGACCAGTCTGTAACTCACAGAGAGCCACCTGCCCCTGCCTCCCAAGGGCTGGGATTAAAGTTGTGTGCCATTCCACTTGGCTTACATGGGACCTCTTAAAGACAGCCTGGAACAGTGTATACCTCTCTTCTACTCAATAGTACATGGCTCTGACATGTCAGACACACAGCAAATACTTGATAGAATAAATAGGGACTGAGCAGAGCCCCTATTGCACCCTTAAAGTATGAGAAGGCCGTCTCCATCCAAGACAGTCCCACTGCCGGTGGCACCTGCTCCATCATCCTTATTTCTGCTCATGGCTGACTTCCACAGACCAAGGTGTCCCTGAGCACAGTCAGCCAATGGCAGGAAAGAAGCAATGGTTGACTGACACTTCCAAGCCTATGTCGTTACCAGGATATGGCCAGCCACCAGGGACATTAAACACTCAAGCCTCGGACACCTGCAGTGCGGCCCGGTGGCTTCTTCCTTGTGCTGTTATCCCACACCAGCCCTGAGCAGTGCTAGACCCTCAGCTAGTGCCTGGGGTGGCATTCTGGGTTACAGTCTGTGTCTACTGCCGAGGATGCTGGAGGCTCTGTGGCATCTGACCCTGGGCACCCACTGAATGGAGTCCAGGGCCCTGCTTTTGTGTCCTGCTTATTCCAGAAAGATTTCTGGGTCTGTCAGTGGCCTGACTCTTGCAGGTCAGGTCAGGGATGTGGGACGAACTGAGGAGCTGGAGTGAACTCTAGGGACCGCAGTGCCGAAATGGGGTGCCATGACACAGAGCAGATTCTTCTCTGAGCGGTGGCTGGCTTATGACCTGTCAACAGTGCTCGAGCTCTGGACCATCTCTCCTTTCCAAAGCACATATTCTAGTGAAACTTATTAGGAAAGATGTATGTTTATTTTGGTTTAGATGTATACATGTATGCCTGCACATCCAGATATGTACCATATTCATGGAGGTGCCTGCAGCAGGCAGAAGAGGGGGTTGAATAACCTGGACTGGAGTTATAGGATTAGTTGAAAGTCACCAGTGTGGATGCTGGGAACTTGGATCCTCTACAAGAGCATCAAGTGCTTTTGACCATCTTTACAGTCAATAAGGGATTTTTAATGCTCAGTACTCCTGGGAGAGCCTTGATGTTGGCACCACTTCCTAACTCACTCATTTTTTTCTTCCATCTTTGGTTTTCCAAAAAGTCCTAGAAATGCAGTGAGGCCAGACAACCTCAGAGGTGTGGGGTACCTTGGCAGGCAGATGTCTAGCACTGTATATTCATCCAGTATAGGGGCTCCTGGAGAGCTCAGTGACAGGCAGCCATGTCTGATATACCCTCCTCCCATCCAAGGGTCCCAGCCTGGACTGCACCCTATCTCTCCCCACCCAGGCACTGCCCCAGAGTACCATATGGGACTCTCCAGCTTATCTGATGTCTTGGAGGCCCCTCCACCTCCTCAAAGACCCAGGCTGTTCTGGGCCCCCAGGCTGGCTTTCTCTCTCAAAACACACATTTTTTTTGTAGCAGTGCCCCAGCTGCCCAGTGTGGGGCTCGGTGCAGACCTGGGTTCACCCTCCCTGGAGCCTTGCAACACACACGGGCAGCTTTAAGCAAGGGCAGCTGCTAGAATTCTGTGCCCTTCTAATCGATTGTCTTTGGTGAGGAAGACTTGTGTGTGGTCTCCTTACATTCTTACAGGGGGAAATCAAGGGAAGCATTCTCTAGTATACTTTATTGTTCTTATATTTCCCGCATTTTTTTTTTTTTTTTGAGACAGGGAGGACATCCCTGAGTCTGGAGTCCTCATAGATTCTCCTCTGCAAGATGAAGGCACAAAGCACCCTGCAGAGGGAGAGGGGCTCTGGATTTTGGAGCCTGCAGTCTGCAGCCTCCTATACTTTGCCTCTCTTGACTTTCCCCACGCCCACTCTACATGCCATGATGCTAAGTCACGCATGAAACAAGGCTCTCCTGAGTGCTGGACTGGGCTAGCACTGGGTGATGGGAGATGTCATTCTGTAAATATGTTTCTCTTATTGGTTAATGGATAAAGCACTGTTGGCCAATAAGAAAGGAAGATAGGAGGGATTAGGAGGCAAGGAGGAAAGAGGAAGAGGTAGGGAGGAGTCAACATGGAGAGACTGGAGAGAGAGAATGTTGGACCCTCTCTCCGGTAAGATGAGACAATGTGGAAATACTTAGATTAATAGAAATGGGTTAATATTTAAGACAGAGCTAGCCGATAAGAAATTAGTAACTGGCCAACAGAATTATATCTAATACAGGATCTCTGTGTGTTATTGGGGACTGGCTTGGCAGTGGGACAAAACCGGCAGGGAAAAGCCTGCTCGTAACAACTGGGGACCAACTGTCTAATTCTGCTGAGGGAGATATCACAGAGTGTGACTGGGCAGGAGGGGCTGGGAACAGCTCTTTGGGGACAGCACTGTACTTATGGGCAGTGCAGACCCATGCACACTGATGGGAAACTGAAGGGAGTCCTTCTTGGTGCAAAGTCCTAAGTGCAAGAGGGTGAACCTGAGTCTTCTAACTCGGTAAGAGCAGGGACAACGGCAAGGACAGCGCCAGAGCAAAACCCATAGGAAGACAAGGAGGGGTCGGGAATGAGACTGGCCTCTGCTGGGAGATGAAGGCAGAGGGGACACAAGGACCAGGAGATCGGGTCGTAGTGGGCTGTGTGAGCAGACAAATCCTCTGGCTGGGCTGGGGCCAGGGCAGGGCATGTCCCTCTCAAAAGGCTGGTTTTAGTGACTTGTGGATGCCCAGCTCTCTCTGATTCACACTTGTCCTTTGCTTAGGCACAAGAACCAGAATCTCAGCTTGAGCCAGGCCTGCCTGAGGTGACTAATGGGGAAGAAAGACCCTGTAGAAGTTCGTGGCAGAGGTCTCACCTGCTGCAAACGGTTTGACCTCAGCCCTAAACCTCAGGAGTGAACAGCAGTGACATAGTAAGCATCCTAGAATGATGTTACCCATAGAATTATTGGCCCCATTTGCTCCCAACTACATGTCACAAAGAAAAAAATTCCCCAACTCTAAACCCCAGTACCCGTGTCCCCTGCCTCACTCGTTCTTGTGTGTTCACCTGGTTTTGCTATCTTCCCAAGAGCGCCTTGCTCCCCCCAACTGGCCTTATGGTTCTAGGAAAAGCCTGCTCTCTCTCTCTCTGCAGTGTTGTGTTGAGGGGGAGACATAGCATGGTTTAACAAAAAGGTTTTTTTTTCTGGAAAGTGAGCTATTTGTAGCCCAATTTAGTTGAACAGATTTTTCGTGGTGTGGCTTATTTTTTTACTCATTAACTTCTTTTCCTTATGAATTAAAAAAAAAAATGGCATTTCCCCACGGAGGAGTCTTTTGTTTACTTCTCTCTGTACTACAGCAAGGCAAAGCAGGTGCCCACCAGGAAGGTGGCTTTCCTTAAAGCCATAGATCTTGAACAGGTAAATGCAGGTGTCCAGGTCCCCATTCTGCCTTCCTGACACCCAATGAAGCCCACCAGAGCCTCTGTTAGTTGTGCTTTTGGATGGGCAAAAGCCACCCAGGAATTTTGTTCAAACCTCAGCCCCTGGCCATTCTGGCCAGAGTCTATGACCTTTGTGATGCTCACACTGTCCACATGGCAGAACTGGGGACAGATCCTACAAATCTGATGTCTGATAATGCCTTCATGGTCTATTTTCTTGATCTCAGAAATGTCCCCTGTGCATACAGTGTCTGTTGAGTCACAAGTGTCACCCCTCCTCAGCACAATAGGTACCCCTCCCTCTGTGGGTGTCTTGAAGCTGTCCCCAGGGCCATAGATAAGCAGATTTCCAGTACAGGGAGAAGATACAACTCTCCCCTGAGGCTGAGGGTCTCAAGCACCCTTGGGTGCATTTACATATGGTACCAAGCCAGGTTGCCCCTACCTGCATCCTTCAAAGTGTGGTTCTCAGGCCTCAATGACACCAGTCTATTCATTTCCCATCAAGCACTGGTCTCTAGCCCAACTGCATGTCTTTGGAATACACTTACCTTTTTTAAATCCCTGCTTACATGGCGCGGCTCATTCATTCATCTCCCATCTCCAGAACCATTTTACCATTACTTCTTTTTCTTAATCATTTTTTTTTTGGTCAAGCTCTGCATCAAGGACTCCTCCAAATTGTTTTATAATCTAGTCTCTTCTACACACAGCCTCTCTCCCTTGTCTTACACTTCCGCCAAGGCCAAGTGCAACCCCCTAACTAGAGGCTCCCAGGAGGGGCCCTCCCATCAGAGCCCCAAGGAACATTCTTCCTTTCTCCCACTTAGTTTTTGCCATCAGGGTGACAGTAACAGTTAACACATGCTAAATGGCCAGCTGTTCCTTCATGGTTTTCTCCAGACCCCCAGAACTGATGAGAGCCATGCTCAGAAGTCCTGGCTCTCAGGGCTTCTGGCTCTTTGAGTGTGTCTGCCACCCCCTTAAACTACCTATGTTCCTTTATCAGAGTTCCAAATTCCCCAAAACTCCATGAAAAAAAAATTCAATGTAAGGTCAAACCTAAAAGATGTGTAAACATGTACTAGAGTCATTAGTCCAGGTCTCTACAAAATGATTGGTGCTTGACTATGGGTGCCCTCTAGATTCCAAAGAAGCATCCCAGTGAGTCACATATTCACCCCATCTGGTCCTGAGGCTGTAGAAGAGAGGTTGGAATAATGGAAAGTCCCTACACTGGTCACAGACTCTCTGGTGAGGTATAGACCAAAGGCACCTGGGAGTGTGACAGTAACAGAGAAGGTCGGAGGGATTCACACTGTGGGGCACTTAGTCCTATCAACTTACTGAAGATACAGGGCCACAGCATCTTCATATATAAATGGGACTCTGATCCTGAGTCTGGCTTCAAGGTGCCCCCTCAACCCCCTTCAACTCCTTGCCAGAGTGGTAGCTGAGGAAAACATTCATCACAGCCCCTGAATCTAGAGAAAGAACACCAGGGCCCCGAGCTAACCCAAGATTGGGCCAGTCTGGTCCCACACCTCACATACTCCCATTTTACAGTCCAGAAAAAGAGGCTATGCAACCACACCTTGCCGTGTGTTTTGCATCTCGCCCAAGTGTGTGTGCTTCTAGTGTAGGACGCCCAGCATGTCTATAGAAAGAGAGCTCGGTCGGGTACTGGACTTCTGCCCAACAACCAGCACCAGGGCAGGGCTCCCAGGCCTGCAGCTCCCAAGTGCATTGCAATGCGGCGAAGAAGGGTACTATATTCCCTGAACTCGTGCATCAGCTGCATGCAGCTGACAAACACAGTCCTAGGACAGGCTTTATGGAATGGCCACAGTGATGGAAGGTCAGAGGCCCAGGAACGCAAAAGGTTCCAGCGACAGCCAAGGGAGCGCAGAGTCCAGGCCTGGGCTAGATGACAGGAAAGGAAGGGGGCGTTCCGGACTAGGCCGTGGGAATATCCCGACTGCTCCATTTGGGAGAACCAGAGGCCTGGGGGGATCACAGCGGGACGCCTCAGTCCCCGCCCCCACCGGCCGCTCCGGGTCGCGCGTGGGCGCGGCGGGCGCCGATTGGCTGGCGGGCGCGCGGGCGGGGCGGGTGGTGGCGGCGCGGAGGGGCGGGTCACCCCGCAGCCGGCCTCGGCCTCCACCGCTGGTCGCCGCGCCCCGCCCGCGCGCCCGCCGCCACACGTCCCCCGCCGGCGGCCACCATGAGCACAGGACTGCGGTACAAGAGCAAGCTGGCGACCCCAGGTGAGCCCAGCGCCTGTCCGCGTGCCCGCGCACGCCTTTGTCCCCACCGTCCGCCCGCCTCTCACCGTCTGTCTCCGTCTCTCCCCTGCCCGCCGGCCCGGACCCGCCCGGACCCGCCCCACCCCGGACCACCACCCGGACCACGCAGAGGACAAACAGGTACCGGCGCCGCGCCGCTCGGCTGGTGGTGAGACCCGACCGGCTGTCACCCATTGTGGCACCGATGCTGGTGGCGCCCAGGCGTGACCCCGCCCCCGCCGGCCGTCACCCAGCCCTGTGGCGATAATCGATTGTCTGTAGGGGCAGCGCCGCCGCTCCTGGGGCTACGAAGGGGAAGAGTGGGCACCACGCCTGGTTCCCTGACCTGCATAGTAGGGGCCTAGGCATCTCCTCAGAAAGGGACACTGGGTTGAGGACCTCTCTTCTCTGGTCCAGGGCCAGCATCTCCTTCCTAACCTGACCGGAAGGCCACGTGCTGGGGGTCCAGGGTGAGGCTGTAGTTATGACAGGCCAGAAATGGGATGGGGTGGGAGAGTCCTCCAGTCCTCTGAGCAGCACCATGGGGGGGGGGGCTCTGCTTACCCCACTTCATGCCTATGCGCCTCTGTGTTTCTCTCTCCTACACATAAATTCATGCCCGCTAGTCCTTGGTAGGGCCTCTTCCAAGACCTGGAACTTCCAAGGCTCTCTATCTGAGTCATCCCAGTGCTCAGCATTGGTCCTCCAATCCTTTGGTACAGCCAGGCTGGTGGCCTTCTAGCCCAATTCCCACCCTTCCAAGAGTGCCCGACTACTGAGAGGCTGGCCTGGGCACCCTGTGAAAAACCAAGGGACCAGAGGGTTGTGAAACCAGAGTGGTGTGCAAGTGGGTGACCCTAGGGGCTGTCCCCCACTTGGTGGCTTGAGCTAGACCCTGTTTGAAGGAAGAAAAAAGGCCCAGTTCTGAGACCACAAGGCCTTAGCAAGCCTTGGATGGAGGTTCACACCTAGCATTGGTGCCAGGTGGACACCCACAATGCTAGACCAGAGTGCTTGGGCAAAGCAAAAGCAGCTGGCAGATGGGGTGAGATTGAGTCTCCTGGCGGGGACATGCCCCGCCCAAGACTGATGAGGCTGGTTGGGAGGGGCTCCCCCAGGAGCCTTCCTAGAAAACTGCTTCCCCAAGCTCATCCCAGCAGGCCAGACAAAGCCTGCTGGGGACACACGCTGCCTGGCTATTGTATAAGAGAGGAAAGGGGACAGAGGCTGGGGAGGCAGGGGACCAGAGGCGTGCCCTAGGCCTCTGGAAGGTCCTCCCAAGTCACTTGTCCTGGGTACCTCCTGTCCGCTGCTGCCAGGATGGAGACCCCCACACACACGCACACACACCTTCAGGCCTACATCTGCCCCTCCTCTGGGGTCAGTTAGGAGCCAGCCTCACACCATCCCCAGCCCCGGGCCATAAGGAACAGAGCTCTGGGTCAGGGCAGATGGAGAGCCCCAGAAGGATGCCAGAGTTCCATGTTTGGGCTGGGCCTCTGGGGCCTGCGGGAAGCAGCACACAGCACCTCCAGCCCCACTGTGGTTGGTTGTACAGGTCTTAACCAGGTCTCTTTCTTACTCCTCCTCCCCCCCCCGGGGGGGGGGGGGGGGGGTGTCAGAGCAGCAGTCTGTGTGGAAGGAGGTTGTCTGTCTGCCTTTTGCCTCCACACCCCTTTTTGGGCAGTGATGTAGACTCTGTTAGCTGTGCCTACTCAGAATTCTGAGGATGGAAAAGCCTCAAGCGTTTCATTCTCAGGAAGTGGTGGGCACAGCTGTGGCATATGGCGTCATATCCCTGAGGAATATTTGCTGAGCCTCAGGGACTAGAAAAGAGGGGTGCTGAACCCCCCTCCCTGAGGGCTTCTCCAGGGACACACAGGCTAGGATGGCCTGATTGGGTGACACTCAGACAGGTTATGAATGGGAAGTCAGACCTGGACTTCCCCCAGAGAATGTACCTTCCCAGTGGACAAGTTAAGAGGCAGTCTAAGGCCAACTAGCTGTGTTCGGCATCAGGGTGTGGCTCAGGCAATAGCTGTCTGTGGTCTTCGGAGATGCCCAGGACTAGAGACACCACCTGTCCAGGTAGATGCTGGGCTAAGAGCTTTGGCTGTAGCAGTTGGAGCAGGAAAGGTGGTGGACTGAGCCTGGAGGTTCCCTTGAGGTCAGGCAGGAGCCAGAACTGGGAGGCCACTCTTTAGCCCTGGGATGAATGGCTCTCCTGTTCCAGCTGTGGGCCCACCCTCCTCCCAAGGTGCCAGCAACCCTCAGGCCCCATAGCAAGACCCAGGGTGGAGGCCCCTCCACGAAGCCAGTGTGGAGAGCCTTCCTGGAGGAGGGGCGAAACCTGCATGAGGAAGAAAGGTCTCCTGGTCCTTTGACCAGTAGTTTAGTTTCTCCTACCCCCTACCGCCTTGGGGGAGGTGTGCTCTGATTCTCGTGGGGATGAAAGTGAGGACTGAGGGAAGGTGGATGGGTGGGTGGGTCCTGGAAGATGTCTTCCCAGTTCATCAGCTCCCTGTGATGCCAGGAGCTTGTGGTGCCTAAAGTAACTGCATGTTGTGGTCAGAGGTTTGGCCCAGTTTCGGCCTGACCAGGGCTTCCAAGCTAGGAAGGAAGGGGGCCATCTGAACTCTGACCACTGCATCCCCTCACACCCTTTTGTTTGTTTTTTGAGACAGGATTTCTCTGTGTAGTTCTAGCCATCCTGGAACTCATTCTCACGATGTAGATCAGGCTGGCCTCGAACTCACAGAGATGGAGGTTGAGATGAAATTAAAGGGGAGCAACAGTCGCCCAGCTTCCTGCACCCCCTCCCCACTATTAACCTGTGCTAAGCAGAGGGGAGAGCCAGATCCGGACTTAGTAAGGAAGGTGCACTCTGTCCTCAGCGCATATGAAGATGCCACGCAGGAAAAGAATCCCCCCAATCACAGGCACACTTACACGTGGGGGTTAGTAAAGACTGAGCCCCAAGGAGCGGAGAGGGGTGTGTCTGTGGGTAGTTTGGTCTCCGTGGCACGGGTGAGGGGGTTCGGGAGAAGTGCGAGGAGAGCAAGGTGTTGGCTGGGGCTGCTTCCCGCGCGGTTGCGCGTGGGTCCGGAGCGCTCCGCAGTGCCCTCTGGTGGGCGGCAGCCGCACGGCGTCCGGAAGGCAGGTCGGCGACAGCAGCCACCTCGCCGGCCGCCTGCGGACCCGTCTGGACCTGGCCTGGGGTGCCACGGCTGCGCTCCGGATCCACGCGGCGCCCCCGCCCGCGCGCCTCTGCTGGGCCCTGCCCTCCGCAGCCGTTTGCTCGAGGCTCCGCCTGCGGCCCAATTTCCAAGCGACTGTTTCCCGGCGACGGCGGGCGGGGCGGTCCCCGCCACCGCTGCCGGTCGCCCGAGAAGCCCCGCCTCGAGCTCCAGTGCGCGAGCCGCTGCTGAGCCTCGACACGGCCACAGCTCGCGGCTGAGACAGGGGAATGGCTTGCACGACTTCTGAGGTCAGCGGCCTACAAGGTAGGCGACGCTCCGTCTGCGGGCCTCAGTTCTCGTGTCTTCAAAATCAGAGCCTTCAGAAGAGGGCCTAAGAGCAAATTTACCCAGCGCGAGTTGTCAAGATCGCTGGCCCCGACTGGCCTGACCCCGTTGTAGGGTCGGAGCAGGGCCCGCAGGGTTGCCACGATGGACTCATTGGCAGCACCCCAGGACCGCCTGGTGGAGCAGCTGCTGTCGCCGCGCACCCAGGCCCAGAGACGGCTCAAGGTGTGTGTGTGGTGTGTGTGTGTGTGTGTGTGGTGTGTGTGTGTGTGTGTGTGTGTGTGTGTGTGTGTGTGTGTGTGTGTAGACAGGGTAGAATGTGGGTCATGTATGCACGCTTGCTTGGCCAGGGCCTCAAGGTAGGGGTGTATGTGTGTGTGGTGTCGTGTGTGTGTGTGTGTGTGTGTGTGTGTGTGTGTGTGTGTGTGTGTGTGTAGACAGGGTAGAATGTGGGTCATGTATGCACGCTTGCTTGGCCAGGGCCATCCAGCTACCAGAGAAGGTAGCAGGGGTTTCCAGGGCAGATGTCCACTAGGAATGGATGCAGGCACCACAGACCCTGTGGCGGGGGAGGCTCGGTACTGCAATCTATAAATAGCCCCTGCTCGGATGCTGCTTCAAGAACCACCACCCCCAAGCTTGGTTCTGGGCCAAACAAGCCACCCACCCCAGATACTCTGGGGATGAGTTTGTGCTGAGGTCTGGCTGCTTCCACCTATGGAGGTCCTTGAACGTGTCTTAGGGGTGTCGAAACTGATTCCCACCATCCACCTGGGGGTACACACCTCCCTGTGGGGCTGATATTCCCTCTTCTCCACCCCAGCCTTGGGCCTCAGCTGGGGCTGGGACAGGGTGCTTTTCCTGCCACCCCCTCACCTTCCTCCCTCCCTCCAGCCTTTGCTCTACAGCCCTCATACCATTTTTGCTGAGGAAGTGGCCCTTGCTGGGGCTACACTATCTGATCATCTGAGCCACATAAGAGACAGGGCCTTGGGCTGCCAACAGAGATCTAGGGCATGCCCCTGACCTGCTCTAATCCCACCCCTGCCCTCAGGACATCGACAAGCAGTACGTTGGCTTTGCCACACTGCCCAACCAGGTGCACCGGAAGTCAGTGAAGAAGGGTTTTGACTTCACCCTCATGGTGGCCGGTGAGTGACCAAACTTCTGGGTGGAGCCTCTGAGTCCACAGGTCAGCCCAGATCTAACCCAGCTCTTTCACTGTCCCTTATGGTCAGGTGAGTCGGGCCTGGGGAAGTCTACTCTTGTCCACAGCCTCTTTCTGACTGACCTATACAAGGACCGGAAGCTTCTGAGTGCTGAGGGTGAGTCGTCCCATAGTCCTCACCAGTGCTCTCATCCCTGCTCTGAGAAACCTCACAGGGCAGCATTCCACTCTCCTTGAGGCATGGGTCCCTCTTTAGGGATGAGGCTGGGTAAGAATAAGACTCCTTGCTGCCCAGCCAGAGCGAAGGTAAAGATGACCAGCAGACACTGTGTCTCCTTCCTTCCTCTGCAGAACGCATCAACCAGACAGTTGAGATCCTGAAGCACACCGTTGACATTGAGGAGAAGGGAGTCAAGTTGAAGCTCACCATTGTGGACACGCCTGGCTTTGGGGATGCTGTGAACAACTCTGAGTGGTGAGGAGCAGGCTCCCTGCCCCATCCGCCACTGCCTAGCTGCTCTCAGAGCTGGCTTCATTCTTCCTCCACTTTTAGTTGGAAGCCCATCACGGACTATGTGGACCAGCAGTTTGAGCAGTATTTCCGAGATGAAAGTGGCCTCAACCGGAAGAACATCCAAGACAACCGGGTGCACTGCTGCCTGTACTTCATCTCCCCCTTTGGACATGGGTATGTGGCAGTCCCAATGCCCGGCTCAGGATGACTGTCCCTCTCACACTGTCTCTGCCCTCCCACAGTGCTAATCTCCACCCTAACCCTGCAGATTGCGGCCAGTGGATGTGGGTTTCATGAAGGCCCTGCATGAGAAGGTGAACATCGTTCCACTAATCGCCAAAGCTGACTGCCTGGTTCCCAGTGAGATCCGGAAGCTGAAGGACAGGGTGAGTCTTCTGTAGCTAAGGGGGGCCTGACCAAAAACTCCAGGGGAGCTGGTCCATGCAGGTCTAACAGCTCTTGCCCCCACCACTGCAGATACGGGAAGAAATTGACAAGTTTGGGATCCATGTGTACCAGTTTCCAGAATGTGACTCAGATGAAGATGAAGACTTCAAGCAACAGGACCGGGAACTGAAAGTGAGCTCATAGCCAGGAGGGCTGAGGACAAAGGACCTTGCTGGGACAAAGCACGGGAGGCCACACAGGCCCTGGGGGAGGGCGAAGCACCCAGGTCCAACATGATCAAGGCAGGAGTCATTTGTTCACAGAAAAGAGGGACTACGCCCCTATCCCAAGGGCTACAGGCTAAGGTCACGTGTATCCATGTCTAGTCTGCAGTGGATCGTTTGGACCTCCCCTGGGCTTACTAGAGCACTTACTTGGTACCATTCTGGCCCGCTTTCCAAGAATCAGCAGTGGCTTGGAGCTGTGTGGAGCCCTACTTTCTGAGATTCTGAACTCCACAGGGTGGAGGGCGGTGGCTTTGAATACCCCAGAGGCTAGAAAGGTATGACACAAAGCTGAAACAGGAACCAGGAGCAGATGGACAGGGCCATCTACTAGCAAGCATGGTCTTGGCTCTGACTTGAAAACTGGAGGAAGCTGGGAGAAGCATTCAGAGCCAGAGAAGAGCACAGTCTGGCAGAAGCCCCAAAGCTCTGAGCTATGCAGAGTTTGTGGCTTTAGTGGGTAGCAGAGGCACCAGAAGAGGGGCCGAGCCAGTGGGAGGGAGGCGGTGGCAGTGATGGAATGGCCACGCCCCCTCAAGCCTCTAACAGCACTGGTCTGGGCTTGGTCCCTGCTCCTCCTACACCAGGAAAGTGCGCCCTTCGCTGTTATCGGCAGCAACACCGTGGTGGAGGCAAAGGGGCAGCGGGTCCGTGGACGACTGTATCCCTGGGGGATCGTCGAAGGTGAGTTGAGGCAGGGAGCGCTGGGTGTGGAGGAGGCTCCCCCTAAGCAGAGGCCTACCCATTGTCCGCTCCTGCCCCACAGTGGAGAATCAGGCGCACTGCGATTTTGTGAAGCTTCGAAACATGCTAATCCGAACTCACATGCATGACCTCAAGGATGTGACATGCGATGTGCACTACGAGAATTACCGTGCACACTGTATCCAGCAGATGACCAGGTGAGCCACCCTACTGGATTTGCCTTCCCACCCTGGTCCTGGCGCCGCATACACCAGAACTTTGTCCCAGGCCCTAGATCATCTCAGCATCTTGACATTGGCAGGAACCAGCCAGGCATCTCCCACTCTCCTAACCTGAAACTCCCAACAGCACAGCTCTCTCATTTCACAGCAAACTCACACAGGACAGCCGTATGGAGAGCCCCATCCCGATCCTCCCACTGCCCACCCCGGATGCCGAGACGGAGAAGCTTATCAGGATGAAGGATGAAGAGGTAAGTGGGTGGGGGTGGGGCTAGAGGAGGTGTGTGACTGCAAGTGAAGGGTGGGAAGGAGAAGCAGAGGGCAGGGCCAGACCCCTCTGTCTTTTACACTCTGACTTGTGTTGTCCCCACCCACCAGCTAAGACGCATGCAGGAGATGTTGCAGAAGATGAAGCAGCAAATGCAAGACCAGTGACACCCCACCCCAGGCCCACAACGCCAAGGATAGACGGCGGTTCTTGGGCTGGCCCCTCTAACCCCTGGATCCCAGACTGTCCTGGATTCTACCCTGGGTTCATCTGGACCTCAGACGGCCTGGACCTAACCCTAACCCAAAGTGGCTTTGACCAGACTGTGCAGACCTGGAGCCACAGAGCCACAGCCCCCAGATGACCCTAATTTATTCTCAGCACCCACCCTTCCTGGTCATTTGTATCTGCTTCAGAGTGGTCTAAACCACAGTCCCTCCCCCAACCTCCTGCCGCCCCCAACGCCCCCCCCTCGCGCCAACCGTGCACCTCCCGCCTGTCTTAAGGGAACAAGTTGTGCATAATCTCCAAGATCTCTCTTCCTAAAAGGTCACTGCCCCAGCGGGCCAATAAACCAGGGTAGAGGAGGGACGTGGATGCAGGATCCTGGGCCTATTACCCATGCTAGTGCTGCAGAGTGGAGTTGGGAGGCCCACTCTGTAGGTTCCAGTGGGCAACGAAGCATATGCTAATGCCCTACTGTGTGCGGAAGTAGGCCGGATCCTCCCTCACTCCTTAACCATTCTCTGTTCAGGGCCAGAGCACATGGATTTGGAGGCTGAGGCCTTTAGGAAGAACCCAGACCTAGATGCGTCTGGGAGGAAGGCCAGACTTGATGCTCTAGACTGCTCACGCTTCTTCCTGGGTCAACCTGAAGGACTCCAGGGGCGGCAGGAACGGGGTGTCACCTATGGCTAGACTACTTTCATCTACTTTTGGGTCCAGGTCTTCTCCCAGCAGCATTGTTGCGCTGGGATTCCAGCCATTGGTCTCCTCCATCTCTCCACCCGCATGATCCCTCCTTACACACCCCATTCTCCGTTTTTGTTCAGTTGAGAATGCCGCGTCCTGTCCTGGTGACAGGAGAACAAAGTTGGTGAATGTAGCACCGCGTTTCTGAGTGTTCCATGAGCCCCTGGGAGCGGGCGGGGGCGGAAGCCCGGGTTGCCTGCGGGGTCCAGGCGATAGTGCCCTATCTGTTGCCACAGCGCCCTTGCGCGCCGGCTCAAAGTTATTTCTGGCCAGGCGGTAGAACTGTGGTCTGTTGCTGCAGTTTTGGAGCATCACCACTCCAGAGAGAACTGGGCTGCCATCCTTTCGCCATGGGCTCCCGTGAGTTCTGGGGTCGGGTCTGCTGCTTCCTGGACGTCAGGTGTTCTGGTTTGGCCAGCAATAGGCTAAGGCTTGGGTCACAGTGCGGGGGAAACACTAGCCAGCGTGCAGGGTGGCCGGGATGGAGGCGCCTACGGACTCGAGGCTAGCCTTAAGAGCAGGTGGGAGCAGCGCTCCCGGTGATACTCGCAGCTCATCCCAGGGCTTCTCTTCCAGGGCCGCGCGGGGCGCTGAGCCTGCTGCTTTTGCTGCTAGCGCGGCCCAACCTCCCAGCCACAGGCTGCCCGGCGCCTTGCAGCTGCGCAGGGACGCTCGTGGACTGTGGGCGCCGCGGACTGACCTGGTCCTCGCTGCCCGCTGCCTTCCCTCCCGACACCACCGAACTGGTGCTGACCGGCAATAACTTGACGGCCCTGCCGCCCGGGCTTCTGGATGCACTGCCTGCCTTGCGTGAAGCGCACCTAGGCGCCAACCCCTGGCGCTGCGATTGCCGCTTACTGCCGCTGCGCGCCTGGCTGGCCGGCCGCCCCGAACGCGCGCTCTACCGCGACCTGCGCTGTGTAGCGCCCCCCGCGCTGCGTGGCCGCTTGCTGTCCTACGTGGCAGAGGACGAGCTGCGGGCGGCGTGCGCTCCAGGCCTGCTCTGCTGGGGGGCTCTAGTGGCGCAGCTCGTGCTGCTGGTCCTCGGGCTGCTACACGCGCTGCTGCTGGCGCTCCTACTGAGTCGCCTGCGGAAGCTGCGTGCGCACGCGCGCGCCCGTGCCTTCCGCGAGTTATCGCTCACAGCCCCGCTGGTGACCGAGCCGGCTGGAGCCGATGCATACTAAGGACCTGCGCAAAGCAACAACGACCTACAAACCTGCAAACTTTGCAGGTCCCTACTGGAGGACCCTCTCCTTCATCTGGATCAGCCTCTGCCTCTGCCCTTGCCCAATCTTCCAGACCCAAACTTGGCAGGCCTAAATCCACGTGGGGTCAAACTGCTGCCAGCACTACTGGGGAATGAAACAACCCTGAGCCTTCAGAGCCTTGGGAGAGCCCAGTCTTCCCCTGCCAGCTTCCGCTCTGAATAAACTTTCTGTACCACCTAACTTTGTCCAAATTCCAGAAAGGGCCTGGGGGAGGCTGTTCAAGGGGACGTTTTCATGCACAGCCAAACTGGCCTAGGGCAAACAGAAGTCAGTGGTTAAGATTCCCTCTATCCAGCTGTCTTCGAGGTCATTCTCAGGAAGGATGCTGTGGACGGAGAGGTCCCTCTGGCAACGAGGAAGCTTGGAACAGTACGCAGGCAGCCTGATGTTCCTGGTCAATGAGCCCGCTGTGTGAACAGCTATCAGACAGATGGAGGTGACTGTGGGCTGTGGTACACTGGGACTCAATGAGCCATGGCAGTGGGGAGTTGGATTCTAGATGGGTAGGCAAGGCCAGGGCACAGACATGCTGCAAGGGCCTGCAGGTATGTTTAACCAGTCTCTGAAATATGACCTAGAGGGAGCCAGGCCTCCTCCTACACCCCTGGGCCCTCCAAGTGTTCCCATGCCCTCTCCTCAACTCGCAGCAGCAGCAGCAGCCTCAGCCCTCCCTGACAGCATTCATTACCCCAGTCTCTGCCCCCTTAACTGCACAACTGCTGCACAGCTGTGGCACACCTGCCCGCCTCCTGCCTGGGCCTTTGCTTATACTAGTCCTATCCTGGCCCACGGTCCCCTCATATCACTTTCTGCCTCTCCAGCAAGTCTCCCCCTTCACTGCTAGGGACAAGGAGCTTTCCATGTACCTGGGAGGAACCGGCTCACTGCCAGTGAGCACACCGGCACCTTCCTCACTGGAGGAACCAGGCTCAGGGGGCCCCATCCTGCGCTTGATGTGGGTCCCACCCAGCTACCTCTATAGATAATGGAAGCTTTTGTCCCTGCCCACCCTCATGAAGAGCCTTGGGTCTGGGCACAGGAAAGCCGGGCCTCTGACCGCCACTGACCAGGTCGGGGAGGCTGTGGCTGACATGGCCTTTGTCCTGGCCTTTGTGGGACAAGACAGATGACCTTCCAGTAGGCTGATTCTATCTAGAGCCTGCCAGTCAGAGTGAGGCATAAGCCATCCCCCACTATGTGGGCAGGTGCAGGGCATCCGGCCATTGTGGCCTGCAGCAAACTGAGTGCTTGTCTATCCGGCCTTATCACTGCATCAAGGACAGTGTCCTCTTTGTTCACCCTCCCCAGGGGTGGCCTGTCACCCTCAGAAGCCCTGGTTGAGGCACACAGATAACACCTTGAAGTCAGTAGAATGCAGTATGGGGAGGGGCCGCACCTCATGTTTTTCAGAGGAGCAAACCAGGTCTTTCAGAATCACCTCAGGCATCCATCCTCCTCTGTGGCTGTAATGTTGCGTCCAGAGCTGAAATGAGCTTCCTGGGGGCCCCTCTCTCCTTCTTACTAGGAACCCTTGGGGGTGATTCCAGGGGCTTAGGAGAAAGTGACCGGAAGAAGTACATAACCCTACATAGGAGCACGAATCCTAGCAGGAGCATAGGAAGGACCTGGGCTCAGTGCACACTGCACACAAGCTTCAAGGCTCCAGGACCAGTGTCCTGGTGAGAGAACGGGCTTGGGGATCCTGAAGGACAGCAGCCACAAAAGCAAGGGCCCTGCTGTTGAAGAAACAAGGCTGGCATCACAGTGTGTTCAGACAGGAGGATGAACCTCTTGCTTCCTGGTTTATGGGTCAGTTGTACCCATCATTCCTCTAGGAGACCCCTCTTAACAAACCCTCGATGGTCTTAACTAACCAAGATACCAGCCTGACCTCAATGGCTGACCCTCCTAGTGGCCTGGAAATGTCTTCAGTTCTAACTCCTGACCCCAAGTTGACCCTCCACGTGCTTAGCCTGGGGTTTCAGCCTCCAACAAGTGTGGGGAAGTGGATGGTCCCAGCCCAGTGCTTCTGAATGCACACACCTCCTCATCAGCCCAGCCTCCAGCATTGTCATCCACTTCAGAGACAACACACCTGCCCTGGAGTCTCCTCCCCCGTCACCAACTGGTCCCCTCTGTGGCCTGGGACTCCTAGATGAGCACAAGCCATAGGGCCCCTCTCAAAGGCCTGTATAGTACTGTTACACCCATACAGACCCAGGCTGGTCGATTCCGGGCCCTTCCTTTGGAGCTCAGGAAGTTGGGAGTGACCATACCACACTGCCCACACATCCCTTGGTCTCCCAAGACTTCAGCGTTAGAGCAGCTGTCCCAGTAGCTACACACATCACACCTTTACCCACCAGTGGATCTGCCATCTCTCCTGTGACCTTCATCCTTATCCAAGGCTTCATGGAACTGAGAGATTCCCAGCCTCAGCTAGTCTAACACAGGGACCGGAGGAGCATTTAAAGACTGACCAAGGAGCTTAATAGATGGAGTCCCAATAAGGCCACACAAGGCCACCAGCCTAGGCATAGACAGAGCTGTAATCTACCGCAGAGAGCTTCTATCTCATTGTGAAATAGACACGTGCTGCGGGAGGTGTGGGCTTTGGCCCTCTTTATTTAAATGAGTAACTATTGCTGAGCCCTCTTCCCTTCAAGTACTATGATCCCCAAATGTCACCAGAGGGCGCTAGAGACCCGCAAAAGATGCAGAGCTGGGTGCTCAATGTACAGGCCTGGGCGAAGTCTAAGGACGCCCAGGCAGTCCACCTAGAGAGCAGGGGACCATCCAGACTGCACCGAGAGAGGTTGGCAGGTCATTCCCTCGGGGGATGGAGAGGAGGGAGCTGGAGGCCGCTGACAGACGCAGAGATGAGTGTGAGCCCCCTTCTTCCTATCCTTTGGCGCACTGACAGCCGGTCAACCGCAAAGATAAGGAGCTCTTCCGCCTGGCGGGAAGGACGTGGACCAGTCCAGGTGCATCCCCCATCCATGTTTGCTCCGTAAACATTCAATGGCCCCCGCTGTGTGCATTGCGAGGGGGCGGGGCTGAAGACAGCGGGTGCTGGACTCCTGGATGATGAGGGGAAGCTCAAAGATTCAGAAAAAAAAAAAAAAGGCCCAGGCATCTCTCGGCCCCTCTGGTGACCCGGGTAGCATTGGGGTCCTCCATGAGTCTACCATAGCCTGGAGAAACCTGGGAACTTGGCTGACCTGCTTGAAGCCACCACAAGGAAGCGGCCCTGGAAAAGGTGTGGGGGGGGCCCCAGACTAGGCCACGTAGGAGGGGGCGGCCCGCACCCGCTGCCCAGACAGAGCAACAACATTGGGGTGGGTGGCCCATAGCTCACCGCAGCGTCTGCGCCCACCCCCAGCGTTTCCGATGGACGACAGGCGGCTAGTGATAAATCACCAGCTCCCACTCCCACCCACCCAGGGCTAACTGGTGGTCAAGAAGGGCTACAGGGACCGCGTATCACAGAGACAAGGCCTGGAACAGACAGGAGACAGGATAGAGTCAGAGCCTTTTTACACCAGCTAGTCCTTGCTGGGGTATCTGGGCTTCCCAGATACCTTTTCCATAAAGCCCATCTGGAAACCAGCTGAGAGGCATCCCCACCCTACTGACCCCCAACTGGAGGTGGAGAGCCAGGCCTCTGCAGCAAGCTTCAGTTCCCCTGGAGGACCATAAATCAGTAGGGGGCACTTGGAGTCGTGCCCCCAGTAGAGTGAGGGTCTTCAGGGGTCACTGATCCTAGTGACTAGGCCTGGCCTTGGCTGTGTCTCTCCCTCCTTAAACAGCTCTTGTGGGACCTCCCAGCCCCCAACCTTTCCTAGCTAGTTTAGTCTGGCCTGGAGCCCTCCATCCCCTGTGCTGCCTATAATGGCTGCTCATGCCTACTGCCCTTTTATCAAAGACAGGAAAAGTCACAAGGAGTGATGTGTCCTTCTCAGGAGAAACCTTGGGGGCTGGCCTGTTCCTGGTCCAGAAGAGCCTGTGTGATCAGCAGGTCCTCCCCGGTGAAGCTGTCCCTGAGTCTGCTCTGTCTATGCCCTGTTTCATTCTGTCTTCCTGCTGCTTCTCCTGCCCAGTGCTGAGAGATGAACCAAGGGTGGCCCCCAGGTGTGAGCCACCCTCCTCACATATACACCAAGGCAAGTGTGAATCTGGTGCAGTAGGAGAGGCTGAGAGCCCAGGACTGGCTCTCAGCCCTCCAGGGAACATTCCACAGCCCCTCTGCTCATTTCACCAGCCCCTACAGAGCTTCCTTCAGGGCCTTCCTGTGGAGCTAAGGCCACTTGTGCACTAAGAACCCCAGATTTCCCCGGTAACTTGTCTCTGGAATGGGGTTGGGGTATCACAGGAGCTCCTCTGGGAAAATCTTGGGAACACTTAGGATTGTGCCTGAGAGGCACCTAAAGACTGTGACTGGCCTGGGCCTTGACCCTCTGAGCAAAGCCTCAAGCCAGACACTGGAGACATCTCAGGAATGGGACAGTGAGGGCTGAGACTGGAAGTTGGGGCTAGGGCTCAGATCGTTTGGCCTCAAACCCAATGAAGGTCAATGCTCCAGCCACATGGAGCCAGCTGCCCCTTTTCCTGGGATTGCTCTCACTGCAGTGGCCCAGGGCAGGGAGGGGGGTCATCTAGCTGTGTTTGTCTACTTATACCAAACAGCTCAGCCTAAATAATGGGAAAAGGGTTTTACCAACTCCACATCCAATAAAGGACTACTACCCAAAATACACAAAGTATCAAAAAACTTGGCATCAAAGAAACAAATAGCCCAATTAAAATGGGCACAAATCTAAACAGAGACTCCTCAAAAGAGGAAACTCAAATACCTGGCAGATCCATGTGTGGCTTCAACAGAAGCCAGCCTGTCCTATCTCCACTCAGGGTGTGGCTCTGTCTCCTGGATCACAAAGGGACACTTGGAAGGGCTAAAAGGAGACAATGTCGGCCTGGCCCAATTCTACCCTCAGGATGGGTAGCAGGACCCCTGAGAAATGACTACCCACCGGCTCCCCAGTCTAGATTGCATGGGTAAGGCTTGGTGGCCCATCCCTTGATGGGAATCCACAGTGGAGGCTGAGGAGGTACAGTGAGATAGAGGCAGGACCCCATGCAGCCTTGGCCAGTGGAGCTGTCCAAGGCTCTGCCTTGAGCTGTCTGGTGCAGCTGTGTCCCTGGTGACCCATGTGGGGCTTCTACTGTAAGTGCCTGCAGGCAGGCCAAAGGCAAACTCAGTTGCTGTCTGCATGGGAATCTATTGTGATGTGATCTGTGTGGGGTTTGCGTTGCTCTGGGCTTTGTTTATCTAAAGATGCTCTAGAAGAATTCCTGTCAGTCTGCGCAGACACAGGGAAGAGGCTTCTGTCTGAGCAGGGCTGGGGGCGGAGCACCGACAGCACCTGTCTCAGCTCGCCTGCTGTTGACTGTATCACACTAAGAGTGCTTTCAATTGTAGACTGTGTCACCTTCCTGCAGGAGTACAGAAGCCCACACAGGCCAGCTCCCTGTAGGGGGCAGAAAACACAAGACACCATGGACTCCACCTGGGTTCTCTGCCTAAGGGTCCCTATTTTGGGAGCCTCTGCTCTGTGGATCCCATTGTCTGTGTCTGGTCTCAGAAATTCCTACTGAGTTAAGTCTGTGTTTGGTGTGTACCTGCTGTAGCGTTTCCAGGCTTTGTCTTAATATTTGGAGATGCCATGATTGTGCTGTGCCTACTCCTGGACATCAACCAACCTTTCCACCAGGATGACCCCAGAATAGCCCACTCTCAAGCCCCTTGGGGCAGAATCAGGAGGACAGGCCAAAGCATGAGAGCCCTACAGGAAATGCTAACCAACACTCACGAGGGGAAGGAGCCGCAGCTTCCCCTCACCCACAGCACGAGTCTAGGCCAGACTCCATTGCAGAGAGTCCTCCTGAAGTGCTCCTAGAAGATCTATACAGTTCTCCCCAAGCCCTCAGGGCTGGACAACCATACTCGGCTCAGTAGCAGCAGATGACAAGAAGCAGAGATCTGTTGGAGCCAACAGAACAGCAGGCCTGGAGCTACCCCATGCCTTGGTATGCGGTGGTCCTGGAGGCTAACTACAAAGGGACCAGGCTGAATGACAGCCCCGAACCCTTGTTATTGTCTGCCTCTGTTCAGTGGCTAACTGACAGGACTGACTTGCCCGCCTGCTCTACCTCCTGTGCCAGTAGGGCAGACCTCAAGGATGAAGACCCCTCAAACAGGTTCGAGGTATCATCTGCCCCTATCTTTCCTGTCACGGTCTCCAGACCCTCCCACATTTTCTTTCCCTCTGTCTTTGTCTGTCATGCAGTTTGTCCCAATATGTTCTTCTCAGTGAAAACTTACGTCTCCAAGGGTGGGTCAAGGTCATGCAGCTAGCCACACACGTCCCCAGACGTGCTGATTGGACTGCCATCCAAGAGTATGTAAGCACAGCATTTGCTATGTGTTGGGATTCAGGTGGATGCATTCGGACCTCCACACCATGGTATGTGCCCTGCACCCGCTCCCCCCCCCCCCCAGGCTCATCCTCTCTTCTGTGTGTATCTCCACTGCACCCAGCAGCCCCCCCCCACAGTGCACTTCTCAGGCAGCAGCCTGTCCCTGCCCAACATACCATGTGTATGTACACTCTTGTTTTCTCTGCCTTGTGGGCCAGGGGTGGGATCGTAAATCCTGCAGTTGATGACACATTTATCCCTCCAGCGGCTGGTGGTGTGAATTTATGGCTGAACCTCCAGGCTGGGACACCTCTAGGGCAAACACACCTCCAGGCCATACCATTAGGCTTTCGTGGTGTTATAAAGGTGGGCCAGAAGAGGCTCTGGAACCCACTCAAGGTCAGATCTAGCTCAGCAAGAAATTTGGGTGTGTTTAGAGGTAGCCAGTGAGAGGCTGGATCTGTCTGAGTGTTGCTAAAGGCTGAAGCTAGCCAGCAGCTAGGAGCTTTATCGGCTGGGAAGGGCCTATCCACCCTTCCCTTCTCTCCTCAGTCTTCCCACCCAGGAGATGGGAAGCAGCTTCAGAGCCCCAGGCACAGCAGATGTGGTGGGCTGTGTTTCCTGGGCATGCTACAGGGCCTGCTGGGAACCTAACTGGGGTAAGGCCTGGGGGAGGGGAGGGCGCTGAAGACAGCTGAGGCTGCACAAAGAGGGGCTGGTGTAGTCAGCACAGGGAGGGCTGTCTGATGGCTGCCCCTGTCTTGTAAATGTGGATAGACTGAGGCGTAGCAGCAGCAGGTTCAAGGCCATGCAGGCCTGGGGTAGAGGTCCAAGAGACCAGGATTCCTGGTCTTCAGAATGTATTGTGGGGATCCTGAGTTTGGACACCCCCTTTGTCTTGCCAGATCTGGGGGTAGGATGGCTGGTGGGTCTAAGGAATGGACAGGGAGATGATGGAGCTAGCATGTCCTGAGGGACCACAGCTGGGGGCAGGAGCCTGGCTGACTCCCCTCTGCATGTCTGCCTGACTGTGTGAGTAGGGTTGGGTCTCGGGGGATCCTTTGTCAGCTCTCCGGCTCCCCATCTCTGGTCCTAGCTTAACCCTCCCACCCCCCTGCACTGCCTGCTGTCAGGATGAGCGATGGCCAGGGCCCCTCCCCAGGCCCTCAGCCCCAGGCCTGGTTCCCGCTCATTAGCCGCTGACACTGTTTGCTTTCCTGGGGACGCCCACCCCGTCACAGGCCATTTCTCCTGGTACCCCCTGCCCCAGGGGCCTGCCCAGGGGTCCAGGGTGCTGGGCTGCACAGGATACCCTGTGCAGGAGTGGCTTTAGGCTTCTGAGGTGATGACCAGATGGAAAGCCACTTTACCTTTACCTATGAGCCTGGGAAGGGGTGCCCCTGGAGGCCCACAGCCCTGCCCATGCCACACAGCCGGGCCCAGTGGAGACTAGACAGCTGAGGCAGCTTAGGGTCCTCTTGGCTTGGTGGGACACACAGCCTGTCTGAAGGAGGGTCACAGTCCAGGGGAGGCCCTAGGGACAGTGATAGTCTCCATCTCCATCTACCAGCACCTCTAATTCTGTCTTTGTCTCTAGGTCTCTCACCCAACCCTGATCCATGAGATGATCGTCGGACCACCAGCCTTCTGAGAAGGTTCCCCAACTCCACCTAGGGCTCTTCTGTCCCTCGCTCTGAGTAACGGAGCACAGCTTGGGGATGCAGGTCTCAGGACTGGGCACTCCTCCCTTGGGCTCCAGGCCCAGAGTGGCCACAGCTGGGCGGCATCAGGGCCCACAGGCCAGTGGCAGCCGGTCCTTCACTAAAAAATGTGTTTGTGATTCTGGCGGCGGGGCAGATAACGGTGACGAATGGCTCGCCTGCCCCACGGGGCCCCTGGCCCATCTGGTTTGACTTTGGTCTGTCGACCAGTACCCTTGGGCCTCCACTCATCCCCTCAAGCAGTACCCGCAGAGCAAGGCTAGGAACTAGTGTGGGCATACTCAGAGAGCCGCGATATCCTCCTATCGTTGTTCTATCTGTCTCAACCCTGTCTGCCTCCTCACTAAGGGTCTACCTCAGATGTGCCCACCCGTTGCCCCTGCTGACACTGGGCTCTGATTCAGGTTGACAGGACGGTAGGTGGCACAGGCATAGCAGAAGCCAAGACCCTGTCTGCTGCAGGAAGCCCTCACCCAGGCCAGGGTTGCTGGGTAAGACAGAGGATAAGATGGGCCTGCACAGAGGGAGGCAAGCAGCAAGACGGGACCTGGCCCCGTGCAGCACTCATGTGGTCATTGTCAGCAGGGATTTCTGACGGGGCCCCAAACCCTCCTTAACTTCCATGGCTCCAGATCATTTATTTGCAGCTGCAGGGAAAACTTGCTGGCCAGGCCTGTGCTCAGCCATGGTCAGTGAGGTTGAGGGTGATGCATACTCCCCTCATATACAACTTCTTTCTTCTGTTCTTTGGAGTCTCCAGAGTGGCTAGACAGGTCAGGATAAACCATCTCTAGACATGAGGTGTCACCATGCCACCAGACCTTGAATCCTGCCCACAATGCGGCAACAAATTCCTCCCAGGCTGGCCACTTCACCCCAAAAAGTGGGAAAGCAGCCCCATGTGAGCATGGCCA